>JAALXK010000060.1:0-594052 GCA_012977745.1 Fusarium anguioides
ATTTTAACTTTAAGGCCAGCAAGCTACAGACTAATTCTACTTCTTAGTACTAACTGCAGTAATATATAGATAGGTGTATATAAAGTTACTTAACGGGAAGTTATACCTGTTCTATAAGTAATAGCGCTAGTGCAAGACTTAATATGCTGTGCTCTTCAATTGACACCTTGCTGCTATACTAAGGCTGGAGACTATGTACTAAGTGAAATTAGCCGGTTCCCGAACACCGGGCACTGGGCAAATAGGATGCAAAGGAAATGAGGTTATCACTGACCGATGTTACATCCACTGTTGCACAATTTATGCTGACAGATTCTGTGCCATTCTGTTACACAAGTTTAGCATATTGTAACATAATATAAGTAGCGAAACACTCGACAGAAAAGATGTAATGTTCTGCTATCTGCATCCTCTTTAAGGAGTCTTTTTCAAAATTGCATTCTGTATACTGTTTTACTTTCATCGCGCTTCGTCGTAGGAAAATGCAATCAGCCAAGCATTCAGACCTTTTGCAACTGTCCCAGACAATCCTGCAAGTCACCTCGGCTATTGTCCGTCACCTAGAGGATACCAATCAGGATGAACCAACATTCGACCAGAATAGCTCGCCCATCCAGAGTAGCGCCGACATTGAAACTGCCAGAATTCTTCTAAACGATGCCGCACACGACCTTCTGCGCCTTGTTAACGGACCTGTCAATGAATACCGCTCGTTCCTCATGGCGCCTTACACTCTTGCAGCATATCAAGTTGCGTTGCACTTCGGGCTCTTCAAGCATGTCCCCCTTGGTGGGAGCATCAGTACGTTTGAGCTTGCACTGAATGCGAGAATCGATCAGGATCTCTGTGGGAGGGTTGTTAAACATCTCGCAACCCAGCATGTCTTTGAAGAAGTTGAGCCAGACCTCTTTGGTCACACGGCAGGTTCTGCCCTTGTTGCGAGGAACTCAGATGTGGAGGCTATTCTCACCATACAATTTGATGAAATGTTTAAAGCAGCTTCGGAAGCCTCTACATTTCTTCAAAACGCAGTTTTCAGGTCCAATAGCGACTCTCCCTTCGTTATGCGGTATGGAAAGCCACCATACTTATTTTACACCGAAAATCCGGAAAAGAGCCTTGGATTTATGAAGGCCATGGCAGCCTTGACCAAGATGGATCGCTCGATTTCCTCGCTTCGTGATGGATTTCCCTGGGGCGAGATTAGATCTCCAGGAAAGGTTGTAGATGTTGGAGGTGGGAGTGGATATGTCTCTATTCAGCTTGCGACTCACTTTGAGAATCTCAAGTTTATAGTCCAAGACTCAAACAGTCAAATACTGGCTGATGGAAAGGCGAAACTGACACCTGATATTGCTAAACGAGTTACATTTATGCAGTCCGATCTCTTCACTGAACAGCCCATTACTGACGCCAACGCCTTTTTTCTACGTCATTGTCTGCACAACTGGAGAGATGAAGATTGCATCAAGATACTCCGTGCCCTCGTTCCTGCTCTTGAAAGATGCCAACCTGACACTCCGCTTCTTATTAATGAAGAAGTTCTACCAGGGCTGAATGAGGTACCTAAATACCAGGAGCACCTGTCACGACAATTTGATATGTGTATGTTTGTGGTCACTGGCTCTAAGGAGCGAAGCAAAGAAGACTTTGAGAAGTTGCTCGAATTTGCTGATTCTAGATTCAAGGTAGTGAAAGTTCACAGGACAAACATGAACTCAATGGGTCTCATCGAGGCATACCTCAGGCACTAAATTATCAGACATGGTAAGGTTGAGATATTTGGTAAGATCTGTATCCAGAAATTGTACCTTTAATTTATGTCGTTTGTCTGCATGCACGAAAGTGTCGATAATGCCTGACTCTGCAAGGTCAAGTCTAGCTGCCCAAGTTAAACACTCTTGAGTCTAGTGGCATTATTTGGCCAAAACTAAGCTTTATTATTAAAACCTAAAAGGCAGGGCTGCAACAGAGTATATGCCAGATAAGCATCAAAATCGTTGGGGTTGATGCTGTATGGTGAGCGGGCTAGTTGCAAGATGTCTGGGGCAGCTTACCGGAGCTACTTTTGGATGCCGACAATGAAGATCTCGGATTACCGGCATCTCTGTAGCTCACTAAAACTAGCTATATGGAGTTATTACTACTGTGATTCCCCTGCAAACACTAGTGCTCCCCCGCAAATCAATGGTGCGGGGAAAAGCTTTAAATACAGCCAAGCTCATCTCATCATGGATACACAATGCCAAGTCCGACAAGTCCACGCTCATCCAGTTAATTTTATTTTTACCCCAAATTCGGATCAGATTGTTCAAAATGGACTCCAAGGTCGAACGCGAAGAGTTGGACTACGCCGACACGAACGTTGAGCACGATGCACGCCTGACGAAGAGAGTCCTGTTTAAGACAGACACTCGGTAAATCCGTCCATTCATTACCTGTCAACTAAATTTTACTAACAGTGGTGCCCTAAACAGGGTCCTTCCATCACTAGCACTATTATTTCTGTGCTCCTTTCTCGATAGAACCAATGTCGGCAACGCCAAGATTATTGGTATGGAACAAGACCTGGGCCTCACTAACTTGCAGTACTCGCAAGGTCTGGCTGTCTTCTACGCCACCTACGTTGCCAGTGAGCTACCCAGCAATCTGGTTCTCAAGAAGGTATCGCCCAAAATCTGGCTGCCCACTCTGACTGTAGTTTGGGGAATTATCACTATGTGTCTTGGCTTTGTGCGCAACTTTGCAAGCTTTGCAGCTGTACGAGCCATCCTAGGTGTCGCAGAAGGTGGCTTACTACCTGGAATGGTTCTTTATCTCTCAAGTATATACAACCGCGGTGAGCTCGCCTTGCGAATAGGAATCTTCTATACGGCGGCATCGCTGTCCGGAGCGTTTGGAGGTAAGTTTCTTAGAGCAAGTGTCCCATCCCTCTTTATCTGACTATGTGGAAAGGTCTTCTTGCTCGTGGACTTGCTGCCATAGGTCCCCGGGGAGATCTGGAAGGTTGGAGATGGATCTTGATTATTGAGGGATTGATGGTAAGTTCGGCTTTTGTCGCGACCAGGCCGCTAGCTAATATTCCCATAGACAGTTGCCGCTGGGTCAATCGTCTTTTTTACTCTACCTAACAATTTGACTTCGGCACATTATCTTACTGCAGAGGAGAGAGATTGGGCTGTGAGGCGGCTGGAACGTGACCGCGGTACAAAGTAAGTTCCCTGGCACAATTATAACAGTCACTCGAGTTAACGATTCTCAATAGCGCGCTATTAGAGCTTGATGAGAAATTTAGTTGGAGCGAAGTCCGACGGGGAGTCTTGAATGTACAAGTCTGGCTCACCTCTACTGCGTACTTTTCAATCTTATCTGGTCTTTATTCCTTTGGCCTGTTTGTATGTATGATTGCCTCGTTCCGATCTTTTGTCACTGACTTAAATAGCTTCCAACCATTGTCAACGATCTTCATATTGCGTCAAGCCCTAACCAAGCTCAGCTGTGGAGTGTAATTCCCTACGCTGTCGCTACCCCGGTCACAGGTAGGCCAAGCAGATCCATTCTGCCGTAGTTCTCTACTAAACTGCATTTCTTATTAGTCTTCATCGCGTTCATGTCTGATCGATTCAAAGCTCGTGGTATCATCATCCTTGGGGTTCTACCTATTGCCATAGTCGGCTATGCTGTTATTGCAAACGTGGAGACAGCCAGTACTCGGTTTGCGATGACATGTCTGATGGCTGTGGGTATGTATGCTTCTGTCCCATGTATCTTGGTTTGGAACTCCAACAATTCGGCCGGTCACTACAAAAGAGCTACTACTTCTGCCTTGCAGTTGGCTGTAGCGAACTGTGGTGGTTTTGTTGCCAGTAAGTCTATCAACTCCCAAGCGCACAGAGAGCACATGCTGTATAACAGACTCTAATCCATATCTACCCTAGGCTTTGCATACCCCCAAAAGGACGCTCCATTATATCACAAAGGGCACAGCACTATCTTAGGGTTGCTGTGTTATGCGTGGGTAGCGTAAGTAAATCCCAGTTTTAATTACTGTATTGCACCCAAGTATATCTAACTCGGCGGCCGCTTAGTGTTTTGCTCAATGTTCTTTGGTGCGTAAAGACCAACCGTGATAAGAAGAGCGGGAAACATAACCAGTACACTGGGTATGGAGACGACCGAGACCCAGAGTTCAAAATGGTCATCTAGAGAGAGCATATAACAAATCAGAGTTATATAATAATTACTTAAGCTCACATGTTAGAGCTGATAGTAAGCGGAGATTATACTTCTGCTGGGGCTGTCATCCTTGCAGACAGCCCTGTGAACCTTTATTATTACCCTAAATAGGATAGCGCGAGGCGAACTCGACTACCAATATGCCCTAAACGCGCAAGCGCTATGGGGATCAGATAAACAGGATCAGCATCCCTCACCAAAGTACTTTTCAGCCGCAGTACCAAAATAGCAGGTAAAACATTCCATAGTGTAAGGATCCATGATATAAGAATAGAGATTAACTACTCGAGTCTGTGTTTCAATTTCCTATTGTACCACCGCTTTTCTTATCATCCAAAAACGCACAACTGCTCAATTAGTCACCATGGCATATCAACAAGGGTACCCTCAGCATCAGCAATCCATGCCTGTCGCGAATAATGACAGAGGTGCCTTCCCCGGTGGCAACTATAGTATTGCTCATCGTGATACTAACGCCGTTCTCAACATTGAGCTCCAGCAAGGCAATACGGTGCGATCAAAGTCAGGAGCCATGATCCACATGTCTGGGAGCATCGAACTGTCAGGAAAATCCAAGTTCTCGCTAGGAAAGCTTTTCACCGGCGGTAATTTGTTCGAATCTACATATACTGGCCCGGGTCGTGTCGCCCTTGGTCCAACGCTGTTTGGAGACATCATCACTCTACATGTTGACGGTCACCAGTCTTGGACAATTGGCAAGGACGCATTCCTTGCTTGTACCTCTGAGGTTAGTAAAAAGAGAGAGACCCAAGGAATCGGAAAGGCTTTGTTCTCGGGAGAGGACCTATTCGTCTTCCGTGTTGAAGGTCAGGGGATTATGTGGCTGACGAGCTTTGGTGCGGTTGATCGACTGGATGTAAGTTTTTCTATTATGTTCCTCATTGCGTGTACACGACTGATCCATTCAAAAGCTCCGACCAGGAGAGCAACACATCGTCGATAACGGTCATCTTGTGGCATGGAGCTGCAATTACTCTATTGAAAAGGCCGGTGGAGGAGCTATGACTGGTTTGAAGACAGGCGAGGGTCTAGTATGTCGCTTCACTGGCCCTGGCTCTGTATATGTACAGACTCGCAACATGGATGAGTTTCAATCTTTTATCAAGGAAACTTGTGGTGCTTAGACTTATGAAGGACATTACAAGGTAACGGTGCATATTGAAGGATCTACTTTCAAGTCCAGTTGTTCTATATTTTGTAAATAGAACTCTTCCAGAGCTTGCTTCTTGTTCTATGTGCTGGATTGCGAAAGGTAATAAAAGTCGTTCACTTTGCAGGAAAAGGAATTAGCTAAGATCTGATTAACGTCAGCAAGGGAGGTCACAAGTGGAAGCTATGCAATCTCTCTCTCCCTGAACTGGACAATGACGTCTTCTGTCAGCACTAAGCCTAGTGCGCCAGCACCCACGAATCTGCTACATATGCATACCCAATACGCGTACCAACAGAATCTTTTGCTCGCATATAACTTACAGTAAGTCCACGTTTGAAGACCTTCATTCATTGATCCACCAAGTCAGCTATGGACGCAATTGCCCGCTTCAGAAATATCAACCCTAATATCCAGGTCATCACTTGTGAGGCAGCCGAATGGACGACATGGCGAGAGACACGAGGAGTAGCAGGCCAAGAGCATAAAGCACTTTGCATCGCTATCCCAAAGGACGCACAACAGGTTTCTACAATTGTCAAGTGGGCTACGGAATCAAATGTCGATATTACTGTGAGAACGGGTGGCAATGACTTTTATGGCCGGAACGTTGTCGAAAGAGGTTTGATCATTGATATGCGTGAAATCAAGGGCGTCAATGTGTCGGCGGACAAGACGACAGCTACAGTTGGTGGAGGTATTATAACCAAGGATCTAGTGTACAGACTGCTTGAGAGCGATTTGATGGCACCTTGTGGAAATACCTGGATTGTTGGTTATGTCGGCTGGGCGACACTGGGAGGTTATGGGCCGCTGACTGGACTACTGGGAATGGGGTTTGAGGGTATTGTTGGCGCGCAGGTTGTGAACGCGAGAGGTGAGATTGTCGAAGCAAATGACGAGATGCTTGAGGGACTCCGTGGTCTGGGCGGGAACCTGGGTATAGTCACATCCCTTACAATCAAGGTTTACCCTTCAGTAAAGGTAGGAAGATTCTTGGTCATGGAGTTAACAGTGGCTTACACAATTGCAGGTTTTTTCAGGCATGATCATGTTCGATGCTACGCCTGAGAATGTCAGATCTATTGCCACAGTTGAATTCCAGCTTGGGGGTGTCCCAAAGAGTCTGACTTATCACAACTTTATCTTGAAGCTACAGGACCGTAAGCTTGCTATTATGTTCACGTGGGCCGATTCAAACCATGACCAAGGCAGAAAGTACCTCGAGAATCTGGTGGCCAAGATGCCACCTGTCATGATGAATACTGTGGCCTCAAAGACCCTTCTGCAGCATTACGAGCAGGTTCCACTGCACCGTCTACCATGGGGCGCGCAACGCTGTCTCTACTTCAAGGAGATGACAGCTTCGTTGGTCGACATACTTGTGGATGCATTGCAAACCATGCCCGAGGAGCCCAATATGGGGTGGTCAATGCCCACTCATATTGATCACTCAATTGCTCCTCCAAACCTCTTCGGTGCGGGAACACATATCTTGGTCTCATTCTCAGATATGGTACCTGAAGAGAGACTTCTGAAAGCAGCGAGAGAGTGGAGCGATTCTCTGTATACTCAGTTTCGGAAGTCTGGTGACCTAGCGTTGCTCGAAGCATCGTACCCGCCCCTCACAAAGCCAGGTGACCGTACCACAGAACAGCTTTTAGGAGACAAGTTCAGTCGGGCAAAGGAGCTGAAGGGCACTTACGATCCTGATAACGTATTCAAGCATGCGATCCCCCAGTTGTAACTTATGAATAGGCAGGCACTCGTTATAGTTAAAGACAAAACCAAGTTATCTCTTGCTTGAAAGGGTAGAAATAGCAACTTGCAGTTCTTTTATTTAAATCACAAGAACATACTTAGGAAGCTCGCATGTCAAATAAATAGTATTAAATATTAAAGAAACACGGTAAAGACTGTATACGATACACTGGTCAAACAAGCCTTTAAAACCAAATCGATCCCCTACTCATATTTGAAAACAGTACTCTTATCCACAGGGAATCTATCAATCCGTATTTTGTTGACGTTGTGGTCTGTATCTTCATAACCAATAGATACCCCACAGAGGATCTCCATGTTCTCCCCAATGCCAACCTCCTTCCTTACAGCATCTTTATATCCAGCGATGCTAACCTGTACACAACTCCCAACTCCTTGCTCTGTCAGCTTCAGCAAAAAGGTCTGTAGATACATTCCTACGCTCATGGCCGAAAATCCTATAAGCTCCTTGCTCATGCACACAATAACGCCGACTGGTGCGTCAAAGAAGTTATAGTTTCGAAGCACAGCTTCTTGTCGAGCTTTCTGATCATGGCGCGGTATCCCGTATCCTTCGCCATAGATTAACTTTCCCAGGGCGGAGCGTGAGGGATAGAACTCAGTCGGCAGAGGAGGAACGTCAGGTGGCGGACCTTCAAGTGCTCTGGCCCTTAAAGCAGTCTTCAGGCGTTGCAAGGCTGGTCCAGTAACGACATAAAGCCGCCAGACCTGTGTGTTGGAGTTCGATGGAGCATGACTAGCAAGCTCGAGAGCTTCTCTAAGAAGGCTGTCTGGTACAGGCTTATCTAGAAATGCACGGGTAGAATGACGCGATAACACTGCTTCATCCAGAAACATTTGACGTGAAGCGTCTCCCATTTTGCAAGATGGAATGGTATAATAATAATGATAGTAATTGATTTTGATATTCAAGAGTTAAGCATGAGCAACGCAAGATAATTTTGCTCGTTTCTCGCCCTATCCTTATTAACTACAAGTATCATGCTTCGCAAAGTGACATCAGCGGAGGTGGCCACTTTGTTGAGACATACGCTCTGACTTGTGATGTGGCAAAAAGTTCTGAGTGCGTTGTCATGTATTGGTCTGGAAAGTACCGGGGCAGCTACGGATGCTCCGGCAAATACTGTATCTGGTTAGTTGGCACCATAACCTTTCTCCAGTAGCAATGGAATGTTGTAAAAGTGAAGAAAGATCAACATCGCATATTAGTAATATCCATGCATGCTCTCTCTGGGGGCAAAAGGTGTACCTAGAGAAAAGTAATTGATCGGCTAAAAACATGCATGAATATGAGACAGATAAAGACTGGCAGTCAATGAATAGCACAGCAAAATTTCGGCAAATAATCCGAAGACGGGCGGCAATTCAGGAGTGGAGAAGATACAGCGGCCGGATCTGGCTAACGGCCGCTCGTTTAGTTCTCAAACTAATTTCTCTACTAACGCTATACAGTTAGTTAGCCTCCTCGTTCTCGTTTAATCAGGATTTCCATGTCTTGCATAGAGGACATACTCTCTACAGAACTACAGATCAAAGAAATCTAATTCCTAGTCTAGACTATCTTAATGGCCTTAAGTTATGTGCACACCCTAGGATGCTAGTCACAGATAAGATGTAATTAATATCTGTTTGACGATTTCAAGGGTCCTTTCCAACTTATTTATACTGGCACAAATCCATAACCCGTTATTCGCAAATTTGGCTTCTCGACTCCTCTACCTGCATTGATATCATGGCAAATCACGTTATGGATTTGAAAGCGAGAGTACCGCTACTTATCCCAGCAGCGTTAACATGCCTCTATCTTATTGTCCTCTTTCTCAGTATCATATCATATGTGTATGGGTCGCTTTTCCATTCGGGGCCAAGAGCACATAATCTCAAAGTCTTGGCCGTCAACTTTGATGGTGGTGCCTTGGGTGAATCTTTGAGGGCTGCATACTCTCGTCTGCAAGGCCACGATTTCCCCTCTTTGGAGTTTCGGCCAGCAACTGAATTCAGCAATGCCACTTTGCCAGACAGGCAATTTGCAACAATGGATATTGGGGGGCCATCTTTACACATCCTGGTGCAACGAAAAGACTTGAGGCAGCTCTTTCTGGCAACTCAACAGCACTGCACGACTCAAGTGACACCATCAGCTTTGCCTACAATGGGATAGGATATCCCGTTATTGCACAGTCGTCTATTGGTGCCAAAATGCAAGCATTGGCAGCTGCAGCCTGTTCAACACTCTTTGCCTTGAATGGTACCGAACTGCTCTCAGCAACCAATATCTTGAGTTCTGGTGCAACTACGACACTTCTCACGCCTATACCGATTCGCAGATAGTTTTCTATCCAGCGGAACAAGGAACGAGGGCTCTGCTGAACACCATCACAATCGTTGCACCGCCGCTCATGCAGTTCTTTTTTGCTATGGCTCTGGACCACATATCTACTGCCATGTCCCTCTTTACGCGATTTTCCTACCTCCATATTTGCTTGGTGAGGTCTGGTCTCAGCAAGACCTTTGTTTTTCTCACTGGTCTTGCCGCGACGATGGTTGACTACGCTTCCAGAGAGGACTGGAGCCTCAAAGGTGGATATTTTGTGCTGACCTGGCTGTGCTTTCGGTTTTAATATCTCATTATGGACCGCGTTATTGGTACAGTCGTTTCGATGCGCTTTGTCCCTTTTTTCGTCTTTACCTGGGTGATCGTCAACATTACCAGTACTCTTTGAGTCTTTTCCCATTTGAACTTAATCCCGGGTCCTACAAAATTGGCTTTGCTGAGCCGGGAAACAATATCTGGTTATTGCTAATGCAAGTATGGTCTCATGGGTGTTTTTTTTAAAAAGATGTAGGTGGCATTGCCTGTTTTATTTGCTTGGTGGATTCTTGGCTATGCCACAAGTGCGTAAGCCGTCTGACGAAAGTACCACCCTGCTCAACAGAATCATAAGCCCAATTTACTTGCCAATACCCCAAAAACAGCGGATCCTGCAGTAATCGGAACTTCAGCGACAGATTTTTCAGTTTCAACAGTTATATCTGGCCAAAAGGAGGCTGTCAAGTAGCAGGAATGCTAACTCAGAAGCCACATTCAATGTATTATTAGTTATTAATAGTTAGAGAAAAAACAATCTTCTGGAAAGCAGAATGCTCAGTTCCCGTTATTGTTATATGGAAAGATAGGTTCTTTACAAGGTTTATAGCTCAGATGTCGTCACTCCTTCAATCTATACTAAAAACTTCAGCCTTTTTATCACTTCACACAGACGGCGCTCAACCAGTTCTTTAACGTTTAATTAATATTATTAACGATATAGTCACTGGAATAGCTAGTTGCTTTAAAATATTACTGTTAATTGCATGACTTTGCCTTCCTATTTCACAGTACTCTGAGTCAACGTCAGCACTAGAGAAACCTATTTCGGTTACATACTCTCGCTACCTCACTGCCGCAACTTTCAGATCCTGGAAGTCGCAGATCAATCATCAACCTACGAGGATACAGCAAATGTTGACTTCGGCCCCGAGTTTCGAGCGGCGATTTCCATTACGTTCTGATAGACTGGCGCGTAAATCAACAAGCCATAGTGCTCGGAGCCAACACATCCGGCATCTTGAACTCAATTGCATATAGGTGTGCCATTATAAATACAAGAGTATATAACTTACAGTTAGACTCTTAAATTTATTCACCTAAAGTAGTGAATAATTGTGCAACATTGTCACTTCATACCAAAATGACCGTACCATCACAAGACGCCACCGCTGTCTCTCCAGGAATATGGCGTTCCCCTTCTCAAAAGATCATTACCAACGTTATCAGCGTTCGTGAGACAAAACAAGCTATGGATAAGGTTGGCAATGAGGTTCCAAACTCAAGACATGGATGAAGCAGTTGATCCGTTCTAGACATTCGATCTTTTGAAGACGTTCCTTGAAAATGTCCAAGGAACCCGGCGTTGAGCTTTTCTTACTCAATAAAGACGATGAACGGTTCCAGTCTGTCACATATGAGATGTAAGTCTACCATCTTCACTATTGCGCTTCGCGTATTGAACCATCATGCGCCTAGTTACAAAGATGCAGAAGCTGTCAAGCATCATCTCAAGACAGATCACGCGCGTGAGCTTTTGGAGACCGAGGATCTTCACGATGTTAAGCGAGGCAGAAACTACATCCATCACGAGACTCATGTGGCACAAATTGGTCCCTTATTAGGGTATGGCCAGCCGACAACACAGTACGGTGGCCACAGATCGCCTGTATCGCCAGCAGCTTGGCACCCAAGTGACAGAAAGTGGTTACCATCATTATCAGCACTCAGAAGAACAAATCAGCTATGGATAATGACAGCATCTCAACTACTGCAAGTTGTAATTGTAAGCAAATCATGACAGAGAAAAAAAGGAACTCAAACTGTTAAACGACTTTCTTAACCACGTAAACGAAGAGGAGCCCGGCTGCGAATTCTTTGCCCTGAATCGAGATGATGAATACTTCCAATCTGTCATGTTTGAGATGTAAGTATTTAAACCCATCCAGCCTCAAGCTCTCCCACTAACACATTACAGATACAGGGACCAAGCTGCTGTTGATCACCACCTGAGCATAGATTATATGGAAACCCTGCTTCAAGGTGAACAGGATCAGGGTCTGAAACGGGCAGACAAGGATGTACACCATGAAACGTTGGTATCTCAGATCGGTCCCCGTTATCTTGGTAGACCATAGAGTAGTTTGACGGTCACAGACAGCAGTGGTCATTAAAGCGATACTTCTTCAATCTCTCGAAGACATCAGTTTGAGCGGTAATCTCGGTATTGAAAAGAGGAATCAAGTAGATTACAGCAAATCGAAATGAAGAGTAGATCAAAAGCCTCCAACTTGAGCTGGACAAGGCCCAAGAGTCGTGCCCATTGAACTGTGCATATAAATACCTTGATGGTCTCCCCAATAGAACTGTAAAGTATTGGGATAGAACATCTTACCGACTCGCGAGCTTGGCCCCTTTAGGTTCTCCTGGCCTTCATAATACTTCCACGAAGTTGTATTGGCAGGGTTGATCCACACCATTCCCGAGGGATGTCGGTACACTGGCTGTGTAGGGAATGAAGGAACCCAGTCTTGACCATTAACAACACCTGTATACTTTCCACTAAATATATTATCAAACGCATTCGCAAACATCTGGTTTCCAACGCGTGGGATGCCGTAGGCAATGACTTCTTGGATGGCAATGCCCTTGAATTCATGTTGGATGGACAGCGCAGTCAACAGTGCAATTGCTGCTCCTTGACTGTGGCCTGTGACGATGACTTTGTCGTTGGGATATTGTTTTATCGACTTAGCCATTGCTTCTTTAACTGCAGCCCAGCCATTGAGCCAAGCATTCTGCCATCCGGCAAAGACCAGGGCACCTAATGGGAGGCCCAGTCTTGGGTCAGGAATAATCGGGAGTGCTTGAATATCTTGAGTAACAGAAACGAAACTTGACAGATTTGTTCCTTCGACAGCGACAATTAATCCCAGACTCTCTGATCGGTAGATGTTTGTTCGTTGTGTCATGTCGCCATTACCGAGGGCATATAACAACGTTTGATCCCCAAACTTAATGCCAGGCTGGTTTGCACTCGCTCCACAATATGTGTTTTGTACCGACGCCACGGTTTGGGTAAAATGGGTCAGCGGAAAGGGTAGTCCATTGTCTTGGCGTTTATTCATATCTGTAGGGATAGCGATGGCAATGTTCGTGAAAGCCAGAAGAGCGGCAGTCATGACCTGGAGAATGGCCATCTTGAAGGTCTATGGAAAAAAAGAAGAAGAAAAAACCGACAACTTGTGTACTCAATCGGTCAAATTAAGCAAGACTGCAGTATTATGAACTCAAGTTCGGCAGCATGTGAACCTTATAGTAACATGTGATGGATGCCCGATCCACCTTATACGACGATGCCGTTATTAAGTCTCTAGAGAGATGCCGATCTCGGTTCACACTATTATTTAGTTAAATTACATACCCCGTAAAAAGTTTCAAAAGGGGACTTGTCTCATGAAGCGATATTACGCTCCAACCTACTGTTACAGCCTTACGGAGTACTGTCGTATTCTATTACTAAATAAGGTTTACGATATTATGCGTAACCAGTTTGCGCAATCAAATTAGTACTCAAGATATAAAAATGTTTACAGTTAAGACAAGACACTATTAAAGTCGTTGGATAGCTTGATATAATGTAGTTTCATTCTGAGAGAGCTGCATCTTAGCTCTTCTCTTTGTCTTCAAGGAACCCAGATTCAGGATCTTTATTACTACAATCAAGCTAACTCCTACAGAAGGAACTCTTCCACGCCTATCCGTCTTCCTCTCATTACTCCAAAGTGGTGAAAATCAGCTAATTAGTCAGCGTTTTTTTTTTTTTTTTGGCATCCTCTTCGGCTTTCAAGCATGGCTTAAGGTTTATTCTAAATAAAACCAGGTCCATAATATCTACGCAGTGAATCTGTCGATTGCAGAGGCAAAATTTATGAAGTGTGTTCAAATTCAGTATATATAGCTCACTAGGAAAGATAGAATTAACATATTACTTTTAAGTCCTTTAAGAAGCACAAACTGTTTGCAACAGTTGTTGTCTTACAAGTTAAATTGTATAACATGTAGAGCCTGCTCAAACTGTCGCTCAAGCAATCAAGCCAGTTAATGTGAGGGTTTACAACAAGCCATACTCAAAAAAGGAATTTAATATTAACCGCAGTTAGGCGCAGCAGTCTGCGAGGTTTTATTAACATTGATGAAAGTCGTGGACTGACAAACAATGGCCTCATTCAAATATACAACCTAATAGCAATAGCAAAATTTACAGGAAGCATTTAAGTTTAAATAAGTAAAAATGGTTGACTAGTGTAATACGCTTTAACTAAAGTCGAAATATCAGATCGGATCCAATAGATTAGTACGGCTGCAAAGATCTGTGCTTAGCGATAGGCTGATCTAGCTGAAATTATATAGGGCACTACTGTACCACACTGGCCTCCTCTGTAGAAAAAAGGCTCTAAGCTAGGAAAGACTTAGCTTGTGTTTAGCGAAACCAGTGTTGATAAGGAGCTTATCTAACCCTAGGCCGGGCAACTTCCGATCGTGACTCGCCTCAATACTAGTTGCAAGCCTTACCCTATAATACAACAACTCAATCTGTATATAGAAACGCACCAAAATGTTAATTAGAAAGCAGAATTACTTATAAACGAAAAAACATTATTATAGGAATCAAGGTCTTAGTTCGCTAACATAAAGAGGGTAGGTCTCTAGATCTCCTAACTAAACAATTTATGTTGACTAGTTTTGCCGTCCTTACCCCTCGATAACCTTCACGATTATGTTTGCAGTTTCTTGCGTCTTCTCTATGAACGGACTATGGCCAGCTACCAGCCTTACAGATTTCATACCAGGCGTTGAATCAACAAGTTGCTCCTGGAGAGGAAGCAGCAGGAGCTGATCATTCTCACAGATAATGTAGGTCTTAGGAATAGTGATGTCTGAGGCGATGAAGTTCAAACTGGTCTCAAATGCATCTTGAGAATGCGGCTGCGTCTGTTCCAAAGCAGCCTCCATTACTTCCTTTGAGCAGCCGCTGTAGACACAATTCCGGGCCTGCTCTGACTTCATACTGGTGATCTGATTCTGATAGGGGTTAGTAAAGACTAACAGAAAGGTCTTGCCGATCACATACCTTGGTGTATTTCTCTCCGGCTTGAAGCCACTCTGGGTAAGATCCACCAAATGTGGTAATGAGATCCCAACCCTTGACAGGGATAGCAAATGCAGCTAGGAAGATAATGGATCGAAATCCTCCTCGAAGGCCTGCCTTTGCTCGTTCATGGATCCCCTGTCCTTGCGTAGCCGCAGTGGCGGGAATACCTCCATAGGAATGGGCAATAAGAATAACCTCTCGTCCCTGAGTGAAGAACGGTTCCGCAGTTTCGATTATTTTGGCTTTATCTGCCTCCCAAGTAACTCCGTGGCTATCAGGCCCTACAGAAGGCATTTTGGGAATAATGAACTCATAGCCTGAGTTAAGGAGAGCGCTCTTGAGAACATCGTAGCACTTGGGGGGATGCCACGCGCCAGTGACAAACAGCAGAACTGGCTTTTGGCTCATGATGATATGCTTTCCAGGATTGGGTTAGGGTAGGGTAATGTTTGCAAATGGGTAAGGTGTCTTTGACGAAGTTTTTAATATTGTCTCGGGTACTGGGTCTTGTTCTTATACGTGGGCAGAGAGAAAAGTGGCCTGAGTTACGGAGTCTTAGTACGTGGTAATAGCTTGAAGCTAAATTGAAGGTGACTGTTGAAACGGTACGGTCCGCAAGGCCCTAAAAAGTAAAATCCGCAAGATTTCCAGTAATTTTCTAACAGCTATATCTAAAGGTAATATTGAAAATTCAGGATGAAAAAGCTTCTAATACAAGTGTTAATACTAATGATCTAAACGGATTAGTTACTGCACGAAGTGAACGATTTTATCTTTCCAGCCCTTTGCGGACGGCAGTTCATACAGTTCACGGATCCGCAAGATATCACGCAACGGGTCCGCAGAAGCAAGTGAATCCCGTCGTTGCGGACCCGGATACCCTGCATAACGCCTGATACATGTTCATAAGGCGTGTGACCCTAGCTTGTAAGAGGTCTAATCGCAACAAAATATGTTACATCGTCTAGGGGCTTTGAAGAAAAAGACGGGATCTGGATTTGAAGAGGTCAAAGAGTTTTTTAATCCGTCCGTCAATGAGCTTAATTGATGCTTGACATTCGATTTTAGAGTTCAGCTAAGTCGCATCGCTAACAGCCGAGCCCGGGTCTCCTGTTCCGCTGCGTTATAGTGGGCACGAGTCATGAATCGGCTGTTCGTCTTCCTTATGAATATTCTCCTAGATAATTAATCAGATACGGAGTAGGGAGTCAGCACCATGTAAATAAAGACTTTGTCTCCAGCTATTTCCGTTTTGTTCACCACCCCATTTGTTTAAGTTCTTGGAACCCACCTTGAATTAAAACTCTACACAGCAAAAATGTCAGCTCAGCAACAGATTCCACCTGAGCTTCTTACCTACGATGAAGGCGATCCGCTTGTCATTGTCAGTTCTGTTGCTATCCCATTCTCTCTTGCTACGGTAGTAATAAGAATGTGGGCAAGGCATCGGAAGCAGATGCGCATTGGCATTGATGATTGGTTCATGCTAATATCGCTGGTACGTGTCTGCCTTGGTTCCCACCTTGTTTGCTATGTATCATTGACAGGTTTTCTAGCCGCTGTTATGGAGTACTGCTGGAATCGCAATTGCATGTAAGCTGATTTTGGCATCTAACTGGTAAAGAATGGCGACTAACATATTGATCAGCTGTCCGATACGGTGGAGTTGGAAAACCACTGGCAGTCAACATGATGCAAGACCCAAACCGGCTTGGAAGAGCTCAGCTGGTTAGTAAACCTGCATTCCTACTACACATACCGCTTAATGGCGTTGACAATAATAATAGTGTCTGTTTTTAACCGAATTCGTCTATGGGGCCGTTCTCTGCACAATCAAAGGCGGTATTCTCCTCATGTATTACCGAATCTTCCCAACTCGATCGATGAAATTTGGTGGTTACGTCCTCGGTGGAATTACATTCATGTGGTGGCTTGCCTGTGTCTTCACGACTATCTTTCAATGCTCACCCATTGATAAGGCCTGGAAGCCCTTTATGCAAGGAGGGGAATGCCTTGATAAGAACAAGTTCTTTATCAGTAACTCGATTCCGAATATCATCGTGGACGCAATGATCATTGCACTTCCCGTATTCGAGGTTTCTAAGGTCCAAGTCCCGCGATCACAGAAAATTGCTATTGCTGGAATCTTCCTACTTGGTGGGCTGTATGTCATTAGAAAACCTATATGGAAAACACATGCTAACCAGTTACAGCATTGTAATCATCAGTTGTATCCGCTTGAAGTTTATCGTCGGCCTTCTCCAAGCGGGTCCTACTGCGGACTTTACCAGTACGTTCCAAATACTGTATATGGCAAGACAAAGCTGACTCAACATCACAGAGCTTATTTCGACACCTTGGATCTGGACAGTCATCGAACCAACTGTTGGGTTACTTTGCGCATGCCTACCGACCATGCAGCCACTTCTTTACTTACTCTTCGGCCGATTCATCACCAAAGCTACTCAAGATCGCAGCAAGGAGGGCATCGTTACAATTGGTGGCAGCGGTGCCAAGCAGGTGGTGCCCAACAAGGACGGTCCTTTCCGGAGACTCCATGACAACGACTCGGCTGAGGAACCCGTTTTGTGGCCAGAGACATACTACAATCAGCAGAACACTGTGGTGGAGACCGCAAAAGGTGGCACTGTTGACGCCATTCCCTTGGGTGCGATCACAGTCCACAAAGACATGAGATGGGAAGAATCTTGATGAGCAAGATTAGATTAAGAACTGTGCGAGGTGACTCTTACTCATACTGAACTTATGACTGTGCTGCAAAAATATAAAAAGAATCTATTATAAAAGAAAGAGTAAACCTTAAGAGGTACTGGAGGCATATATATAACAGATACCTAACAAGTAGCAGAATGAAAAATGAAAGTAGCTCAAGGCCTTCCGTCACATGATCATAGTATCCCAAGTCTGTCCACAGCAAACAAGCGACAGCAACACAAGTGCAAATAATATTTCCTCCATCCTCAGCACATGTGTTGGGATCTGTCACAGCACAAGTCGAAGTTAGTGCACTATTCTGCTGCTACTACACACTGTCCTTTATCACAAGTACAAATGTTTAGCAGGCCATCAAGACACTTTTCAGGGAATTGGGTGCAGTCATCGGCAGAAGAGCACTCGTTAACAGCGGCAGCGGTGGTGGTAGTCGTGCTCTCGGCTGTAGTTGTAGTGGACTCGATGGCAGTGGTAGAGGTGGCTGTAATAGTATGAGGTGATGTTGATGTTTCGGTCGTGCTATCGGCAGAACTCGAAGAATCTTGAGCTATAGAGGTTGAAACACTTTCCGACAGAATCGAAGTTTCAGTAGTAGATTTCAGCTCGGTTGTAGTATCAGCTGAGATGGTTTGGGATTTCGGGCGACAATGGCCTGCGTTAACCGCAGTCGCAAAGAATGCCAAAGCACATATAGTCTTCAAAGAAACCATAACGAATGAATACAGAATAAATGCTGTAAGGATAGGACCGCGTGAATGGGTAACAAAACGTGAAACCAGAAATGGAAATATGCTCGGGGCATGTTCCTTTAAAGAACCTAACTAATAGCAACTCCCCTGAGCTACTTCTTAGCTCTTCTGTGTAATAAAACACTGCATATAGATGTATGCAGTATTGGCTTAGTGCTGAAACTATTGCAGGTTAGATCAAGATATACAGAGCTGATTTCTTCGATTAGCTCAGGTAGTTAAGGCAACAACCAATGAAAATCACGAATCAAGCTGAAATTATTGAAAGCTTGTCTGTTTGGGGAGTTTTTAGTCCACGCTCCAAGCTAGTCAGGATCTAAGTGGACCGGGGCTGAAGCCACAGAAACATTGTGGAAATGAGTCTTGAAATGCAAAAGGGCACTCCTGGTAAATAGAATAAAACTATATATAATGAGTTGACGCGACAGTCGTTTTGCTTAATCAGCATGTTATGGATAAGATTTAGATGCCTAGGTTCAAGAATCGGGGGCCTTATCAAAAGCACACGGCTTGTCCAGTAGAGAACAATTAACTGCATTGCCTTTCACCATTGTCTCCATAGTGCAGCATGACCGTTATCATTCAGCAACAGAGCAAACTTATCATCCTGGAATGCCCTGTTATTGGCATTGCGATATTGACGCAGCATTTGCGGTTTTTGCTGGTTCTTCCACCTTTATTGAGGGTTTCACTCAGCCAGCAGTCCAGAAAGTTCACTTGACCTGGATTAAAATATCTGAAGCTCCCAGTCCTATTATCCACGCATCATGGACTAAAGTAACAATGGCGCAGCTAAAATCATCTTGCCTACTTTTGCCTGTATTGATTCGCAAACGCTCAAGCCCTTGCGAAATACAAATGCCCGGCCAGATATCATAGAAGGCGCAATTGTCAATACGCTATCCTATGGCATCTAAAATCAAGAAATAAGGTAAAAGAATATAAAGAGGTACTGTAAGTACTCTATAGGAGAAGGTTTATAGCTATACTAAATACGCCGAAGAAACCAAGCAAGGTAGACAGCTGATAATGTATTTTAGTAAGAAATGGAAACTATATTAGATTGAAGTCTGGCATAAAAGCTTTAATTTATTTCTATTAAATCTATAAATACTTTCATTCGCTGGCATGCCACAACATTACAGATGACAGGTTCGACAATTTGGTCTACGCATATATTTTTGGGTCCTCTCCGATTGACGGAGAAATCAGAAGATTTTTACTCTAATGGATTCATTGAGGCGAGAGCCGCTCAGGTGGTCTCATTCTTTGCCGATCACAATGACTTGCAGTAATTGTCGCTTGGGACGCCTCAGGCGGATGCAACGCGGGCCAAGAGACAGGGAGTCGATACGGAGCGATCTTTTCGGTCGAGACCTTTGCTGGAACTGCATGTCTCAGAGTCGGAAGATAACAACAGCTATCATTCTGTCGCAAACTTGAAGATATTCGACCCAGGAAATGTCTTGGTACTTATCGCATGACACGACCCAGATATTATGAAAGCGCTTTGGAGCTGGCTGCTGCCCCGGTGACCTCCGGGATTCTGAGTCCTTTGGCGCTGGTAACTCAAAGCATTCAATTAAGCGTTGCGTGTGGTGATTGGGTAGCTAAACGAGACGTTGTGGCCTTCTTAGCTATTCAGTTTATAGACGATCAAGGTAATTGTTTAATACTATTCCGTTGGATTTCGATCTTAGCTGGTCCCTTTTTGGTCGATTTTCTCGTCGCTGTGCGATAGTAGTGAGGGAATTCGCATTCTTCCAGTAAATAATGCCCAAGACTAAACATTAAATTCGATATATCTTTCTAATATTTTCTCCTCTTTAGTGCCTGTATTGTTAAGTTCAAGGCAGCAATACGTTATGACCCAGTATGAAAGTTCGCAAAGAGGATATCCATTGAATTAAACGGCAGCTTTTATCCAGGAACCAATACATAAATCCTGGAGCCTGCCAGAGACTAACCAAAAACCTTTCCGAGCAAGACCCTCAGTGCCCCTATCTTAGTATATGCCTCATGTATAGCTTTTTCCCCTTCAAGCGTTGCCTTGACATTGTCCCAAACCTGCACCAATGCTGGTCTATCACTCGCTCCACCAAGGTTCATCATACTTGGAATAATCGCCCATTTCTCCAATACCTGACCCTCTTCCCCTGCCATATCATCATTCCAACTCGCAAACCTTATGGGCAGCGCATGGTGTTTCACAGCAGCTGACTACCATTCAAATCTTGACTGCGCAGACCAAAGTGCTGTCTGTCCGAAAAAGGATAACCGCTCAAACTCGTGGTGCGAATCATCCCATCCATTTTTGAGAAACGAGTATAAGCCATGTGGATAGTATCCCATAATGACGGTTCGTCGAATACTCTCAGCGAGAAACCAAGCATCCCAAGCATCAGACTTGTGTATCTTGAGTAAAGCAGCTATATTTTGCCCGGGGTCTTGAACGCCTTGCATACACTGTTCCAAACGACGGATGCTGCTAACCAAGAATGGTTGTACATGTTCCGCATTAGCTCTTTGGCGAATATCACCGTCGAACGATCGAACGATTTGTAAGAATATCAGTGCCTGAACTGACGCAAGAAGGTCCATGTTGGAGGTTGCTCTTTGCACGACCTGAAGCAGCTGATAGGCATATTGTTGGATAGCACTATATACCAACTGTTGATTTGTTTCCGATTTTCTTTCATAAAGCGCACAGAGTCCCAATATCTCACCTAATGGCCTTGGAAGATATTTTTCGAGTAATATTTCGTGAACAAACGGGGTCCGACCATTAGACACCAGAATCGTGATAGATGACTTGAAACGTTGGACAGCGTAAACGATACGATTCTGGAATACCTGGCCTGCCAAAACCCTTTTCTTAGATAATTATCCATCAATAAGAAGCATGGAACAGCAAATGGTTCAATGTTTGTCATTTCTTCTTGCCAATCCAGGTCATGGTCTGGAAAAACTGGCAAGAGGTTGCCAATCTCATCCCCAGCAATGTCAACATTATCGAATAAATCAACAGAGTCTGGAGTAGACAGTGTTATCTCAAGTGCATCTGATGGAACTACTGGGACTCCTTGCGCCGGAGACTTGGGGTTTGATATCAAGGCTCGTCGTCGTGCAGACGGGGGAGCAGGATAGTGGCAGTCAAGAAATCGGACACGGCAACGATAGCATTGAGGAACTTCCATGTCACAACGTCTCTTTGACTTGTTGCAAGCAGAACAAGCTTGTCGATAAGCAGGAGACGGTGAGTGAGTGGAAGTCCCTTGTCAGATTATGGAGATGTCCACATTCTAAAGTCATCCTATTGGTTCTCTGTAAGATCGACTTCCGCAGGACGGTGGGTCTTCCGCGCTTGTCTTCCGCCAAGCCCAAAGGCAGTTGGTCAGAATATTGATTTGCGTTGCAAGTTCGTTTCAGCATAACGTATATGGGCAAATGGAATTTTCCCACATATCATATCGACTGGATAAATATCAGACAGGGCTGTTTTCTGAACGCTCGAGCCAAGTCGCAGGACAGTTGCGGAAGCCAAGCCAGCGGAGGTCAGTTCCGCAGACTCATTAAAATATCATCCCCATATATTCCCCATATCATCTCCATATTATGCAGTATATAATGGCAATCTTTCCACCGTTTGTGTCTCTTTATCCTCGGCAACCAAGGAACATACCACCAACCAATACAGTTAACTCTTCGAAACACCTGCAGCTATGGGTTATCACACGGTGGACTTCGTTCCAACCCTTCACCATACCACCTACCCCTCCATTTCCGAGACGAACCCTGAGCTATCAGCAAATGGCAAAGTGGTCTTCATTACCGGTGGTGGCCAAGGCATTGGACGACAAATTGCCAAATCGTTCGTCGTTGCTGGGGCCAAAGGCGTATTCCTCAATGGACGAAATGAAGCAACCTTGAAAGATGCAGTCAGCGAGATGAACACTTTGCAAGAGTCTACAGATAACAAAACGACGATCCACTACGCCAATACTGATGTCACAGATATGGATTCTGTTGCGTCTGCTTTCAAGCAGGCCATTGAAGCATTCGGTCACATCGACATCTTGATCCAGAATGCTGGCTACCTTGATGATCATCGTTCTGTATCAGACTCTAATCTTGATGACTATTGGAAAACCTTTGAAGTCAATGTCAAGGGAGGCCTCAATGTCATTAAACAATTCCTGAAGCACAGCAAAGCTGGCGACACCGTCATCAACATCAGCTCTGGAGCTGGACATCTGCCCTACATCCCAGGATACTCAGCCTACTCAGCATCTAAGCTTGGTTATGCAAAGATTATGGAATATGTCCAACACGAGAATCCTGATCTGCGAGTTTTCAATATCCAACCTGGAGCTGTTGTGACCGAAATGCAAGCCAAAAGTGGTATCCCTGCAGTTGATGATATTAGTAAGTTTCTGAACTTTGCAACTTTGGGGCTCCTCTAACTTGCTTTCTAGGTCTTCCAGCATCATACTGCGTGTGGCTAGCTGGCTCCAAGGATGCAGACAGCCTGAAGGGCAGATTCCTCTGGACAAATTGGGACGTCGATGAACTGAAGGGCCGTTTTGATGAGATCAAGGAGAAGAATCTTTTGGTTCACGGGTTGATTGGCTGGTAAATATTAACGTAGCTCTATGATACTATCATGAAGTTATTATCATTCAGTATAACTCACTGAAAAGTTACCCTGTTTATCTACTATATTCTATTCCTTGATGTTTCTGAACACTGGAACTGGATCTTATCCTTCGCCCACCCGGTTCATCCGGACGGAAGGTCTCAGTAGCAGTGGATCCGACTCAATTCAGTTGTATTCTGCGCCTGCACAGAACCACGACCCTGGTTTTCTCACTTGCATGGGTTGCGGAGTGAAAGTCAGGCGAGCGAGGTTACATAACACTTTATTAAACAAATCAAAAATACCAAATTGACGTCTATCCTTGCCTCTTACAACCAACTATTCTATACTCTGAGACCACTGCGCATAATAAGCTGCAAACTGCCGAATCGAAATGCTCATGTCGATCACAACCCCGCCCATCCTCGGCCAATGAAGTCGCTATTTAGAGTGACACTTGTGTGACCCTGCATCGCAAATGACCACTATATTTAACTTAAGTGAGACAGTCCTTAGCTCAGAGTATATATGTATACATGTAACCTTGGCGGTGTAGCCGCTTGTTTTCTTATGCTACTTCAACTGTTGACTCTAGAAAATCACAGACCACTGTTTAATTGTCTCACAACAACTCAGCTGTCATCTTACAACAACACGACCGCATCATGTTGAAAAGAGGCATAACAGTGAGTGCCATTCTAATAGCTATCTTAAGCTTCTGGTACGCCACTAGTCCCTCAGAAACACCACCGCCATTGATCTTCGGCCGCAAGAATGTCGTTCTCTTCATCACAACTGCGGCAAACGGTCTCGCCAACGTACACTTGGCCACCAGCCACGTCCCTGTCATCGACACATCCAAATCTGGATCTTCACTACGCTTCGTTTGCAGAGCTAAAGCCCAAAGTTGAACGCCTTTCGTCAGAAAAGAACCCCATCAAATGGCATGAACTACCTCCGCCAGATCTTGTACCCAGTCTTGATCGCGCATACAGCGGCCTTGATAACCTGGCTGCTCCTCCTGGTCTCAAGGGCCTTGACAAGTTTGTGAGCGACGTGAAGATTATGATGGCTCCGTGGACGGCTGAGGAGCATTGGAACATATATAAAGCTATCACAGACTTAATCCACCAGGTCGACCCAGCAGTTATAGTGCTAGACTTTGGGTTTCCACCAGCTGCTGAAGCGGTACGAGATACTGGATACTCCCACATCGTTATTTGTCCCAATTCTCTCCTCGATTCATTTCCGCACAAGCAGCCATGGGGTGCCATGTTCTGGAAGTATCCCCCAATGGGATCAGGCCATCCGTTTCCTGTGCCATGGCGACTTACTCTACCCAACGCGTATCTTCAACTGCGCTTAATATATGGCATTCTAGCAGCTCCAGGTGTGAAGGAAAAGAGGGCTTATCTGCGAGACAAAGGCATCAAAAGCCCAATTGACCTGGGTGTTGCTAATAGACCTGAGGTGCCGTGGCTCACTGCGTCTTTTCCAGAAGCCAATCTTCCTTTAACAATTGTACCTCCAGGTGCCAAATACTGCGGCCCCATTGTTATTGAAACGGCGTCTCTTGCTGATCAAGATGGAAAAATGGAGAAATGGCTAAAACAGGCGCCAACTATATTTATTAACCTTGGTTCCGTTGTCAAGTTTGACGAGACTCAAGTTCAGTCAATGGCAGATGCATTACTTCCAATACTCGAAACGACTGATCATCAGATCTTATGGAAAGTAAGGAAAAGATATGAATTCGATGACACCTTTTTAGAATCTGTCAGAGTGTATCTTAACAATGGTCGCCTTCGAATTGAACATTGGATCAAGGCTGATCCAACGGCATTACTCGCAACGGGAGATATCAAGCTTTTTGTTCATCACGGCGGCGCAAATTCCTACAACGAAGCAATTTTGTAAGTAGTCCCCAAATCCATTTATGTATTCCTTACTAATTCTATCTAGTTACGGGGTGCCTCAAGTTGTTCTTCCAAAATGGTTCGACACGTACAACTACGCCGCAATAGCTGAATATGTCGGCGTTGGCATTTGGCCAACCAAAGAGTCAGCTCCAGACTGGACAGTTGAGGAGTTGAGGGGTGGATTCATGAGGGCTATTTCGAATGATACCATGAGAGAGACAGCTCATAGACTGAGACAGATCTCACGGCAATATGGAGGTCGAGAGATGGCAGCCAGAGAGGTAGCCGCAATCGCTGCAAGGGGACACGATTAAGTTTAGTAAGCTTTCTGAGGCGTGGCGATGATCATCAATCTCACCGGCATACTCGGCGCTCCTGATTCAGATAGCCGGCTCAGTAGTTCGGCTCAGCCCTGCCTCTTCAACATCTAGAAGGGTCCAATACGATATGCATTAGAAAGAAAAATCAAGTAACTGAACCAATAATGGCAGTACAGAGTCATGTCAACTGCCATGATCTAACTATTTTCCTGCTATGCCAGCTGTCACGGCTTCTGCGGATACAACAGCAAAGTCCATCCGCCTACCGTCCAATATGCCCGACGACCCTAATTATCCCTCGCTTGAGGCCGACTCGAACTTCATCCGTGAAAAGTTAATTCTGCCCGAACTGGAAAACAACAATGTTGTTGCACTTGCGCATTCTTATGGAGGGGCTGCTCTCGTTGCTGCTGTAAAGGGCCTGGGCCCAGGTGAAAGGAAACAAGGGCAAAACGTGGTTTTAGGCTTGGTTTATTTATGTGGTCTTATTGAATCCCTGGGTAAACCTCTTTTTTCTAGCCGTAAAGGCATGCACCCTTGCATCGTCTTCGATGAAACCGGCATGATAATGACGACCAAAGACACCGAGAATTGTTCGTTCAACGGCATCAAGGATAAACCATACCCCGAGGAAGCCTTACGTACATTGTGTACACTCGCCTGGAAATGCCGAATCACGCCCAGCCCACCGCAATGTTGGGAACAAAGGGCTTGGGATGGCAGACTTGTATATGTCAGGACCTCGCTTGACAACGCTGTCCCAGTTGAGACTCAGGACAAAATGTTTTATGAAACGGGAATTCATTGGGAAGTTAAGACATTGGAGTCAGGACAATCGCCATTTGCTTCACATGTCAAGGAGCTATCGGATTTGGTTGATCTGTACGCCGGAAAATGGCAACCGGAGAGGATCAATAAGTAGCCACTAAAATCTAACGGCTGTTATCCCTTACTTAGTCGAGTATAGAGTAGGATCTTGTTTAACATAGACTGTGATCCCGAGGGCGAATCCTCTTCACGGGAACACAAGCGGGAGTCTTACCTGTCAGCCGGCAAATAGGGTCCTGAGCGGCAGTCAGCGCTACGCGCACTAGTGCTAAGTGAAAGCTACCAGGAGAGTTTCAAGACGATTCCTGTGTCGTCATCTGCCGTCAGCCCGATTTCCTTTTAAATCCGAAGAAGCCGCCAGTTGGGGCAAGAACTGATAAATATCGTCCTCGGCGCATCAGTAGGTAGCGCATCCTGAAGTGTGCACCTGAGGTCTCTCCATAGTTACTCTACACTAATTTATTGACAACAGCCTATGCTCATAATGCATTCCTTGAGCTTCAACACTGACGGATTGGTCAGGGCTGCGTCTGAGACTTGGCATTCCAAGTCATCTCTCTATCTCGCCATCGCCATTGTATGGATGACATATCTTATCATCACATTCCGCAAAGGCCATCCCACAGCTAATTTTCCACTTGTCAACCCTGCACGTGGCTTTGAGATCTTCGACCGTGGACGACGCAAACACTTTGTTGCAAATGCCCAAGAGATTATCAAGTCTGGCTGCAAGCAATATCCAAACCAATGTTTCAACGTCATGACCGACATGGGCATTGTCACTATTATCCCGAATACCATGATCGATGCTATGCGAAATAATTCCAACTTGAGCTTTACGGGTGCTGTTGCGGAAGATATGCACGCGCATCTTCCAGGATTTGAGCCATTCGCAAGCGGTACGAGAACTGATGACTTATTGAAAGTTGTTGTACAGTCGCATCTCACACAGCATCTAAGTAAGGTCGCCATCTTGTGAAACTTCAAGATATAGGCTAACTCTCAACTAGGTACGATGGTAAAACCTGTATCTGACGAGACAAGCTATGCTGTTGAGTTACGCTTTGGCACTTCGACGGGTCAGTGTATAACCATCTCCCTTGAAGATACCAGCTTACGATTATCTTAGATTGGAAAGCCACAGCGCCTCATCCTGATATAGTTAACATCATTGCCCGAGTTTCCGCGCGTACCTTCCTGGGTACAGATGTCTGCCGCAATGAGGAGTGGCTAGAGCTTTCATCCTCATATACTCTGCATAGCTTTGCTGCAGCGGCAAGCCTACGCCAGTGGTCGCCCTGGATGAGAAACATTGTCCACCATTTCCACCCTCAGTGCAGACAAATTCGAGCCCAAGGAAAGAGGGCAATGGAGATAATCCAACCAGTCCTCGAGAAACGTCAACAAGCGAGATCTTTGGCACAGGAACGAGGTGAAGAAGTTCCTTATTTTGACGATGCTATCGACTGGGCCGAGAAAGAAGCCAAGGGAAATGAATACGATCCGGCAGCATTGCAGATGACCCTCTCGTTAGCTGCAGTGCATACGACTACTACGCTGATACTTAAAACTATGCTTCAACTAGCTCAGCTGCCAGACTTAGTGGCAGAACTACGACAAGAGATGGTCGAGGTCCTCGGTGTCCATGGTTGGAGTAAGCTGGCCTTATTCAACCTCAAACTTCTCGACAGTACTCTCAAGGAGATATTTCGCACGCAACCTTCAAGCCTCTTGAGCATGACTCGTCTGGCAACTTCCGATGTTGTACTGCCAACCGGTGATGTTTTACCTCAAGGCAGCCGTTCCTTATGTACCACCGAGTTAAGGGATAGCCCAGACTACTACGAAGATCCTGAAAAGTTTGATCCGCATCGATATGTTTCCTGGAGGGGAACTGACAAAGATCATCTCTCGAACCTGGTCTCGATTAGCCCCTCTATGCTGGGTTTTGGATTTGGGATACATGCATGTCCGGGACGATTCTTTGCTTCCAACGAGACCAAGATCATACTATGTCATATGCTAATGAAATATGACTGGAAGATGGCTCCTGGGGCACAAACAGAGCCCTTGGTTCAGGGGTTGAGACTGTTACCCAATATGTTTGCAAAGGTCGAGGTCCGAAGGAGAGCCCAGCCGGAAATCGATCTCGATGCTATTGAGTAGTCAAGTACTAAGCGGACTATATTGGATAATCTTTCAAAACAAATATAAATGTCATTACTTCCACAACCTACCTGGCTATAATTGCTGCAATAACACAAATGGGGGCATCTGGAGCATGAACTGTTGTGGGTCTGGACATGGTCTAGGTGCTGACTTTTGTTTCACGGGTGGACTCAAGAAGCTGCAAACAGTAAACGATTGCGGGGAAAGTATGGGGTCGTCAAGATGATATCAAGAGTATTATGCATATAGGGCTGATAATAAGCCAAAATTGTCTATTCAAAGTGTCTATTCAGGTATCCCAGTAGCCGGCGACCAATGCACGGCAACTGACTTTGATGGAAAACTTCACCACTGAGTCTATATAAAAAGTTCAAAAAATCTACATCATGAGCATGGTAGCACAGGTAGCTCCCAGGGCCAGCCACATCTTGGGCCAGTTTCCTGCAGCACTGTTGGTAGAGCTTTCAGTAGATGCCGCACTGCTCTCCGAGGATGTTGAGCTAGTCTTGGTTGTCTCGTCAGCCTTGTTGTTCTTGAAGTCGGTCTCAGAAGAGGCATCGGCTGATTTCGTGGTAGAGGCCCCGTCGGTCTTGGTAGCAGTAGAGAAGCTAGTGGTGGAGGCAGTCTCAGAAGCAGTTGATGAGTTGTCGTCCTTATCCTCATCCTCGTTGGTGTCACCGCTATCTCCATCGGTGTTCTTGTCAAACTTGATGCTCTTGTATGATCCAGTCTCGTCACCATAAGTGTAGCTCTCGGCAGGGCTAAGGTTCTCGATTTTGACCTTCTGAACAGTCATAGTGTAAGGTCCACCCTTGTAGTTGGTCTCTCCACCAGCCCATTCGATAGTTCCCTCCTCATTGTCAGGGTCACCGCCAGCCCAGATACCAAGCTTGACGCGCATAGGTGTCTGAGGGTATTCCTGTCCTCCAGCAGCATCGCCGTAGGTAAGAGTACGGACAACCTTGTCGTCGATGATCCACTCGCAAGAGTCCTTGGTCCAGTGGATAGTGTAGTTGTGGAATTCCTCCTGGGTGTTGGTAATGGGGATAGTCATAGCTCGGGCGACTTGTCCTTGAGTCTGTCCTTTGCCGTAGTAGTTGGTCTGGACTTCTCCATCTCTGCCTCCCAAAAATTCCCAGTCGACCTCGTCAAGAACGTCGGAGAGGAAAATCATAGATGAAACAATGCCAGTTCCTGGTGCAGCCTTCATGTGAACCTCGAGGCGACCGAAGAGCATGTACCATTTGCTCTGAAGTGTAGGGGCGTCACCCTGCTTGGCAACGGTGAATTCAGCGCCATCGGATGTATACTTGACGTCGCCGTGACCGTTTGTCTCCCAATTGTCGTCGTCAGCGCCTTTGGTGAAGTCGGCCGTGTATAAAGAAGTAGCAAGACCCGGGTCTGGCTTGCATGCTGGTATATAATCAGTGTCATGTTAATATGCAAAAAGCGGATACTTCTCACGTACACTTCTTCATGGGGTTGCAGTCGCTGTAGGTCTGAGCTGTGGCCGAAGCAACAAGACCCGCTGTAAGGGCAAACTTGGACCAGTACATGTTGGGCAAGTAAAGGAATAAATAAACAAATATTAGATAGAGTTTAATAAAAAAACGAATGAAGTTGGTGGTGGCAGTAACAGTGAACGAATGACTGTATTAAACAAAAAGGAATGCGACGTTAGCCTACCACAAAATAAAGATGCGCAAGCAAACTTTAGGTAAGTGGGAGATGGGCTGGCATGGGAGGATATAAAAAGAGACGCTACGGTACCAACAAACGGTTTGTTATCATCTGCTGCGCCTAGCAAACTCTTTCAGCTCTAGCGTCACTGTCGGTGTTGGTTTTTGTTACTGACTGATAAGCAGCCATAAGGGGGAGATGAAGATTGTCACCGTCGTGGCCCATTAATACTGGGTACGGTTGCGTAACGCAATCCTTGTCAGTGGAGACTGCGGCCCTGACGCGTAATTAGCCGGTGGGAACTCGTCACTCGTTAGACTGTTTACGGGGTGGACTTCTCAGCTTGATGCTAGCAGTCGATCGGAAGTTTTGGGCCGTGTTATCGGCCGGCACCTTGAAACAGTGGGAGGAGGGAGCTGAAATGATCTGATCTAACTGCGTTTTTCACGGACACAGCACTGATAAATGCGATGGATAATTATGGAGCATGAGACTTTTATATCCATAGCATCATCGATTTCGCCCTGCCGATCCCAGTGGAACTCTATTATTTAGTCAGGGTCAAGATCCTGCTGTCAGCTCGTAAGATTTACTGAGGTTCTTTTCAAAATCCTGAGTTGCGACGCTGCTGGCTGCCATACGAGAAAGAGACATGGGGCCAAGGCCACGAGGGTTGTCCGCTGACCTGGTTGCAACTTGGCACAAAAAGAGTGACAGACCAACCTTGGTTTTATGCCACTACTTTCCTGATACGCGTAATACAGTGAATTTACGGATATCAGGTTTATAGCCAATAATTGCATTCTATTATAAGCAGCAAGCAGGCTTTTGGTTTGATTCCAGATCGTCGCACAGATCGCGTGCGACCGGCGTGGCTTCGATTATTTTCGATCGAGGTCCGAGAGCCCGAGACTTCCAGAACCCTTGCAGGAACTAAAGTCGCCTAGCGTTGGAAACTTGGTCTTGTCTTGGCGCTGAGTCAGTTAGTTGGTGTAGGGTAGTAAATTAATCAGATTGTAGACTGTAAGAAACCTATCTTTCTTTAACCTGTGTATATCAGTATATATAACTATAAAAGTAGTTCTCAGTATATAATAATACTAGATTCACTGAGACAGATTTTCATTCAGCTCCGTATAACGCTACCAGTACCTGTACATGTACTCTCTTCAAAATGATGCATTGTGTCAATAATCCACGTGCAAGTGTAATGACATTCTTGGCCAAGCGACATGAAATATTGAAATTGGACTCAAGATAAAAATAAATCGGTAAATCGGCAACAAAGCCACGCAGCAGTAGCACTTCTAATTATTGTATCTATATTTACTTCGCCTACTACTATTACTAACTGGAAGCAGCAGTGAGCCAGACGCCTAACTCAACTCCAACGCGTGCTCCTTGATCGATCATGATAAGATGGCCCGCCTTATCGATAACGATAACCTCCTTGGCCTTGAGCGCGTCCCCTAATCTAAACGCGACTTCGACTGGCAGCCACCTGTCGTCTGCGCCCCAGATAATCTTGATTGGCAGCTTAGGTCCAACCTCTCCATATCTTCCCTCTACTTCTTCCGTTGACCTGGAATTGGCTTGACATAATTCCCTGATAAATCCTCGTTTTCCACCTTGTCTCAACCAAGGTTCTTTAAGCATTTGCATGGTCTCCTTTGTTAATTGGTGATATGCTGCGTCGCTGATGTAGCTCTCTAAGATACCTTCAAATGCAGTATCGGGAAGTTGTTCAAATAGTTGCGGATTTTCAGCGATGATTTTGAAGAGAGGTTGACCAAATGGACCAATTGCGACGACATCAATGAGACAGAGGCTTGCATACGGCAAGTTATGCAGTAGATAGCCCCGTAAACTCACGAGCCCAGCGTTATCATGGGCGACAACGTGAGCCTTCTCATGAGTCCAATCTGCTTGCCAGGATTTATAGAGCGCGGCGAACACTTCTGCTTGTCGCGCGAGGTTGCTGTCATACTCTTCAACTGGGTTCGAACTAATGTTCCCAGGCGACAGCTTTTCCTCTGCAGGCGTTTCGCCGAATCCAGGTCTATCAAAGAGATAAACGTGAAATTGACGCGATAATGCGAGGGCAAAAGGGACCCAGACACGAGATGACCAGGGAGTTCCGTGAATAAAGACGAGCGGAGGGGACTTAGGATCACCCAAGGAGCACCATTTCACGTTGTAACTGTGCGTTGAGGTTTTGTATGCAAAGGTCTGAGTGAGTGCGGTTGGGTCACTTTGTGATGAGGTCATTGTGAAAATGTGAGCTTGGTGATTCAATTGAGAAGTGAGATCAAGTTTTGAGGAAATTTATGATGGATTGAGAGATGAATGAACTAAAATGAACAAAGGTCTCATTGATGATTATTTATACAGCGAGAGTGGCCAAGTTGGTGCAGAATGATGTAATGTGAGTGAGATTCAGACTGATAGAGACTGATAGAGACTGATAGAGGTGAGATGAGCGAATCAGCAACCCCGCGCCTTTGTTTTGACGCCTCAGCGGCGAACCTGTTGCGTTACATTGGAGATTCTTGAGAGAGCAATCGACGAATTCCTTCTCATCGCGATCAAATATTTGAGATCATGGCAATGAATGAAAAATAAAACTAATACCGATTACTTTATTGTTGTCTTCTTGACTATGTCCTTCACTGTTTTATAAAAGAGACTGCTTGGCTTCTTTGTGATAATGTAAAGTGCGCCCTTCCATTGACCACGCTAGAGGCAAGAATCTTTATCGTAAATTCATAAGCAATCCCCTCCCTCAACCTCTTTCCTGCATCATCAAATCAACCTAAGGGCGTATGAGATCATACTCTCATCAGCAGTGAAAATACCCGTGAGGCGACAGACATCATGTCGACCACCACCGCTGTCCAGCTTGAAGCCTTTGGCAACGGTACATCCTACGAACCCAACGCCTCAACTCTACGTCCAAGAGCCGGTCTCGCTGAGAATGCCTCATCAAGCCAGCTTGAATCAGATGATCCAGCGCTCGAAGCTTCACGCATCGCTGATAGCACTGTTCCCGATGGTGGCTACGGCTGGGTCGTCATCATCGCCTGCGCCGTCGTAGCCTGGTGGGTTATTGGACTCAGCTACGTCTGGGGTGTCTACCAAAATGCTCTCGTTGAAAGAAATGTTGGATCGCCTTTGGCCTTGTCCTTCTGTGGTTCATTGTCACCAGCTTTGATGGCTACTGTTGGAATGCTCGTGTCGAGAATGATACGATCATTTGGGACAAGAAAGCTTAGCTCTTTCGGTATCATGCTTATGGCTCTTTCTCTCATTGGCGCCAGTTTTGTCACGGATCATCTTGTTGGATTGGTCTTTCTTCCTGGTGTTCCTCTCGGTCTTGGAATGAGCGGCTGCTTCATGTCGTTTTCTATTGCTCCAGCGCAGTACTTCAAACGGAAGAGAGGATTGGCCAATGGCATTGTATATGCTGGAGGTGGCTTTGGAGGTGCGATTATGAGTATTGCAACCAACTCGTTGATCGAAAAGTATAGTGTCGAGTGGGCTTTTCGTATTACTGGTATCTTAATTGCTGTTACGGGACTTCCCGCTGCTTTGCTCATTAAGGAGAGAACGCCAATTGCAGCAACGGGAATTGTTGATTGGAACCTATTCCGCCAACTCAACTTTGCTATTCTTTTCTTCGCTGCTGGCATTGGTATCTTCCCTCTTCTCGTCCCGCCTTATTTCCTCCCTCTCTACTCTCGCTCTATGGGTCTCAGTGCAAGCACCGGTGCTGGACTGGTCGCTGGGTTCAGTTTTGCATCAGCCGTGGGAAGAATCATGAGTGGATATCTCTGCGACATATTCGGTCCTTTGAACACACTTGGGGCCTTCTTCCTTGGGAACTCACTCACCATGCTTGCTCTTTGGCCTGCTTCAACGACACTTGCTCCTTTGGCTGTTTTCGCTGTGCTTAACGGCTTGATGAATGGCGGTTTCTTTTCTTCTATGCCGACTGTCGTTGGAAATATCTTTGGGTCTGCCAGAGTGTCAACTGCCATGGGTATGCTTATCGTAGGCTGGGTGGCTGGTTATCTTTTTGTAAGTTCGCCTGCTATCCTATACTGGCTAGATAAAGCTGACACTGACAGGGATCTCCTATTGCTGGCTTTCTTCTCCAAGCACATGGTGGTGAAGACGAGGGGCTGAGTGCATACAGGCCTGCCATGTTTTACGCTGGTTCAATGTCGGCCATCGCTACTATTCTATGTGCGATCGTACGAGTACGAATCAGCAGAAAGCTCTTCGACAAGATCTAGCTTTGAATAAAAGGTTACATCGAGAGGAGAGATTGAACTAGACAACTTGTCTTACGGCTGGGATCAAGAGCTTGTACACATTCAACAAAGTATACAACGTTACAAATAAACAAATAGAAACAAGGCTAAACGGTATGTAAATAGATATAGCATGATTATATTTAGTTTGTTTCCCTCTAGTACGCTGGCAACATTGAAAGTACATGTAACATAAATATGCAAGAGTCCTTACTGCATTTGGGATGTGAAATGACTATCCACGCCGGTGTATATAACTGGATCAACTACTTCTGGAACTTTGCTGACATATCATTGATGAGTGATGATTAACAAGGAAATATACCTATGAAGGCTAGAATATGTTACTGAGAGACCTAGTTCAGATGTCAATTTCCACTACTCATACACCTCCCAGCTATGGTGACCACGGTGACCCTCAACCATCCATGGGAGAAGTTCAGAATCTATGGATGGGTGAGGGTTAGCTGGTGCATTGCAGGTACTTGACTTACGGAAGCTCCAATAGCGTTGCGGTAGGAATTACAGCTGGAGCTTGTTTCAGTTCGTGGGCCAATTGGCTGTAACAAATCTTGATCTTTTAAATTGTTCAGGGATCAGTCGGCAGTTGCTACTATAAGAGCTTGCTTCATGTTTCAGTAGAAACTTAGAACCCCCTGCAATTTGGTAATCTAGCTATACAAATATCTCCTTGTAGCGCATAAAGGAAGTTGAAAGCCGTTGTGAATGAATAATTAAGACTGTTCTTCTCAGAACTCACTTCATGGGCGTCTGGTTCTTCCTCGCATGTAGTGGCTCAATAATAGTTGTAGTTAGCTGTGGTGCTGCCGAGCGATCTGCTCTGAAGAGTAGCTTTAGGCCTCACCTGCTTAGGGTGTCCAGACGAGTCAAGATACGCAGACTTGACTTAGTTCAGAAGTCTTTCAACACCCTTATCACAATGGGTTTTCGAACTGCCCGAAACCTTATTCAAAGATCAACCCATTTCAGGGATGCTTAGTACCCAGCAGCACTTGAAACATGCGTCGGTCCGACGACATCGCTATAGCTACCATGTCGATTGGTAGGTATTACTGTAAGGAAATGCCGAACTGGGTATATTCTATACGTAATAAAAGGAGTGAATTTGAAAGGAAGCTTCTGCAACCCTTTGTATATCTTGTCGGTCCGACTGTTGTTGGTGAGAATATTTTCTACGTGTAGTATTGTTACATTGTTGCCTAAGGTTTGATGAACATCTTCAGCGGACCGGTTATGTTGGATTAGTTTCGTTCTCAAGATATAACATCTTTCTGTTGGCTGATTAGTTAATTGATCGTTTAAATGTCTATGTAGGTTGATTACTTGCGAAAATACACTTGTACTTTTAGAAAAGCCTCAACGGTGCATAGCGAATATATCGTTTTAGAATGAGGCTAGCTAGGCGATTGCCGAAGCCTTCTTCATGGGGATCAAATGCTAGGTCAGTAAATCCTCGTATCATTACTGAAGCTTTCAACTGAATTCACAAGATGAGGATTGAAGTTACCAGGAACCCGTGTACAAGCTACCCCATCAAGTGTCCCATATAGAAAACGAAAGCTTATGAGATATATTAAGGGGAAGAAGTCAAAATCTTTCAACTTACACGAGCATTGACAAGACAAGGAGCCAAGGGTAGCAGGGGAATTATTTCAACCAATCGTCCATGCGCTTAACATCTATTTTCTACCTATAAATAACGGCTCGAGGCTGCTTTCTTGGGTATCTTCAACAACAGCCTCTTCAAACCATCTTTCAAACCTTTTAACACTTTTCCAATCATGAAAACTCAGGGAATTCTCAGTTTGGTCCTCACTACCATCGCCCTAGGCCATGTAGTGCCACACGGCCTTGACTTTAACACTTCCCCGGCTCTGACAGGACGTCAGAACACAATCTCATCAGTCAAAGTTGCTCGGTTTGAATCTGGAGACCACGAGAAAATGGCCTCGGGATCGTGTACCGGTTCACAGATAAAGGAGATTGAACGAGCCATCAATGACGCTCGCGTCATACTACAGAATAGCGGAAACGCTTTAGCTAACGCCAAAGCAGAAAAGACTCGGGCTTTTGTGGACTGGTTTGGTAAGCAAAATGACCCGAAAGGTAATGACTCCTATTATATTTAGCATGGAGCTCGAGTGCTGACCCTCTCAGTCCGAGAGTTGATCAAACAATTCAACTTCGATGCCCCTGCCAATGGCTTGGGCATGACCCTTCAAAAGCCGAAAGAAGTTATCAAACCCAATACTTTGGATGCCACCGGACTTACCTTTACATGTTGGACCCAGAAAGATCCTCATTGCGATGAGAAGGGAGCCAGGATGATTGCTGGCACCATCCCACCCGGGCTACACCAGGGAATGAAAATCAATTTCAAGGGAACACTTGTTGGACTCTGTCCGAAATTCTTTAACCTTCCTAACCTTGAAACGGCTATCCAAAAGTTTGAAGATAAGGATAGAACTCTGCTCTTGACAGCTCCACTGACATTGGTTCACGAGGTGCAGCATGTGTCTCTGTTCACTGGCAGTGAACGGAACTGCGTTGACTATGTTTATGATGCTGAACAGTAAGACTTCACTTCAAACTCCACGAATAGAATCTAACAAGAAATAGGTGCAAGGCGCTTCCACCAAAGAAGAAGGTTACGAACGCACAGAACATGGCTCTCTTTGCCCTGGATAACATTGCGCAGTGTAAGAAGAGCTGCCCGGTACCCAAGAAAGGCTGTTGTTACTGGTGGAGGCAATTGGTTGCCTGATCCATATCTATTTTCTTGTACTTGTTATATCTTTGTCTGGGACGCGAAAAGAAAAACCTCACTCAAGGATGAATCCGTCTCAAGATATGACAAGGAAAAAACGGAAGAGTTTACGTTCAGGGTAAATACTAGATGGATTTGATAGCTTACTGTCCTTACCGATTATTGTTATTTTTAGCTAAAATTAAGCTATGGTTATCTTGCACTATGGTCCTATGAGTTTATGATCCCTGTGCATATTGCTTCACCATTCGCTTCGCAAAAGCCAGCCTACAATTCAGCTCTAGAATTCATTTTTCTTCAACATAATAACACTCTCACTTTCCCTCTAACGCTTGCTAAATATTCACTCCTTCTGCTCTCACTTAGGAGTAATTGCCTTGAAGCGACATTGCTCGGGCGCTGTCATGCGAAATCTGTGCAGTTACGGCCCACACGCTACGTTCTGATCAGTCCTAACTTTTTATCTCGTAATAAGAAAGATTGAATCAAATAAGTATATTATCTGGGCCTTGTGGCAACGAATAACCTTGTAATTTGACTCGGCTGATGTAAATCCACGACATGATATCTCTCTTCAATCTTAGGTTAGCCTTAGGTTAGTTAGGCAATGTTCGGATTCGCCAAACGATCTCATTGGGACTTTGCGGACTTTTGATCCGGCGGCGGAGAAAATGGACCCTGGGGAACGTGCGTTGAATCCTTCGGAATACTACGCCCCATTAATGATAAGGCTGGTCCAAGTTCAATACAACACTGCATGAATGTCCGACATTTCCCATTTCCCGTGTTATTCACCTGATAGGTTCTGAAGCCTAGGCATTATTAAGCGACAGCCCTAAATAGGGAAATGTAACTTTGGCACCTCGACCGTCAGCTTGGCGGTGACATCGTGAACTGAAGGATTCGGGTTAAAGCGACAAAAGAGCCGATAGGGCGGATTAATCGCCGAGAATGGGATGGCAGGTCCCTTTGATTCCATGGATACCCATTCCTCCACTATTGCCACAACATTCACGGATCGCTCAACCTCTCAGCCTTCCTAACGAACTAGGCGAATGGTCAAGAGTCGTCGCCTAGATAGCGATTGCTGAGCTTCATGTAGCATCAGAGAGAATATGTACTTTTCTGGATGAGATCTGTATTGGATTAGATAGTGAAATAATAGCATACTCTATAGATTTATTGGCGTGCTAAACTATATAAAGACACTCGCATCCCATTCTCTGGCAGAACATCATCAGCACCTCAAACATCATCTTCTCTCTATCATCATCCCCCTCCTTCAACATGCGTCCCTCAGCCATTACAGTGGCCGTGGCAGCCTCGGTTGTCAGCGCCGAGACTCATATCGTCTGGGAGCACGCCAAGGGATCTAGTCAAACCGCTTTGAGCGTTTATGACGACTCTACCCTTCTTGCCCAAAGCTGCTCCAGCTTCATCTCTGATGCTCCTCACAGCATTGACTTCTCTGATGTCAATGCTGATGGCTTTGGAAACTTCACCGTCGGCGCCAAGCAGTATCTCGTCCACTCCAAGGCCGAGTACTCTGGCGGTCCCATCTGCACCAAGAAGTACAACCAGGAGGCTACTGTTATTGAGTGCTCTGGTCTTGAGTGGAGGCCTTCCTCTAAGGCCAAGATCGAGAAGGATTGTCATGAGAAGGATGATGCCATCCATACCCTCAACTTCATGAACTCCAAGCGTTCAGTTGCTAAGAGGGACATGGGTTCTCCTTTCGTGGCTGCTCCTGTTCTCAGCAAGAGAACTCCCATTCGCGACCCCCCCGCTTGCAACATCATGACAAGCACTTCAATGATTGGTGATGGAAACCCTCACCAGAACTACTTCCTCAAGCAGCTCTCGGTAAGAGCTCCCTTATTCAGGAATTAGCCCGCATACAACTTAGAAGTGGCTAACCATGAACAGGAAGTTAACAACTGTGGCGCAGCCCCGGGATGTAGCGTAGGCAACTCCCAGTCCAGGTCTTTCACCATTGGATGGAGTGCCAACTTCAACGCCTTCAAGTGGATCACTGGTGGTTTCTCTGTCACCGATAGCTGGATCACTGGAAACACATATACCTGCAATGCTGGCCGTGGCGAAAGTGTCTGTGTCTGGTATAACACCGCTCATACAGCCTGTAAGTACACTCCTACACAAGGAATCTAATGGTCTGGGTAGCTAACAGGCATTCTTAGACACTGTCAAGAACGTGGAGAGAGATTCTTGTAACCTTGGTGGTGGCTGGCGTGATAGCTCTGGCCCTTTCGTTATGTTCTCGCCTAACCAGGCTAACCGTGGTGGTGGCTACTACTGTGTCGTTGGTACTTGCAGAGCTCAGGGTGATGGCTACTGGGACTACAACGGCCGTGCTGGCGGTCCTTGAACGGTTATGCTGTAACTTTTGGAGAGCACTCTGAATTCATTGACACCAATGCTTTCTCAAACTAAGTGCTAACTGGGTAGTTCCGAATTTGAAGTCCTGGTTGGAAAATTGACGGGCAAATTGGTTTACTCAACCTTATTACCCGCCAATCTTGGAAGATGCTATATTCATGGTCATATATACTTATGGCAGGGGGGAGCGGCTATGTCTAGAGAATTGTACAAATAGCTCGAGAAATAATTCTTTTAGATTAACTTTATTAGTAAGTAAACAAAGGCTTATGCATTCTCTGCGTGGGTTGCGTTGTGCTTCTCCTCATCGTGGACCTTGCGAATCCGCTCAGCTGTCGCCATAGCATTCCTGGGTAAGGTCTTCTCAATCTTGACTGGATCCCAGATACTCTGAGACTGAATGAAGATGTCGTCGATCTCCTCCAAAGTGCGACCCTTGGTCTCTGGGAAAAAGAAGAATAGTATAATGAAAGTAAAAGCATTAATGCAGGCGTAGACAATGTAATATCTGTAACCGATGTTCTGAATGGCATGGGGGGATACCTCAGCAACAAGAAAGTTGAATAGCCAGTTTGCACAGGCGCTGATGGCGGTGACCTGGGCACGAATGCTCAAGGGTGAGATCTCAGCAGCATACATAAAGGGGAGAAGGAAGAGGCCGATGGGGAAAAAGAACAAGGCCACAAAGTAGAAGAAAATAGCAGCTTCACTAGCAGACTTGTTGGTCAGGTCAGACATAAGACCTGAAAGCGAAGTCTGAGCAACACACATGCCCAGAGCACCAGCCATCAACAACTTGCGGCGGCCAAATCTGTCAATGAGAAGGACAGCAAAACCAGCAGCAATGAATTGCCAAACTTGAAGGGACGCAGAAAAGATACGAGACTCGACAGGTGAGTACTTGAGCTGTTGCTGGAAGATGGTGGTAGAGTAAAAGGTAACAATGTTTATACCAGACATCTGAGCAAGAATGGCCAGTCCAACAGCGAGAACGGCGCGGTGAAATTGGCGCTCAGGTCCCATGGTGAAAACAGATACCTTCTGGCGACGCTCCTCAATGTAGGCGTTGCGAATAAAGGAAAGCTCTTGGTTGATGACCTCGGAGTCCTGTGGGAGGTCCTCTAGAGCAGCCATGACCTCTTTCGCTTGCTCAAGGCGGTCTTGTTTAATAAGCCAACGAGGAGATTCGGGTAGAAACATAACGAGAGAGGTGATGATGATGGCGAATATGCCTTGGAAGGCAATGGGGAAGCGGAAGTTGACTTGGTTATTCTTGACGAAATAGAGGCCGAACTCGAGCCATGATGCCACCACGATACCACCGATGGCAAAGAAGCCCTGTAGTAGTACGCGACGGCCCCGTTCCTTGGCACTAGAGCACTCGGACACCCACATAGGAATGGTAGCAGTCAAGGCACCGACTCCGAGACCTGTGATGATTCTGGCGGCAATGAGCTGTCCAAGAGAGAATGAGCTGCTTTGAATCGCGACACCAATAATGACGATGCAGCCAGCGATAAAAACGGTGCGACGACGACCGAGAACGTCACCGATAAAAGCACAAGACAGGGCTCCGATTGCACAGCCGACTTCATAAATAGCCACAGCAGTACCTGTAGACTCGGTTAGTTATCATAAGTTGATGAACAAAGGGCTTACTCACCCTCAATGTTGGAGTCCTTCATCTTGGGGAACTGGTGGTCAAAGGTGTCGAGCGTCAAGAGACCGTTCATAACGGCTTGGTCGTAGCCTTGCAGCGCAAAGGCAGTGGCTGCGACTAAGCTGAGGACAATAGTGAGGGGATTGCCCCGAAGGCCCAAGTACGTGGACGACATGATGGGTTGATTCAGTGAGGTCCGGGGAGAGGATTATCTTAGCCAGAGCGGATTCGTCAGAGAACAGAAGATATCAGAGAGGGAAAAGTCTCTCTTATTATTCTGTGTGCTCTACCTATTGATCAAAGTTCTTACCAAGGGTTACATTCTTATATACTTCCATCCCATCCATGCTGTACCCTAAGACATGACATGCCAAATCTGACTCCGCACTCCGCACTAAACGGAGGACCAGTTCATTTGACATCATCATGCCGTTTTTCCCGAACGCGTGGTCCGGTTAAGACGGCACCGTAGACAACCCAACCCAATTTCATCGGACATTGATATTTCCAATGGAGATCTAACGTTACGCTTATCCTATTCCCCATGATTCCCCGCTCGTCACCCCGCTTTATCTCCCGCGGGATCTTGGAGTCGGATTTACTAACATGGAGTCTTGGACTAACCTAAGAACCTGACGTATGCGAAGCGGCCTATACCGTCTCCAGTAAAGAGTGCACCAGACTAGGTTGCTAGATGTTGATATCTCCGAAAGCACTGCCATGAGACAAACTCTTGGGACCAATTTGTATTGAAATGCCATACGTAATAAAGGAAAACACATGTTATACCTTGATTGCTCCATTTGACCCGTTCGTCCTGTTCAATCCATTGGTGCCATTCACTGGCGCCTCATCCATCTGCCTCACCTTCTCCCGAAGAACCCTCTTCAGCACTTTACCGCTTTGTCCGCGGGGAAGCTCTTCAATAAAACGGATTTGCTTACGCAGCCAATGCGTCTCGTCGAACTCGGCCTTGACACTCTCATCCAATTGCACAATAAGCTCTTTGCGCTGTTGGTCGGTCATTTCTTGAATGATTGGAACGACGAATGCTAGAGGTCGTTCACCTGCATTATCATCAGGGATACCGATGACTGCTGCGTCGAGAATACCGGGTTGTTTGCGGAGGAGTTCTTCGATCTCAGCTGGGTTAACTTGCAGACCCTGGAAATTGTTGTTAGGCAACGGCTATAAGTAGAGGGGTTTCAAATTTACCTTGACCTTGATCATATCCTTGAGTCGATCAACGAGATAAAGATGATCATCTCCATGAGGACTCCTTCTGAAGAAGCCAATATCTCCAGTAGGCAACCATCCATCAACAACAAAGTCTGCATTACCAGTATCATCACCAAGGTATCCTGGAATAAGAGCGGCTGACTTGACATAAAGCTGCCCAGGCGTGTTGTATGTGTTGATCTCTTGACCAATTTGATCAATGAGTCGGGCCTGGTTGGAAGGAAGAAGACAGCCGCTTGATCCAGGCATTACATCGGCGGATCGACTGTATGTGACGATGGATACGCATTCGGTCAGCCCATATCCGACGAGAAGCTTCCAGTTGGGCATTAGAGCATGAATCTTCTTGGTGACGCTATCGCTGCATGCTGCAGCACCTAGAACAACATCTTCAACTGAAGAAAGGTCAAAGATCTCAAATAGGACAGGGTTTGCTGCCAGTGCTGCGATCACAGACGGAACCTATACTTGATTAGCAATAAACTCCACTAAATGACCACCCAGTCGACCTACTAAGTAAAGACGTCCAATGCGGTATTCCTGGATCGACTTGAGTACCAACTGCATGTTGAAATTGGGATGGAGGACCGCCGAGTCTCCTCTCGAGAACATGGCATGAGTGGCGACGAGTCCATAGCCGTGGCTGAGAGGTAGGACTGCGAGTGCCACGCTTGCTTGTTTTCCTCCGGCTGCGCTCTCAAAAGCGGTTGCTTGAACAACATTGGCTATTATTGAGGCGTGGGTGATTTTGGCGAGTTTCTTAAAAGAGTCAGCCTTGTCTGGTGCTCCAAGTGTTGGGAAAGTGTCTTACTTGAGGTCCTGAAGTGCCGCTGGTGGTGAGATAAAATGCAATCTCAGTGAATGCATCTCTAGGCTGGAGCTTCTCAATCTCCGGAAGGTTGTTGCCTTCCTCGTAGAGCTGAGGCAGGCTCTTGATCTCGTCTTGAAAACTTGGCAAGGGAGTCGTGCTAGTGTTCATCGAATAAATCTTTCGTGGTGTCTTGGGGAGACGATTGAATATCTCGCCACAAGAAAGCAACAGCTCATCGCATGTAATGAGGATGTCGCAGTTGGCTTTGGTCATGTGAGAAGCAATTTCGACAGCTGAAGTAGTTGGTTGGAGGAGAAGGGCAATTCCACCGATGCGATGGATTGCCCAGCAGGCAACAAGAAAGTCAAGCTTTAAAGGTTAGCGCACAGCGACATACAGGGAGAATTCGTCAACATACCGAGTTAACCCCCAAAACACCAATGACCTTCTCTTCAGCAGTGCCTTGATTAGGCGACCATTGTAGCTCATGGCATAGAACCTTGGCTAGTGCATTAATTCTCTCTCTGACATCTCTGGAAGTATACTTGTTGCCAGTCAATGCACAGATGAAAGGTGGTTGAACACTCGCTGTACCCCGTCGTGACTCAAGCGCCCAGTCACCGACGCTTGCAGTTGGTGGGATGTAGGGCTTGATGTCTGGGGCCCACGATGGTGGTAAGAAGACCATTTTGATGGGTTCTTGGGTAAAGGATAGGCTGTGTGATGGAAGTCGTACGACGAGTGTTGAAAGATAAAACAGGCTACTCCATAGAGAGAATAATGTCCAATTATAAAGGTCGACATGGCACGATATGAAGCGTCTGGTGTAGCTGGAGATTCACTGTAGGCGCGGGGGTATCGGGGTCGGAGGAATATGGACAGGATTACAGGATCGCGGGGTACAAGTCCAGGATTAAGGAAGAACAGAGCGCTATCGCATGTTTTCAGTGAAACAAACAACGAATTATCAATTGTAGAGAATCATGCAATCATTGTTCGATCCTTAATCCTGTAATCCTATCTGCCACAGAACGCGCCCGCGGCATCCGTGTCAAGTCACAGGCTTATATAGGCTATTACTATCGTCACTGTACTGGTGTTTTTCAGTGCTGAACCCACTACTGCACCACTGTAACACTCGCCAAAATGAACAACAACACAATACCGCTGGTGGAAATACCCACCATGCTCTTCGAGCCACCTTCACCTCAAACCGTCGGCATTGTCATCACCAGTATCATCATCGTTGTTCTCATCATTCGCCAAATCCTACTTCCCAAGCCCATTCCCGGTATCGCCTACAGAGAAGCTAATGCCAAGAAACTCCTCGGAAATGGCCTTGAGATGCTACAGTGGAAGAAGAAACATGGTGAAATGTTTGGATACCTCGCTAAGCTCTCGGTTGAACTCAATGAACCTGTCTTTCAGATCTTTGTACACCCTTTTGGAAAGCCATGGGTAGTCATTGCGGATAACCGAGAGGCTTTCGACATCATGTCAAGAAGAACGCCTAAAGAGTTTGAACGCTCTGGTTTCTTACGGGATCTCTTCATGCCACTTGTCCCCGAGTTTCACTTCCACATGCCCACCGGTGAACGATGGAAAGCCCACCGAAAGCTCGTCGCTGATACCATGTCTCCTGCTTTCCTCGGTGGTGTCGCTGGTCCTCAGATGTGGCAATCCACAATGAACCTCATCGATCTTTGGCGAGTCAAGCAAAGACTCGCTCAGGGTCGCCCATTCTCAGTGGCAACCGATCTTCGCAAAGCTGCTTTTGAGATAATTTGGGCCGCTACCTTCGGCTTCGACACGGGCTCAACGACCGTTCAGACTGAACTTCTTGAGTCACTTCCAGAGTTTCAGCATGTCACTGGTATGGATCAAGCTGTCGAGTTTCCCGTTGCACCTGATCCTCCTATCTTCAAAGCTGGTCTTGCACTCAACGATGCTATGAACATTGGTGTTCAGTCTCTTGTTCCAAGTATTCATCTCTGGCTGGCCTACACTCTACTACCTTCACTGAGGTCTGCCCGAGCACTGAAAGAGAAGGTCATCCAGGGCGAGATTAAGAAAGCAATTGAGAAATTCTCCAAGCAGACTGACCTCAAATGGGAGGATCAAGGTAGTTTGAAGAGGCATATGAAGAGTGCAGTCGATATTGTCATCGCTCGCGAGATCGAGAATGCCAGGAAAGAAGGTCGCACGCCCCAACTAATGAGTCGAGTCGTCCAAGATGAGCTATTCAGCTTTCTTTTGGCTGGGAATGAGATCTTCACTCTCGCAGCTTGGTCCCTTAAGTTTCTCACAGCACATCAACACGTTCAGACCAGACTGCGCGAGGAAATACGAGAGCAATGCTCTCAAGCCATTGAACGAGGCGAAACTCCAACAGTCTCCGAGATCACATCTGCTCGACTCCCATACTTTGAAGCTTTCATTGAAGAGTCAACACGAGTTGGATCAGTCACTCAGACCAACATTCGAACAACAACACAAGAAGTTACTATCCTTGGTCACCATGTGCCCAAGCATACTGAAGTGTTGATGTTGAACAACGGACCGGGTAGTTTCATGCCTCCACTTTCCGTCGACGAAAGTAAACGATCAGAAAGCTCAAAGGACACGGCTGGCAAGATTGGAAAGTGGAGTGAGAATGGTATGCGAGACTTTCAGCCTGAAAGATGGCTTGTCAAAGATGATGAGGGGCGTCTTACGTTTAATCCCAATGCCGGACCGCGCCATTCATTCGGAGCTGGTCCAAGAGCATGCTTTGGTGAGTTTCCCATGTCTTTCTACTAAGGTTGATCTGCTGACCATCTATATAGGTCGTAAATGGGCTGCACTGGAAGTGAGGATCATGATATTCCTTATAGTTTGGCACTTTGACCTACAGACGCTGCCGAAGGAGCTGTCTAGCTTTAAGCCTTTTCCTGGCGTTGCTCATAGACCCGAGATGACATATTTACGCCTATCAGCTATCTAAGAGGATACTTGTGATGGATTGATTCGCCGTCAGGGAGAGTGGACGCCTGCTGGGCGGGAATGCGTGAGGGGATCATTCAGTCGTATAGGCTGGTAGTATAAACTGCTGAGCGGAACATACTTTGAGCCGCAAATGTTGATAAATGCTTGAACTCAATTCAACTGGCTCCCATTACAAACTATAACGGTAATCATCCATATTGTCGGGTCATTATTCAGCGCCCTCATCTCAAGCTTTTATCTGTAAACTCAGACCCCTCAGCATAGCCATGAACCCCTCGGTCAATGTGCATAAATGACAACTTGCCCGCTATCAATTCGGCTTGCTTTCATCCTTCTACTTTAGTTGCTCATTTCTAGTCACTGTTTTCTCAGTATCGACCTCAACCTACAATGAAGGTTCTGCTTGTTCTCGGCGCCCTGATCTGCGCTGCAGCTGGTCAGTGTGGGGCAAAGTGGAAGTATAACCATTGCTCCCGATACAAAACTATGCCGTGTTGTTCCGCACAAGGATGGTGGTATGATTGTTTCTTATGAAGCCGGGGAAGTATTCTCACTAATGATCTTTTTCTTGTAGTGGTTCGAGGGCTGCGTTTTGTGGCAAGGGATGTCAGGAGAAGTATGGAGAATGCTGGCCGCCGGGAGAGAGCAAGTTGTTAGTCAAAACTACAGTGCCAATCTCCATGTTAGCCTCGGGGTCTCGGAAGACAGCTTCTGCAGACAAAGCGTCAGTCAGTACTACGGTAAAATCCTCCTTGTCTACCACAGCGTCTACGAAGGCAGTTTCTGCGGGGGTAGTGTCAGTCAACACCACGCTATCAACCGTCTCATCAACCGTCTCATCAACCACCTCGTCAACCACCTCGTCAACCACCTCGTCAACCACCTCGTCAACCACCTCGTCAACCACCTCGTCAACAACCTCGTCAAGTAACTCTTCAGCTCCCTCGTCAACAAATACACCAACTGGCTCGTCAACCCACTCATCAACTGAATCTTCAGCCGCCTTGTCGACCGCTTCGTCAGCTACCTCGTCACCCGCCCTGTCAACCACGGTGTCTGCCAACGCAGCTTCAGCGGAGAAAGTCGCAGTCAATACCACGCTGCCTACCACAGTGTCTGGGAAGACAGCTTTTGTACAGAGAGTGCGAGTCAATACCAAGCTGCCAATCGCCTTGTTAACCACAGTCTCTACAAAGACAGTCACTACCAAAGAGCCAACCACGCTTACTAAAACTTCAACTCTCAATAATACCTCGGTCTCTACCTCAATCTTCACGTCGGTTTCTACATCATATACAACCTCATATACTACCTATAGTACCACCTCATACTATGCTTATAGTACAACTTCATATTCGACTTCATACTCTACTGAAACCTCTACTACGACGAGAGTCACAACCGCTGAACCGCCCCTGAAGACCACTTGCACCGGACAGCAATCACAGATCTGCAACCCAAACTTTTGCGTCATTGCAGTCCAGAACCCGAGACCCATTTACGCCAGTAGCTTATACTGTCCCGGTGATACAAGTGAAGACAATCCGGGTTGTCAGACTGATTCAGATTGCACTACTAGAAAAAATCAAGGGAGTGTCTGCGTCTACTACGATGAAGACTTTTGCGGTGGTGGATATGCATGCGCGGATCCAGATACTGAATGCTGTGCAAACACTCCAAATTAAGATCTCGAGGAGGTGTTTTGTGATGAGATTTATCAGATTGAAGGATGCTATGATGAAGGGAAAGGGACGTTACTCAGGTGTTGATAACTGGAAGTCCGTTACGGTGATACAGCCAGTAATATGTTGAATAGACAGTTACATTGTGTATTGAACTTCACCATTACAGTCTACAGATAGCAATACCAAGTAAATGACGTAAAATTGACTTCCAATGCCATGAATGAGAGATATTCTAATACTAACCCCAATCTGTGTTTAATTATAATGCTGCTTGTTGACACCGTAACCTCATCGATCGAAGGAGTCCAGAACTAAACTGGGGCTCACAAACACTGAAGATGCTTGCAGAGAACGATGAAATTTTTGAGCCTATTAGCTATCTAGGCGATCGAGGCTCATGACAAATTGATCCGGGTTGAGCGAAAGTGTTGAACGTGAAGCAGAATGCCTGTTGCATGAGATTGGCTCCTTGGCATAAATTGTTGAGTGAAAGAGACTCTGAATCGCCAACACTTATGAGCATATCCCATTCAATTCCATATAAGTGGCTTGCATTCCAAACTGTAAAGGCTAATATCCGAATTGTCGGGTCATTATCTAACGCCCTCGCCTGTCAAGCCTTTGCCTCCAAAGTTAGACGTCCTGGCACGGCCGTGAAACCCCTCGCCTGAAGTGCATAAATAACCGCTTGGCGACTGCTCGTCCAGTTGCAATATCCGCAACTCTCCAAGTCATCCTTTTCAACTTGGCTAAGATGAAGTTCTTCTCTTTTCTTACCACCCTTATGGGTTGCGCCGCCGCATACAGCTTTCCCTCTCGTTGCGGTGAAGAGCATGGTGGCCTGACATGCTTTCGCAACTATGATGCACCATGCTGCTCCAAGGAAGGATACTGGTAAGGTCAAGTTTCTTTAGGCCGTCAAAGAACTTACTGATATTTGTTCGTTACAGTGGCAAGTCCCATGCTGATTGTGACTATGGCTGCCAGCAGGAGTATGGAGCTTGCAAGAAGAAATACACGAGCAAATCAATCTGTTCTACGGAGACAGTCACTTCCAAGATCCCTACCACGGTCCCAACCACGGTATCGACCATTTGTTCTACAGTCACCTCCAAAATTCCAACTACAGTGTCAACTATTTGCTCTACAGCTACTACCAAAATCCCAACTACAGTCACTAGCAAGGTCCCAACCACAATATCAACCGTGTGTTCAACTACAAAGATTTCTACTATACTTACTACCGACATTACTACTCAAGTTACAACCGCAACCACAACCGTGACGACCACAACCGCCCCACCATCGCAGCCCACCTGCAATCAAGCGCAGCAACAAGTATGCATTGCTCCCAATCCCCAAGGCAATATCGACTATTGTGTAATTACAGTTGAGAACCAGAGGGCCGTTTACGCCAATAGTTTGAACTGTCCAATTGGTTCAAGTGTAACCAACCCTGCTTGCAAAACGGATGCCGACTGCACCGCCAAGGGAAATCCAGGCGCTCTCTGCGCTTATGATAACTATAATAGTTGTCGTGGTGGATATACATGCGCTCTTTTGGACCCCGCTTGCCCAGCAAACTCCCCGCCTGCGAGTTAGGATGGTGAAAATGACCTTTGCAGTGTGCATTACTAGATTAGAACACATGGCCAACGGAAGGGGATATACTTGTTTGGGTGTCTACGGTTCTGGAGGCTTAGCGGTGCGTGCTGGGCTGCAGATGTTGCGTTGCAAGGGTCCAAGCGCTGGACAGTCACTTATAGCCTCATAATGCTTTCAGCATGACAGACAGCAATGGCAACATAAACCACCCATAACGGAGTTCGATACCACGACTGTGACTAATAGTCTCTTATTCATCGTTAATCTACCGCTAACAACATTCTCCCATGCTGATAATCCCCCAGATGTGATCCCTCAATCCTCAGCGGCCAAACACCCTGCAGCCGGTCGACAATTACCCCGCTGATCCTCTAAAAGGACCTGAAAACATCCCCGTAGCATCCCGTCGGCCATCGTCCACCAAACCGCATCATCAGGCCTGATTGAGTTCACCTCATGTCAAAACTCGTGTTCTTCAACTGGACACTATTTGTCGAACCACCTCGAGGCTTTGTTAAGATAATTTTGACTGGCGACTTTAGAAAACGTGATGGCTCTTGGCTTACGCAGGTTCAGAAGCCTGGGGCTCGTCGTTCTGATCTTCGCAATTTTAGTGGCCGGGTTTGACAAGTCTGATGATGCGAAGCAATCCATTTATTTGCGTATCACTGGATTGCACATCTTGTTACTATTGCTCGTGATATTTGTGGCAACAAACTTGAAGTCAATGCCATTTGTTTGGACTGTGAGTTGCTCTTCTTATTCAACAGCGATATTAGAACATGGACTGACAATTGAAGCAGTTTCGCGTTCTCTACACAATTGCCCATCACACAAACCTCCGAAAGTCCCCTCAATTAGGCCCCATAGCGCTGTTCAAGCCTATAATCGCGACAACCCAAACATCACTCCTGGAGACCGATATCTACCTCCACAAGTCCAACTCAACATACTTTGCGGATCTTGATGTCGCACGAGCTCACTTGATCACATATCTCTTCCGAACTGCATTCAATCGCTTATCCAAGAACAAGAAGCTCAAGATTATCCTTGATCCAACGACAGGCGTGCCTATTGATAGTAGGCTGGTGATTAACCTTGGGGCTGTCGAGTGTTGTTTTAAACGTGAAATTTCGGCGTTTCAACAGGTTGAGATGTGGAGTTATGTTCTTACTTGGGATCATAAATGGATTTACATTGTCACGCATTTTGTACCCAAGGGTACAGTACTTCCGACTGAGTGGCTTGATCCACGCTTCAAGAACACTCCAACTCGGCCGCTGTTGAGTGAAACTGGTGATTTGAGCAAGAAGATATACGCTACGGCGGTGAGCAAATACGTGTTCAAAATGAAGCGACTCACTGTCCCTCCATCAACCGTGCTAGAAGAAGCTGGTCTACTACCAACTCGACCTGGAGGGTGGGCAGCTGATGATGAAAATTTGGAGGAAAAGGTATCAAAGGTTCGTCCGAGTAAAGATGGAGACTGGGATTGGAGACGGGTCGAGGCTCAAAGACGGAGGGGAATTGAGGTGATCAATCATCCGAATCATCTTGACTTGCTGCATGATGCTTTTGATGGTGGTAAATACGGTGCGATAGGAAGATTTAGTCCTTAGACGAGAAATGAAATGTCTATGCGTCAGCTGAGCAGTAAACGAGCTGTAAATTAGGGAAAATATTTTGTATTGAAGCTGTGCATTGATGCCACCGGCAAATAACATCACCTCACCTCAGGCCTTCAGTGAGTAATTTAGCGCAGAAACAGCGACACCTTTAGTTCTGTATCCACTCCTCACAGGGCTCTATCACAGGTAGTTGTTTCTCTTCGTAGTGGCTGACATGCAAAGCAACAGTAAGGCAGATGATGGAACGAAGGTAGCTGAATACGAATGAATTGAAAGGAAAGACACTCTATATGATTAAAAACAGAAGAAATAATTCCAGATCATGAACAATAGCTCAAATCATAAACACATGACTAAAAGACACAAGACAAACCCAACGCCAAACTCCGACGCCCAACTCCTCTACAATCCTAGCGATAAGCTACCCTCAAGCCATGTTCATTCCCCGAAGACTTTCGCAGAAATCCTCCAAGAGACAATCGACCTCAGCAGGTTGAATGCGCTTCTCTGAATAACCAGCAGCAATATAAATCTCATTTCCCCTAGGCTCAACAGTAACCCAGACATCCGTCGCATCAGGCGGAACGACAGTGTAGTCAACGCTACACTCAGCTCCATGCATAGAAAAGGTCTTTTGACTTTCTGGCAAGTTCTGGTATTGTAGAATAGATGAGAATCTTGGAAGGGTGCCGGAGACGCGCCAGTCGGTACATTTGCGGAAGATGGTCTCCCAACCGAGATGTTCGTAGGGAAGGGCTGAGATGTGTTGTTGATGAACCTCGTCGAGGATGTCGGAATTGGATTGTTTGGTGTTGACGCGGACGGGGATAAGGTTGACACATGGGCCGTTGACTTGGTCGATTTCATCAATTGGGAGAGATCGACCGGAGACGAGGTGGGCAAAGACGATGTCCTTTGTACCTGTCGCTCTGGAGACTGCCATAGCCCATGCTGCCTTGAGATATGTCGAAACAGTAAGACCTGGGCGATCGATCTTGGGAGAAGACATTGTCTTGACGATGCATGATCCCTTGAGCGATTCGGGCAGATTGGCTTGAGGCACTGAACGGAATCGCGTCATGGATGATCCATGAAGTAAATCCTTCCAGAACTTGAGTGCAGGTCCTTGATCAATAGATGCAAGAGCATCCATGTAGTAAGACATCTGTCGTGGCGGGATGACTTCAACATCGCCTGCACCCCAGGCCTGAAGTTGCTGGAAGAATATGGGAAGAGACATGCCGTCATACTGCGCATGGGAGATCCTGATGGTCAGACTATCCTGGTGTTCACCCTGGACAAACCATGTCTTGAAAGGCGGTTCGTAGAGTTCAAGGCGTTTGAGTTGATCTTTCTCGACCATGGATTTGCAGAAGGCCGAGAGATCGGTAGAAGCTCTGACTTCTTGGAAAGGTACGTCGAGGTTGTTGAGAATGACTTGGTAGGTCTGATTGGCGTGCTCAACAAAGACACTTCGAAGGATCTCGTTCTTGTTGACTGTTTGTTGAAGAGCGGTGTGGACTCTTTGCTTGTCGACTTTGCGGTTGTATGTAATTGTCGCGTGCATGAGCCATCGACCTTGAGTGTGTTGATGAAAGACCAGAGATTGGAATTCAGTCGTCTCGAGAACTCTTTGCACGGTAAAGTTGGTTGGTAGCCCGGCTCGGATGAGCTGCTGAGTTGACTGGTCAATCCGTTCGATGCTGTCGTTCGTCTTGTGCTGTTCATGGCTGGCGTGTTCAAGATGTCTAGCGAGATCCTTCAGAACTGGGCTCTGGAAGATCTGAGCCACAGTCATCTTCAGGTTGAAGCCTCTAGCGGCTGAAACCAATTGAATAGCACCCAACGAGTCACCATTGAGGTAGAAGAAGTTGTCGCTTGCCCCAATTGACTCGGCGGGTCGCTTCAATACCTTACTCCACAGCTGTTGAAGCTGCTTCTCCATCTCGGTCGATACAGGGACAGACTTGACGCCTGCTGTGAGACGGTACTCCTCCAACTTCTTGTCATCAAGAGCCTTGATGACATCTCCAATTGCCCGACGGTCCAGTTTGCCCGATGAGTTCACTGGCAATTGAGCCATTGGGATGAAGAACTCGGGCATCATGTACTGAGGTAGAACCTCAGACAGCTTGCTTCGGATCTGCCCCGAAGCCTCCATAAGGGTCTTTGAAGGCGCCAAAACTCCCTCCTCTCCTCCTCCTACCTCCACCGCCACGGCAATCGTAGCCCTCTCCTCCCTTTGAACAAAGAAAGCAGCCGCTGAATGGATGTGCGAAGACGACTGAACAACAGAGTATTCAATCTCTCCCAACTCAACTCTCTGACCTCGGATCTTAACCTGGGTATCGCGACGACCCAGGTTGGTGTATGTACCATCGGGGTTCTGCTGAACCAAGTCGCCAGTACGATACATGCGACGACCCGTTCCAAGGCTGTAACGTGCGATGAAACCTGGATCGACGACGAAGACCCCATCTGTTTTGATGGTATCGTTCAAGTAGCCTAGTGAGACTTGGGGTCCTTCAATGAGAAGTTCACCTGGTGCACCGATTGGGCAGAGTCGGTTGTAATCGGATGGATCTACAACCCACAACCGGATGCTGGGGAGCGGAGCACCGAGGATGTTAGCTTGCTTCTGGTCTGTGAATGGGGTGGCGGAAACGATGGCGTAGATGGAGCACTCAGTAGGTCCGTAGCCGCCAAGTATATTGACATGATTATCCATCCAGAGATCCAGAACAGATGGCTTGACAGGCTCACCAAGCAACACCATAGTCTTGATGTTGGGAAGCTCACTTGGCTTGAGAAGTTCAGCTACAGTAGGCGTCACCGAAAGAAAGTTAACTTCCTTAGAGATAATGAAGTTCTGTAAGTCGTTCAATCTTTCCTCCTCTGATGGTACGCATACACATCCACCTGCAGAAAGTGTAGTGAAGATCTCTTGGATTGCGGCGTCAAAGGTATGAGCTGCGAATTGAAGGACGCGTGAGGTTGTGTTGAGGGTGAAGACTTTCTGTTGGCTTTGGAGACTGGATGAGATGCCGGAGTGGGTGAGGACTACGCCCTTTGGTGTGCCTGTGCTGCCTGAGGTGTAGACGATCCATGCTGCGTCGGAAGATTTAACAGCAATCGAAACAGATTCTGTCTCTAGGGCGCCGATGGCCTCATGGTCAATTGTGATCGTGTTCAATTTTAATTCGGCAAGTCGCTTTGTCTGCTTCTGATCGGCCAAGACAATACCGACACGCGCATCATCAACAACAAGTCGGATGCGACGAAGGGGTAGTTGCACTCCCAATGGGACGACAACACCTCCAGCTCGCAAGATGGCCAGCATGGATACAGCAGCCCATTTGGATTTGTCCATGCATACTCCGACGCTGGTTCCTGGGCTTATACCAAGAGTGGCCAGGTGGGTAGAGAGTTTGCCCGAGAGCTTACCGAGCTGTTGGTACGTGAGGTCTCCATCCCATGCAGAAATGGCCAGAGCATCAGGCTGTTGGGAAATTATGCCGAAAATGAGGTCATGTACTCGACAGTTGACGCTCTGGATTGGACCAGTATTAGTAGATAGAATCTGAACTAAGTCTTGAGGACTTAATGGATCTATATCGGTTATACGAGTCTCGACCTTGGCTTGTTGAAGTTGATTGGCAATGTGCGCGAATGAATGGAACATGCGTTCCAATTGGGCTGCTGGGACTACTGTATCATCGAATCGTGCCTCAATTGAGATGTTCTTGGCGCTGGTGCTGCACTCAACTGTGAGCGCATAGTCATCGAATTGACCAGTCAAGTCATCTTGAGGTACAAGGCCGGGAAATTCTAGTGAAGCCTCGTCACTGTCCGCTCCAGGCTGGACAACAAACAGATGTTGCATGTCGAGAGCTGCCGCAACATCTGGTACAAGCTCGGCGATGCGCTGCAAACCAGTGTGTTCAAATGGAATCATGTCTGTAGCTTGTTGTTGAACACCACCAATGAAGTCAATAGTCTTGGCCGATGGGTTGACGCGGATGCGCACGGGGACAGTAGTAATTGTGGGAGCCAGCATCTCAGTAACATGACCAACAGGCGCGTTGCGACCAGAAAGCGTCACAGCGAATACGACATCATTGCTACCAGAATACTGAGCAACAACCATCGCCCAGGCTGCGCGAAGAAGATTGGATAGAGACACTTCTGAATTTCCTTGACGAACAAAGTCAAGGTCCTTCACAAGTCGCTGTCGTGGTTGAGGCTGGTATCGCGCAGATGGGAGGGCAGGGAATGTAGCGGTTGGGTTACCCTGCAGTTGCTCACGCCAATACGCTGCAGCCTTTGAAGCGTCGAGGTTGTTGATATAGGCGATGAATGGGGTGTATGGTGCTGGAGTTGGTGTCGCATCATGCCAGTACAGGTTGGAAACTTGGCGATACATCATTGTCAGACTCCAACCGTCGTATACACTGTGATGCGCTGTCCAGACGAGAAGTCGATCACCATTGGCAGTTTCAACAAGACCGAAGCGCATGAGTGGCTTTCCTTCAGCCATACTCAATGCGCTATCATGGTCGATATAATCTTCAAGACTAGAAGCACTATGCCATTCCAGTGGAGTGTTGACAACAGCTTGAACAGAGCCGGAGCCGGAGCTGAGACCGAGTAAAATACGGGTCCGGAGGATGGGCGCTGCTTCAGCCATCTTCTGCCAAGCTGCCTGTAGACGCGCAACATTGATCTCATCGCTCAGAGAAAAGACTCGTCGGCTGATATAAGCATTTGGTTGACGAATAGTAGTAAGAAGTAATCCTTCTTGAAGTGGCGTGCATGGATAAACATCCTCAATCTGCTCCGCCATAGCGCCGCATCGCTCCGCAATCTCGGCCCGGAGACCCACTTCTCCGCCGGGTCCGACCCGGGAGTGTTCGGCCCAGAGCGAAAATGGCGCCGGGATGGTCTCGGAAGATTGATCGTGACCTTCATCCATTCGGCTTTCGAGGACGATTGCAAGTTCAGATAGGCGAGGATGTTCAAAGACATCAGCGACGCGTAGCATCATGTTGGTGGTGCGCGATGCTTCAACTAAGCGCATAGCAGTAATGGAGTCACCGCCAAGATGGAAGAAACTATCCTTGGCTCCAACAGTGTTGGGTTCCCTTCCAAGGACTCCAGCCCAGAGCTTCTGAAGCTGTCTCTCAGTCTCGGTGGAAACTTCAGCCTTGGCAGCAGCATTGGGACGATAGCTGTCGAGGTATCCAGCGGGGAGGGTCTTCAAGAATAGATCAATAGCCCGGCGATCAAGTTTGCCAGATGTGTTGAGAGGTAGGCGAGACATGGGAATGAAGATCTCGGGGACCATGTAACGGGGAAGAACAGACATGAGATGGCCCCGAACTTCCTCAAAGCTTTCTCGCATGGTGACGGATGGTTCTAGAAGATCGGCTTGCGATATGCCTTGCTGGCTGTTGTCAACAGTACCTGTCTCTCCATCCATTTCGAGAGCCACAGCCAGAACAGCGGATCGACCGTGATTGAGTAGCATTACGGCAGCTTGTGAGATTTCCGGAGATGAGCGAACAACCCAATACTCAATCTCGCCAATCTCAACACGTTGGCCCCGAATCTTGATCTGAGTATCTCTTCTGCCAAGTGTCGTGTAAGAACCATCGCTATTCTGTCGGACGAGATCACCTGTTCTGTACATCCTTCTCCCAGCCTCAAGACCATGGTGCTTTGTAAAGCCAGGATCAATGAGGAACGAATTGGCTGTCTTAACCTCGTCACCGAGATAGCCTCGAGCCAAGAGTGGTCCCTCAATCAGCAACTCTCCTGGTGCTCCAATTGGCACCAAACGGTTGTAGTCCCTTGGATCAACGACCCAGAAGCAGGATGCTAGTGGGATACCTAGCACTGGAACTTGGCTGATATGCTTCATAGGACGAGGGGACACTGTCGCGTAGATGGAGCATTCAGAAGGCGCATAGGATTCCAAGACAGTGGCTTGATCTTTCCATAAGTCCATCACAGCAGGCTTAACTGGCTCTCCCATAAGGATAACGGTCTTAATGAGAGGAAGCTTTGCAGGGTCTAACAAACCTGCGACCGTCGAAGTGAGAGACAAGAAATTGACTTGAGCCTCTGCGATAAAAGACTGCAAGTGGTTGATGCGTTGGTCCTCAGAGGGAATACACGTACAACCACCCTGGCAAAGCGTCGTAAAGACTTCTTGAATAGTAACGTCAAACGTGTGTGCCGCGAATTGAAGAACCCTTGATCCTCCTCGGACTCCAAAGGCAGAGCCGTGAGAGCGGATACTAGAGCAGAGGGCTGAATGCTGGAGGACGACTCCCTTGGGGGTTCCTGTACTACCGGATGTGTACACTACCCAGGCGGCGTTGTTGGTGGTGACGGTAGAGCAGACTGAGCTACTAGGCTTGAGGGTATCGAGGAGTGTGGCGTCGACTTTGATGAGACGAGGGCCAGTTCCAGCTAGTCGCTGAAGCTGGTTATCATCAACGAGTACAATGGGCGCCTTGGTATCGGTGATGATAGTCTGGACACGAGGTAGTGGCTGTTGCACGCCCATTGGCAACACGACGCCACCTGCTTTGAGAACAGCTAGCATGGCGACGACAGCCCAGCGGGATTTATCCATGGAGATGCCGACCATGATCTCTGGTCCAATACCTAGTTCCATGAGATGGCCCGCAAGAGCTCCAGCGGCGGTCTCGAGCTCTCGGAAAGTCATAATGCCGTCCCATGCATAGACAGCTGCTTCGTCAGGCTGCCTCTCGTAGATTTCGTGGAATAAGGTGTGAATGCAAGACGCAACAGGCTCTGGGACCTGTCTATTGTTGGCGACGATGGCGTGCTTCTCTTCCATTGGAACCAGATCAAGATCACCAAGCTTAGAGGTAGCGTGTTGACTGATGACTTGGATGACATGCTTGACTTGGTTAAGCAATCGTTGAGCTGTCTCGTGACTAGCCACTCCCGGAATGTACTGAAGCACAAAGTCCAAACTGTGATCATTCTCCAGAATACTCAAATTGAAGTCATACTCAGTAGACTCATCAGCAGAAGCTCGTTCAAGCTTAATAGAGCTGGACTTCTGGGTGGTTCCGTCCATGTTCAAAGCCCGCGTGTACGAAACAGTAGTGTTAAACAACGGCTGTTGCTGCTGGGTCCCTTGAAGAGAGTGCTGAATTGACGCAAGGGAAGCGCGCTGATGGTCAAAACCTTCGAAGAAACGATCCTGAATCTGACGGATGACATCGACGATTGTAGAAGAGTAGTCGAGTTGGATGAAGCAGATCATCATGTTGATCATTGGACCGACTAGCCTCTCAACATTATCGATGGGGATGTCGCGCCCGCTGGAGAGATAACCAAAACAGATTTGACTCAATTCCACGCGAGAGGCTAGGACGAGGGCCCAGGCCAACTGGGCAACATTTGCGGCCGTTACGTTGTAGGTGCGACACATCTCGCGGAGGACCGACATGTTGGGGATATGAGCTGTGACAGCGTGGCCTGTTTCTGGGTCGGTGGCTATGTCGTGTTGTTGCTGGCCTAGTTGGAGGTTGCATGGCTCGGCTGTCTCAAGAAGAGTTTTCCAGTATTGAAGGTCCTCTTGTTCAGAGTGCTTGTGCTGTTCCAGGAAGGAAACGTAGCTGGCGTAGTCTGAACTGGGAGACAGTTGGGGGCGGGTCTTGGTGGGAGATAGTGCCTCGTATGCCTCGAGCAAATCGTTGACGACTAATTGAACGGATGAAGCATCAACGAGGGCATGGCTGATCTCAAAGTGGCCAAAGGCATGTCCCTCTTGTGTTGGAATGATCAGGAATCGATGCGACGGCCTTCCAACGGGATCGTGAAGAAGAGCGTGGTGTTTGATGAAGCGCTGGACTTCATCACCCGTAGAACAAGGCTCAATGATCTGGATATCTGCTTCAAGAGACTTGAGAACAACCTGGTAGAAACGATCCTGATGAGACAATGCACCGGTGAATAGGGTCCGCATGATGGAATGTTGCTTGACGACCTGGCGCCAGGCGTTGGAGAGACGATTGATGTCGACAGGTGAAGACGGGCTGGATGGAAGGATGCGGCATGTTTGCTTGAGACGGTATTGAGAGGGCGCACGAAGTTGACTGAGAAGGATACCTTGTTGGATAGGAGAACAAGGTAGGACGTTCTCAACATTAGCCCATGAGATGCCACCTGGTGTCAGACAGTGCTGGTGTAATGTGTCGAGGTCGCTGTTCGTCAACTGGGCAAGCGGGAAGTCACTAATAGTGCACATAACCTCAGCGACCTCAAGCTCTTGAACGCCCTTAGTGACAGCAAGCGCATACTGCTGTAGCCACTCGCGAATGGCTCCACCCTTGGGACTCTGTCGCGGGAAGCCAACCATGAGATGCGCCTTTCCGGTATCATCAATTGAGACTTCAACGCTGAGAGCAGCGTGTTGGCGAACCTTATTGCCGACAGAAGCATCCAGTTCACCGACGGTTTGGTGCAGTTTGTCAAGGGTGAGGAGGCCGTCTGAACGCTGGAGTTGCTGGAACTGACCATGGTAGTTAAAAAGGACCTCAATGCTTCCAGCTGAGTGGTTATGGGATATACGCTGGGCTGCAAAGCCAAGGACGTCGCGGCCGGAATTGAAGACGCGAATGTCCTTGACTTGACGTAGGATGGAGATGAAGTCGTTGTCTTGGGTGAGATTGAGAGGGGTGACGGTTGTGAACCACCCGACGGTATCAGACAAGTCCCAATTGACCTCTAAAGCCTGGGTGTCTCGCCCATGGCCTTCAATAAAGATTGAAGGGCCAGCGCGATCAGAGAAAGTCTGGCGGAAAGAAGAGTAAAGAGCGGCGAGAAGGATATCTGACACTCCAGTACGAAGCGCCTTGTTAGCTTGGCCAAGCATTGACGAGGTGATCTGTTCGTCCAGCTCAACTGTCTCAAATATCTGATCTTCTGTGAGATATTGACCAGCTTCTAGTCCCCAGTAAGACCACATAGACTGCGAAGTCCCAATTGGAGCTTCATCTTGAGCCTGCTCTAGAAGAGCATTGCTCCATGTCGGGAATGGCAGAGACTGGTCCGTACTCAAATTACCGTTGAGAAGCAATTGCTCCAAGTCCTTGGCGATGATTCGCCACGACATGAGATCAATGACAAGGTGGTGCGCTGTCAAGAACAGAAGGTTGCGATCTGAAGTCTGGATGTACTCGGCTGCGAAAACAGGCCCGTTTTCGAGGTCGAGCGAGCTCTGAGAGTGATGCATAATGGCCTTGACGACAGCATCATTATGGACGACGTGGGTTTGGAAGCGGTAGGAATCGGAAACCCGCTTCTCAACCCACTGTTGCCATCCCTGGTCATGGGATAGGAACCGGGCGCGAAGCATTGCGTGCTTGGATACAATAACTTCAATGGCCTGGGCGATAGCTTCCTCAGAAAAGTCTATCTGCTGAAGCTTGAAGCACACGCTCTGATTGAAGCGATAAGACCCTTCTGACTTCAGTCCTTGGGCTTCGGGCGCGATCTCTTGGAAGAACATTCTCTGAGCAGGGGATAGCTCAAAAGGCCCATCAGGGACCTCAGCCGAGAACGATGCAGTGGCGTTGTTATCCATGGACGTAACTCGTGATGCAAGGTCAAAAATAGCAGAGCATTGCAGAATGTCGCGCACAGTGACAACGAGGCCTATCTCACGGCAAGCAGAAACGACTTGCATGGCGGTAATAGAGTCACCACCTAAAGATAGGAATGACCGACGGTAGCTGACATTGGGAACGTTCAGGACAGAACTCCAAATTTCTCGAAGCTTTTTCTCAGTGGGTGTGATATCCAGAGAAGCTTCCTCAGCCTGATGCTCCATCTCAGAATATGAAGCAAGCTCTGTAGGACTGAGACTATTGATCCACTCTGTTACAGCCCTTCTATCGGCTTTGCCAGATGAATTGATGGGTAACGTTGTCATGGGGATCCAAAGGCGAGGGATCATGTAATCGGGAACATGTTGCGAGAGGTACATTTGAACCTCCGATGAGACAAGCAATGCAGCTGCTGTATCAATGCCGTCTCGGTTGTTGTCGGTTATACCCTTGTAGGCCGACTCGTCGTGCGCAGCCTTGTCATCGCGAGGAAGGCTAAAAGCTGTGACAAGTTGACCGTCGCTTGAGCCGCTGGAGAGACTTCCAGTGAATACGACTACACCACGGATGCCAGAGGAGTGCTGGGAGATGTGGTACTCGATCTCGCCGACTTCAACTCGTTTACCTCGGATCTTGATCTGTTGATCACGGCGTCCCAGGTTGGAATATGTCCCATCATCGTTCTGTCGGACCAGGTCACCAGCCCGATACATACGGCGGCTGGGTTGATTGTCAAGGCCGAGGTTGACTAAGAAAGTAGGGTCGGTAATGAAAGACTTGTTGGTCTTGCTGGCATCGTTGAGATACTCACGCGCCAGATGGGGCCCCTCGATGAGAAGTTCGCCGGGTACGCCAATCGGACATAACTTGTTGTAATCCCGATAATCAACGACCCAGAAGCGACAACTATCCAATGGCGTTCCAAGGACCATGGCTTGACGACGGTCGGTCATGGGCTCTGGTGAGATGGCGCTCTGAATACTACACTCGGACGGCCCGTAGGCGTCCAAGCATGCAGCCTGTGGCATCCACAGGTCCAACACAGACGGTTTGACCGGTTCTCCGATGAGAATCATAGTCTTGACTAATGGCATTCTTGAAGGGTCAAGAAGGCCAGCCACTGTCGATGTCAGAGAAAGGAAGTTGACGTCCATGTTCACGATGCACCCCTCCAAATCATTGAGGCGATCCTCTTCTGAAGGAATGCAGACACAACCTCCATAGTACAACGTTGTGAAAGTCTCTTGAATAGTCACGTCAAAAGTGTATGCAGCAAACTGTAAGACACGAGACGACGGAACGAGACTAAAAGCTGCTCCGTGAGATCTCATGGATGTACACAACGCATAGTGCTGCAACACAACACCTTTTGGAACACCAGTACTTCCAGAAGTGTAAACAACCCAAGCTGCATTGTCAGATTGCACAGAAGGGTTGGAAAATCCGGGGTCCGCTGGGGACAGACTTTCCATGAACTGGGAGTTGATCTCAATGAGTTCAGAGTCAACACCCGTGAGACGAGCCAGCTGCTGAGAGTCCACGAGGATGACAGATGCCCCTGTATCGGACAAGATGGTCTGTAGTCGAGATAGAGGTTGTTGAACTCCCAAGGGTAGAACAACGCCGCCTGCTTTGAGCACGGCTAACATCGACATGGCGGCCCAGATGGACTTGTCCATACAGATACCAACCATAACCTCTGGGCCAATGTTGACGTTGGCTACCAAGTGTTTTGCGAGGGTACTGGCGGTCCGGTCGAGCTCGCGATAAGTCAGAGACCCATCCCATGCCTGAAGAGCCATGGCGTCAGGTTGTTGGTTGACCATGTCTTGTACAAGAAGGTGTACACATGAATCTAGAGACTGCGGTACATCCTTATTGACTTTGATGATAGCTTCTTTATCTTCCGCAGGGACAAGGTCAAGATCTCCAAGGGACGATGTCGTATCAGTTGTGCTCAACACGTGGACAACATGTTTGAGATGATTGAGAAGCCTCTGTGCAGTCCTGGTGGTGGTAGAAAGACCAGGTAGATACTGCAGAGTGATATCAATACCACTCTCAGTCTCCAGCATGCTCAGGTTGAAGTCATATTCAGTGGACTCATCAGCAGCAATGCTCTCAAGACGTATAGATTGAGCATTCTGGACATCATCCCCAAGGTTTGGAGCTCGGACGTAAGAGACAGTGGTGTTAAAGAGGGACTGTTGAGCGCTGGACAAGGCATGCTGAATAGTCGCCAGAGAAACACGCTGATGTTCAAAGCTGTCCAGGAAGCTATCTTGAATACCTCTCATGGCATCGATACAACTTTGACTATAGTCGAGCTGAATGTTGCAGACGATCATGTTGATCATAGGTCCAACAAGGGTGTCTGCGCCGTCGATAGGGATATCTCGTCCACTAGATAAGTAACCGAAGCAAACCTGGTCAAGTTGAGTTCGAGATGATAAGACAAGGGCCCAGGCTAGTTGAAGAACGTTGGCGGGTGTGATATTGTTTGTCTGACAGAGCTTCTGGAGACTAGCCATGGTCTGCAGTGAGGTGGACACAGAGTGTCCCTTGGTCTCTTCTTCAGAAGCGCTGAGGTCCTCACCGAGCTGAAGTTGACAAGGCTCGACCGTCTCAAGACGAGTCTTCCAATAGTTCAGGTCATCTTCCTCAGAACCCTCTTCTAGGAAAGAGATGTAAGTTCCGTAGTCGGAGGAGATAGCTGGCGCACCCTCGTAGGCCTGAAGGAGAGTGTTGACGAGCAGCTGAACAGATGATGCATCCACGAGAGCGTGGCTGATCTCAAAGTGGCCGTACACGCTGCCATCATCGGTGGAAATGATGAGGAAGCGATGAGATGGTCGACCAAGGTGGTCTTCCATAAGTGCATGACTGGTAATACAAGCATGAAAATCGTCCTCGCTGGAGCAAGTCACGAAACGGATGTCGGGCTCGACAGATTTGAGGACGATTTGGTAGAAGCGGTTGTTGAATGGAATGCCAGTAAAAACGGTACGCATGATCGAATGCTGACGGACAACCTGTCTCCAAGCACCCGCAAGTTTGCTTGTTTCAATGGCCTGTGATCCAGCTGAGAGTACTCGGCATGTCTGTCTTAACCGATATGTACTCGGGGTTTTGAGCTGGCTGATCAAAATACCCTGTTGAGTAGAGGAACAAGGAAGGATATCCTCAATGGAGTCCCAGCTGATGTCGGTTGGGTCCAAAATATGCTGCTTCAAAGCTCCCAAGTCGGTGGAACTTAGGTGGGAGAGCGGATAGTCACTTGCCGTGGCGATTCGATCTGTAGTCATTAGCTCACTTACCGATTTCTTGATCACCTCAACATAGCGAGGAAGCCATTGACGAATGATGTCAACCTTGGAACTATGACGGCTGAAGCCAACGGTGACGTTGAATCTTCCAGCATCGACTGAGACTTCGATGGTCAAGGCAGCTTGCTGTCTGACCTTGCCACCGATGGAAGCCTCAGATGTATGCATCTTGTGGATACTGAGGAGGCCGCCTTCACGTTCAAGCTGCTGGAACTGGCCGTGGTAGTTGAAGAGAACGTCAACAAGACCTTGGAGGTTTTTTCTGGTAGACTTGTACTTGGCAGCAAACTCGAGAGCGTTGCTGTCGGCGTTCAGTTTGCGAGAGTCCTTAAACTGCTGCAGAATAGAGAGGAAGTCCGTGCTGTTGCTCTCTGAGATCTTGACAGGTGTTACGCTGGTGAACCAACCAACAGTCTCCGATACATCACCACCGACATCTCGACCATGTCCTTCAACGTGGATAGATGGTGTTCTGTTTTCAAAGGTCTCTCTGAAGGACATGTACAAAGCTGCCAGAAGGATATCCGAGACACCAGTTTGAAGAGCCTCATTGGCCGGACCAAGAAGATGAGCAGTGGTTAGTTCATCGATAGCAAAAGTCTCAAGGACCTGATCCTTGCGGACGAAAGACTCAAGACCCCAGAAAGTTGAGTCGGCAACTCTATCCTCTGAGAAAGTGACGTCCTTGGACTTGGTTGCGAGTGCCTTAGACCAAGTCGGGAATGGAAGTGAAGTAGAAGGCGGTAGACTCTCAAACTGCAAGAAGTGTTCTAGATCAGCTGCCAGAATTCTCCAAGACATGAGATCGATGATGAGATGATGTGCTGTCAAGTTTACGAGCTGAGAGTCTTCAATCTCGAAGACGTCGACTGCAAAGACTGGTCCATACTCCAGGTCTAAAGACCCTTGTGAATGGAGGGTGATGTCCTCAATTGCACCATTGTCGCTGACCTTGTGGGTCTGGAAGCGATAGGATCCCATGATCTGTTTTTGAACTCGTTGTTGCCAGCCCTTACCGCTGTCTTGATCAGCTTGGAATCGAGCTCGAAGCATGGCGTGTTTGGTGACAATGGCCTCAATAGCCCGAGCAACCGTGGTTTGGGTGATCTGCAGGGGAAGACGGAAACAGACGCTTTGGTTGAACCGGTATGGACCATCAGCTCGCAGGCCTGAAGCGGCGATGTCTTGGAAGAACATGTTCTGAGCAGGCGAAAGATCAAATGGCTCATCGGGAATCTCAATCGGTAGCTGTTCGTCCACTGAAGCTTCCTTGACTCGCAGGGCAAGCTCGGAAATAGCAGGACTTTGCAGTATCTGACGGACAGTAACGACCATGCCTTGCTTCCTACAAGCTGAGACTACCTGCATCGCAGTGATGGAGTCACCACCTAGGGAAAGGAAGGACCGTCGAGTACCGATGTGGCTGAGGGGCCTGTTCAAGACAGTACTCCAAATCTCTCGCAACTGCTGTTCAGTCACTGTAGCGAGGCTATCCTCAACCTCATGCTCCAGCTCAGAGTATGAGGACAAGTCCTTGGAGTCAAGAGTTTTGATCCAGTTGGTGATACCACGTCGATCAGCCTTGCCGGAAGAGTTGATAGGAAGGCTAGCCATGGGAATCCAAAGTCTCGGGATCATGTAGTCAGGGACATATTGGGATAGATATAGCTGAACCTCCGAAGCAACACGCATAGCGGCTGACTTATCGACAGCTCGATCTCCCTCCAACGCTGAGCCACTATAAGCAGCCTCGCCATCAGTGGGAAGACTAAACGCGGCGACAAGCTGACCATGGACGTAAAGAACAACAGCCTGTATTTTAGAAGGATGGCGGGTGATGTGGTACTCAATCTCATCAACTTCAACTCTCTGTCCACGGATCTTGATCTGCGTGTCTTGTCGTCCAAGCGTGGTATACGACCCGTCATTGTTCTGACGCACCAAGTCGCCCGTGCGATACATCCGTCTGTTCTGACCGAGATGATATCTCGAGATAAACTCAGGATCAACAATGAAAGACTTCTTCGTCTTGGCTTCATCGTTCAAATATCCGCGAGCGAGAAGCGGGCCCTCAATGAGAAGCTCGCCCGGCGCGCCGATGGGACAAAGACGGTTGTAGTTCTTGGGGTCAACAACCCAAAAGCAACTGGCCAAAGGAATACCAAGAACAGACACCTGACTAATATGCTTCATTGGTTGTGGTGAGACAGTAGCGTAGATACTGCACTCTGACGGAGCATAGGACTCAAGAACAGAAGCTTGGTCTTTCCAAAGATCGAGAACAGCTGGCTTGACAGGCTCACCCATAAGAATGACGGTCTTGACAAGAGGAAGTTGAGATGGATCAAGAAGGCCTGCAACGGTGGAGGTTAAAGAGAGGAAGTCAACCTTGGCGCGAGAAATGAAGTCTTGAAGATGGTTGACTCGTTGGTCTTCTGATGGGACGCAGACACAGCCTCCCATACATAAAGTGGTGAAGATCTCCTGGATAGTCACGTCGAAGGTATGAGATGCGAATTGAAGAACTCGAACTCCCTTTACGCCAAAAGCTGTGCCGTGGGATGTGATACTGGTGCAGAGAGCTGAGTGTTGAAGGACAACGCCCTTGGGTGTACCAGTTGATCCGGAAGTGTAGACAACCCAAGCTGCGTTGTTCGTTGTAACTGTCGTACATGTAACGCCAGAAGCAGGTGGGAGTGTCGCAAAGAGGTCTTGGTTTACCTCGATCAGCTGAGGACCTACATCCCGAAGACGCTCCCGCTGAGATTGATCGACCAAGATGATAGGAGCCTTGGTGTCGGAGAGAATAGTTGATAGTCGAGAGAGTGGTTGGTCTGCACCGAGAGGAAGAACAATTCCACCTGACTTCAAGACAGCCAGCATGGAAACAGCTGCCCAGCGCGACTTGTCCATACAAATGCCCACCATGATCTCAGGTCCAACCTGTAAGTTGATGAGATGTTGAGCAAGGCTGCTGGCAGCAACATCCAATTCACGGTAGGTCATAGTTCCATCCCAAGCATACACAGCCATCGCATTAGGTTGACGATCTGTCACCTCTTGCACAAGAGTATGAATGCAAGATCCAACCGCCTGCCGCCTATCTCCATTGACGTCACGCAGGTGCTGAGCGTCCTTGGATGAGATTCCGTCAAAGTCAGCGACCTTGGCGTTGGGGTTTGCCATGATGAAGCGGATGGCTTCGAGGAAGCAGCTGAGCATCTTTGTGGCATCTGCGGTGTTTGTTGTAGATGCCCAGATATCGTAGTCAACAGCTATGCCAGCTTCACCAATCTCGACATTGAGAGAGTGGTCATACTATAGCTTGTGTCAGTAATCTTGTTGAAGAAAGGTATTGGTAGAACTTACATCTGTCGGGCTAACACCTCGCACAAACTTCATGTCAAGTTCTTTATGTCCAGTCGAGTTTGGTTTCCACTCCTTTCTAAATGACACAATCGAGTTGCCCCATTTGTGGCTTGTAGGGAGCTTCTCGCCCTTGGCCATCAGAGGGACCTTGTCGTGTGCCATTCCTCGGAATACGTCATCATTAACAGTCTTAAGTATCTCCAAAACTGTTGGATCATCTCTGAAGTTGATACGTAGTAGCAAACTGCTGATAAATAGACCAACGGCGCCGTGCATACCAGGCAGTTCGGTCTGTCTACCTGAGTTGACGTAAGAGAATGTGACATCCTCCTTCATGGCGAAGAGTCGAAGGACAATACCCCAAGCTACTTGACACACGCTGACGAGAGTAACTCCGCATTCATCACAGAAGCGTCGGGCTTCTTCAGCCGGAATATCGATTCGGTCTTGGAGAGTGTGAAGCCCAGACTTGGGCTTGTTGCTTCCGCCAGAGACATACGTCTCTTCAGCATCTTGAAGGTAGTTTTGCCAGTATTGGGCAATACGGTCAATATCTTGGAAGCTCTTCTCCTCTTCTTGAACAAAGTCAGCGTAAGGCATAGCTTTGGTATCCGGGAGTTGCTTCTCGTAAGCAGCGCAGAGGTCGTAGAGAAGAACATCGGCGGATCTACCATCGATGACTGCGTGAGAAACTTCTAGTCTGAGATAAATCTCTGAGGTGGAAGCCTCGTAGATGTACATGTGGTGGGGAAGACCATCTTGGTCGAAAGGGGTGAGGGTGCCATCAGCCTTGATCTGGCTCTCATCTTGAAGAATTGTGACTTTGGGTTGAACTTCTGTCCAGACGACTTGGTCGAAAGTAGATTGTCGAGTATCACTTTCAAGGAATGTTGTTCGAAGACTTGAGTGACGAGCCACGATGCGAGGCCAGTCTTTTGCGATTTGTGAAGCTGACAATGAATTCGGCACACTAGACTCAATCTTGAGAATGAAGCGGCAGTGATACGCAGCTGGGTTGACTGCTTGACTGATAAGAATTCGATTTTGCATTGATGAGCAAGGCCCAATGCTTTCGATTTCTCGATCTGGATCTTGTGATAGATCTTTCAGTCTGACATCAGGTGCAGAATCAGTGGTGTCTGAGCCCGTTGCAGAAGCAGAATCATCCGAGCTTGTTGAAGAAATACTCGTATCGCTATTAGCGACTCGATCATTAGGTACAAGGCTCTTGAGGTTGTTTTCATTCTTGGTAATAACTCTCTCTACCAGTTCAGACAATGTCTTACACTGGACTGTATCCACAATGTCAACTTGGATGCCGCGTAGACGACATTTGCTTAACAACTGGACAGCGGAGAGAGAGTCTCCACCTTGAACAAGGAAGGATTGGTCGAGGTTCAGCTCCTCTTGGTTGATGTGAAGAGCATTGGCTAGTTCAGAGTGCAGGATATCCTGCAGAATTGCGGTAGATGCCATTGTTGTTGCACGTGTAATCCAAGTCAAGGTAACAAAGCAAAGTATTAGGAATAACAAATGCGTCTACTGTTCCGTTCTCTACGGTCTATCTTACTACCTATATCATACAATATTGAAGTTGTAGGTGTTGGATATCAGGATTACCTTCCGGTGTGTTTTTCCGATGCGGTGTTGTGTTTGCTGATAAAATGAGGAGCAGGATGTGATGGCTCAGGATCAGGATCAGGATTGGGGATGGGATCCGCTTTGTCTGCTACTGTCCTCTTCGCGTATGGCAAGATTACTGTTGAGTGTCAGCAACCCCGCTTATCAGTTTCACCAAGCTACCCTAGGCATTCTTCAAAGTGAGAGCAAAGCAGACGGTAGCCCAGAGAAATAATTCATACAGACACGAAATGCCAGAATTAGACTGATTAAGGCATGCAGTTAAAGGCAGGAGCTAAGAGTTTTGCTCGGTCTTTCATGGTATAATCCTGATTTGGAGACTACTCCCTGTTACTTTTGATATTTTAGCCATTGAATGATAGTTCATCAACAAAGTTCTCAGCGTGCTACTTTCCATGCTGAAAGGTTTCAGCATGGATAAGTGGATAGCCTTTGTCGCTACGTGACCTATAGAAATAGACGCTGTTCAAACTGTCTTCCTTCATTTTGGCCACTGCGGCATTTACTACTGCCCTGATGTCTTGAAACCAGGAAGAATAAGCAGTAACAGGGGCTCGGCGAAGATCGAATCGCCAACAAAACACTAAGATATTATAGTGTATCAACTAAAGCCGGCTTATGTCAAGAATGCAGCCACTCGGTAGTCAAACAAACCAGTCGGGTTTTATCTGATCAACGAGGCGTCGTTTAGTGGCGTGCACGCACGCTTTCGGCATTAGATAAGATCAATCTTATTTCGTACAAAACCCCCACCAACTAGTTTGATATTAAAGTCTGGGCAGTCTCATCTTCTGGAACAGGGACCCTTTTACCTTGTTTGTAACTCGCACGTGGGTTTTGATGATATTCCGGCCTTACACCGATACTCCATAAGGTTGTGAACTAATCTTATGCCCATGACCTGAGATCCACTGTCATGATGTGCCGCGGAGTCCGAATTTTTTCCACTGGGTAATCCATGTATACGGACTGGATACCACGGCAGGCTAAGAACATTAGCTTTGGGCTACTGAAGACCCCTGAGAGATAAGGAAAATCACTATACCATTCGAAGTGTACAGTGAATTACTGCACTAGTAATGTGATAATCAGCAACTGCACTAAATATTTGTTAGTATTTATCTGGAACTGCAAGATAATGCTTTGTGAGTTAAAAGAAATCACTTATACTTGATCTTTATAAAGCTCAAATAAAGACTTTGGTCATAATTGACAGAAGGGTTTTTAAAACCAGACTAATAATAGAGGCTTAGATCTGGTTATAGGTGAAGTGAGTCGACAAAAAGCACTTGAACCATGAACACTTTACAACTGTGAACTATGCTCTAGCCTTATTGAAGCTACCTATACAATGTCCACTGTTCTTTTTTACTTGATCAATCGGAAATACGGATATGAAAGTGGTCAGAATTCAAAGCCTATTGTACATTCAGCTTGTCCACTATGTTGATGGTTAAAACGCCATTATCTATCTACTATGTTGTCCCTAAGAGGTATATGGTATAAACGAGAGAAACACACTCTATCTGCCTGCGCCAATGCGTCAACTTTGTATCCAGTGCGTACCCAATATCCCGTAATATCCAACACTATGATGTAATCGACCTCAATCTACTGCTGGTAGGTCTCTGTCTCCCATTCGAGTGCCGTCGAATCCTATTACAACTCTGATTCTGAATATGATGGTTTCTCGCTGTAGTGCGACTAAATATCGCACCGCACATATTACACGGATAAGAAGGTCTCTGACTCGACCTTTCTCGTCTATGTCGTTTCAGATTGCTCAGCGTTGTAAACATCTGTCCGTTACATCCGTGATCCCAACACCGCAGATCCTGTGTATCCTTTTGGTGCTTCTGCGTCTCTGAAGTCTTGGCTATCGGGCTGACGCTGCCGTGTTGGTGGTGGTAAGTGTCGGAAGAACGAGTGTTGGTGGCTGATGTGGTTGTTGATTGGATTATCTCTGTTAATGGGGAAATGGGGTAGGAGATATCACTGCCACTATAGGTCCGTTGGTTAGAATATGTGCTCCGAGCGAACCAACTGCAGCTTACAACTTGACTCACATTGCGTCTTGATCGAAGGAGTACAGATCATCGAAGGTGTCATTGCATAATAACGGGAGACTGTTTGAGAAGCCGTCATTTGTCAGGTCGGGAAAGAATTGAAAGTCATCCGACAGGTCCACATCTAGATACATATATTAGCTCTTATGTCTGCACTTATTCACGCTCTTCTTTATCTCCTCTTTTTCTCATTATAATATGAAGCTATATTCAAAGCGGACATATATACGAATCGGGCCTACATACCAATATCAGGTCGCCGATGATGCTGCTCTCCATCAGTGGGGTCATCGAAATCAATGGGCGGCAGAAGTGACTGCACACCTGCCATCCAGTCTGCAAAGACTGGTCTGTGCTTGCTGGTGGTATGTGGAGTATACATATTCGGAGTAAAGAAGCTGAAAATAGATAGATAGTTCGACAATAGTTGGAGAAAGGTATCACGAAAAGTAATGCAGAAATCTCGCCATAGGTTTGATTTATCTCTGTTTATAATGGACTCATCGTATGATACGCCCAATTTACCCCATCAGGGGCAGTTGATAATTGCGTAGTTTAAACGTCGACAACAGTATACGCCCTCCCTCTCCTCTACCTTGATCGCCAAGTCGGGATACCACCCGGTTCGTAGCAGCGATCTTTCTTTTTCTCAGTAGGTATGCATCACCATACATGCATGAAGACCTGGTTTATTGACAACGTAGTGTAACACCAAGTGAAATCCTTCGGCAGCAGCGAGAGGTTGTATTGGCCCTAGGATAGTGCAAAGGGCCATGTCCTTGGCACCAAGGGTAAACATACCCCGAATCCAACGCCATGCTCATCCCTGTGGGTTCGAAAGTTTCTGGTATTGAAACCTGCCTTTTATAGCGCGCTTAGGGGTTACCCGTGTCCTAGAGTAAGCGGCATCTATTTGGAATCTATAGGTGGAGATAAAAAGAGTGGACTCGGTTGACACAAGTGGCTTTTATACTAAGTATCCTTGCCGTCTTGCCGCTCTACTACCGATGGACTATGAACGGACCTTTCAATAAGATCGTGGCGGCAAGGATACTAGATTTAGGAAGATTCAAGAGGCTGATCAGCTTTGTGGCTAACTCGCCTGCTTTTTTTTTTTGGATGTATAGAATTACTTGGAAGCCAATCAGATGTCATGGTCTACGGCTTCCTGCAGGACAATAGGGCATTGTTCTCTCCCTAGTCACAAATGGCTACCGAGACATTGACTCGCCGAGCATGCAGCCAGCTTAGGCAGCAGATGAGTAAAATACAAGAACAAGGTAACCTCGGACTCCAGAAGTGAAGTTGTAATCGGGTATCGCGTGGGATCTTGATTGGGTATCCGACGTGAGGTCCAAAGTGCTGGGTATCTGCGTGGGGTTGATGATTTGTTCTTGTTGCAACTGCTACAGTTCCCCAAAAGTATAAAGAGCATAGAGTTTGTTTATCGTGTCACGATGGACCATCTCATGGGTATAAGAAGCAAGCAAGACACAAAACTTAAAATCAAAGTAACCCTCAGGGAATATCCCCTCATGTCAATGACACCATCCCACGATACATGACAGCGGCGAGACCCGAATCTAGACTATAAGTGGAATAGATGGATAAGACGGGATGCCATGCGCTTAGGAGACATCACCGATAGGTCGACTAGGTATTGAATCTCAAACTAATACTAGTTTCAACGGTTTGAGGCTGCAACAGGAACAAGTGGGGGCCAGATACCTGGTATGGTTTAGTAGATACTTTACAAGTACATACAATCCCTTAATCCTGCAATCCACGATCCTGCATTCCACTGATCCAGTGATCCCATGGATGCTGTAAGAGAAAAAGCCAATATTCATCCGAACTTATTGATGACAGTATCATGCATACCAAAAAGAGCCAGTTCCAGACTTTGTTTCACTGCAAGAATGCAATTTTTGCAGTTCCTTTACACCATAAATATCAACGTCATTCTTGAGTGGAACTAATCTCACTCTCAGTACACTTTCACAGCCACAACTTCAGTAACAGTAACTATGATTCGCGAGTTTTATGGCGTTGTCTCGCCACAATCATGGGACTTTTCCGTCCCTGATATGAAGGCATCTGTTCTTCCCTACGCATTCAAAGTCTCCAGTTCCGTCACGCCACCTTCCTTAGTTATCATTCTGCTACTCATAGCATTATCTCCAGTCAGTCAAATAGTTATGTCTGAGTACAGCAGCTGCTAATTTACAACAGATCACTGGCTATGCTGTCTACTACGCCTTCTTCCATCCTCTTGCCAAGTACCCTGGTCCCTTCTTAGCTAAGTTTACAGGGCTGTATGCGGCATACCATGCTTGGATTGGAGACTTGCACATCGATATGTGGAGATGTCATGAGAGATATGGTTTGTTTTCCCGGCGATTTATATCCGAGTACGAGTCATGTTTGCTGACTGACGTACGTAGGCCCTTGTGTCCGATACTCCCCTAACTATCTCCTCATAAATACAACACAAGCATTCAAGGGTTGTACCTCCACCAATTTAAGTTTTGAATATGCTATCTGATACTACGTTTAGATGTTTATGGTCATGGCAAAAACGTGCGAAAGAGTGAACCGTATCTAGCTATGGTTCATAAGACTCCTAGCATCTTTACCCTGATGGATCGACAGGAGCATGCCTGGAAGAAGCGGATCTTGAGTCAGAAGCTTTCTGACTCGGCTATCAGATCATTCGAGCCCAAGATCTCGGCGCTTATTGATCGATTCTGTGACAGTGTATGTCCTCCAGCACCAGACAAGGACACCCAACTGGCGGGATCGTTCAACATGTCAGAAAAGTGTAAGCTCAACTTCAACCGCATCTCATGTTTCGCAGCATTTCCATCACTTCAGTTCACCACTAACGATATACTACACAGGTGACCATCTCTTCTTTGATCTTGTCATTTCCATCGTCTTTGGAGAGAACTTCGACTTGATTCGTAGCCCATGGTACCGACATATCCCGCCTTCACTCGCCAAGTCCAATGAACGAATCAGCGTTATAGTCCAATGGCCATACGTTGCATTTCGGCGTATGGACAAAGTACTTTTCCGAGACTCCGTGTCGGGACGAAAAGAGTTCCTACGATTCGTTCACAACATGGTAACAGAGCGGGTTCGCCGTGGGTCTGGAAACGATGTACTATCGGGATTACTGGATGCGTCAGATCCAGCAACAGGGAACAAACTAACCCAAGATGAAATAGTCGCTGAGAGTATCCTGATGCTTGTTGCCGGTATGAGATCCAATTACCCCAGGGATCCTGGTGAACCTTATGACTAACACCCCACATAGGCTCTGACACTTCATCAACCCTCTTGTCATCTCTGTTCTTCTATCTCACCAGGAACCCTGACAAGAAGGATAGGTTGACTAAAGAAGTACGGGCCAAGTTCGCTTCTCGAGAGGAGATCTGTCTTGGCGCAAATCTTAACTCTTGCCGCTATCTGCATGCGTGCATTTTAGAGTGTTTACGCCTCACACCGCCAGTAGCAGCTGCACCTTTTCGGGAGGTTTTGAAGGGTGGCATGGTCGTTGATGGCCACTATGTTGCAGAGGGTATGAACGTGGGGACTGGTATCTTCAGCCTTCAGCATAGTCCGGAGTACTTCCATAATCCTTTCGAATTTCTACCCGAGAGATGGCTAGAGGAAGGGAAGGGGTCTTCACCGCACAATCCAGAAGCTCATGTGCCATTTTCTATTGGTCCACGAGTTTGTCTTGGAAGAGCGCTTGCCATGGCTGAGTTGAGTCTAGCTATGGCTATTATCTGCTGGAGATTGGACTTCAACGTGGATGAGAGGCTGAAGCATATTGGTGCTGGGCATGAGAAGGCTGGATATGGGAGACATCGACCAGGGGAGTTCCAATTGTATGATCATATTACTTGTGCAAGGAATGGGCCAATGGTAGAGTTTAAGGAGAGGCTGGCCTGATTTCCTAGGTTTTACTCCGTAGTTGAGCTTCATGTAGTATAGTAAATACGGTGATGTAGCAACGAAGAATAAATTTTTCTGGGTTGGGTTACCACTGAATAAGCTTTCTATTGTTTCACTTGAACTTTATTACTCCACGATGTTACCAGCAGCCCGCGTAGCCATCTCGGTTCCGATCGGGGAAAGTAATTTGACTAAAGCGGAACTTCGTGACTATTCCCGCATCTGGAAAGCGCGCGCTACGTTGGAAGGTTTATGCATTGTAACCGTTGACAAGGAACCATATAACTATCCCCATGGATTTGGGGGTGATACGTTTGACTCAGGGTTCACGATCCTTTGAATCCTTTTGATAAGCTCTTTCCGATTTGTCCATCTATACGCTATAACCCGTGCACGTGCAGAATCGGAAATCGTTTAACGGGAGATTTTGGGGGTTGATGGGATGACATGTGGATAACTTACTCTAATATACTTTGCAAGTCAGATAAAGAATTATTCCATGACATTTCGCATCAGAGTGCGAAATCTATTAGGGGCCAGCCATTACTTGGCATCTATACTACTTATTTACTGATTTTGAGCATGGCTGTCCATGATCAGTCTCTCCACTCTTTCTCTCTTATCTTGATTTTCCATCACGGCAAATAATTCCTGCAACAAATCCGGTGATATGAGTTTATTATACGGGTATGTATTCGCTTGTTAATTGCTACCCTGCACTGCCAGGTGCCGTTTTTCCCACTCGGTTAATGCGGGCCGCGGAGTTTACAACGTCCGGAGTCGATCTTCAGGCATTTCCGAAGACAACTGGTTTCGGACTTTTTGTGGTCCTCAATGGAATACTATCGCCTATGTTGCCTTCATACGTAAGTACAGTAATCTGGCAGAAGAAGTAGCCTAAACAATGCCTGTCAGATCCAACTTATCTAAGTTCTGATCGTTTCTTGACCAATCATGTTACTCGTAAATAGACTCTAGGCGGAAATAATTGCCAATAACGGTGAGAAATTAGCGCTGAGTACACTTTCTATGCTGACTAACCAATATCCACTGCTCATCAACAAATCTCGGTGCACTCTTGAATCCACTATCTTTAATTTTCTTACGCGTTTTACCCATGATAGCTAATATGAGACCTCCAAAGATCACCGTGGCACAATATCTCTTCACTCGCCTCAAACAACTCGGTACGAGGCACGTTTACGGCGTCCCTGGAGACTTCACCCTCAAAGCTCTTGATTACGTACCAAAGGCGGGGCTCAAATTTGTTGGATGCTGCAATGAACTTAACGCCGGCTATGCGGCAGACGGATATGCCCGGGCTCAACGGCATGAGCACAAGACTGGCCTTGGAGCACTGATCACAACCTTTGGCGTTGGAGAGCTCAGCGCTGCTAATGCTGTTGCTGGAAGCTATGCTGAGTCTCTGCCAGTTGTTCACATCGTCGGTACCCCTTCTGAATATGCGAAACGGATGACAAGCACGAAAGTGAATGGAAAAAACTGGCATCTCAACGTTCATCATAGTCTAGCCCGTTCCACATTTCGAGTCTACCGTGGTGTCGCAACTCGGTTTACCAAGGCACAAATTGACCTCGGTGCCATTCTCCCGAGGGACATGCCTGATGAGATTGATTACGCCTTATCGACAGCTCTTCACAAAAGTAAACCGGCTTATATTGAGCTTCCATCTGATCAAGTAGAAACACTTGTGTCTTCTGAATCATTAGACGACCCCTGTTTTCCGAACAAGTTTGAGTCGGCAGACAAGTCTAGTTTCGCAAAAGAACGAGCCGGGAACCTTTTACAAATGCTCTATGCCTCTAAGCGGCCACTCATTCTGGTAGACAGAAGTCATGGCACGGAAATCATGAGAGATGAGATCAATGAGTTTGTCAAGAAGTCGGGCTTACCTACCCTGGCACTGCCATCGGGCGCTAGTATGGTAGATAACTCATTGCCAAACTATTTTGGAGTATACTCAGGATCTATCGGTCATACCGATCTAACATCAGAAGTCCACTTCGCAGATGTTGTCTTGGCTTTTGGCTGTCAGTTCTCTGATACACAAACCCTTGGGTGGACTATGGTGCCAAAACGAGAGCGTATGGTTCTTATTGACAAGAACTTCATCGATGCCGAGCCAGTAGATGCACAAAAGGTTCTCAGTGAGATGTCCGAAAGGCTCGACAGTGAGAAATTGCCTCGTCAAAAAACATCTTTATGGGGTGACTTTCGACTTCAGCAACCGAGAAGGTTAGTCCCAGGAGGACTGATCAACCAAGACGACTTCTACCTCCATCTCAACAAACACCTCAAGAAGAACGACACAATCTTACTTGGAAACGCCACACCTATCATTGGCGGTCGTGACTTCAACCTGCCCGAGAATTCTCAACTGATTGCTTCTGGAATGTGGTTTTCGATCGGTCACATGCTTCCAGCCGCTCTGGGAGCTGCACAAGCCAAAGAAGAAATAGGTGGCCGAACTATACTTCTTGATGGAGACGGCAGTTTCCAAATGACAGCTCAAGAACTGAGCACAATTATTCACAAGCGCGTCAACATGGCCATTTTCATTATCAACAATGGTGGATATACCTATGAGAGATATATCCATGGTATGAATGAGGAGTACAATGATATTGCGCCCTGGAACTACAGTGCTGCACCTCAGCTGTTTGGACCAGCGCCAGAGGGATATGAGATCCAGTCATGTCGTGTGAAAACATGGGGAGAGCTGAATCAAGTTCTCACATCTGAAGGGTTCAAGACAGGAAAAGGATTGACTCTTGTAGACGTCGTGATGGATAAGCATGATATTGCTGGGAGGGCAAAGAAGATATTCGAGCTTGCTGGAGAACATCTCTAGATGGCAGACTAGAAAGACTTGCTACGATGATCTAAATACATGAAGCGATTCTACTCAAAGCCTAGGTCGTGTCTCAATATTAAGCCTTGGACTTGCTGACGTTCTTCGCAGCCTCATTTGCCTCCATAATACCTTGTCTCGCACCATCCCAAGACTTCCTACCACGACCAGTATCAAACAATCTCAGCATATGGGCAGAGATAATACCAGTCATGCAGTTGTTATACAACTCCCTATCATTCCACCACAACTTCCAGCACTTTCCACTAGTCCAACTTCCCAAATGTTCGTAGAGACCTGTACCAGCTACCTTGTTCAACCAAGTATCGAAATCCTTATGTCCAATAACACCAGTGAACTTGACGTCTCCGCCTTTGCTAAGTTTGACGATATTGGCGATGAAACCATCTGCGTCACGATTCATTTCTGCGGTAGAGGGCATGGGGTATTTATCGCCCCAGAGCTGGGCCAAAGCCATAGTCATTAAGTCATATAGCTGCCATGCTGGTCGTTTCGCTAGGGTAACACCCAGGAAAGCCAACTGGTGAGGACATTGAATAGACATGAATCCTCGGTAGAGACGAGCAACTCGCCGGTCAGCTGTATAGTGAGGTTGGAGTTTGGCAAATGACTTGGGTGCTAGGTCTACGTTGTAGGGATCGTATTCCTTGGGCATGAAGGAGGCCAAGTCGGGTGATAGACCAGTGCAGAAGAGTATCAAATCAACATCGGTGGCTTCAGTTCCGTCCACGAACTTGACTGACTTGGGGCCACTGATCTCTTTGATACCCGGAACACTTCGTAATCTGTGATGATGTTAGTAACCGTTAGGTAGACCCAAGGCTTGCAACTGACCTTCCACTGACTAAATATCCAGCCAAGTCATCGCTGACAGTTGGAATCATATGCTTAGGGCCCGGCATCTTTCGATTGTCGGTAAAAGCGGGATGATTCGACAGTTCTGGAAAATTGTCCTGTTGAATCTTCTTCAACTCGCCAAAGAAGATCTTGGACATGAGCCATGCATTGACCTCTTGCAGGAAATAGATCAACATAAGCAGACGAAACGACAGCGTAAACTCCAAGACCTTGTTATCCTTGGTATACCGAGGCAGAATAAGAACTTTTTGTCTATGAGATACCGTCAACTTGCCAGCGCCTGCTCTTTGAAAGCCGGAAATGGCATCTGCTGCTGTACTTCCAAGGCCAACAACCAAGATGTTCTTGCCCTTATACTTGGCTGGGTCTTTGAAGGCTTGAGAGTGGAGTACTTCACCCTTAAAACCCTTAATGCCATCCACGTGAGGAATCGAGGGCTTGGTGAAAGATCCACTGGCAATGATAAGTCGTTCAAATGACTCGACTTGAACTTCTGAGTCTGGTTTGATGGTTGGACGGAAGGAAATACGCCACATCTTTGAGGTTTCATCGCGTGAGATGCCAACGACTTCTGTGCCGAATCTGATGTGTTGGTGGAGTTCAAAGTGTTTGGCGTATGATTTGAAGTATTCTTCAATTTGCTGTCCATTGGGATACATGGGATATGCTATCAGACATTAGTGGTATTCACCGGAAATAATGAGAGTGCTGTACAATCTGGCATGGGAAAATCCGTCATGACGCCCTTTGAAATGTCAGTGCTTATCAATTTATCTCTCAAGCCAAACATACCGTAAGCTTTGACGTGTTGGTAATTGTGCCAGGCAATACACAAGTCTGCGTGGTGTCAGAAGTGAGATGCCATAAACCCCCGACATACTCATTCCGTTCAAAAGTGATCACTTCAAACCCCTCTTCAGCGAAGTTTTTAGTGGCGATCAAGCCCAAAGGCCCAGCTCCCACTATAGCGACCCTCTTTCTCAGCCCATCTGAGCCAAGGTTCATCATTGTAGCGGATGATTGTGAGTAAATAAAAATGTGTATGGCTGAATGATGGCTTTTGAGGAAAACGATAAGACAGCTTAGAAATTTTACAGTGATTGCAATACTTTATACAGACGCGTTCTCGGCACCTATGGCACCATTTTGTCCTTGGATCAGTAAAAGTTACAGTGGATGGTCAAAACAATGTCTTGGCGGCGTAAGCAAACGCCGGCAAATCACTTTAGCGAGGGTATTTCAGGGATCGGGAGCAGTTTGTCCGCTATTCTGTTCCCCAAATCCTGCAGCGGGTTCTTGAAAATCCCTTGATCCCGTAATCCTAATCCTCCATTACCCGCTAGATAGACCTGTAATTGACCGACGATTACAGCACAACAGGGAGTGGTTTAGTTTGCTTGGCTGTATACCACATTGGTTAGGTCTGCAGTGTTTTATCTCGCGACGGCTGGGTGAAGTCTACCAAACACAGAGGGAACTTTAATTGAAGCACTGGGGAAAACTGACTGTTGTATAGTTTTATAGAGATTCTTCGCTGGTAGCGTGTCAATCAATTCAACTCGCATTCTCCCAATCTAAGTCTCTATCCCACATAATCATATAGGATACGTGCAGTCTCGTTGATATCGCCCTTGTTAAACGCAACACGGGCTGTCCATCGCCCACCTTGAACTCCCCAAACTTGCTCATTCTGCCAAGGCTCCGCCGCACTCTTAATACTGATACGCACAACCTTCGATTCCCTATCGCAGTCTCCCCAACCCTTCTTGAGAAAGTCATGAACTTGACCAATACTGCTGGGCTCCTTCATCAACTCATCAACCGTGCACATCCACATGCGACTCTTGGTCTTTCCAATCATGGGTTCATCCTTTTCAACCTCAGCGCCATCCATGACACGTTCATCAGTGTTATCTGTCTTGAATCCAATTGCTTTGAGTGGTGCGGCGCCAATGATGCCCAGACCCATTACTGAAGATGTGAGTTTGAAGCGGAACTTTGATGCTGCATCGACGGGGTCAACGGGCTCAACAACGATGTGGATTTTGATCTTGGCTATTCCGATGACCTTTCGGATGGCATAAGGGACACCTTGCTGTATTTACTTATTAGTATACTCTACTGAACTTCTGCCGTTCTAAAGATATCACTTTAGAAGTGAAACAAATGGGCTGGACAGCGAGGAAACGGTCGCCTCACCAATCCTTGAATGGTGTCTTGGGAATCACTTTCTTGGTTGTTCTTGAGTTCATGTTTTAGTAAATGGTTTGTTATTGAAGCGGGTATAACACACACCTGTATAAAGACAGCATTAAAATGCGGCAGAGCCACGTTCTTTGGTACAGCCATGATGTCGATGATGTCGGGGCAAATATTACTACCTTATCCAAAGTGGTTAAGTTTTGAGCCCGGATACCGTTGACTATTTATTATAAGAGACCTAAATCCTGGGATCTGTTGTGCCGAGCCCTTAACAAATCCAGTGCGGAGAGATTATAAACCCGAGTAGTTCATAGTTTATTGGTGGCATATGCTTTTCTGTCACAGGTAGTTTATGTCTCTAAGCTAATTATTCTCGGAAAAAAGAGTTCAGATTACTCTAATTCTAGAGATTATTGGACGTATAAGTTGAACACACTTAAACTGATTAACAGATCTTCGTGACAGTAAATTAAATTCGAAATACGGTTTTCTGATCTATGAACTTTCCAATGCACCAATCTCTCTGTAAGAGTGTGAGCAACCCTGACTCTGTGAATCGAAAAAAGGTCCTTACGTATGTTTTCCAAAAATCAACCAAACCACGGCCTCGAACCAAAGTCTGACTCCGAACTTGGCGAAGTTCCAGCTCCAAGCACAGTTGTGCTGCTAGACCATCCATCGCTTGCACAAGTCGATGCCCTTGAATACCGTACCTTTTCTTCCAAACCAGTCATCTTCTGATTTTCCATTGCTTCTTCAGCGATAGATAATCTTTGGATGATATTCGAGATGTCGAAGAAGTCGACTTGAGCTTCTGATGTTATCGCGATGAAACCCATTCCTGACCCCTTGAGTGCATTAGAAATAACCCAGCGCTTTAGGCCTGCGACAGCTATTGCTCCCTCTGGATCAACGAATTGTCTTGTGTCCTCATATATGTCCTTGATGGCTCTCAAAACCTCGTTCATATGGACTTGAACAATCTCATTGATAATATCGCTGGAGATACGTGCAACCTTTGAGCCCATGTTTCCAGAAAAGTGCGCCCCCAGCGCCGACTGCCTCTTGCAACACATGAGATGAGATGGGTCTGTTGAGTCGCAAAGCTCGACGCCTATGATCTTGATGTCGGGAGCCACTCGCTTGAGATATGTTCCGAGGCCAGCTATCAGAGTTCCACAGCTCACGGGACAAAAGACTGCTTGGACCTTGGAAGGTATTGCCTGTTTCAATATCTCCATTCCTATTGTTCCATTGCCTGCTATGGCGTAGGCATCGTCAGGTTGTGGTATCATTGTCATTCCATGAAGGGAATGTAGCCGTAAACACTCTTCTCGAGCATCATCCGAGTTATCCCCGTGCAAGATCACTGTACTTCCAAGACGAGCAAACTCTTTCAATCTTGCCTGCTTTGTATTCAATGGTAATACAATTACGGATGGAATCCGAAGCTTGTTGGCTGAGTATGCGATAGCTGAAGCATCGGCTGCGGAATTTTAGCTTTCGGCCCTTGTCTGATCGGGGGGTGACTGACACGAAGATGAGCTTATTACGCCTTTCCATCTCTCATCTTTGCCTAAGTTGGCCATTGTGTTATGGATGCCTCGTAGTCTGTACGAGTAGACAGGTTGCATGTCTTCTCGTTTTAGGCTCACATTACATTGGAGTTGTTCGCTCAGACCGCCTGCTTTGGTCAAAGGGGTTGGTTTGGTAACATCGTAAATTTGGGACGTAAGTATAAGCTGCAAATACTAATAATACAATTAGTAAATTAGTTCATCGACTGGGTTTTAGTCATACATCGGTCGAGTCTCGTGAACAGCTGCAAGCAGCAGCAGGATCAATCCGCTCCAAAGTGGCCGAATGCCGCCTTTCAACAACATCACTGCAGGGTATCTTCAATGGGCTCAGTTTCCCGATGGGAGACGGATGACAGCTCGGTCTTTGGAACATTTCATCCATCATATGTCAATACTGATAAGATACTTCATCGAAAGTCATCAACGACAGAGTGTGACTAAAATGCCATTTGGTCCTGCAGGAACGCGAGATAAGTCCGCTTTGCTCCGGTGGTGATCCTTACTTAGCGCACAGGATCCGATGGGCCAACGTTGCGCCGCAAGCCACTAATGACAGTTAATGCCCGAGAGGTCCCGAGAAGCATTAGCCTGAGCAATTTTCGAGCAAATCAGCCAATCATCACCATCTCACAATTCTCGATCAGGGCCATCTGCAGAACGTTCAGTTCACTTTAGTTCAAGGCAATGCAGTAGCTTTAGACATTTAGTGCAAGTTTAACCGAAGTTCTTGGCGTGATAAGAATACAGAGCAAGCTCAAGTAAAATGGCATCCTATCAATGTTCTATATGATCTAAAGCGTACCAATGCATAAATGAAATTCCAACATATTATCCCCGAAGCCCGTAAGCGCTCTACAGCCAGCTCATAAGCTTACAGCTCACCGGACGAGTATAGCTGAGCAAATCGCGATGATGGCTGGCGTAGAAGTTCCTTTGGATCGCCTTGTTCAACAATCTTGCCATCATCCAATACAACAACCGTCTCAAATTCGACAATTGTTGCGACCTGGTGAGTGACACAAAGAACAGTGCTATCGGGAAATGTCTCAAACACATTTCGGCGTAGGCGTGTCTGTATGTCATTATCGACATGGCTCGTAGGTTCATCCATCAAGACGATCTTGCCTTTCTTCAAGCAAGCCAATGTCATGGCGAATAGCTGGCGCTCTCCATGCGAGAATGTGTCACTTGATAGAGTCATGTCCAGGCCGCCACCCTGCTCGATGGTTTGCCATAGGCCAGTCTTCTTTAGGCTTTCGATGATCTCTTGATCGTCGGAAAGACCGAAGAGCTGTGCATAGGCACGAATACTCACTGACAGAATGAGAGATTCTTGGGGAAGAACCACGAAGCGGGACCTTACTTCATCCTTGGCCAGGGTCGCAACATCCACATCGTCGATCCAGATGTTGCCTGATGAAACTTCTACCAGACCTAGTAGTGAATTGACAAGGGTACTCTTGCCACTGTTGAAGACGAGTCAGTAATTTGTAGTCTCAAGCGTAAGATTAAAGTTACGTACCTTCCTGTCCGACCGCAGATAGCCATCTTAGAACCAGGTTTAATCTCGAACATAAGGTTGAAGATCGTAGGTGGCAACGAGCTCCTATCTCAACGATTAGATCTAGAAGCTATAGCTTTGGAAGATAGTACTTACGAATGAGTGAGAGTAGCGTTGTTGAAACGAATACCACCCTTGGATGGCCACTCCGGGGGCGGCTTCACATCTGATACATGCTCCGACTTTGTCTCCTGCGTAAAGTCCTTGATACGAGCGACAGCACCAAGTGTGATTTCAAGAGAGGTCCAGAAGAAGACGACGCCCTTCACGGATTGACCGAGACCCACAATACTAAACAGGGCAAGACCAAGACTACCACCATTTGTGTTTCTCAAAACAACAGCGATGCTGATGACAACGAGAGCCAGAGTTGCCACGAACAGGTCGACAGAGAGGTTCAATGTCACTTGAGCAGATTGGAGGAAGTGAAACGGGACCTGCGACCGTTGCAGAACCTCAAATCCTCTTCGTAGATACCACGATGCCCAACCATAGGCTCTGACGGTAGCAAGTCCATCAAGAGACTCGAGCAGTAAGGATAAGACTGGCGATCGTGCTTCGATATCCATAACTCGAAGTCTCCGAGAGGTACGAAGGTAGAACTCGTGAAAGAAGGCAATTACTATGGCGATAGCAAGAATTGCGAAGCCAGCCCAGTGAGATTGGATTGTGACGACGATACACTGGGCAATGAGCATCAGCAAATTCATGGTAGCTCCGATGAAAGCAAGCGGCAGTTCCATGTCGGTGATTTGAAGGTCTTGGCTGAACCTGTACCCATGTGTTAGTAAGCGTTTGCCAAAGAGTCCCGCGACCAACTTACCGGTTGAGAGTAACGCCGCTGTCTGTCTGAGAGAAGAAGTCCATTTTCGCACTGAATCATTGTTAGCGCGTGTTAGAGGCTCTGTAGCTAATGCTCTCCTTACTTGAGCGTTGTAGTGAGAATAAGATGGTGAAACAGAGCAGCTGTTCGAACAGCGATGCGTAGAAAGAGATAAACAGCCGCAGAAGCGAGTGCAACCCATGCCATGGAACCAACTCCAAAGAAGACCCCATAGAATGACGGAAGTGTCTTTTTCTGATCCTCGCCACTTTTCTGGGTCCAAAGACCAAGCCAGATTTCTATCACGAGTCAGTACTGCTTCTCACATGTAAACAAGGCACTTACGGGGGAACGTAACACCCAAAACGAAAAGCATGCACAGGAAGAGAAAGAAAACAAAATCGACCCAACCAATGGCTCCAAAATACCACTTGTACACTGCCCAATCACCATTGGCGCCTTTCTTGAAGGCAACATCGTTGGTGACTGCAGTTGTAGATGGCATTGCATCAGGATCTTCAGCTTTGGTGACACGGCCGGTAGAAGCGCCTGATACTTGCAGAACATCATGTTCTAGTTGCTCAATCTGAGGCGCGATATCGGCGTAGGTGCCTTGACGAATAACAGAGCCACGGGCATCGATGAGGATGATGTGGTTGGCGAATGGAAGGTATCGTGCTGTTCTTGTAAGTAATAGGTACATATCCTCAGGCGGGTGAAACTTACGTGAGCTTGTTGCGAGAATGGTGGTGGTCGGGGCGCTGCTGAGAAGACCTGTTGGTGCGAATATCTCACCGAGAATGTGTCGCTCAGTGTTGGTGTCAAGACCCACGAGACAATCGTCGAGAAGGACTAGAGTGGACTTGGAGTAGATGGCACGGGCGAGAGCCTGTAACCTCGTCAGTCTTGATCCATCGAACCATTTATATAGTTACTCACAATGCGAACTTTCTGCCCTCCACTAACCGACTGTCCATTCAATCCACACAAGTGGTTGTCTCCATCCGACAAGTCTTCTATATCCTGATCTAGAGCGCAAGCATGAAGTGCCATGCGATATCGCTCCTCGTAAAAGGGCAAGGCTCCAACGATGTTTTCTTTGATGCTGATGTTGGCGATCCAAGGCGTTTGATCACAGAATGCAACTTGTGAATCGCCAGGAGACACAGATACAGTACCGGAGGATGCTGCAAGATCGCCCAGGACAACTTGCAGTAGTGCAGACTTTCCGCTTCCGGTAGGACCAGCGATGACTGTAAGGCCGTGAGCTGGTATATCGAAGGTAACGTCCTTGATCACAGTCTCGCCATCATCGGACCACTTGGCGCTAACGCTTTGCAGCTTAACAGCCACTTCATGACCAACTTTCTTCTCAGTACTGATACCAGAATCATTGTCGTCCGTGATAGCTCCATCATCTCCTATGTGCTTCCGCGGATCTGACCAGGTATGTTGATTCAGGAAACTCTCAATGCGCTGGAGAGAGCCCAAGCCAACCATTATTGCCATGACATGTGAAGTGCAATCTTGAATGCTTGTGCTCACGATGTTGAAGAGTGTCATGACTTGGAAGGCTGATTGTGCGCTTAGGATCTGTTTACCTGATGACTTGTCCGCTGTGGCGTTGTGTACACTAAGACCGAGTGCAGGAAGCATGGTAAGAGATGTGAAGGCTATCAATTGTTAGCAGGGATCTAGTCCCAGAGCCGAGCCGGATAACTTACATAAGGTAACGAGCGCAATAAGTTGAAGCCGAAATCTCTTGGATAATCTGATCTCCGAGAGTCGTTCACCTTCGAGCATATCCTTGACATTTCCTGAGGCACCCATCTGCTTGATGCTCTTGATGCCCTTGAGTACCTGGACTGTTTTGTGAAGTCGCTTCTCGATGGCTTGCATCCAGTTCTTCTGGAATCGGCTGGCTCTCCCGGACCAGTAGCCACCAAGCATAAGTGAACCTGTGTACCGTCAGTAATTCTGACATGGGACCAGCGATGGAAATTACTAACCTCCAATCAGCCCCAATGTTGCCAGCGATGGAAGCCCAAGCTCAGCTTCAATTAGCCAGAGTCCAATTGCAACAGCGACAAAACTGGCCCAGGCATCGTGTATCTTCCGAACACCGAGTTGAACACGTTCGACATCTGCCGTCATCATTGTTGTACTCGAGTCTGTCGAGTCGACCACGCGATCAAGGAGGAGTGACTGTTGATAGATGCGAAGCGATATATCGGCACGGACGACAGTTGTGCATCGAACGGCTTTCTGTTCATAGATGGAAGAGACAAACTAGGTCAGTTAGTAAAGAGTTACCTCATTGCGAACAATCGGGAAGAACTCACAGCAATGCCATAGTAGACGAGCGCATAGGCTGCAATTAAACCATAGCCTCTCTCCTTTGCGATCTGACTTGATGGAGTTGAGATGTAGTCAATAGCGCGACGAACGAGGAACGGTTGCGAAAATGTCAAAGCGAGGTAGCACAGCCGAGGGAAGATGGGCGCAAGGAATTCACCCATGTGCGAAAGAAAGATCTCTTTCGCAAGCTTGATGGGTCCTTCACGTTTCTTTGACCCTGAGACATATTGTTAGTTGTAGCATCCATCACGGATACAAGACAAGCATACCTTGATTCGCAGAGTTTAGCTCAGCGTTCTGCAACTTTGGCGCAAGCTTGGACAAGTGTTCCGTTCGCAATGGCGTACGGTATCCAGCCCAGAAGATAGGCATCATTCGCAACATAAACGCACGTTCAATGATACCATTGCTTTCTTCCGGCGCATCACATAACTCGGCTTTATTTGCAAGCGAACACTTCCACAAGAGTTCCATCACCAGTGCGCAAAACTTGGTTGTCGCGATCGCAATGACAGTGGAAGCTGCGTCCTCTCCATCTAACATTCGCCAAAGTGTTCGAGCTCGGGCCGCGTCCATGGGAATCGTGACTAATAGGAATAGAACGAGGATTGACGAGGTGCGCACCACCCGTTGGTGTTCTAGAAAGGAAAGCCATGCTAGGAGCAGAGTGCTGACTATTCCACTACTTCCTGCGGCGATACTGGCTTTGGTCTGAGTGTTCTCTCGGATCGATACGAAAGCGAGGTAAGTCGTTTGCGATGCAAGTATGAGTGTCCAGGAGATCTTCAGTACGAGTCAAGATGTCAGTGCATATCATCAAGGGGAGAGGGAGAGGCTTTTGGGGCTACACATACCAGCTTCAACGGTAAAATAAAGCCACCCTTGAATATCGCCTTCTTTGTCCTCAGGCTCAAAATTCGCAAGATACCAAGACTGATAGCAACGCAAGCAGGAACAATACAAAGAATAGTCTCTTCAAACAACAGAGTAAAGTCGAAGTTGGACCCACATTCGTTGACTACGGGTCCAAATGTATCCTCGCTATCGACTCGACAATTAGGAGGTGCCATCATCGATATCGATCAATCAGGAAAAAGAATTGGCTGTCCAGAAAAACAACTGAAACTGCCAGATAATCATGGGTCATATCGATGATCAAAGGTCTCATTAGTGTGTATTCTACAGTAGGTAGAGGAATTGAAGGATCAGGATCAAAGCAGGGGTATGGGCGGAGGAATAATCAGGCCGATCTGCTCCATAAGTCGTGTTACACTTTTATGCTGGTCGATGTAACATTGATTGCGTTTTAGAGAGCTCGAATCGCCTGTCTTCGAATGGCTAACCTAAAGAATACATTTCCCAACGAATCGATTTCCTAAAAGGTCGATTGCCCAATGTCGGATAACATGTCTTGGCTTTCTAGGCTTGTCCAACCACCTCACCGCGATTACCATTCAAGTGTTTGAACGAGTCGGAAATAAGAAACATTTGACTATCTATTTGCGAGCTTATACCTTCATTCCCCAGTTCAATGCCTTGAAGAACCGCCTCGCCAAAATGAGTCAGTCGCCGCTTCTATTAGTATTCTTCTCAAAGCATGGGTCGTCGTTTAACAATAACATCTTCCAAAGTCGCTATCACTGTCTCAATTTCTTGGTCTGTCAAAATGTTAGCAACAAAACCACTGCATTGTCCCAAGACTTACGGGTATTATAATGAGCCATGCTAACCCGCACAACGCCATCAGTAGTGTCTAGATCCAAGATCTCCTTCACCAGACGATGAGAGTAAAAGTGGCCATGCTTTAGGCCAAGATTCGAGTTTGCCTCAATAGCTGCAACAACACTTCGAGAGTTCCATCCATCTATGGTGAAACTTATGATTGGTAATCGTTTACTGGGATCAGGGCTCGGTTCTCCGTAGACGGTCACATCGCTTCGCTCATTCAGATAATTGAGAAGCAATGTCTGTATCTCTGCCTCCTGTTGCACGCACTCCTTCCATCCCTCAGCAAGTATGTGATCAACCACGACTGGGATACTCGCTATCAACTCGTAGCTTCCGGCAGCGAATCCGGCTTTATCGGAGAGGGTGGCAGTTGGGTTGAAGTAGTGACCTAAAGGACGAAGCTGTTTCTGGGCTTCACGACTGCCATAAAGCATTGCAATGTGCGGTCCAAAGACTTTATACCATGAGAGGCAGTAGAAGTCAACTCCAAGATCCTTGACATCGATATGTCGATGAGGTGCATATGCGACTCCGTCAACGCAAACCAATACATCAGGATACTCATGAGCGGCAGCAGTTATGGCTTTAACATCGTGAATCGATCCAAGCAGGTTGGTACAGTGAGTAAGTGCAACAAATCTGGTCCTGTTGGATAAAAGTGGCTTGAGAGTCTCGACTGTAAGCTTGGGGTTGTTGCCGTATTCGGGTTTCCACTGCTTGATGTGAAGTCCTTGTCTATCAGCTAGATCTATCCATGGGGCAATGTTTGCTTCGTGGTCAAGAGCTGATACAATGATCTCATCGCCTTGTTCGAAAGTGAGACCCTGAGCAACATTGCGTAGAAGTTGAGTTGACGAGGCGCCGTAGACTAAATCTCCGTGAGTTACAGACCCAACCATTGTATTTGGGCGTTTAAATACCAATTTCATCAGGCAATGCGTTGATATATCGTGCACCTGCTTCATATCCTTTCTCCACTTTGCTTGCTGATAGCTTGCCTATGCCATAAGAGGCGCCCATCTGGACGTTTGACGTGATGAGATAGTCTCGGATGCTACAGAGTAGTGAGAACAAAGAAACATGTAAAAGTTTATGACGACTCACGCATCAGCGGCAGCACCTAGAATTTGACTGCCACCAGCATTGTCAAGAAACACCTGATCTTGCTGTAAGGCCGGGAACTTGGCTCGCAGAGCCTTTATGTCAAGCTGTGAAGACATATCGGATGGCCGAGAATAATATTCTGGAGCTAGTAATGTCTGTGCACTTGTCAAACAGATCGTGAATAATTAATACAAACAGCGCAAGGTTGAAGCTTGATGAAGATAAGCTCGAGAGCGGGGTAGAAACCGTTATTCAGCCTCGGTACGGAGTAATTATGATGCAATTATTCGCAGGGAATAACGCAAGCAAAAGCGGAACGTCAGACAATTCCAGTAATATTTCAAGGCCAAGACAAGATAAGATACTGATCAAGCGTTTCGCTATACTGAAAAGGGCATCGCGGTTTAGGGGAAATATGGAACAGAGAGCTCAGCACAGCATATCATTATACATTTTGTTTATGATGAGCAGTTATCTAAACTATGGGTCGCATCTGTTCACAAACCCATGCGGGTATAAATTGAATGCCTGCTTGTAACCTCTAACTTAAACTCTTATTTCCAGCCTGTAAAAGAAAGAAGAAAATACAAAACATATAAAAGCATCAGCAAGCTATTTACCTCCCAGTCAAGATGTGTCAATGGACAGAACGAGTCGTAAACTGCGCAAAGTGCGGTTGGGAGCTCGAGTCTGAGAGGTCTCAAGCGAGGTGTGACGGAATGATCAAGGAAGGAAAATGTAGTGGGGAGAAGCCAAAGATCACAAATGTCGAGAGAAGATCTACTGACAGCTGCCCTAAATGCCCGCCTCCAAAGTCTGAGTCGACATGAGGCAATAAAAGCAAAGGGGCCTATCGGTTTCGTATTAGCATATATTGTAATAAAAGAACACTGTCGGACATTGAAAATGGGCTGGCAAGTTGCAAGTGTCAACTGTTCAGATGTATTAGCGTGACAAGAGCTGATTCATAGTGTTCGACTGTTTGAAAGAACAGGTTAAATACATCTTCTATATACCATATCCATAGCTCTTTGTCTTGAGTGTTGTTCGCAGTTTCTTTGGGCCTATTATGTGGCTCCTGCTCGATTCAGAGCTTGTGAGCACAAAGAAGGCTTTGTTCTTAAGTGCGTTAACGGAGTATTTGCAAGATACAAGACATTAGCTTAAAGATGTACAAAAGAGCCTTATATGTTTCAAGGACAGCTTCTGACTTCTCGCTAATAGATTCAATCATCATAAAAGATCAGGTACCGTCCCTAGGTTTGATTTCTATTCTATCACATCAAGCACTAGCTTTCCAACAACAAACTGACCATTCTATCACAAACTATCATCACAACAAATCTTTACAAAGTTCAACCAAACCCATCACAAGAATTGCACAGCCTACTCGAGTTTTCAAAATGTGTAGCGCAACTATCAAAGTCAACAAGTGCGGAACTTGCATGCATGTAATCAACAAAGAAGCGGCAGCTGTTGTCGAGTGTAGCGAGCATAGCCGAAAGGGTGTCTGCCCTGGGGTAACCAATGAAGAGATTTTCAGGTGGCTTAAGAAGACAAGCTGTCGTCGTTGCAATGTGAAAAAGTAGAACAATGACTGACAAGAGCCCAGCTTGATTAGCTGTGGCTTCGGTAGGCGGAAGGAGGTCGAGTAGATAGGAAAATGCGAAAAAGGTATATCTGCCTCTAAGCAGGATATTTGATTGACATTTCATGATTTACAGGCGTGAAAGAGACCTTCAGCTCTGATCCATACCTTCTGACACTCCCCGTGAAACTACCATGATGGATCTCAGCTCATGCTAGAAACAGTGAATCAGCTGTCCACAATACACTATAAGAATTCCAACACCATCGCAGGGCTCAAAGCACGCCCTTTTACAATATCCCCTTACACACAACTCGCAAAGAATTCAACTAGAAATCTTCATAACACAAATCTCCAAAGTCCGGCTTACTTTCAAAATGTGTGACGGTCCTTACACTATTCAGCGATGCAAAAGTTGCATGAATATTACCTACAGGCAAATACATCCTGTTATAAAGTGTGATGAGCATCGTAGAACAGGTGTCTGTCCCAAGGTCACGCATAAAGAGTCTACCTCGTGGGTCAATAGGACAGAATGTCCTCGTTGCATTAAGGAGGATCAGGAGAAGAAGAAAATAAAGTTAAATAGAGGTAGCAAGTAACCAGAGTCTCCATAATCTAGGTTGCGTTTTAAAATATCTCGCTGACATGATATCCTTTGGCAAAAACAACGTGAGGGGATGGTAACTGATAACCTATCCGTATTATAGCGAGGAAAACATTAAAATATTACTTCGAGTACATATTAACAACACACCCAGCAACAATCCACCTAGATTATATATCCCCGTATTAAGAAATAAAAGGTTATAAGGAAATAAAAAGAGATTCAAGTGTCCCATGTTTCCCCGTCCCTTAATCATACCAGTTTCCGCTTCCAGATCCGCTTCCAGAGTTATCAAAGACTCCAATGTTGTAGGGAGCCCGGTCCTCGGAGTCACAAGGCTTGGTGACAGTCTTGGTGACAGTACCGGTCCTGTACATGGTGTAGGCCGGCTCATGATGGAACTTGGTGACTGTGGGCTTCCATCCGTATGGGGTGACGGTCTTGGTGGTAGTCTTGTAGATTGGTGGGCCGTAGGTGGGCTTGGTGATTGTAACCACCCTGGTAGGCACTTCCCTGTAGTCCGATGGTAGCACTGTGACAGTCTTCGGGGGCAGAGACACAGTCACAGTCTTGGGAACCGGAGGTTTATAATCAGACTTGGTGACAGTCACAGTCTTAGGATCCGAAACTCTGTAGTCTGACTTGGTGATAGTGACAGTCTTCGTAACCGGAACTTTGTAGTCGTACTTGGTGACAGTCAAAGTCTTGGGGGCCGGAATCTTGTAATCAGATTTGGTGATAGTGACAGTTTTGGCAACTGGAACCTTGTAGTCCGTAGGAATGACTGTAACAGTCTTGGCGAATGTTGGGCCGTATTTTGGCTCCGTGATCGTGACAGTGCAAGTCTCGGTAGTGGTGACGGCTTTGCAATCATTTCCATATCCATAGCCACCTGGGGTAGCAAGGGCGACTGGAATGGAAGCCAGAAGAAGAGATGGTGTAGAGAACTTCATGTTGAGAAGTAGTGTAAGGAACGTGATCGAAGGATTGGATACTGAATGAGTACTGGATTGTTGTTCATTCCAGAGGATGCATGCACAGAGGACTTTATAGCGATGATCCTTTGGTTGTGAACTCAGATGATCCTTTGTCGCTGTCCAAGATAGTAGCTAGGGTTAATTCTAATGGGTAGAATAACACCGAATATGAGAATCAGAAATTTCCTAGACACGGCACAAACCAATAGTCTCTCGGCGGCTTTGCGCAAAGTGAACAGTCCTACCAAAAGTCCGAGTCAAAACAGGGCTAAGCGCGGCACGGCATACTCACTATACACTTGAAACCTCCTGGAAATTCAGAATAATACTAATTTAACGATGCAGAACCCCCCCTGCAGTCATCCCTTGATGGAACAGTTCACATTTAATTTCCGCGCCCTCTCCCTGAACATTGTCTCGGCTCCCAAGACCTCCGCAATTAGCTTTGTCTCCATTTGGAAAGCCTTTGTTAACAATGGACCCAGGCTGGGAAAATGGTAATAGTAGTAGCATTTGCGGGGTCAGATAAGCTTCCCTGGTCGAAAGATTGCCAGATGGCAGTGAGTATTTTCAAATAACGCCTGTTCTTTGTAAGGTTGAATTGGAAACACATTTAAAAGCCATTTAATAAATACTTTTTTTTCCTATTATAGAAATAGTTACATGCGAGATAGAATGATAATCGGAAGCAAGATCTGCTGTTATACCACTAGCTATTCAAGAGGCACCATGACGAATCCACGCACTATAGACAATAGTGCGACACAACTTGTCCATCCCCAGTATATAGGCAGCTTGTTGGACGCTTGATGGTTGATGCCTTGGCTGTTAGATTCCGACACGTTTTATCGGATTGATGATCACTGTTGTATACCAGGACGTCCCGCGCAAGTTTTGAACGGCCGCACGTCATTAGATTAGCGCCATTGAAGGCAAGACTGCCATCACTATCCATCTTCCAGCCCGAGTTCATTGTCTTGTTCTTCTTTATTTGAGAACCAATGGCGTATCGGACATGAGTTGTACCTATGGTGAACATGTTAGCACGCACAATTCAATAATTAGAGAGATTTTCTCACATTCTAGATATTCCACGTTTACTTGTTGTTTGGGATTTCCAGGCGAGTAAAGGAAGAGCTCTTTGCCTTGTAGATAGAAGGTAGCCGCATCTTCGGCGTTCATCTGATTACAACAAGCATCTTGTTTGGTAGACCCTATGTACAGGGTATTGTTGGCGGCCTTGACCTTTTGTGACTGGTTGTACACGATCTGGAATGTAGAGATCTTTGTGGAAGCCTTGGATTGGGTTGAGCGTGGACTGGCAACAGTGAACCCAGCGATGGCAGTTAGTATGATGAGAAAGCGCATGGCTAAGATTGAGGTGCTCAAGAGTGAGCATGCGCTGGAGTTTGACTAAAGACTGGAAACGGGCAGTAATGAGCTTAAGACAGAGTCTCTTAATAAGTAATTTCCTGGAATCTACGCTTTAGGTTTGCAAGGGACTATAGAAAGCCGGAAGCGGCGGTCGCTAGTTAGCGGGCGTTCTAATTGAGGAAGCATTTCAATCTACATTCTTTCGGCATTTGTCTGTGGTGGTATTGCCAATATTAGCCTCCCTTGATCAACAGTGAATTAACCATTATGAAAGGATTTCAGTGCAGTGCTAATATGCAATCCCCATTAATGAATAATATTCAAAGTATTTCTATTGAGTATTCACTTCATTGTCTTGTCAGACATTGAGCCGCTACTTTAAGACGTTGGGCCACCATCCTTCCGGATGCGGCCGTTGTGTGATGAAATAAACTTCGGGATGCCAGAAACAGAAATTACTAATATCAAGATTTATTTTTAGCTACAGCTATCTTGACTTTCATGCAGAATGGTATTATGAAAAGTTAGTTACATTTACAAGTGCCGGTCTGTTGCAGAATATTTCGTAGTCTTTTTGTCGCATCCAGTATGCGTAGACGTACGTCCCCAATACCAACCATGATAAGCAATATTCTCGGCATTGGCATCAGTTCATATGTACTTAGTGACGCAATCAAGTTTCAGATCTTAACACAGAGATCTAAACTACCCGAAGAATCGGTCCTACTATAGTATAGCATTCCAGGTTCAACGTCCAAGTGCCTCGAGATGGTGAACCTGTTGTTGACATATGCTAATTTATTCTGCGTTCCACAAACCCAGCCCCCGGTTTTCCTCCCAAAATGCTTCAGATTTCATGCTCTGTTTCACGTGATTTGCATTGACTTACAAGACATCCAACAACACCAAGATCAATTCTAAAATCCCTCGATCGTGATCGACTTGCATCACAAGCGTCAATGGTAATCAAACATTTTATCTTGTGGCTATGGCGACGCTGATAGCAGCAAGGCTTCATCATCCAGACATTCCATGGGAAGACTGGATGCAGTGTAAAGTTACCGAGAATTCAATATATAACATCTCATGAGATTCTTCAAGTTCTCATCTCAGCACTACAGCACTCAGCAATCCAACAATCACAACATCTATCACTTCAACACTCATACATCTTACTTCATTCTTACTCATTCTAACTCCACTCTCCAAAATCCAAAATGAAGTGTGTTATCGCCCTCGCCTTGTTCTCCGCTGTCCTCGCGGCTCCTCAGTTCGATGACGCTCAGCTCAGTGCCTTCTTTGACTCGCTCAGCTCTCTTCTCGGCGAGCTCCCTGGCGATGCCACTGCCACTCAGTCCATGACTGATATCCTTACTTTCTCGACTGCTGTCTCCGGTACCCCTACTGAGTTCACCAGTGTCGCTACTACTGCTGCTGCTGTCACGCCTGATTCCTTTGCCGATGGCGGTGACTTTGGCGGTGTCAACAAGCGTCAAGCTGGCGGAGACCTTGAGGCTATCATCTCTTCTCTCAACGCTCTTATCACCCCTGCTGCCACTAGCGATGCCTGTGGCTGTGCTACCGATGTTGTCAGCGTCCCTACTACTATTGACGGAACTCCTACCGCGGTTTCCAGCCTTGCCGCTGTTCCTACCGGCCCTGTTGCCGGTACTCCTGCACCAGCTGCGCCGGCTGCTGGTGTTCCCGGTGAGGTTGGCAACGTTTAAGTTGCTTTTGACGCTTTTCAAAAGGCATCTCAAAATGGCAATTGAAGTGAGTCTCCTCCAACACTCTAGGTCTCTTCATCTATGCTAATCAAGATTGAAGACAGTCAAATCAATTCATTGCCAGTCGATCCAATTTGTTACCTTTGAAGTTGTGCTATTGAGTTGAGCTTGTTGGTCTTTTAGAAGAGTTTTAGATCTGTTGGCTTGAGATGGTTTAGAGTGTTTTTGCTATAGATAAATCTGTGCACGCAATTCAACATCGCGTTAATATCCTTAAAAACTATCAATCTTGATTAACATGTGATGCCTTTGAAATCAGGGAAAATAAGTGGACCAAGCTTGTAGTATTATCTTTTTCTAATCCCTACACGAAGCCGGTCTGCTCCTCTTTTAAACCCATTCCAAGGCTCAAGGAGCTTCATAACTGTATTAATTGAAATTTATCAATTTGTTCCCCTTGGTTCATGTAACACAAGATTCAAGACATAAATCGGTAGCCTTTTCCGTGCGCCCTGTCGATCCTTTCTTGGAGATTTCACCACTCATTTAGCCACTTCTCCTTATGTTGGTCTCCCTTCAAACAGCCAGCATGGAATATGTAATCACCGATCTGGGATCACATGGCATTTCTTATTCAATATCGGTTCATCCCGTGTTCCTTACTAAGGCAGGGACCGCGAATATTGGCCAGTACAATGCCATTGACCACTAAAGCCAATAGATTCCATTGTATTCTCGATATCACGCAGCGGCAGGGACAGGATCATTCAGCAAACGTAACAATGGCTGTTCGAAACTATAGTAGAAACTTCATTCCGACTATATTCTGACTCGTAAGCTGAATCCACAAGAGAGTATAAGATACGGCCATATACCGAGTCTTGGCCATTTTTTGCATGCATCTTCACCTATCCTTCCTCTATCTCATCACAGCCGCACTTCACCATCATCATACCATCAGACATGTTTCCCAGAGTCGTTCTTTTGCTTTTATTAGGCAGCGCATTAGGCCATTCCCAACTGTCCAGCCAGTTTTCTCGCTGCGGTATCAACGCCCCCACTGCTGAAGAAGTCGATAGCGTCCAAGCCCTTAAGGACATTGAGAAGACGACCAGAATTGAGACTTCACAACCCATCTCTGTCGATACATATGTTCACGTTGTGACTGCCAATGTGTCACAAGCAATTACCAAACAACAGGTAGATGCCCAACTCGTGGTCTTGAACGCGGCATTTGCCCCTCACAACATCTCCTTCAATCATATAAACACATCCGCTATACTGAATGAAAGATGGGGTGGTGGCGATGATGAGTTGGGGATGAAGCAAACACTTCGACGAGGCAACTACAGCAGTCTTAATCTCTATCTTGTCGACACTGCTAAGCTTGGTAAAACTGTTGCTCTTGGTTATTGTACGTTTCCTACCAACACCTCGACTGGGTCCGACGCGTTTATACGTGACGGATGTGTCGTTGAAGCTCAGAGTGTTCCTGGAGGTACCTCCGCACCTTACAACTTGGGTGGTACGGTGATCCATGAAGTCGGCCATTGGTTCAGTTTGTTTCACACCTTTGAGAATGGATGCGACGCTCCAGGAGATTCTGTCGCGGATACCCCTGCGCAAGGGGAGCCAACAAGTGGTTGTCCAAAGCGAAAGGACACTTGTCCGGATATACCCGGTGATGACCCCATTCATAATTACATGGATTACTCGATTGAGTAAGTTATGCAAACATACATATTGAACTTAACGGCTGCTAATTATATGCCGCAGTATCTGTTACGAAGAATTCACCCCAGGACAAAGGCTTCGGATGCACAACTCTTGGTCTACTTACCGTCAACAATGGGTAGAGGGTTACACTGGGTATTAATCTGTAATTTGTGGGGGGTTTTTAATAGATATTAGACCTAGCTATATATCTGAATAGAAGTTCTGTTCTGTCAATGTTGCCGACTCACTTCCATTACATCTGGGTCTTATGATTTAAGAGAATTGGCTCCAGTTTCAGGTATTGGTGAAGGTAAATGTAATTCGTATGTCCTCTCCTAAGCTTTTTCCTTGGAGTTGAGGTTTAATAAGTACCTTGAATATTTTCCAACGACCCAAGCTGGTCGCTCTTGCCTCAATTACAATCTTTACTTCAGCCGGTATATCTTCTCACATTCATTACACGGTTACTCCCTATCATGAAGGGTTTCTCATGGACGATAGCATAAAACAACTGCGGATCGGTGTTTGAACTATCTCAGTACAATACAACATAACTTTAACAAAGACACATCTAAGGGAGTTTTCAAGTCCAAGACATCGTTGAACATGTAATTCGGAGTATCCATTGACCGGTGCCATGTGTTGAATGGGAACTATACCTTTACCTGAGAACAAAGAGCAGACTACAGTAAGTTAGGATATAGTGCCAGATATTGATCCCAGATGCATGAAAAGATCACGATAGAAGGAGCGAAGTAGTGCAGAGTATAAGCATGGGTTTAGAATTAAAACAAGAATGGCGAAGCAAAGCAACACCCGAAGATAAAACAGCACAAAATCTGTGACTCTAAATGGTACATGGTAAAACCGTTCTGTCCAGACTCCTAAGGCATGTCCTCAAAGACCGCGATACCAGGTCTTCTCCTGCCCCCAGATATTCCGTTGGATACCGTAATAGTCCTCGCCAGTGAAGCTTAGACAAGGTTGCTGATGGCAACGCAAGGAAGAGCGGCGTTGACGAGACCACCGGCGGCCTGTAAGCAGTTAGTATTTATCTAGATATCGTTGAAGCGGATTACTCACGGTACCGGGGCTGTCCTGGCAGCAAGCAGCGTTGGCCTGGCACTCCTTGTTGAGGAGGTTGTTGGCAATGGCGATGACGTTGACGTTGACCTTGGAGCACTCGCTGAAGAGGCTGAGGCCGTTGGCAATGCCGGCACCGTCGCCAACAGAGTTGCCAGCAGGCTTGTTGGTGACCTTGTTGCAGCAGTAAACGCTCTGGCCGTTGGCGCAGGAGTTGGAAGCCTGCTGAACAGTCATGGAGTTGATAGAACCACCGGGAACGCCGGGAACGACGGCGGTGGCAGCGGCGGCCAGGAAAGCGATGATGGTGTAGGAGTACATCTTGAAGGTTGATGAGTTGGAAGTGTTGGTTGGAGTGTTGAAAGTGTTGAAAGTGTTGAAGTGGTAGTGAATGATTGTGATTGTGAGTGATGAGATGAGAAGATATTTGCGAGGAGATAGAGACTCTTATATACCCAAGTTTACAGTATCTCAACAGTTATGATCGCTTGAGACACAATCTCAAAGATCTCATATTGATGCTATCCCTACATTGCCCTGCATTTCCAGCTCCATGTGTTCACCGCCGTTAGGAACTATGAAGGGGCGGAATGTTGTCTCTCCCTCCTCTTTGGCGGTAAAGTCTGCGTATACCATCTGACAACATGAGGGAATACGGTTTGTTTCACCGATATCTGAGTCTCCCTGTGGGTAAATCTATTGACGATTGGCAGCATCGTTACCCTCTGGCCCCTGACTAGAGCTACCAGTTAAGGTTATGACTGTCAATAGATCTGCTATATCATTTCACTTGTCTCTCCTTTAACTCTTTTAGGCTCAGTAGAGTTCGTTGATTGGATACTGTTGTGATTCCAATCCACCATAACACTAACAAATATTTCCATCACAATTTACCAATACGGCCGACTAATGCACCGGCGAGACTTTCGGTCAATACTCTCTGGGCATTCCGAGAGGTATCAAAGATAGAATGAATAGGTATGAAGAGTGCTCGTTTCTCAAACAGGAAGTGTTACCTAAAATCGTTGTGTAGTTATTTCCCTTGCAGGAACAACACAACTTCGTAACTCCACATACTCCACTATCATATATTCAGGCTCAAGGCAAGTCGTCACTTATGGTGAACTCGGACAACTATGCCAATTAGCCACAATCCCATCTCTCATTAACCTGGTAAATCCGCATTATCTCCACATTCCGATTCGCTTCCACCGTCTCACCGCCAGCTTCTTGGCCACCTTGGCATCCAACACCAACAACCTGGTGCTTACGTTTGTGGCGCTAGTGTGCCGTGTCTCCAGGAGCCGTGTCTCAGCAAGCCTTGTCTCAGAACAACCTGTCTCATGGAGCCGTGTTTCTTGAGTTGTCGTTTTGAAAAAAGTGCCGAACTAAGACTTTCTGGGGCATGAAGTCACAGGCTAAATGAGTTTAAGGTTAGTTCCACTATAACTGTCCACTTTATATGACAGGGAGATATTGTTAGTGTCAAAGAAAACTGGGAACTCCTGTTTTGGTGTGCTATGTTGATCGAATGATCAAACCAATGAGAATGTTCAATTATCTCGAAAAGCAATGAACTCACTAAGAGGGGGAGACTATGGCATGCTTGAGGTATTTATCATTTCAGACAGCTTTAATGGGTAGTGATCGGCAATTTCATTACAACGCATCACAATAATGGTTGCACAGCTGTACAATAGCAGATCTAGCAAGAATGGTTGTTATAGTTTGTGATCAATCACAATTCATCAGGTTGTTCAAAATATTGACGAGGCCAGAGATGTACAGTCTCAAGAAGAAAACACATGTAGCAGGGCAGAATTACATTTGATCTAAGATTAAATAGCTAGTTCATATAGTTTACATTCTCTTTAAAGCAAAAAACAAGAGCTTTAAGATATGTATAGGGTGGGTAGGTAAATCTGCCTTAGCTTCAGCAGCATTACGATCGAAGATCTGCCCAACCTTCCCAGATTAGGGCTGCTACTGATCTCCCACGAAATCTTAACCAACATCAACTTGCGTAAGAGGCCTCGGAACAAAGTAATACTCCAAGTGCAATGCAAATCCTTTTGCCATGGCATAAACAAACATGTGAAATAAATTGATGTTGAACTCTGTAACCCACGTCGATACTATCTACCAAGAAACCTGTAGTATTTTATTTATTTCCAATAATCTCATAAGCATAAACCATTAACCATGTTCCAACCTATCCGGAGAGGTTGAAACCACCACATAAAACATCATATCAAGCCAGTAAATCCACTAAACTCCTCCCCGGTATTGTACACAATGCAAACAAAGATGGAACAATCAGCCGACTACTTGCGCTGCAAGCACTCTTCGCATCTGCTTTCTCCGTCTTCGCTCCCGAATTTCAAATTGTAGAGTTCGCTTAGCCGCTGTTAAGATTGTTAATATTGGCCTGAAATATCACCGAATGCAAATGACTTACCCCAATCCCTTGCTTGCATCTTCGTCTTGGGATCAACCCATGTGTAGTTCACGGCTCGCTCAGGATACCGTTGTGCAATGCCTAGCGGCTCCAAAGGCATTCCATGGCGGGACTTGATGCTGAATTGGCGAGGCTTTTCATCATCTTCAGTGTCGAAGCATAGCCACCCATCTTCATCCCAAACTGGGATATGGCTGTTCATTCGGTAATGCCAGGCTTGAAGACCCTGAACTGTGCGTTTCGGAGAATGGCCAAACTGAGCAGCAAACTCTTGCTCAACGCGTGCCCACTTCAATCTCTTGTCGTGTCTGGCATAGATGATGAAATCACCCTCTTCTGTTGTGTACTGCTGGTTGATGTGGCTGGAGTTGTCATCTGGTGATGGACTACGCAAGCAACTGCTGGCAGGCTGACGATGGTGAAATGGATAACTTCCTTGTATGTCATGGCGAAGATGGCCCAGACCGTGATAGCTGATACCAAGACCGGTGACAGCCTCTGGCGGTGGTGAAACGCTGCCTTCAGGGCTGGAGCTCTCATCTGGCAGAGTCCAGGATGACCATAATAGTCGAGGTGGAGGAAGAGAATTTCCACCCCTATGAGCGAGCAGGGTAGGACTTGGAAGTAAGATGTTGGGAGACCTGTTGCTTCTGCGCCCATTGACTCGTGCAAGAGCTTCGACTCCCCGGTCAAACGCTTCCAAGCTCGGTAGCCTGATGGAAGTACCATGAGAAGGAGTGGTGCTTCGATATGGACGCGTCTGAACGCTCCGATATGGTAGCCTCATCGGGGGACTCTCAGAAGGAATAGGGCTCCGATGTGGTAACGTCTGAACTTCTGGAGCATCCTGAGAATCAATATCACTTCCTACCATCACATGTTAGTCAATATCTTGCAATAGAAACAACAAAGCCTACCGTCAGCCTTGCTGTCCGGGCTTCCAATGTCTGAGGTTGGTGGAGTTTGTTGCTGAAGACAAGGCTGAGAAGGCCCGTTTACAGCATGCCGATCTGCCTTGAAGCCAGGCTCAGGCAGATTGGATGCGTTATCGTTATCCATGTTCAAGATTGAATAAGTAATCATTGGGCTTAAGGGTCGAATGGAATGAAACGAAGGAAATGAGCACGGGAGTGATCGGATTAAAATGACTGAACCAGAGAGTGAACTGTTCGACTTCAAACAAAGGGATTGTCAGATTTGATCGAGTCATATAGGAGGGGCAAGTGTTTCTTGTACTTGTATAAACAGGGTTCAAAACAAGCAGAACCCTGAATTTAATGACGCAAGTTGGCGTTGGTACTACTCTGCCGTCACTTGATGCCCCCTGCGTTCCCTATCGGCCGACTTGTGTCTCTGTAGTTAAAAATTCTGCGATAAAAGTCCGAACCGATTGGCCCTACAGTAAATGTGCCGTGAAAAAATGGACCCGGGAAGAGACTGAGTGTGTTGCAACCATTTGAGCCGAGGTCAAACACAATCTACGTTGTATAGTTCGATTTCAACGAGCCTAGCAGAATATAAGAGACAAGAAGCCAAGAGACTATTTGGAGAGAACCGTCATCCGGGGAAGTGCCCTGCATGATGATGTGCAAGGGGGGTGAGATAAGGTGAGATGAGATGAGATCCCTAAGGAGGCACTACGAGTTGGGCATCTGGCGGGGCTGAGGGTCCGTGGGGCTGAGGCGGACGGACGGGTTAATCAACATCTGCCAAATAAAGCCTGTTGGCTCTAGGGTGGCTTTTTTTGATACGAAGGAATGGCGAATTAACATATTACTGTGAATAGTAATCAGGGTCAAGTGACATTAATCTTACCCTCTCCTAGCTTTGTTCTCTCAGAGCCACAGTGGCACAGCTCACTAAGATCTTGTTCTCCACAACACAAAAAGCAAACCTCTCAATGCTGACTGACGAGGTAATTTGATGAATATCTCAAACCTGGTAAATCTGAGTTACCCTTGTCCCGGTTCGCATGAATGTGGCGTGGCAATACCCAAAATGGCTGGAGGGGAGCCAGCTACCGGAAACTTTCCTCCTGAACCCAGAGTAATGCTTCAGCCTCGTGGATGAAGTGTCGATCAAGGGTCGTGCCAACCACCCTTGCCATTCTGTGGGAATGTTATCTAACTCGCTGGGACGTACTCTAGTACGGTACAACACAGTAAACAGTAATTTACCCCCCATGCTCAGCTGAGCCACGGACCAAATGACATCCCTGCCGTGCTGTCGTATGCCAATCAGATTAGGACATCCGGCAATGGAAACTAAGACACGGAAGACTTGCTGACTGAGTGAGACAAGATCGACGGAGAATATTTCCGTTAACTGATTCATTAGTTATATGGACCGGATTCTTGGAGATGGATCCTTCTTCCCCAGAGTTTTATCTCGATAATGTATGCAGATCTTACAAAGGTAATGATCTGCAGGGACTGTCGCAACTTTCAGCACCAGTAAGGAGAGAGACTGGTTATATGATTACAGATTATATCTGTAGGGAGGAATGAAACACGGCACATTAGGTTTAAATCTGCACAATATTAATATGACTTGTCTGTAAGATCGGAAGGTCTTCGGGTTGCACCAGATGTAACCCGGAGCAATTAATGAATAACAAGCCATCGAAAGAAAAGACAAAGGTCAAGAATTAATCTCTAGGGTTACATTTAGATAAAGATTGATTTAGACTATGTTAGCAGACTAGCTAGAATAGATCAAGAAAATAAACATAGAGATAATATTTAGGGTCCAGCCAGCTTTTTAGCAGCCGGTTGAGCCTAAGTCCGGGGAAGGCTGGCTAGGCTGTAAAGTGGTGATCATGCTTAGATGCCGTGCTCTGCCGTTCATGCGTGTGACGGTCATGCAACCCAAGCGACCCGAAATAATGGTTATTCCCTGACACAGACCCTGCCAAGTCCCTGATCTACAATGAAGTGGTCTGACGTGTTATGCAATAGTCAGCTCATGTACCTGGGCCGATGCAGTACTAAGATTTATGTGCCTGATCAAGAACCTGGTTTGAAGAAATCCGACAGGTTGGCAGCTCTTGGTTGCAGACAGAGATCTCGATCTGACAAACGGAAATTCCTTTTGAGTGCTGGATATATGTATCTGCCGATACATCTCGGCCCTTTTTGAGAGTAGCCATCTTGATGTCTCAGTTCGAGGCAGTCAATTGTATTGCAAGCCTCTCTGCATGATCTCATGATTCTTACTGAATAGTGAGAGGCAACAGAGGCAAGATCTACTTTACAGAGTACTCTTAAGCACAGCGTCTTCTGTAAAACCTCGATTTACTCTTTCAGTTTCGCATCACAATTTTTCAACAGTTCAACTTTCCTATCTTGACATCTCGAATTACTGATTCACTCTTCAGCCTTGATAAGATTCAAGCTGGGCACAATGGACAATAGTTACAAGATGGAGAACCAGTATTATTTGCCACTCGCCTCAAACTTCCCTTTCAACTCATCACCTGAGTTTCCCTTTACCCCTACCTTGTCACCTCAATCTGCCCGAGACGAGTCTGGGCCCTGGACTGTCAACGATCTGAATGATGTCTATCACAACACTTCATACTGGATTGACACGAAGTGTCCGCCCTCAGGATTTATTTCCGGTGCTATTGGGTGTGCGACAGGAGGTCTACCACAGCACCATGCTGTCCATCAAGAGTTTGCCTACATGGACTACCAGCTCATGTCGGATGCCAGTACAATCGACCACGTCCCAACGAGCCCACTCAAACTACTCAACACTGCTAGAGGATGTAATGGTAATTACTTTGAGATCAGCCCTCCAGGCCCTTTCATGGTACCATCTCCTGAACCTCTCTCGCGTTCAGGTAGCATCGCATCCATGAGCTCCTGGTCTTGTTCCAGCCCCGCTGCCATGGCTTCCGAGAGGGGCCTTTCAGATGCCCCAAGCTCCCGGGACACGGACCACTACTCGCCAAGCGCTTACTCTCTGCGGGACTCCAACTCGATCTGCGAGATGGAGTCTCCACGAAAAATGGAGACGCCAAGGAAGACGAAAACCGATAATCGTCCGGAGGAAAATACGATACCCACCCAAGCAGCTCATCCAAGGCCGAGTGAGGATCAAGTTGGAGCTCTCACCATCCAAACTAAGATTATTCACAAGGCCACGGGAGAGTGTGATTTCCCTGGATGCAATAAAGCCTTTCGACGAGTGGAGCACCTTAAGCGCCATAAGCAAGCGTAAGTTCAGCACAAGCTTGGCCAACAGGGATTGCAGCTAACCAAGTACAGGCATCATGGTGAAGGAGGTCAAAACAAATTCACCTGCGAGTTTTGCGGAAAGGATAACTTCAACCGCCATGATAATCTTCAGACACATCGCAGACTACATGCGCGACAGAACAAACGCCATCGCAGTATTAGATATGTTCCTGCGGCGGTGAAGATTATCGAAGAAGAGGATCGGATCCGGAGTCGTCGAGGTCCGTTCAAGCCTACGATAGTGAGAACGCAAATCTAGAAGATCCGCTGGTACCACTATGGAGTTGATCTCCATCTTTCAATCTTTCAAGATTCATGCATTGGGAATTGGGGTATGTGCAAGCTTTAGAGAGCATTTTTGAAACTCCTGGGACAACAACATGGAGTTGTAGGTTATCATTCAGGGCAATGAGTCTGCAAAGTTTACTGTTACATGTAGTATTATCATGGTTTTTTTTGGTTTTTTTATTTTACTTATTCCTGTATCATATTATTACAATTCATTCTTTCCAAATATCTTCATTATCTTTTGCCACGATTCATCTATAAATAGAGTACTGTCTTGATATTGACAGATCTGTTCTTCAGCTTGTTCAAGATCTCGATCCACTACCGCTGTCGGGAACAAATCCATTCCCTGTCATCGATATGTTGGTCGTCCATTCGTGGGCTTTTCAAGCCTCAAGGTAATCGAAAAAGGCCTTGTGCATATGTGAGGGGAGGGATATGCCCGCAAACTAAACCTTGTACGTTTAGCAGCGTAGATCTAGTCGACGGATCGTACCCGCGATATGCTGCTGTATGGAGATGATCTTAACCCCAGACAGCACACCACTACAGTGATTGCTCCCAACCTATCAGCCAACCGACGTAGCGATTGCCCCGCCGATGGCAGTCGGAGTTGGAGATGTAGGAATTTCTTCTTTCCTTCAAGATCTAAAACATAGATCGGCTGACGTACGTGTCCTGTGAGCTTAAGGACATGCAAGCTCTATTCGGTGAATACATGCGATCCTCTCACCCGCGTGCTTTTAGCCTGAGTCGATCGAGGTTAAGCGTGCATTAGCGACGAGGTGGGTGGGCCGCGCTCTGAACCTGGGTTTAGCACGTTCGTCTACTGTACCCAGGATGGCGTCTGTGAGCATTGACCCTGCCATGTGAAGCAAGCTAACCAAGTAATGAGAAAACTAATCAATGGCGAGACAACTTCATTCAAAGACAGCTTGACAGTTGCTTTAGAGCCCGGTCTGTCGCCCGGTCTGCCGCTCGGTCTTTCACCCTGAGATACGCATAACTAACCTTGTGTCAATCGATATAGCGCCCGCCCGATCGATGGATCGTGTTTAGACAGCGGCTGTTTCCTTCCCTAGTGGCAGTTGACGAGGCTCTCAACGGTGGCTAGGACATGACTAAATACGACGACAAGTTGTGACTTGAAAAGTGACTGCACGTGCTCCGTAAGCCTTGCTTGATTCATTTAAATTGAACGAGCCAAGGACGGCATGACTTGATGAGACATGCCCTTATCACATTTTTGCTTGGGGGAATCATTAAAACGACCCCTGCTCCATTGCCTGAGCGTGGTGACTGTCACCTCCTGGCTCTTGTTCCCTGTCTGGTGTAGTGCATCATAAGTGCGCTTATGTCTGCTTATGTGACAAAACTGACCCTGGTTTTGATACGCTGTCCAGTCCAAGAAGTGGCCAATGGACATGGAAGCTCAGCTTTCGCCCTGATCTCCATCGAATTTTCACTCCCGTCAGAAGATCATTTCCCGATAAGCCCTAGTTTTAAATACTTGACAAGAAAGTGCATTCTCACCAAAGTATGTAGAGCCGAGATTGATATTTTATCCCTTTGGTAACGACAACATTGTCTGCATTGTGCATCTCGATTCAGCCCTTTGTTAACTACTCAACCTCGTTGCTATTCGCAACTTGCAACGCCTAACCCAATTGCATTGCCTTGATAAATATAAGAGACGGCAGGGATCAATTAATGAGGATTGTCGCTTACTTGCCTGCCGGGAACCCGACCGACTGGGAAAGTTGACTGGTCCGCCCTTATCAGGTTCGACGTTCTCTTGAGCTTCTCGAACATCTCGTAGGCGGCTTTCACCCCATACATAAACAGGTTTCACTAGGGATCGACATTCACACCACCGCCTTTTCCTTCCATCCCAGTTAGCCCTCTTCCCTGTTATTTGCGTCCGCCTCGCAAGTCCACCATTTAAACCACCAACATCGGGGGCTCGGGCACCATCAGACTGTCATGTCTTCTTACAACCGTACATGGTACCCCAATGATACTGGAATAAACATGACGTATCAGTTCAGTACATCAAATACTCTTGGCGTTCATGACGGTCAATCTTCAATTGACGAATACCAACCGAGTCCATTTGATACACTCGGGCCCTCCGGCATGGCTCAGTATCAAATGGATTTTGACGAATGTCTTCAAGAGTTTGAAGAACCAAAGCCAAACACTGGGCTAAAGCTTGGCTACAAGCGCGCTTCAACGGCATGTAGTAAGGAACATCCCCTTTCTCGCCTTTGGTTTATGAGTCCAGTATCTAACCTTTGCTTTCTCAGAACAATGCAGGCATAGAAAGATAAGATGCATCGCTTCTGCTGATGATCCTCGAGGCCGCTGCATTAACTGCGTTCGGATGAAGAAAGACTGCAGCTCTTACCTGACAAGTCAATCATCTGCTGGTGGTGCCTCGCCCAAGCGAGTGGCCAGGACTTCTCCTTCTCCGGATGAGAGCTTGGAGGTAAATGATTTATCACAGCCTCATGTCAATATGCTTCGACATCCAGACGGCTCTAAGCCACCTTTGGATCCATCGAAAATGTGGACTGCAAATCCAGGAATTCCCAGCAACTCTGGCATCCCGTGGACAGATAACCTTTCATCTGCAACCATGGACCAAGCCAATCTCACCATGAGAAGCCAGAGTCTTCCAGGATGGGGTATTCCAGCTATGGACCGAAGCCTATTTCCAAGTACAGCAAATTTCGACTCACAGCTTACAGGAGGGCTTGATGCATCGCAATTCTCATCATTCGCGCCTGTACCCAGGCCATCAACTTCCTCCATCTCAGAAAGCACGAATACTCTGTCTCAAGGTGATTCGAACCTTCTATGGGACTCGGTTTCATATTCATTGTCAATGCGACCTATTGGCGGGGATGCTGGGCAAGCAAGCATCGATAGCATGTTTGTTGGTGGTGAGGAGGCTGCCTTCGATATCAATGCCAACCTCAGCACAAATCAGCTATATCCTTCTGTAGCCAACTATACTGCACAGGGTCGGAGTCAGTCGTTGCCTTATAACGGGTATACTCTGAATAGATGCATGGAATAGTTATCTACATTACAAACACTATAAGCTTGGTGGTTCAAGTGTCAGATTCTAGATAGCAATTTTGGGACAAGGTGAAGAAGGACTTTTCCAGAAGGCAAAGGGTTTTATAGTATGGTGTTTATGGCTTTGACAAAACCGGGACTGTATGAGTTCTTTTGCTCATCTGATATGGCAAAACAATACAGTCGTTGTGTAAAACAAGCTTATCTGTTTATATTCATGAGTTCGCATTACTCAAAACAGCCAATATATTTTCTACGTTGATTATCAGTGCACTTTTCAAACATAATATCACAACTTGATTTCAAGAAATATAAGCAGCTTATAAAGAACTCATATTACCCGTGCTGTTTCCCTTTCTCGTTACATGAGTAGAGCCGTGAGGCATGGTTACTTACCACGCATAACAGTACCGAGGTTTAGACCAATGCCTCTGTAGATAACCGGCAAGTCTGGTACACAAAAGCAGTGGACCCAAATGACAGGTTCTCGGATCTTTACAGGCCAGATCAGTCATACGACAAGTCTTAGCTTTAGTGAGCAGCGAGTGATGTAGGACGGGACAGTGTCTCACTCACAAACCAGGATATTTCCATGACAAGCGGAGCAAGGCTTCCGTGGCTGACGATTTCTGTGCCGTGCCGCTCACATGGATCAAATCTCTCAGCGGAACCTTTCCCGCTGATATAATTGGCTTTCCGACGCCATCATCTCAGCCAAGCCACGGACGCAATGCACATGTCACCAACGGCTTTGGATTTGTGCGATTGGGTCAATCGGAAAAGAAGCAAATAACCCCGCCATTACTCTGCATTGCTTTAGTCGGCACTTTTTGTCACTCGCGTCCCCGCAGCTTCTCAACACTCCATCAGGTTCAACAACTTGTGTCCAATGGAACCATATCGACCTTCAGAGGTCTCTAGTCTCTCAAATCAGCCAACACTGCCACCGCTATCAGAGGTTATCCATCAGAATCTTCTCCCCCTTCGCAACAGGTCTGCACCTCAGACTCAACCTCCCATTCAACCAAACAATGTTTTTTCTCCTCTGCCAAGTCATGCCAGTTCATCGTCCCCTCAGCATCTATATGACTTTCCAACAGTCCCCTCACGCCTTCGCTCACGCACCTCCATTTTAAATCCAGCTGACTCTGATCATCAGCGGATCTCACCTGTTAAAGATGGGATTCCTCATGTGAAGAAGCAGCGATCTGTCGACATGATGAGAAGTCGAAAACCGCGTCATTCACCTCATACCTTTCTAAACTCAGATCCCATATCCGTGGCCCGAGCACATCGATCAGCTTCTTATGAACCCGTGACCCATAGACATCGACGTTACTCTCCGGATTCAAACAGCTTCAGGGCTCGGTTTGATACTGAATATGACGGCGAAGCTACCCAGGCTAGGGGAAATGCTATCAAGGGCCTTCACTTTGATCATCTGGGCTATGAAGAGTCCCTAGATAAAGTAAGTCAGAATAGCATCCCACAATTGTCTGCAAAAAGGCTAATCAATGATAGATCAGGTCACTGTCTCAAATACTCTGTGATTTTGCTGAGGCCAACGAGAGACTTTCCCCAGCAAGGCTACCCAGAGAGCAGGAAGTCAGTAATATGCTTAGAAATCTGGAAATGATCAGGCAATTGCTACATCAGGTCAAGCCACTCCTTCCTTCAACTTCAGAACAATCAGGCCCCGGAAGCCTCCAGCGTATCATGGATATGTCCGATCGTCTGAATAGGCCACAACATGCATCAGAACAATTTACAGGACCGAATCATGTAAGTATGTATCCCATGGGGGGGGTGCATACCTAACATTCAATAGCTCGGTACACTTCCAGCACGATGTGACATTTGCAAGAGGAATAATGTTCACATACCTCAACATGGCAATTCTGGAGGGGAGACCTTGTGCCGGGCTTGTGATTTCTATCGTACGAGACAGGAAGTCATACGACGCTCCAGACGTGGTCAGCCGACTTGAGTTCATCCTGCTTTTACCTTTAGATATGAAATCCCTTACGCAAATACTTAGCATCTACGTAGCAAGGTTATACAGACTTAATCTATAACTCTATTTAGTTAATTTTTAATATACTACGTGGGGAAAGCTTTTTAGCCATACTGGCATTTTTTCACTTCTTAATTGATACTTAGATACGCCTGCGACTAGTCTGGAGTGACACCTGTCAGTTGAACACTCATGGCCTAGCCATCGTGTTGACAGCCAGCTGACTTAGACAAGACATACTAAGTTCTGGTACTACCGGCGCCGTCTCAGCAACATTCCACAGCGTCCGTGCAACACTGAGGTGTGCATCAGCTGCAACATACATCACTTGTGCCGTCTGACGCGCATATCTTGTGACGTGATCCACACTATCATATCAGTCACGCATGAAGATATGTACCTGCAGTACATCTTGAAGATATCCTTGCTTCGGGCCGATCTATAGCTATCCCCTCTAACGACACCAGAACCCCACTGTTAATCTTTCTACTACTGGACAGTTAATGAGTTTACTTAGAGATATTGGCTGCCAGAGCTGTAAGTGCGTGGGATTCGAGAGTGCTGGAATCTTTCAGCCCACGATTCGCCCTCGTTCTTGGGAAGGGTCAGCTTGAATTGTAGACCAAGCTAAATTTATGCGGCATCAAATATCAGACCTGCCGTATCACTCAACCCGATCTAGAGTCTGTTATAAATTTTTATTAATCAGTGGATTGGAGTTTAATACCTAAATGTCATGTTACATCCCAACGCCTGGCGGCAGTGTGTCCTGGGGATAATGACGCTTTCCAGCACACACAACTTGGAATTTTAACACCTGATTCTATAAGACCGATGAAAGCTATATTAGATATTCAAAGAGATCTGGCCGGTTATAGATTGCTCATCTTATAACATGGTGATTGCTTGAAGTCAAGGAGCTTGTTATTAATGCAAGTTTCTTTTGGCCTATACTACGAGCGTTTATGTCATGTCCAATGCTTCTTATAAACCTTTCTATCCCAAGCTATCAATAGCTACTTAATTTCGTTCAACCCAAGGCACAGAATTAGAGGAAAGGGCTTCAGAACATTAACTTCATAGACGTTCATTGAAGGAGCGCAATAGTATCTTGTCATTAATAGGTAAGGATAGAATAAAATGTACTAGAATATAATTCCCCAACGTTTAGCTTCACTTGGACACTGAGGTCCAGCCACGCTTTCTGTTTTCCGTCCAAAAGTCTTTGGTTGAGTATTTGGAATAACATCAGTTTCCATGGGTTTCAAAACCCAGGTATGAAAAGAAACCCGATGCGCCTGAATGATAGAAAAATGGGTCCAACTGTCCTCAATCTCGGAAATCTCAATATCAGTTGAATCATTATCCGTAGACTCTTCTTCGTCTTGTGTGAGCGTCCCTTCCTCACTATAGCTAGACTCAGACCAATATGAGCTAAATGTTGGGTGAAGTTCAAAAGGCCCAAATGTGTTGTGTTTGTTTAATTCCGTGTTACTTTCAGGTGAGCGACCCAGGGTTTGCCTTTGCCGAACAGGAGATGGAAGATATTCTTCCTGGGGAGCGGGACAGTACGGAGGTGAGGCAGGGCTATCTAAGTCGAACTGGGATGTTGGCAAGAAGGCCGGTTTGAATTGTGGAATTTGGCCTTCGGAGAGGAATCGCCTCTGATGGAGTTGAAGTGGAGGTCGCAAAATGCGACCTGAGCAGGCAGAAAAGGACCGAAGCTGAGAAGCGGCTTGAACTTTGAGATTGCGCCTTTGGGGACTTTCAGGTGCAGAATAGCACGACAAGGATGATTTTGATCGTACAGGGTTGCTTTGGAGTGGTTTGGCGGCATGGGCATCCTGAGGGTAACGAGGTCTTTGGCTGTCATATTTCGGGACATGCCGATCTCTGGTAGGCCAAGAATGCGATGTCTTGTGTGATTGAACTGACATTGCCATGTTGGAGACGTGGGTATTCCAATGGTGCTTGGAGAGTAATACCGAGAGTAATACCGTGAGTAGTATTTAGCTGACTCTTGAAAAAGCTTTTGGGAAATGAATGAATATTAGGGATTTCCTGAGTCAGAATAGAACGAAAAGAGGGTAAGCCCACCGTCTCAGGGGTGGTTTTGGTAGTCCAAGAAACGGAGGTGGTACATTGCTGGTTGACGAAGGCACTGAAACAGAGTGTTGATGTGTCGGAGACAGTTCTACTTTATAGAGTCAGTTAGAACACTGACGTTGTTAAACATGAAACCAACTTCACGTTTATGAAGATTTCTTGGTTATGCTTTTGCAGCTGCAGTCTTCATCGACCGATTTCGTGTTCAACTACTTCCGCCTTCAGAAGGATTCTATCTCTCGAATATGCCGCATCGATTGTGCCTTTCTGATTCATTTCCGACGTGAGGAGTCGGACTGGAATGTAAAACCAGCTGTAGGGTTGGAGAGCTAGGGCTTTTCGAGATATATCTCATCTGCCATAAGCCAATCATTACACCTCCGACGCGGATAGCGATATCGATATCTATGACCCCATCCGGGGCTCTCGATCTTACGGCTGTCTAGGATATTGAAAGCGGTTAAATGTCCGCGATGTACCTGCTTGACATTCGATGTCCCGTGTCTTAGTTACAGGGGTGTCACATGTCCCATGAACCTAGCCTTCAAAAGCCATTTATGACATCACAACCTATTGTAAAAGTGGCTGGATGAAGCCATTTTCATCAACTTACACACTCTATCTCGTGTGAGGATAGAAGTGTTTACTGATCTTTGGATGCTTGATGATTTAACTTTTTTTGCTTATTGAGGATACGTTGATTGGTTGATTGGATCAAACTATCGACAAGCCATCGGCCGAAAAACAGGTTTGATATTTGATTGACAGAAGACGTCCTGAATACCTCGAGACATCAATCGATGCACCATTAGGTCTCACTATAAACGATAGACTGCTTTAAAGGCTGCAAGGATACAATGACTTGCCTACCCGAAGGCTGACGGTCTAGAGCCTGGAGGCAATTGACCAAGAAGCAAAACGTCATAGGGTAAAATGCTTCAGCATGATCTAGGAGAACAAAAGCTACACTGTTAGGGTTAACGAATATTCCAAGTGATCTCTTTAAAGAGATATCAAACTACGAATTTAAAAATAATACAGACTATAAACATAAAGAATTAAAATATAGAGCTCCAGCTAGTTTTTAGCAATTAATTACGGTATTTCTGTATAAAATTGAAACTTGCTGTATTTGAATTAAATACATTGTTTACCCTGAACATAACTTGTGAACAGGCGTGACACAGCTATAATCCCACAATAGAACAACAAGGTTTAAGTAAGACTCAAGGGATGCTCATTCAAGATCAACCTGTGATGAAAGGCAAGTATGGAGAATCTCTTGGTGCGAGTTAAGACAGAATACAAGTGGTAAGATTTAAGCAAGAGCTAGTAATTGAATCGGCCCTTTAATTGTATTCATTATCTACACTGAAGCATTGGGATGTTCGTCAGATTAATATAAGTAAGTGTATATATAATTCAGAAGTCGCTGATTATTAGAAGCATGTAGTCTCTTGTATCAAGAGCGTATGCTTCCCAAGACATCTTTTGCCGAAGTTCGCTCTTCTCGCCAATCAGGCTAGTCCTCTAGGTCTGTACCAAACCGGACCCAGATGCAGTGGGCTACTTGACGGAATAGAGGAATATACTCCAGGCAACTTTGAACATATAATTAAACCAACAAGACTCGTAATGGTTAATGAAACCGAGGCTAACTTGTCATCTGTTAGATTGTCGTATCAATAACAAATAGCACAGCCCCTCTCCACGACCTGAGCATGAAATGCCCGTTGTTGATGGAATATTGTGGGAGGCCATTTGACCCTGACAGCTGATCATATCGTCGTTGTTTGCCAATCTGACCTCGCCCTCCAATTTCAATCATGTCTAATGAAAAGGAGAAAACGACTGCAAGGGACGGTTTCGGGATATTCATTCCTTACATCGAAGATTCAACCAAGCCTCTCGAGTCGGCAATACGATGTAACATTTCCAAAGAGAGTTGGTAGAATACAAAGCAGGGGAATGATGAATTATGACGATTTATGTTTTAGATTAACCTTTAAGGGAGTGCCTGGCTTAGGTCGGCGCTAAGACATCCCTTTACCCCGGAGCCAGGAATGTTTCAATTTTGAGCTACTTCCTAAGGCTGAAGTGGCAAGATCGTCGGGACTCACCCTGCGGAGAATTTGAGCAGCATCCAAATATGCGGTTCCTGCGTGTAAGGTCTCACCAATGTGCCGTGTTTCACTCGCTCTGCCGTGTCTTAGACAAACATCGGACCGAATTCTTGTCTGATTTGGAATGATGGGAAAACTGGATTGCTCATCCTGCTTCTCCCTTGCCTTACGGCTCTGAGCCAGGTAGACGGTAATAACGTGGGGATAACAGCAACAGCAGCAGCCAATCGTGGAGTTTAGTCAGCGTCAAGTCAGATCTGCAATGCTGTATTGTGAGAGGCCAAAATGAAATAGGCCAAAACTAAGTGAAAAGAATAATAAACAAATTATCAGACGACAGAGAAAAACACAGGAAAATTATCTTGAATCTATATGGTTTGAAATGTAGACTTCTCCGGTTATTTTCTGAGCTTGATAGCAACTTCACTCCACTAACCTCCTTCAACTGATAGCTCGAAAAGGAGAGCTGGGTAGGGATGTCATAGCAATCGCGATACTCTGTACAACTGGCTTATGCTTGTTGAAATTATGTCTCAAGAAAATATGTCAAAGTCTGACTCGACTAGGTTGCTTCCAAAAATACTTGGCATCACGATCATTCAGGGGAACAGATGCAAGCGGTTCCTGCGTCACTACCTTACCTGTCTCCCTTGCCTCCTGATTAACCGTAAATCGAGGATAAAAAGAACGATTGAACCCACGAAATTCAACACTCTTCTCATCATCACTCATCAATCATCACTCAGCATTCATCATTCAGCCTTGCTTTAGCTCATCACTCTAATAACCCCTTCAAACCTTCTTTAATATTTTCTGTCTTCGACAACCCAACACCTTCAAGATGCAGTACCTTACCATCGTCGCTTTCCTCGCCGCCACCGTGGCCGCTGCTCCTGAGATCCGATCTTACCCTTCCATTGATCAGATCACCGTCGCCCAGGCTAACAATGCCTGCGGTAACAACATGCAGGTCACCTGCTGCAACAAGGTCACCAACCAGCCTGCTGGCAACGCTGTTGGTAACGGCGCTGGTATCCTCAACAACTTGAGCCTTTTCGACCAGTGCTCCAAGCTTGATGTCAATGTCCTCGCTATTGCAAATGGCCTCCTCAACAAGGAATGCCAGGCCAACGCTGCCTGCTGCCAAAACAGTGGCGGATCTGTATGTTACCTCTATACTGTGGGATATCATGATACTAATACTTTCAATTCAGGCCACTGGAGGTCTTGTCAACGTTGCCCTTCCTTGCATCGCTCTCAGCAGCCTTATCTAAGTGGTTTCAACCACTATGTCTACCTCCAGATCTTGAGGTTTCTTAGCACCATCGGTCTCTCTGCATTGAGTTTCGATCATGCCAATTTGTTAACTTTACTGTTTTTACCTTCGTGTTCTCAGGTGGCTTTCAACATTCATCGCCTGGGGTAATTGTTTGCATTTGTTTGCGGGAGGGGTTTTGGTGGTTGAGAAAATGAGCTGTACAAGATATGCATGTCACGGCAAGCTTGCACGGCTTGTCAGGTATGATTCGATCATAAACTCGGTTTAGACATTAGAATTAGAACTCAATGGTATCATTTTGCGGCATTTAAAGATCATGAGCACTCGTGAACATCAAGATAAACAAATCATTAGATTTCCAACTGGCCAACCATTCCAATTCTAATCTTCTCACTGTCCTATCATCTCTCGGAAGTACGAAGTTAAACTGACAGATATCTATGATGCAAATTTGGCCGATTGTGAAGGTTCTTCGAACATAAATAGTCGCCAACATCGCAAATGCTTTAGCAAATTGACTTTGCAAGTGTCCGTTGCACAATTGCTGCTTAGTCTCCCCTGATGAACCTAAGCAAGTAGACGAAGGATCTCGCAAATATTTTCTCTAGCTAATACCGACATACTATTAGACTATATCTGACGCTTGATCTCCCAATGGTAGAATTATAAGGTAGGAAAGAAAGAAGGGTGTGAAGACGCAGATTGTCAAATTACCAACAATAGGTATATTCTACTTATATCTATGGATAACAACTATATTAGGTATAACTATGGAAATTGCCAGGATATCCTTCATTATTTTTCGTTGACAGCCTCGTAGAATCAATACTGTTGGGCAAAGTCAACAAGTTCGCTCCCAAGTACAAAGAGCACAGGCTCTGAGACTCTGCGCACATCTGCAGGAAATATTTGAATCTTCCAACCAAGATCATCCAGCATCTCTTTCTCCATCGAATTGATGTGTTCTACGGAAAAATGGTAATTGTTGATCTTGTGTAGATACCTCACCCATCGAGCATTCGAAGGAGGATCATCGTACAAATGCTTTACAGCAATCACCATAGAGGCAAGGACTAGGCGATGTGGAGAGCTGTAGGTAGTACCAGATGCCTGAGGATATCGGAGCCGCCAACGGCTGATATATACTGCAGAAGCAATCATAACGATTCGGGGTATCTTGAGTTCCAACACCAAAATACGAACAAATGACGCCAAGGTAGGCAAAGAATTCTTTGTTGAAGTCGCTGTATCGAATGCATGGGGATGTTGTAGATTCTTATGAATATAAGGGACAGCTCCAGCAGCCATGGCGGAGATGTAGTTCATGAAGTAGAGGTCGACAAAAGTATCTGTCAACTGTCGGCCCGCGCCATGACTTTGCGAGGTTGTTAAGTGGGACGTCATGCCCCTGGAGGCCACAAATGGCTAAAGCTAAGAATCAGTCAGTGGCTACTTCTTAATAATATGTGAGTGTGGAGAGCTGGGCAAACGTTTCAATAACAATGCATTGAATACGGTGGATGGATCGAAGGGCTTTCCAATAATGATGGATGTGGCTTGGCTTTGCATAAAAGGGCAGGCTTCGAAACAAGTTGTGAATCCATACTTACTATAAGACTTTGAGTGGTTGATTAAGGATTGAATAAGGTTGTAACGTTCAACCAGGACTTGATACTGTTTTACAGTCCAACATGAATAGCTTGAAAGACAAACGAGTATTTGTATTATCCAAGATTATAACCGTCTTTTGTTCGAACCATTGTCATGACGTATTCTTTATCAACAATCCTAACAACTGCATGGTTATCTTAGTGGTCTGGTGAATATTAACTAACAAAGCTTTCATGACGAATGTTTACACAATAGTTGGCTAAGGAACCATCATTACATAGATATCGAGATTTCAGTCATGAGTCTTCCGAATATGAAATAAGTATTAATCTAGCTTAGATGCAAGGGCCAATGTCGGGATACCGTCGTATAGCGCAGACATATTTTGCACAGCAATTACACTAACTTACTCATATGAGGAAGTGGCTTTATGTCAAGGGAGAGCAATTATCTGCCGTGTCTGACTCAGAACCAAGAACTTGGAGTAGATAGTTAAAGCCCTACTTGCGGGCCTGAGACACCCTTAAACTTGGAGCTCGGTGGTATCTTTGGGTCGGTCCGATTGTCTGCCGTGTCTCTCTCCGCAAGCATTCACCAGATGCCATTGTCTCTGAGGTTTCTTTTGTAGATGCATCCTATAAGCTTTTTGGTAGTTGGAATGTTGGTAGTCTCTTGATTAGTTGAATGCACTTTGCCATGTTGACCGGCCTACCGCTACGTCCTGCCATTTACTATAATGTAACTGTATAACTGTATTTTTTTTTCGCAATCCGTAGACAAAAAAAACATCTATGTTTTGGTTTAATCACAAATTCTTTCGATAAGTACCCCCTGGGTTAATGCCCCTGGGCCAATGTGTGGCCTTCGAAGATATCTTCTATTGCTAGTGATGCATACTCCTCCCTTGATCAGCATTTCCTGGTTATCACAATCTTGCAATACTAACATGGGACTGGCGATTGTCCTTACAGGCTATATACGAGAGTTAACTCAGCGCGGTAGACTATTGCTGCAGCCACTTGCATTCCCTCCCTCCCTTATCTCGTTCAGTGATTCTTTTTGCCAGAGATGTGAATGTCAACATTTGGAATGATTCACAGTAATCTTCCATTCTTGTAAACTTTGGACGCGCGTCTTGGCACAGCTCCTTTCTATCTGCAGATCACAAGTGACTTCACCCACTCGAGGAGGGCTTCTTCTCTAGATATAAAGCATGGAAGACTGTTACCAAGACGACACAATCATTCTCCTCATCCACAAAGCACAGTAGCCTTCTGTGATATCCACTCATTTATTATACTACCAACCTTGTTCAAATCTTTTCAAGATGCAGTCTCTCTTTACTATCGCATTGCTTTTGGGCAGCACAGTAGCAGTTCCTTTGAACCCTGGCCAGTATCCCGACACTCCCAACGATTTGGGTCACTATGCACAGAGGCGCCAAGCAATTTCCCCATCTGTTAATGAAGTGGACAACATGATCAATGAGATCGTTGCGCAGGCTTTGACCGCCGATGTCACCGCTACTGAAACCACTGCTATCCCAGAGGCTACCAGCACTACCGACATTGCCTTCCCCACTCCTGATCCATTCGGACCTGCTGGGACTGGAAATGAGAAGCGACAGAATTCAGACCCCGTCAGTGGCCTCCTCGGCGGTGTTCTTGGCGGTTTGAAGGAACGACAGTTTGATGGTGTCAAATCACTTGTCAGTACCCTGAACAGTGTCAAGGTCAATAAACGACAACTTGAGACAGTTACAGGTCTTATCGGTGGTTTGAAGCCTGAGGAGCTAAGCAAACGCCAGTCGGATGCTGTCACTGGCCTCCTTGGCGGTGTTCTCGGCGGGCTGGGAAAACGAGACCTCGAGGCATTGAAGCCTGAGCATTTGAGCAAACGACAACTTAGTACAGTGACTGGGCTTCTGGGTCTTAAGCCCGACCAGATGAGCAAGCGACAGCTTGAAGCCGTCACTGGTCTTCTTGGTCCCCTCCTTGGCGGCGCTGTCCCAGGTCTTGGTCCTGGACCCGAAGTGCCTCCTTCTAATCTGCCAGCTGTCACCCAAACTACTGCTACTGCCGAGCCCACCACCACTACCTATGCCATTCCCACTGTTACTAACCTCGAGGACATGCCGAACTTTGGTCCTCAATAAGCAGTTCGAGATGGCGGAGCGTGGTATAGGACCTGTTACAGTTGAGGACATCTGATATATGGAATTGAGGATAGTGTATTGATATTGGGTATTGGGTGGTGTGGGATATTGGATGTTTGTTATGAAGTTTTATTAGACTCTTGAGCCCTACAAGTATTGCTGTGCATATTCTCAGGTGTAGCCTCGCGAAAGTGATTGTTGTTGAAACTTGGATACAGCGCGATAGAAGCCGAAACTTCTTCCCTATCTGAATCTTCACCTTTAGTTTTCACCTAAGCAGAAAGCCAATAGTCTTGTCAATTTTGAGCAACCAGCGCCAAAACTACCTCTACTGTTGAACATTCTTACATCCTGTCATCTGATCTCCTTGTTCTGAGTGCCGCTGCATCTTCTCCTTCATACCAACTAACCACATTAACACAGAGCAGTTTACTAACAGCATCGGCCTAACTATATATACAGAGCTTCTGTTAAGGATGCATCAGGAGTTCTAAACCTGCACTTGACTATACCGCTTGCCGTCAGTGTTCTAAAGTCTTTGAGAGACAGGAAGTGGCACGGACTGACTAGCCACAGCTTAGGTATACAGAAGAATAGTATACATAGCTTAATCGCTGCTTGTTAAAAGAACATAGACTCCTGTTCTCGATGTTCCTTCTGATTAAGATTTTGATATTATCTGAATAAGTGAATCAATAACACACAATGAGGATGTTGTAACAGAGCCGTTTCATTGAATCACGGCCTTTTCAGGACTATATAAATTCCCAGACTCTCCACCCTTAACTCTATCTCAACTTTGAAATCGTATAATCAAATTGTTGGACCTCAACTCTTAGGCTATCTGTGCTAACCTCCTTACAATCTTGTAGCCAAGTCTTCTAAGATGTGCAGCACAAAACGAAACGTCCTCAAATGTCACGTCTGCTTTACCGTTCTCACCACAACACACGGGATTACTATGCAATGTGACACCATGAAGGAAAAAGGTGTCTGTGGCGGTGTACGGTATCCTACCTCAGTGGATTACACAAAAGATAACGGCAGCTGCCCGACATGTATTGAATGGGCGAGAAAGGCGAACAGGCCATGGGAGATGTAAATTAGGGGGAAATCTGTGTTAAAGGTGGTAAGATAGATAGATATCCTAAACTTCTGCGAAACAATAAAATACGGGTTCATGCCCAAATCCATCTACTGTATTTACTCTCTGTTAAGCGTCGAGGTGCTCTCTGATTGGTTAATTTACGCCCCATAGCGTTATGTATCGCTAGCTTAGCCTCCTATTTCGAAATGGGCCCTAGGTCCGACCTTTGATCAATTTATGTGTTAAATTAGGGGGCTGCATCTTGCAGATTGGCCAAATGCCACGTTTTTGACTCTATAGCCCCATTTTAAACAGGTGAGTAAATACGCCACTCGGGATGGATGAAGAGTCCGAGTCTAATTTCACTAATCAGCATATTTTACCTATCCAGACGCCATATCTTTATCCTCATCCTATTTCCTCATTGTCTTCGTAAAATGGTATCCGCCAAATTCTCTCCCGACACTGACATCCCCAGCCTCGAGGGCAAAGTCATCCTCATCACCGGAGGAAACTCTGGACTGGGACTCGAAACAGCCCGGCAACTGTTGAAACACCAGCCCAGCAAGCTTTTCCTGGCATGTCGCTCCAGAGCAAAATTCGATACAGCCGTTGACGAGCTGAAGAGCCAAGGCTTAGACACGGCTGCGCTATGTTTTCTGGCCATGGATCTCGCCTCTCTGGAGAGCATCAAGTCTGCTGTGGAAGAATTCAAGAAATCGTCCAGTCGACTTGATATTCTCCTCAATAATGCTGGTATCATGATGACGGCGGAAGCACTCACCGAGGAAGGCTATGAGCTCCAGATTGGCACAAACCACATGGGTCATGCATTCCTCACACATCTTCTTCTCCCCATCCTCCAAGAAACCATCACCTTGAATGCCGACGTGCGGGTCATCTTCGTCGCGTCCATGGGAGAAAGCATGACCCCACGAGACCCATACCAATTCGACCAATTCAAGACCACAATGTCCAGCACATCCACGCAATATCGCTACGCCATATCCAAGCTCGCTAACGTGCACTACGCCGCAGCCCTGGCAGAGCGATATCCGAAGCTCAAGATCATTAGTATCCATCCAGGAGTGGTGCAGACAAACCTCACTGCGCCGGCTATTAACAACAACCTTATCACAGGGACGCTTACCTGGCTGGTTTTCAGGTTGCTGGGCACCAATGCTAAGCAGGGTGCGTTGAACCAGTTGTGGGCTATGACTGATGCCCAGGCTGAGAGTGGTGTTTTCTATCATCCTGTAGGGGTAGCGGGCAAGGGGAGCAAGTTAAGTCAAGATAAGACTGAGCGTGAAAGACTTTGGGACTGGACTCAGCAGGAAATTAAACATCATCTACAAGGAAATGATTGAAGGATTTTGGATAAAAGAAACCAGCTCGGGGAGAGTCAGACAAGTCTCGGCTTTAAAGTACAAGATAATCAACAGAATTGCCAAATCTAATCAATCTCGGCGCCGAAGCCAAGTCGCGAAAAACGCGAGAGAATAGTGACCGAACAAGTTTCCTATTACAGTAGCCAATAGTCAAACCGAAATAGATTACGCGTCTTACTCCTCGGCTTTACGAGTTTTGATCCGTTACTATGTTTGTCAGCATTATTATCAGATCTAGTCGTAATTGGCTACATGTTCGGGCCGCTATCGGCAAAGATGCCGATGAAGTTATTCCCGATACTTCTCCCCGGAGAGCGAAATGCGAGAATCGGCAAAACGGATCCACCAAGGTATGAAAATTCATCAAAGAGAACTAAACATGACGTCAAAACCAACGCTCTTTGACCTTGTTGGCCGGATCTGACTTTTGTTGCTACTCGGCGTTAGTACTAGTCGCCGACTTTGGTTAATTGGTACCGATTCAAGTTAAATTAAAATACTGCCAATTTCCTCATCATCGATTTCTTCAATTGAACTAATTATCCATCCCATTTATTGTTTCAAATATGGAGAAAATTGACGATTTACATAATTCTAGTTCTTCGGGTCAAGCCCCAAGACGTGAATCTCATTCAACATCAGATCATAGTCACGATGAAGAATCTTCAATATCTTCTTCTCATTCCAGACATAACGAAAATGACGACATTGAACGAACTTACTCTCTCGGTGATGTGGATTATGAGAGTATCAGAGCACCAGCCACCCGCATGAGCATGGCAAGAACAGTTTCTCGAAGAGAATCCATCGTTTCAAGAATTCGATCTCGTCAAGTTCCTACCTTTACACATCCTTTAGCCAATGTCAAAACCACAGAGGCTGATCTCGTTGACTTTGATGGACCTGATGATCCTTATAGACCAATGAACTGGCCTATGAAGAAAAAGGTTCACACCGCTGCGCTATACGGTCTCGTTACTATGAGTGCAGCGTGGGCTTCAGCGAGTTACTCTTCCGGAGTAAACCAAGTAGCAGCGCATTTCCACGTTGGTGTGCAGGTTGCCAATTTAGGAACCACTCTGTTCCTCTTGGGTTTTGGTGTCGGTCCTCTCCTCTGGGCTCCGTTGAGTGAAGTCTATGGAAGACGACAAGCGGTTCTTATTCCCATGTTTGTGGCTATTTGCTTCAGTTTTGGAAGTGCTGTTTCCAAAGATATTCAAACGCTTATGATAACGCGTTTCTTTGGTGGTTTCTTTGCCTCAGCGCCTGTTACGAATACTGGAGGTGTTTTGGGAGATTTGTTTTCTCCGTCTGAGAGAGGAATCGCCGTTGCGGGATATGCTATGGCTATTATTGGAGGTCCCTTCATCGGTAAGTTGACTATCATCATTTTTACTATGTTTACGGTAACTAACGTTCTTAGGACCTATTGTTTCATCTGCTGTTGTTCAAGATCCGAGCCTGGGTTGGAGATGGATAGAGTACATCACCGCTTTTGTTCAGATCATCTTTCTCACTCTGGCCGTCGTCTTCGTTGATGAAAGCTATCCACCAAAGCTACTCATCTACAAGGCCCGACGTCTCCGAATCGAATCCGGCAACTGGGCACTCCACGCCAAGTTCGAAGAATGGGACGTGAGCATTCAAGAACTAGCACGAAAGTTCCTTATCCGACCAATCGAACTTCTCACGACACCCATTTGTTTCCTCGTTGCCTTATATGCCAGTTTCTGCTACGGTATTCTCTATATGCAACTTGGTGCCATCCCCATTATTTTCAGAGAGATCAAAGGCTGGGGAATCTTGGTTTCTTCACTACCCTTCCTCTGCCTTATCATCGGTGCTGTTATCGGATGTGGTATCAACGTTTATAATCAGTTGCTATACAACAAGGCCTACCACGCAGCCGGCAACCGAGCTGTCCCCGAAAAACGACTTCCTCCCATGATGCTCGGATCCTTTCTCTTCAGTGGATCACAATTCCTTATCGGATGGACAGCAAAGAAGGATATTCACTGGATCGCTCCATGCATTGGACTGGTTTTGTTGGGAGCAGGCTTCTTTACTATCTTCCAAGCAGCTATCAACTACTTGGTTGACACTTTCACTATGTACGCAGCATCTGCTATTGCTGCCAACACGTTTCTTCGATCTTGCTTTGCCGCAGCTTTTCCACTTGTTGTGGGGCCAATGTATCACAATATTGGCGTTGGGCCTGGCTCTAGTATCACAGGTGGTTTTGCTGCCTTGTTGATCCCTATCCCTTTCTTGTTTTACAGATATGGCAAGAGGATTAGAGCAGGATCTAAGTGGTCCAAGCATTCAGTCTACGATTAAAAGGAAAGATTGTAAATTTGACAGATAAAACAAATAGAGATAGTCCTGTCTAGAATGTAATAATATCCAAATATGCTAAACTCCGTACTCCCCGTCTAATGCATGCTCCTATTTATTACCAACCTGCTTATTCCATAACGCCTTGTATTTTCCGTCTATTGAGATCAACTCAGCATGTGAACCTGCCTCAACAACTTGTCCATTGTGAATAACAAGAATCTTATCTGCGTTCACAATTGTGGATAGTCGATGTGCAATAACAAATGTTGATCGTGCACGTCTTAACTCATCCAAAGCACTCTGAATGCATGATTCGGTATTTGTGTCGACTGCACTTGTAGCCTCATCCAGGATGAGAATAGGAGGGTTCTTCAGGAAGACTCGAGCGATAGCAAGTCTCTGAATCTCTCCTCCTGATAGCTTAACACCTTGCTCTCCAACCTCGGTGTTGTAACCATCGACAAAGCTTAGAATCTTGTCATGGATAGCAGCTGCTTTGCAAGCGGCGAAGATCTCTGCATCAGTTGCAGAAGGTCGAGCGTATCGCAAGTTCTCGAGGATGGATGAATTGAAAAGTAAGGGATCTTGGGGAACAACTCCAAGAGAATTTCTTAGAGAGCTAAGAGTGATGTCTCGGATGTCGTGACCATCAATAGTGATGGAACCTTCGTTGATGTCGTAGAAGCGAAGGAGAAGCTTCATGATTGAAGACTTACCAGCTCCGGTCTCTCCTACCAACGCAACTGTCTGACCTGGCTCAACTGACAGAGAAAGATCGCGAACAGTTGGCTTCCTCTTATCATAAGCGAAGCAAACATCGTGGAATGCAACACGACCATCTACCTTCTCCAACTCCAAAGCACCCTCCTTGTCGGTGATAGTAGGCTTTGTCTGGAAAAGGTAGAGCAGACGCTCAGCATCCACCAAATCAGACATGAGTTGCCTATAGGTATGAGACAGGAATTTCAGAGGCCAAACCAAGTACTCCCAGTACTGAATGAAGAAGACAAAGTCACCAGGCGTCGAGCCACCTTGCCAGACGTCGTAGATAACAAGACTAGCCACGGCGAAGAAGGTGCAGGGAATAAGACCGTTGAGCATTCCCTGGATGTACGCATCTCTCTTTTCGTAGCTCTTGCCAGCAGAGAGCTGCTTCTCAACGGCTGATCCAAAACGATGCTTCTCATAGTTGAACATGTTGAAATAGGTGACAGTCTGCCAGCCTTGAACTGCCTGGTGCATGACTCGAACCTCCTCTCGCTTAGACTTTGTCGACTCTCGACGATTGTCCAGATTCCATCCTGTAGCCTTGACCTCGAATGTGATGAAGAAGATTGATCCAATAGCCATTGCAAGAGCAACATAACTGTTGAACTTCCAGTACAAAAGAACAAAAGCGATGCCCAAGTCAACGACAGTGGGAAGAAGTTCAATAATGAGCATATCCAAAACATTGGTCAATGCTTCACCCTGTTCAATAGCCTTCATAACCTCGGCCGAATCACGCTCAGAGTGAAACTCCATAGGCAGAGACAGAACGTGGTTGAAAGCTGCATTTGTGAGAGATCGGTAAGAGAACTGTTTGATGGGAATCTTGGCCAGAGCCTCGACAAGACCAACAACAGTATCGTGGGACATGATGCTCATAACAACCCATGTGATCAAGGCGGGGAAGGGGTTTTGTTTTGTGAGAAGACGGTCGGCGACGATACCAAGTTGATAAGGAACAATAATGTTGAAGACTCGAGTTGCAATGATACAAAGTAGTGAAATCAAAAGACAGAACTGGACCTTGCGATCCTTCTTAGGAATCAAGAATGGCAAAAAGATGGAAAAGTCTGAAAGGTATCCCCACCAACCTCCCTTCTCTTTGAGCTTCTTGGCTCGCTGGCGTTTGATCTCGATGACATCTTCATCAGACTCACTGCCTGAGAGATACTCATCATCATCCTCGTAGGCGGTGTTTTGAGAGGAAGTTTCGGTGCCGTAGCCTGGGGAAGCAGCTCTGCGGTTTGTGCCGAGGAAAGGTTCTGATTCTTCGGCGTCGGAATCAGAGGTGTAGTATCTTCCAGGGTTGGAAAGATAGTAAATGGCGAGGAATAGAAGTGACAGGATTCGGGATGATTGGAAGGAAATTTGAAGGGTATCGTAGATATCATCCTTGCGGCCGACAGCTGAGAACACCTGTAGAGGAATCTCAAACGCCAAGGTAATAAGTGAGGTTCCAAGAACAAGAGCCCGGTCAACTTCTTGTCGAAACCAGATGTATACCCATATTGAAATGAGAACAACAAGATGAATTGTTTGTGTTTCCTTGCTATGCTGAGTATGTCGAAGGATTGTCGTTATACCCTCGGCGATATATCCAAGTAGCATAAAACCAATAGCAATGCGATCATATAAACGTGAGCCGGAGGCTTTACAGGGGTTAAGACGCCCAGCGTTGATGAGAGTAAGAATAGAAACAAATGCTACGGCGGAGAGAGCAACGCCATAGTCAAGGAAGTGAGAAACCTGAAGAATTGACGGCATGTTGAAAGCCAAGCCAAGCCGGTGCAGGTATGTGGTAAGTCGAAAGGTAATATAACGATTGACATGTACAAATTCCCGTCCAGAGCAGAATCTTATATACCTGATACCTCAGCCCTATTGCGTCCAGCCAAGAGTCTCGCATTGTCATTCGAGGCTTAGAATATTCGACGTAGCCAATCGGCGAGCATGTGAGTCAATGCCACAGCGGGTCGCCACCAGTGCCACAGAGATTAAACATTTAGAGTGGTCACAGACTCAAGGGAGTGATTGGCTAGAGCGTATTAAGAAGTGGAGTGGATGGTCAGTGAATGAAGGGTCTTCAGAGTATCCGCATGGAGCAAGGAATTCTGACGTGTCTGCGCATAGCATTGACTCACTGGTTTTACTTATTGGTGGTCATATACCGAGTCATGAGGATTTCCACTATAAGAGTCTGGAAGGGTGATTGGGATGGGTTTGATAGGCTGAATCGTTTTGACGGGATCGCCAAGCATAACGGGCATTATTAACCAACAGCCTAAGCAGGTGGTTTATAGAAAAATAGGGAACAAGGCAAGATTTAGGTAAGGCTGTCATAAATATTAGGATAGCTTACCTATGTGCCTAATTATTTGTGTCAACACGCTCTCGGTGTCATGGTTATTTTCTGACCCGCCTGCTAGGATACTGGTTGCAAGCATGTCATTCCCCTACAATTTAATGGTCAGATTCTATATTCCCGATGCAGTCAATCCCATTTTCGGATAATATGGTGATATTGGCAAAGTCTTAGTACTCCATGGTGCGACTTGCTACCTGCGGTCAGACTTCATGTTTGTTTTGCGGCCTGATAAAGAAGTCAAATTGAGCATACATATACCAAAGCTTCAAAGCCAATGTTTCAACCCAATGATCCATTTTATTGAACCGTGGGGGAAATCTGTGAGATTGTAGGGGGAATGCCTGAAATTAATCCACGGGGGATAATCCTGACGATTACTGATTCCGACCACAAATACTACATCTTGGCGTCATCCTCACCAAGCTAACCAATCCATCTATCATTCATCCCTCCGATCCCTTTGTCTCAGTCACGATTCATCATCGCAACAAGTAACTCTTCCCTTAGAAGCCAAAGAAGAGGAAATAAAGATGCAGGTCCAAGCAGAGCGCCCAGTACGATGAGAGCACCGGCGGCTCTAATCCATGAGATGGTGCAAACTCCGATATTTTCCAGATCCTTGAAATGATAGGCCAGCCAGAGGAAGCCAGCAGAGTAACAACAGATGTAGTCAAATTGGATGACGGTTCGCAACCCAGTCATCGGGTCTGGAGGAGTGTCGAGGAGGTATTGAGGCACGAAGATCTCAGAGATTGAGTGACGAGAGGTTGCAATAGTATACCACCAAGTCGCTGTGCTGATGATGCTGATGACTACAACAGTGAATCGAAGGGCGTTAAGTTCCTGTTTAGCCGTCTTCAATGATTGTTCCTTTGACTGGGGGATAATCTTGGACAGCACGACCATGATGATAGAGCCCCAGATGGGATACAGTTGCCAGATCCAATTCCACCAATTCCTTGCCTCCAAAGAAGAATGGAAGAATGATGGATAGTGCGTGATATAATATCCCAATACCATCGTAGGCAAAAGAGCTATGCAAGATGCTACACCAGGACGGCTCAAGCTCGGCGTAGTGAGCTTATACGCAGGCGTAGAGACATAAAACAGGAAGAAGAAGATAGGTGCAAGGACACCAATTCCCATGAGCTGAGCCAGAAACAAGAAGGCAAGGGGACTGAAGGATATCAGATATTGAGCTCTAAAGCAGTAAAGAGTGAAGTCCACTTACTATTTGATAACAAAGAAGGTATTCCCAGGTCTATAAGACTCAATCATCACAACAGCATACATACCAGCAAAATCAGTCAAAAAGACTAACAACTGCCAATACGCTTTCTCGTCCGTAAAAAACTGCAAGTTCGCAAATGCAATAGTAACAACAGCAAAAATTTCATCCAAAACAGGGATTTTATAAAAGCTTGTCAAAACTGGAACGTTAATTTCTCCAGCTGTGAAGGTGGATGTCTTGACCATTTCTTCAATGACAGGACCGATTGGTTCGGCTAGGGCGAATGCTCGTGTCATAAGAGCTGCTATAGCAAGGAATGGGATGGCCTGGAGAGCGCGTCGGAGACGGCTCTGGCTAGGAGCGTGTGATGGCATTTTTTGATGTTGATGTTGATGTTGACGTTGACGTTGAAGAGTAAGGTGAGAAAGTCGTGAGATGAGTTATTTGTCAAGGACGGCTAATTAGACCCTAGCTAGTTGTCGGCCCACCAACGTTTCGACAAGATGGAAGGAATCGAAGGATTCAAGTCTAATTACGGATAAACTCTAGAGTAATACTCTTTTAAGTATACTATGGAATTTCATCTGGGAATCGCGGAGACTTAATAATCGCAATGCAGATAATTCATCATGTCCTGATTGGCATGAAGACCTCATGTATCATGAAACATAACGCCCTCTAATGAAGAATACTAGCTACCGCTAAAAAGAACAAAGCCGTACTCCATAATGCATCCAGTCTACGAGCGATCTCAAGAAAGAACAGCGCTGATAACCAAAGCTGCTGCAACGACATATCCCACCACTGACTGGCTCATTAACCTCATGGCATCATCCTCCTCATCACCTTTAGAATCCGTCGAGTTCTTCTCACCACCCTTTTCATCACTATTCTTATCTCCCTTATCCTTGTCACCTTTCTCGGTCTTTCCTCCGCTCTTGGTAGAATTCTTTTCACTCTTCGTCTCATTCCCATTAATCTTCATACCAAAGTTCGCAGCTGTAAATGTAACATTGCCGTTTGAAAGCCACGTCTCAGTTCCGAATTCAACAATTCCTAGCCAAGGGTCTTTCGGTAGATCTTTGACGCGCTTGCGGGCTTCTTCGAGAATATACTGAAATAGAGGATAGAAATCCTCATCGAAGGATAGAATGTCCTGGTTATCCTGAGTAACGGCTGTGAAGACGTGCGTACCACCCGAGTTCTTCCCGTAGAATAGTGAACTGCTTTGTCAGTATGCATCGGTGAAGTGATGAGTGAGAAACTTACAATTCTGTATCTCCAAGCGTCACAGTTGACAGAATGCTGTTTTCCTTCCGTCCAAGCCACCACGGATCGCCTACTCTTCCCAACCAAACCATAAACTCAATAGCAGCAACTTGAGGATAAAGCGTTCTATTCCGATCATCATCCAAGAAGAAATCCCAAGCGGCATTTGCCTGAACGCCTTCACTCGCCAGCGCAGCTTTATTCTTTCCCCATGTTGCAGCACTGAAATCCCGGGGTATTTTGTCTGGATTTCCTGGAGTGTACATCCAGTCTGTGGATAGACGAATTGATGAAAGATTGCTTAGACGGATTGGGAGGTCTGCGTGGTTGAAGCGTACGTAGGGAAACGAGTGGACATCTTCAATATTCTTATCCCAATTCCATGTTGCGTCGAATGCGGGTGTGCTGTTATCGACTTTGAGGCATACAAAACCACTTTTAGGACTCTTTTTATTCCATGCATTGGGATAATCTGCAAGATGTCTGTCAGTTAATGTCATACAATTGGATTGGTTGGCTAACATGATAGCGAATCATTTTCTTGTCCAAAGCGCTGGTTGTCGCATATTGTTTTCACCGAATCAGATGTTGCTGAAACATAATTTGTGAACAATGCAATAGCACAGCCCGAAAATGTCGTCAACTTCATCGCGCGCCTCTGTCTCAAAATGATCGAAAGTTAAAAAAAAGACAAGGGTTCCCATGCAGTGTTACAACATAAAATGGCTTTGACTTTTTCTTTAGGCTGTTGAACAGACAACCCCAATCCCTGTTATGTTATCGCTATCAGCTCAGCCTCAATCGACGTTTTAGGAATACGGTTTCAAGAAAGGTCAAAATCCTCAGACCTAAGGTAAGTAAGACAGATGTAAAGAAAGATATACGAAAGTGATGATGATGATGGTTAGGGGGCTTACGTGGCCAGAAAATAATATGCTAAACTAAACCCACGACGTCATGCGATTTTCTGATCTTCAAAGCGTTGTGGAACCGGCGATGCCAAGGTACGCGGTCTGGTCTTGGGAAATTAATTCTTCTCGTGTTTTTTGGAGATGGGCCAATTGAGAGACGAGATATCGTGTGAGAATACCCTCACTTCAGGTTTGCCGAGCAAATACTACGACTAACTCGTCAATACGATAATTTCCCATTGTCGGTCTAAGCCGTTTTGTATAGATACGAGTTGCCCGATCTTGTTTATACCGAATGTTTGTCGATTCAAAAGACTGCGATAATTTCCTCGTTGTTTGTCTTTATCTTGGCCAAGCTTTATAACTTCCATCACCCGCTTGCCCACTCCAACCTCTTAAAGCTGTTTGCCCTGCGACAAACGCGGTTCAATTGTCTCAACACGCTTACCAACAGTCGTGCGCTAGCATTTCTTGACGCGTATTCGCATTTGCATCATCTGATAATATCGGAGAAGTAGATGCGGAAATCTTGTTTCTGTTTAGGGTTGTATTTTGCTTTCGCGAGAACGGGTCAAGTTGCATCGTGTCCGTCGTATACGGGTAGAATGACATCGTGATACGCGCTGGTGGAACGCGCTTTACGACAGATGCTGATCTGATCTGATAGCTTAAGTGGGATCCCTCCTGTTGCTATTTCTGGTGATATACGAGTGCAACTACGTAGCAGATATTGTCCATTTTTATTATTCCCGACCAATGATAAAACCCTTGAAATAAATGTATTACTTTGACTCGTAGAGTAACTCGAATGATAATGCTATTAATTGCACCCACACAAAGCTGTTCTACTTGTTTCGCACCTGAAGCCTTTGCATTTTAGTTAGGTTGGGTGAGACCATCTCAACGAAGAACATAACACAGCTTGCAGCAATGGCCAGGAGAGCCTTGAGCCTTTAGTAACGAACTCTGACGCGTGTTTTTTATGAATATTATTTACACCAATTTTTATAACCTGGAATCAAGCAGAATGGGCTTCTGCGCTCGCGTTTGATGCGATTTCTGTTCAGCTCCAGGGTATGTGGGTGTTTAGTGGCCGTGCAGAACCGTGGCGGTGCCAAGTCTCCCAGTTAATCTCCTTCATTATCATCAACAGCACCCAAGATGCCAACCCTTGGAGCAGTGAACGCTCCATCCATACTTCAACCGACGTAGAATCTATAGAAATGACTGTAGATCTTCTTTAATGCCTGTACCAGGCCTTCCGTACACCGACCTCTCTTGAGACCGACCTAGGGATTCAATCCAAGACTGCTCGAACGCGACAGCGCACTTCTACCTCGACCGGCGATGATTTCACCATCCTCGAACGTGCCTCGAACACAATCACGCATTCAAATCCTCCTCTCAACTCTACAATAACTTCCGAGATGGCCCCTTTCAAGAAAAGAGAGAGAGCCCAAGGCGCTGTGTCCTCAAGTCCAAACGCCGACAAAGCACCCGAGACTACTACGAAGCATACATCTTCCCAAATACATCATATCGGTCCCTAGCGAGCGGTCATTTTGGGGACTTATCGCCGCAGAGCAATAAGCAGCTACTCCGTTAGAGAAAGACGGACGGATCAGACATGGTGCCCAGTCTTCCTCTGTCACCATCGACCGTGCGAACGATATAATTACCATTGGGTCGCGGGACCGGGATGTTGTGAAGAAATGGGCTAGAGAACAAGGAGGATGCGGCGGCTGCATCCTGATATAGCTGCTATTTACGAGGTTTAGTAGTTCCATAGCTCTGAAAAGTGCGATGAATTGGGTACAACGCAAAGTCCTAAGGAGGTTCTGTTTATCCTTGAACGCGCTGCCAATTGCCTTCGCCTCGGTCGATCGGAGACAGCGTAGGATCTTGAAGTGCACTTCCCTTTGCCTTTCGCCTTGAGGGAGAGGTGCATTTCAGCGACTTGCTGATATTGTGTCCTGGTGAGTCATCCCAACCGCCGAGATCACGTTTGTCTCTAACCATTCGACAGCTCAACATCTTCAATCATCACCGACTACCGCGTCCGTTTAGCACCCGATAAAAATATCGACTTCTTCAAGAGTCGCCACGACCACACCGATAAAACCCACGATCGTCTTCGTCTGCTATGGATAAGCCTAATCGATGACTTGCCCTTGTTGGGCAATCCTATTGCCATTCCTGTCGAGCCTAGACGTCTTGGCAAAGTTTTGAACGCAACGAATCTACAAGTAGCCACGTTCTTTGCATCGCACTCGACGCTTCTAAGACTTGTTGATGCGGGCGCCGATGTACCGGTTGAAGCTGGGGAGAGGACCCCGTTGGCGGATGATCTTTGCTTTTTGCCTGGATTGATCCTTCAGGGTAATACGTAGAGCTTCGTCGCGGTGAGTCGACGAGATGCACGGGTTACAAGTTCTCCCTGGCCATTGTGCGATAGAGGTACTGTGTCAAGTTATTTGGCCAGAGGCATCACTCGTTTCGACAGGCAACGTATTCGGGATGCCTCAAATCATCGCGTCGTTGCAACTGCCGTGACAATGGATCAATCAACATGGCATACGAGCCTTTGTAACAACGAGTTCCTCAAGTTACTCAAGCTACCGAATCACAACATGCTTTACCTTGATGAGAGCATTAACATGAGACAGCATAAAACTCTAAGTTAACGTAGATACTCAGAGCTCAGGCCCTGACGCGGAAACAACCGTAAAAACGCCAATCAGTTAGGTTGTTCCAGAGCATCTAGGCCAAGCCGAGAGCTTTGTGGCGCGATGGCGACCCCGCCTTCATCACCAAGCTCAGCCCGTCAAGGGTTCACCGCCATGAAGTCAAAGCTACCCCTCAGTGCCTCACCATCGATTGATGAGGAAAAACAGCATCATAGCAGGCAATCGAATGCCCTCTGATGATGAAATACAATGAATGTATAGAACACCTTTACTCAACATCAAGGAGATGACTTCTCTAGCACTTCTCGCTGAGAAGAAGTATCGGCAAAGCCGTGTTAATTCCACCTTCACAGCTGTAGTGGAAACCTTAGAGTCTACACAGCCACGCTAATCAAGCTACAGTATGTATCAAGCCCAGTGGCGTTAGCTACCCATGCCATCATGCCAGCAACACGGCAATGACGGCATTGATTCTCAACTATTCTCCTAGAATCCCCCGTAAATCCCCATAGATCGTCTTGAGTAGACCAAGCACTGCCAAGCATTCAGCAGCTGAAACACAGCTTTGTTATGCGTCCATTACGTCCCCAGTGGGGTTTTTGCTCTCTCAGGTCCTGTAGGCCTGAGCTACGTAGTAAGCTTTCCCACATTACGTACCCCAATCTGCGCCGCCTTATCCGAGCTTCACGGCATGCGATTGCCGAAGTGCATCATGGTATGAGCCGTGAGATCCGATGAGCTCCAGCTCCATTGGCTATCAGCGACTGCATGTGAGGTAGATACTGTGTCATCCGAGAAACGTTCCGTAATACTCTCACCTTGTTTCCAAGTTTAGACTCTCTAGCCATAAACGAGGAGAGTCTAATACTAGTATACTACTGTAGGAGGGAGCTTAAAGGACCCTTGGACCCCTCAAAGTATAAAGTTCTAAGCTTTTTTCTTTTGCATCAATTCTTAAATTCTTTATTCAAACATCCTCTCTCTACTTCTTCAATCTCATCACTCTAAAATCTATCACAATGGGTTGGTTCGACGACGACTCTCACGCTGCTCAGTCCTACGAACAGGTTACCCAGAAACCTCACGAGGCTAAGTGGTCCCACGAGCTCATTGGTGGTGCTGCCGCCTTTGAGGCTGCTAAGGCCTACGAGGAGCACTGCGAACGAAACGGTAAGCTTAACGACATGCTGCTTTTCAGAAAGAAACATCGCTAATAGGGAGTTGTACAGGCCAGCCAACGAGCCACGCCAAGGCGAAGGAGTTCCTCGCTGGAGCTATCGGTGCTTTCGTCGACCGAGAAGTTGAGACTCGAGGTCTCGACTTTATTGACAAGGAGGAGGCTAAGCGCCATGGACGGAAGCATGCTGAGGAGGCACTTAACCAGAACGGTCAATGGTAGACGAGAACTTTGATGGATCTTATGCAGCCCAATACAATGAATAACGAGTTAAACTTTTTAAACATTGTTGCCTGCCGTTCTAGTCAGAATGCGTAAAGAGAAATGTCGGACGAATCAAACCATAGAGTCTTGGTTGGTCTGGCATTGACCATTGAGAAGCCCACGGTAGAGGTTAAAATGCAGTGAAATTGGGAAAGGGGGAAAAAACATCGCAGGTTTGAGCAAGTTCACAATATTTCTCTCTTTTTCTTGGTTGCTCTTAGCAATCCAGGCTACCAAATTAAAGAATGCTATATCTCTGGTATAATGTAGGCAAAGAGGGTATTTTCAGGTTCATAATCCTCGACAAGGACAAGCGTCCTTCCTCCACATTTAGATCCATATATATCTGCCCCGTCATCAACTCATAACTCATCAACCACATTCATCTCATCTTAGATAAGATCATGATCACAGATCTTTCCGTCAACGCCTCCAGTAAGATCATGCATATGCAACGCATCCCTGACCTTGATAGCTCCAACAGTAGTGTTAGAAGGAGTCTTGGGAATAAGCTTAACACCATCCATAGCAAGCTTGCTAAGAACATGTGCAGCTGCTTGAGCGTTGATGTGAAGTGTCTCAGGAACAGGGTTGGTAATGTTATCACAAGCTTGGTGATAACAGGCATCCTGCTCAAGACCAGTACCAGTGAAAAGACCACCGACTGGCTTATCGATAACTTCCATGAAAGGAATGTAGTCTGTTCCGCCGGTCAAACCAACGGGAGTGACTTCGATCTTCTTCTTCTCGAAGAATTCCCTGAAGAGATCTTCAATGACATCTGATCCAGGAGGTCCACCGGGACCCTTCTTCTCACCAGTTCCATCAAAAACACCAAAGAATCCTCGAGAAACCATATCAAAGTTAAGATAAGCCAAGAGGTTATCAACTTCGCCCTTCTTCATGTTGTTGACATAGTACCGGGATCCAACGAGACCATTCTCTTCTGCACCCCACCACCCAAAACGGACCTTGAGGTTCGTAGAAAAGTGCTGAAGGCCCTTCGCTGTTTCGAGGATGAGTGTTGTTCCGGATCCATCATCGTTGATACCAGGTCCAGCTTGGACAGAGTCAAGATGAGCACCCATCATAACAACGTTTTCGGCATCCCCACCCTTTGTCTCAGCAAAAACGTTCTGGGTAATACGCTCTTCAATAGTCTGAATGATCTTAACGAAAACCTCAAGCTTCTCTCCAGCATCAAGTTTGGCCTTGAGCGCCTTTCCAGGCTCTTGGTCAATAAGTCCAGCAGGAACGTACTCCTTTGGGTTAGGAGCAGATAAAGTACCAGCTGTAAGCTTAGCTTCATCAGAGTTGTACAAAACAACAACCTGAGCACCGGCCTTAGCAGCTGGTTTAACCTTGCCCGCAAAAGTAGTCTGGTCAGGACAAAGACCACGTTCAACAAGAACAACCTTCCCCTTGACATCTAGCCCTTCATAGTTCTTTGCATCACACGCAGCTTCACCTTCAGGGCCGTGAACAAGCTCAGCAGTAACACCCTTCTCAGAAGTACTGGGTGTATAAGTCAAAGCAATAGTTCTAAACGAATCATCACCAACTTTGACCTCAGCAGCTAGTGTTTGGGTAAAATTAGCAGGGAAATCCTGCTTCCATGCTTTGAATCCTTTTAGTTTGGAGATCTCGTGGTAGATGAAGTCCACGGAGGCGGCGTAGCCTGGAAGGCCGAAGGCACGGTTTCCACCGTTTGCGTAGGCGATTTCATTGAGCTTTTTGAGATTGTGCATCAACCTGTAATAGTTAGTGGAAGATTTTGTCGTTCGGTGGTGTACGACATACCCTTTCTCGGTGATGTGCTTTTGTAGCTTTTTGGAGGTCACCGGAGGATGTGTAGCCTCTGTGAAAGGCGAGAGCGCCAAAAGAGCAGCCGCTGTAGTTAACTTCATTGTGAATGACTTGATGTCTTTGCCAAACTACCTATCAACAACTGAGAAGAAGGGCCGTCCATTTTATACCTGGGTCAACGTCTGATCAACATGTCATCACTCCCCCACTTCTAGTGATCAACAGAAGTTCCTGCAGTGACTTTCCCCCAACGCCTCTTGCGTGATTCGTCCCACCTAGAACTATCACGGAGATATCTCGAGCTTCTGGAAACTAGTCCGGGCAATTGATGAAGATCGCGCTTGAATTGGGAAGGTCGGTAGTCTATTGCTACGCTGACTACTCCATGCCAAGACGACACTAAGAATATGCATAATATTTGAGCTGCCTGATGGGTATAACTTAACCCCGCTGTTGGGAATCCGATGCTTGTCAAGACGTAATTTTCTTGTTTGAAGGGTTCTTGTTTGTGGCCAAGAGATTATTATCCAGTACTGTCGCTAGGAAATAGATTTATGCCAAGCGGTTTATCGTCTTTTGGAATGAGGAGTTACCGGCTGTTGGGCACGTTCATGGAACCTTTGTTTCTCTTGGCTACACTACAGTAAGCGGGGTTACCACTATACTTGCGGTGCATGAGTGGATCATGAGAGCGTTTATAGTTTCCCAGCCTTCTTCTCAGCTGATATCATTGATAGAGAGCTATTTGACACCGGGTATGAGACGATAAGGTGATGGGATCTCCGGAACCTCGATGACATGGAAGATTGATAGACTGGGCTGCCTGCCTATCCCTGGGTATTTACAGCATCTTCCTCGTACACCCTCACTGTCTGCAAACATAACCAACTTATCAGGCCTAAAAATAATTCTCGTCCGCTAAATATTCCCATCAAAGACTCTCAGCTAGTGAAACCGATGCAAAGCTTGTTGGTAAATCCGCAAATCGTCGACTTTTTCCAGCAAAAGCCCAGTCACACGATCACCCTCTCTGTTCCTGGGACAAGTTTCTTCGCTAAGACCTACCAGACTGTACAGAATCTTCAAATTGGAGTAGAGTATACTGCATCTATTGACAACATGAACTTCGTGTCTTCACCGACCTCCGATCACAAAACCTGCTACGTATATATCATGCACGACGAGTACAACGAAGATAACATCATTGCCTCCAAGTACGTGGACACCACCCGGGAGACCAATCAATGGGGGACCCTCTCAGGAACATTCACACCAGACGAATCGGACATGGTCTTTCTATTAGTCAACAGCTGCCCTGATCCACTGAGCTCAGATTTCGCGGTCTAATGGGACAATGCTATTTTCAAGCCGCCGGCAACTGAAGTTTACACGACAGCTACGACAGAAGGGCAAACTACATCTGAGGCTTCTACTCCTGCCACAGAGGGCCAGAATACGTCTAAGACTATTACCTCAGCCACCACAGAGAGCTTGAGTACGTCCGAAGCCCTAACTACCTCGACATCCGGTGATATTGCGACCGCCACTACTACCGAAACTTCAACAGCAACTTCTGGAAGACAGATCACCACAGAAACACATTTAACCGAGTCAATGAGTCTCACTACCAGCGAGACCTTCACAACCACATCTCCTAGCACTACTCTTGCCACAGCAACCCGACGATCACACCCATGCAAGCCGTGAATATTTGCCACAGAGAAAGCTTAGGGTTCTTCAGATAAGATGATACCGTTTCTCTTTCCACTGTGTTGTTGTTGCAAGATTGAAAGAAAAGTAAATGTATTTCTGTTTCTATCACATATCGACATAATTATTTATACATGAACGTTATCTATAGGAATCCATTACATCCAAAATTACGCAACCTGACTAACCAAAGTATCAAACTCCTCATCCGTATGCTCCTGAAATGTTCTGAACTTCTCGTCTAACAAAGTCTCGCCATTTCTAAACCTCTGCATCGTCAATTTCTTACCAGACAATCTCTTCGCCTCAAAAAGATCTTCAACATCTATCAGCTCTGGCACAACAGTCGTGCGAAACTCATATGGCACTCCGCTGCCCTTGATTAGATCAATGCTAGCTTCGAGAAGCTTTGGCTTGACCTTTTTACCTGTGACGCGCTTGTAGTTCTCCAAAGCACATTTAATGTCCATTGCGATGAAGTCGACGAGGTTCTCGGAGAAGACTTGTTTGAGAACTTCGGGAGATGTTCCGTTTGAGTCGAGCTTGACGCTTATTCCTGCGGCCTTGAGGATTCTGAGCCAGGGGAGAAGACCTTTGTGGATGGTGGGTTCACCACCTGAAACGACCAGAGATTTGTGTGAGCTTGATGTGATATGACGGAAGATATCAACGATAGTCACGTCGTCGCATTCTCCTTGTACAAGAGGACCGTTGTGACACCAAGGACAGGCCAAGTTGCAACGAGATGTGAACATGATGGACGCCTGCATTTTGCCGGGATAGTCGCTCAATGTACTCTTGATGTATCCGGCAACAGGCAGATCTTGAATAGCAGCGACTTGCTTCTCCAATTTTTGAAGCTTGGTGTCGTCCTTTACGCGCTCAAGACCAGTTTCGTACTTGTAAACTTTTCGTTGAACAAACTCCTTGGATTTTCCCCTGTTCCAGTCCCTCGTAGGTCGAAAATAACCCACGATTCGAGAGTAAACGAGCGTCAACTCACCACATGCCGTGCACTCTGGTTGTTCGCCAGCACGATATCCATGCGTCGGACAAATACTGAAGGTCGGAGTAAGCGTGATGTAAGGAATTCGAAAGCGAGACGTGAGAGTCTTGATCAAGTCCCTTGCCAACTTCCAACTAGGCAACTGTTCTCCAAGAAAAGCATGGAAGACAGTTCCACCAGTATACGAACACTGAAGAGCCTCCTGATGACCCATTGCCTCGAATAGGTCTTCTGTCGTATCAACAGGCAACATCGTAGAGTTGGTATAGAAAACAGGAATTTCCTTGTCGGGGAACAGTTCCTTGTCTCTCCTGGCGAATTTGTAGCATGTACTCTCCGCAGGACTGGCTTCCAAGTTATAGAGATTACCTGTTTCTTTCTGGAAGTCTTGAAGTTGGTCTTTGATGAATTCTAGAACTTCAAGGGCAAAGTCTTGTCGTTCACCAATACCTTCTCCGAGAAGATCAACCAGGGCTTCGTTCATGCCATTTATGCCGATGGTGCTGAAGTGGTTGGTCCAGTATGATCCGGTGCGATGCTTGGTTGCTGATAGATAGTGCGCAGCGTAGGGGTATAGAGTTGAGTTCTCGTCGACCATTTTTCTTTTGATCTCTAGAGAGTCTTTGGCCACTCTCAAAGTATTGGTCAATTCTGTCATGAATGTCTCCTTGGAGCCATTGGATCGGTATGCGAGATTGGGCAGGTTGACGGTAACAACTCCGACAGAGCCAGTCAAAGGACTTGCACCATACTGACCGCCGACTCTGCAGTGGAGTTTACTAAGATCGAGTCTCAGTCGACAACACATGGACCTAAAGTCATCAGGGTCGAGATCGCTGTTGACAAAGTTGGCAAAGTATGGCACGCCGTACTTTGCTGTCATCTCCCAGATTGACTGCCAACGTGGTGACTCCCAGTCAATCTCATCAGTGACATTGTATGTGGGAATGGGAAAAGAGAAGATATTGCCGTTTCCGTCGCCTTGCATCATGACTTCAGCAAATGCCTTGTTGAGTAAATCCATCTCTTCCTGGAAGTCACTGTATACCCAATCGGTTCGCAATTCACCGCCGATAATAACGCATTGATCGCCGAGTCGCTTGGGGCAGATGAGGTCGAGTGAGAGGTTGGTGAACGGTGCTTGGAAACCGCTTCGGGTCGGGACGTTGAGGGAGTAAACGAAGCTCTGAACGTATTTGAAGACGTCAGTGTACGATAGATTGTCGCTGCGAATGAAAGGCGCGAGGTACGTATCGAAGCTAGAAAGAGCCTGGGCGCCTGCAAGTTCGCCTTGCAGAGTGAAGAGGAAATTGACGATCTGATTGAGGGCGGTATTGAGATGCTTGGCTGGTCGACACTGAATTTTATTCTCAACACCACCAAAACCTTGGAGGAGAATATCTTCAATACTCCAACCAGAGCAATACGCACTCAAAAAACCAAGGTCATGGATATGGAAACGGTTGTCGCTGTCATATTGTCGGATCTCTGGGGTGTAGATCTTTTCCAACCAGTATTGCGAGATGATCTGATTGGAGACATATTGCATGAGTCCTTGGTGAGAGTAGGTCGAGTTGGCATTCTCTGCTGTTTTCCATGTTCCTTTGGCGAGATACTCATCGACGAGACCAATGTTGGAGGACATTGTTAAGATGGATTGAAATTGAGTGATGAAAGGGAATCAGGTGATAAGTGCATTCAATTAAATGCGATCTTGACACGAGATGCAAGATCGATTTACAAACTGTCTACTGCAGGTCCAGACTTTTATTTAAGATATCTACTGTTTACACTCAACGCGGTTCCTTGAACGCGTTGCATAACTCACCATCAAACCACCGAGTTAATTGACCGAAAACTGGTGTGACTGTGACGAAATTCACATCACAAAGCTATGGCCATGCTCCCAGAAACACGCTCTCTACGCGTTAAAGGGGAGACTGACTGGCCTGATGTGCCTTGGCTGGACCACGAGTCGAACACGGTAATCGTGACTTGGCGTGAAATGGGTCGACAGCGTATGAGGGAATCAGCCAACGGTGGTTCAACCAATGTGTCACTGACTCAAAGGTTAGAACTCGTCAGTTTTTTGACAGGAGATTTACAGGGAGACGCGGTCAGGGCGAGCGCGTTAACCTTGCTTATCGTTATCGCTTTGGAGGGGCATGTCTGTGGACAGTACGGTGGAAACTACTCAATATTAGGCTGGCTTTACATGCAAGGCCAGGTACTCTTTAACAGACATTACCCCTCCAAACCTCGGCTATCGAGTTCAAGTACAGCCACCCAACAACACTAAAAGCTACCCTGTATAAGTCTGAATTACCTGATTCTTTACGGCTCAACTAGATAGCTGGAGTCATTGATATTAACTTGAAGTAACCTTTTATACTTCTGTTTTAACCAGAGTAAAAAAACCTTCTTTTTTCTCGAAACTCACTACACTGCTCACGTTTGTTTCCTCAGTTCAATCCGTTTTACACCCAACAACACTACTCAATTGGGTTTATGTCGCTTTCGACCTGGCCACAGAACCTCGTAGAATCTCATCCGTGCCGTTAGACCCCAGATAGGAATAGTGGTCGTTCCCCATGTTTCCGAACAAGAGGCATCACATCATTGATCATGTAAGCTGCATGCCCCGCATATGAGCTGTCCCAACAAACGGGGATGATGCTTGAGACGATCTATATCACGAGTACTATGGTTTTCAGCTCCGAGCAAAAGTTCTACCGTCTATTGAAACTTTTTCGCCTTTTATTGGGGAATATCTTGGCAAACTCTTTCATCGTGTGTCAATGGCAACTTACTCAACGTCTTTAGCGCCTCTATTCACAATATTGTTCCAAACGGTTGTCAGCAGTTCTGTTTTAGCGTCGCCACTCCCGATCGATAAAAGCTTATCGCCATTTCTTGATAATCAAGTCAAGATCTTGGCAATTGTCAAGACTTTCAGGTCGGGTTGCAGCCGCTGCCACTTTCAAGCCCAATTTCTTTTTACAGATGCAATGCTACGTGGACTGGGATCAATGTTATTCCCCCTCTCCCAGCCTCTGTAGTCATATCATGCCGTCAGCGCACAGATATAGCGGCACAGGCCAGGGATGAAAACGCCTCCTTGGAAAGAAAAAGAAAAAGCATAATTTGTTGGCGCCAGACTATTGAATTATTTTCAGCTAGCTATCAACTTGTGGCTTACAAGCTTAACTCATACAAGCATGTCGCAAGGCCAACTCGTATCTTTACTTGTCAAGATACGGAATCGACGGTTGGCACCGTTGGGTCTAGCCAGGGCAAAAACCAAGCTATTGAAAAAAAACACATCAGTTCATTCTCGAGTTATATGCAGCCGAGAAAACGCCTCCACTGATCGACCGACCTTTGTATACCAATCAAACTTGTATGACGATTAACGCAACGTGAATTGTTCTCTCGATCGCTTAGACTACCCCTTCTTGATGCCAATATTTTGTGTCTAGGATGATCCCAGCAACGAGGTTGGTCGTAAGAGGCGGCTGGCTCTGGGCCAAGATGTGCGTTCAAAATACAAGGATCATCAAGAATTCTTAGACCAACAGCACTAATTCTTACAGCCTATACTCTTCAACATCATTCATATCCAGCTGGACGTTTGGGCCCGAATAACTTCTATGATTCATATGAAGCAGTCTAATGCACGAAAACAACCATTACCGACGCTCTTTTAGCGTTATCGCCTCGTTAATCAGTCATCTCGGGCACCTAAAATAAAAATAAACCAACTAGCAGACCCCTGCAATCGCGCAATCCACCAACTAACAACGACAACCTATAATTCTTAAAAAATCCCCATATATCAGCTTGTCAGCCAAGAAGCGTTATTGGCGGCCACCTCTTTTCCGACGCGGGGCCTGCGTCTGTTTTTCCACCTGAACCTGAACACTGCAGGATGCATGGTAAGCTCCAGTGAGACCGGTCAACGTGTTGTACAGCTAGATCCTCATGAAAATACTATCCCTGGACCTTGGCTGGTAAAACACGGGAGAAAGAAGAAGATCTAGACTGCTTAAGACCAAATCGCCAACGAAACAGGTTTTGATCAGCGAATCCCAAGACCTCGGAAAATTACTGAGCTGGGGTTACGCCAAGATAGGGAGACCAATAGTGCTGCGGACTTACCGTCGATCAATCTCAGCCGTCTCGGCAATAGTTGGTTGTTATTCTTGGCAACCAGTGTACAACATGGTCTACCTTAGTTTGTGTATCCACCTACATCTCGACCCTCGTACCTGGAATATCCCTCCCCGCAAAGCCGGTGAAAACGGTAAAGTAGGCTGCATACCGGAACTTAAAAAAAAAGAAATGTTTCAGTGTGTGTTAAAGAAACTATATCACGATTTTGTGTTGTATCCCGCTGATTTAAAACAAGATAATCACGCAATCAGATGTGCAGGTCACGTACAAGAGCCGTGAAGGAAAAAGCCACATTAAGAACATTGTTTAACAATTTCATCGAATGAAACATTCTGATTAGATAGCCTGATCTGCAAAGTAACCCTACAGACACCTAACGCCGTTGACGGTAAGCTGACCCGTGAAACATTTTTCATAAAGAAAAGCATAACTATGTTTTCATGCTGCATCAATTGAGGTTGTCGACCTGCATTAGGACTGCATAAACACGAGCTGACTAGCAGATACGAGCTTATGGCTGAAGGGCACTATTACGATTGGTTGTTGGGCCTTGCAAATATTGGACAACTCAACGATATGCGGCCTACGATATTCGGGAGGCGGGTCGTGATGTGACTGATAGATTCTTTGTGATATTGATGTGATTGTCTCATGGGGCATGTGAAGATCGTAACCATCACCAGCTGAACAGCTTGAGAGACTATCGAGTAGGTGAAGCTCAACTTTGTATAAAGGCGTGGTGTGATCCCCTCAATCTCAACGAATTCACTCCAAGCTTCATCCACAGCTCAACTCCTCAACCACTCTTTCCAAGCACCATCATCACAATTCACCTAAGCCTTTCGCTTCATCCATCAACATGAAGTTCTCCGCTCTTCTCGTCCTTGCCCCCTTGGCTCTCGCCATGCCCAACCCTGGCGACTACTGCCCTCCCGCCAAGACCGTCACTGTCACAAAGGACGTCTACAAGCCCCCCGTCACAAAGACAGAGACTGAGACTGTCACCAAGTACAAGCCTACATATATCACCAAGTACGAGACCAAGTACGAGACAAAGTATGTCACCAAGACAGACACTGTCACCAGCTGGAAGCCTCCTGTGACAAAGTACGAGACCAAGTACGTCACCAAGACGGAAACCGACACTGTCACCAAGTACAAGCCTCCCGTCACCAAGTACGAGACCAAGTATGTTACCAAGACCGACACGGTCACCAAGTACAAGCCTCCTGTCACCAAGACCGAGACCGTCACCAGCAAGTACCCCGTCACCAAGTACGAGACCAAGTATGTCACCAAGACTGTCACCGACAAGTACTGCAAGCCTACCAAGGGAAGCTACCCCCCTCCCTATGGCGGCGGTGGTGGCCACTACTAAGCTTAAGAGATTTATTATCTCCAAGCTGAAGCTTTTTCACTTCGGGGCAAGTGATAGAGCATATTTATGATGGTACCACGACGCTTCACGACACTCCTTCTAATGAGATTAATGCCTTCTTGTTGTTATATATATGGGCTGTTACCACTACTGGTTGGAGTAGTGGGAGGAGGCTACTCCTTGGTAGCTTCTTTGGCGATTGGATAAAATCTTCTTCTTCTTCAAGACATTCTTTATATAGTGGGCGACTTCAGTTGTCTATAGATTCTAAATAGGTGAATTAAAATATGGTTATTGGAAATAATTTTGGTCTTTATAGTGAAGTCTGTTAGCTCATGAGCGGGTGATCCGCTTTTCTAATTGGTAGAGTAACTTGGTTTGACACCCTTGGATATTTAGATGCAGGACATCATGATGCTATATTGTGTAGTGGCGATTGATTAGCGCATGCTCTAAAAAGTAGAGCTAAAAAACTGGTCAAAAAGCCTAATAGTCTTAGACTATGCTTACATATCCCGATGGAATTGTACAGCACATATCACGAGCTAGCAGCGAAGGGTGTCTTTCTCAAACACAAGTAAATGAAGAACAATCTATAAACAAAAGAGGGACTTGATAATACACTACTAAAGGAAATACTCTCCACTAGAAATAATCCCACCAGCTTTCCCTCCCTTCACAAAGACGGCGACTCATGACTCCCTGGCCTACAGCCACTGCTTGTTTCCCCAGTGAGATACGAAAGAACCACCACTACCACCATCAATGCTAGCCTTGTTGATAACAGAGAGAACAGCGGTAGCAGACTCCTCGGGAGTGATAGCTCCCTCCCAATGGGGTGCGTATTCCTTGAATGCAGCGACCATCATCTTCATACCCTCGATTTGCTCCTCAGTATCTGGAAGATGATTAGTATACTGATAAGTGAATTTTAGAGAGTGGTGTAACTTACAGTTAGAAGTGTCTTGAGTAGCAACAAGACCAGGAGATACAGCCATGAAGAGAATACCCTCTTTTCTGTACTGAGCGTCAAACTTGGCGATGGCCATGTTCAATGCACTCTTGCTCATGGTATAAGGTGTTCCATCAACGACTTGGAATTTTGTTACCATGTCGGCATCGGCCATGCCGGAAGAGATAGCGATGATTTTCTTGGCTTGCCCGTTCTTGATGAGGGGCATTGCCAGGTTGAAGAGATGGACGTTCCCGAGGGTGTTGATCTTGTAGGAATCAAGCATATCTTCGTCTAGCTTCTCTGGGTCCTCGCCTCTGGTTTAGTTGTGAGTAATTGTCTTGGTGCTTGTGCATAGAAGAACTTACAAGACGCCGATGGGGTTATGGGCTGACCATTCGGATTGAAAGGCAGCGTTTGCGATGACATAGTCAAGGCTACCACCAGTAATCTTGGAAACCTCGCTGATCAAGTTCTGTGAATGCATATTAGTAAATATATCCCAACTAGACGATTTGACCTACCTTGATATCCCTGAGATTCTGGATTTCACCTTGGACATGGTGGATGTTGGATCGGCCAGGCAGTTCTTGCTGGACCTTTTCGTCTGTAGCTTTCTTGTTGCGGACAAAACCAATGACAGTGTTATTCTTGTCAGCAGATAGCTGACGAACGAACTCGAACTATATAATAATCAGTGTTGTTTTGGTGAATCGAGTATTGAAGGACTTACACCGAGGCCACGGGAGGTTCCGGTGATAAGATAAGAAGGCATTTTGTTGGAGTTGAAGCTAAAGCTAGGTAAAGTCTGGTTAAGAGTGTTAAAAGTGATGATTGTTGTGATTGTTGATTGAATGTGTGTGATGTGAATAAATCTCAACAGTAGACCTTTAGACCATATATATACTATTCTTCAAGGCATATTGACTCTGGTATCTGTTGATTGCTTTGTAATTTGTATGGTCCTCACCAGCGTCACGCCCATGTCAGCGGAGTTGATCTTGATAGGTAAGCGGACTTATTAGTGGACCTTGCTTAGTGGGGCCTCGCAGAAAGTTGCTCTGCAGCGCAACGCTAACCCATCTTGCATATAATGGAACTCAACCTTGGTGATGCTTTTGAGAGAATATACGATCATCACGGTGAAGTACAGGGAAACACATATTATCAATCTATCTTTGAAACTCCGCCTACGATATATTTCTTGGCGGTTCTTTTGAGAAAATTGGCAATGCTATTGAACTTAAAGCCAGCATGTCTTGGAGACCTACACTAGTCTCATTATGTATACTTCAAGGAATAGCGAAGACCTGATATTACCTCCGTTGTGTATCGGACAGAAACTGTTACATGATTCAATACAAATTTAGTATCTGACTATACAAATGCTGGTACCGATCTCTGGGTAGCACTAAGAATAACACCCAACTTTCTAACATAATCCATCTCCTCAACATACAAGTCTTTCTGCACCCAGACAGTTTCAATGACCCGATTCACTGTAGCGATATTACCATGCTGCTTATTCTCAATCGTCCTGTGCAAAACATCCAGAATCACCACCCTTTGCTCATCAGTCTCAGCTTCACAGCCAAATATCAGTAAAGGAAAAGGCCATTGGCAAGCTGGTAATTGTTCCAACAATATGAAAGCTTGCTGAATCCAGGCCTTGAACTTTTGATCCAATGGAAGAATACCGCAAGATGCACGTCTGAGATAGATCAAGGTGGATAATCGGTGAAGCTCGACTACCAGGCCAAAGCCTGGGTATGCTGGGTTGGTGTCTTTTGCTGAACTATCAACGTTTCGAAGTCTCCAGTCAAGTATCTGAAGTTCAGTTTTATACGAATCGGTTTTGTATCGTGGATCAGAAGGAATTGTAACAGCGTTGAAAACTTCTGAAAGAAGATACAAGATCTCATGTGGTGTTCCTGTCAAGTTTTCGGGCTAAATATGTTAGTTACCAGGACCGATAATTATCATCTGCAGAGTACACACCTGCCCAGCTGCGCAAACAGCAGGGTGAAACACATCACGACCGTCTTCGACTTCAACCCCAGGATATAGTGTGACATTCGGTTGCCAGTGGCGTAAGCTAAACCTACCCATGGTGTTGGCATAATGAACACAGCCGACAAGAGCAGTTAGGTCATCATCTTGACCAGGTTTTAACTCGTCCAGTCTCGCTTGTTTGACTATTTTCGTAGTGCCACAACCGTACCATAGCCAGTGGCTTGACTCCATCGATGTTTGGTGAATCTGATAAGTGTTAGACCATAACCTGGGTTCAATGGAATGCGCATACCTCAAGGGTGCATAAGATTACACCGGCTGCGATATGGCATGCTGATTCTAGGAGACCAATGACGCCGTTTGCTGACGTTGCTAGTTGCCGTAAAGCAGTGATTTTATATCGAGTCGTAGTTTGTAATGCGTTGTCACGATGAAAGGATGCTAAGGCTAGGGAGGATTTGAGTATTGCTGTTGATGAAGGCGATATATCGGAAAGAGCCATTCGGATTATAACTTCTCGGACTCTCGGGGCGTCGTGGCCGAAGGCTGTGATGGAGTATGAAGCTCTATAAATGACTAGTTTATGTAAGCGAGTTTGTTCAAAGAAGGGATTGAGCGATAATGTTTACAGTATTGAAACAGATCCTGGTCCAATGGGTTGAGATGTATGGTGGCTGTAGCCATTGGAGCTTTGAGCAACTGTAGCGGCGTTTCTGGAATCTCAGCGGGTTTATTATCAGAAGATACTAATGCAGCTACGGGTAATCCTTTCATCATGAACCCGTAAGGCTTAGTCTCGGTTGACACGAGATCGTGTAGCGTAATATCCGTAAATGATGTGTTGACCAATCGATGTTTAGCTTGCCGACCATTGGCACGTCCCTGTCTCGGTGCAGGTCCTACAATAGCCCGACGGGTGTCATTTCGACGCGGCCAGGATAATTGCATACCATAGCCCTTACAAACACGGCCAGATTTGATGCATCGGGCACATTTTGGAAAACCTTGGTCGCAGCGGACTTTGCGAGCTGCCAATACTGTCAGTAGTGAATGGTGATCGCAGGGATTAGAACAAACCTCTACAGGTTCCACATCCTTGTGACGGCATACTGAGAAAATGGAGGCGTATATCGTAGATGCGCTCGCAAATACTTTCCTCTACTACTATTTGTGACGTTGAAATGTAGGTAAAGATTCGGCTTACCAATACAAACTCCGCCGTAAACAGTGACGCTGATGATGGTGTCGGTAATATGCCGGCAATATCAAGCCTCACTCTTCTGGCAACTTTTTGCGAACCTGGATTAGTAATTACCCCGGAGCTGTATCTGAAAGCTTTTATCTATAGACTACTCCTCAAGGGAATAACCTGGCAGAATGGGACGTTTCTGTCTTTACTAAAACATCCTTCTCTAGGCAACTGTACACATTTTTGGAGATATTCAGCAAGTACATATAGTAATACGTTAATCAGTACTTTAATGCAGGGATTAGTGCCATATTAATATGGAATTTGGCATGTACCTCTCAACCAGTCTCATCCGGTATCAGGCATTAGTTACATGCATCGCTCGCGGTTTAAATCTAATTTATTACCCTTACTCTGCCGCATTTGTGCTAGATTGAAGTAGACAAGAGCATCAAATCTCAATGTGATGACCCCGAAATTTACTCCAAAGCACCGACACATAAACAAAGTACAACAAAAAGACAAGTCCCGTTGGTGCTGACATCACGAACCACCACCATATTCCCAAGTTTCCATGTTCGATCTGAGTCACACTCATTCCAAAGAAACTGGTCGTGAAAGACATAGGAACAAAGATAAATGCTAAAAATGTTAACTTTCCAACTCGCTGTGCCTGAATGATTGCTCGCTGAGACGCCGAAATCGACATGCTCGGGATCAAAACTGAGATTGAATCGGTGGTCCGAGTATGAAGACTAATTGTGCGGTCGAGTATATACTGAAAATATTGTTCAACACCATGTACTGCGATTGTAGTTTTCTCGCTGTTGGAATCATCCTTCGGCCATGTTGAGAGTTGCGCATTCATGATGCTTTCTAGAACGCGTTTCGTCTTCTGAAGCTGGCCATGGACCCCAAAAGCTCTATTAGATCGATCGCTAGTGTCATGAGCTATTGGCTAGACTATTGAAGTAACTCGGGGCATTTGTACAAGAATGGTAAAGCACGTTTCAAGCTCAGGGGTAAACCGGTACTTCGGGTCGCCTCTAGCCTGGTTTGGATGCCGTACCGGCTTTCTGGCGCGGCGGAGTCTCGGTCGACTTGATCTCGGGATATCTTCGAGCGAGATGCTGAGATTTCTCGTGTTATTTTTATCTGACTAGTATCGGGATGTGGGAGGTTGTCAGTGTCTATTTGAAGTAGTTAGCATCGGAATGTGGGCGGCTCTCAATGTCTATATAACCAAGTAACTAACTGAGATATCATCAATTCTTGGCATCATTAGATCCAGCAGTCTCCAAACCTGTCTCATTCTTATCTGAGACATCTTCACATTCGTTAATACAATCTCACATTCTCTTCATCATGCGTTTCTCTCTTTCACTCCCCGCAGCTCTGCTGTTATCCACCGCTTCAGCAGCAGCTCACTCCGAAGCAAAGTCCCCCAATGCACTCAGCTCCCTCGGTCTCACCGTCGCTACAAACGCCGATCAGCACGGCAAAACCGCGAACTACCAGAAGAAATGCCCCTTCGACATCACCCCCGTCAAACCTCATGACCAATGCTATCATCATGACATCCCTTTCCCCAAGGGTTGTAATGGAGAGAGATTCATCGATTGGAAGACCTTCAAGGCCAATGGCGCTAACCTTGGCGCTTGGCTTGCAAAGGAGAAGACTCACGACCCTATCTGGTGGAATTCTCTTGGTGATAAAGCTGCCGCTACAATCGATGAGTGGGACTTGTGCTTGGCTCTTGGTAAACAATGTGGCCCGATCTTGGAGAAGCGCTATGCATCTTTCTTGAACACTTCTACCATCGACATGCTGGCCAATGTCGGAGTCAACACCCTTCGCATCCCTACCACCTATGCTGCCTGGGTTAAAGTCCCCGGCTCTGCCTTTTACCACGGTAACCAGCAGCAATATCTTCGCCGGATTACTCAATATGCTATTGAGCGATACAATATGCATATCATCGTTGGACTTCACTCCCTTCCCGGAGGTGTTAATAACCTTGACATTGGCGAAGGATTTGGCCATGATGGTTGGTTTTATAACACTACAAACCTTGCTTGGAGTCTCAAGGCTGTTGACGAGGTTCTCGAGTTCATCAAATCAAGCGGTCACAAGAACGCCTTCACCATTGCTCCTATCAACGAAGCTAGTGATAACCTGGCTGGCTTTGGATCTGCAAAGGGTCTGTCTGACAAGGCTACCAACTGGGTTCTCACCTACATGAACGGAGTCTTTAAGCGTGTTGAAGCTCTTGACAAGCGCATCCCGGTCATGCTTCAAGATAGCTTCAAGGGTGCAGCCTTCTGGTCCCCACTCTTCGACAAGAAGCGCAACATGGTCATCGACTCACATGTCTACTACTTTGCTGCAGCGGGTACTTATTCACAATACGTCGCTCCCGCTGTATGCGGCCAAGCCAAGTATCTCGCCACAGAAACAAAGTTCCCGGTATTTATTGGAGAATGGTCGCTGCAGACTATGTACAATAACACTTTGGCTGTGCCTCACCGCAAGACCATCTTTGATACTCAGAGATATGCCTGGCAGAAATATGTCGCTGGTGGTGCTTTCTGGACTGCGGTTTCTTACGCTACCAACCCTGTTGATGGAAAGGGCACTCAGAGAGATTATTGGAGTTTTGTTGACCTTATTCGGGCTGGTGTTATCACCAAGGCTACAACAAAGAGCTACTGCTAAACAAAGCTATCAAGCCAACTTTCTTTCGATATGTCGGAACTTCTATTTCTTCTATATATATTAAATATTGCTTCCTTCTAACCTTATTCACATATCGTTCTTCTAACAATCTGACCATCAATATTATTTATTCCCCGTAACCGTTGGAACCCTACTACCTTCAAGTGTGTATCTTTTGAAGCACAAGAATCGAAATACTAAACTATGGTCTCCTCAAACTTTCAACTTCTTGAACATGCTCCACTTGTTCTTCTTAGGAACCCTGATCAACCAATATGCAAACAATGCCATTGCAACATCAAATACGACGTATGCCCACATTAATCCAAAATTCCTCCATCGCTCACTGTAGTGGATATCTAGAGTAGCGAGGTATGTGTCGGTTGATGACATCGGACAGAAGAGACATGTCTGCTTGGAGTCTGGGTTGGATAGAGCACCACCAACCGCCTCCACGAATTGTCCAACGTATTGCCCACAAGTGAGATTCGAAGGTGTCTGAAACTGAAGAAATTCAATGTCGGAGCATGTTACCTCAGATTTGGCGACACCATCGGAGATCATCGCACCGATGAGGTAGGTCATGGGTGAGACGCGATACATGAAGGTCCAAAATCCGGGCAAACTAGCATAAGGCACGAGGACTCTGTAGCAAAGTTAGATGAGTATCCGAAAAGATCTGGAATCGTAACACATACCCGCAGAAGACAAGAGACATCATAAACAGTAGCAGCGATAAAGTTGCTCCAACTTCCGCAGTAGGTGATCCCGCAACACACATATGAGCAAACGTCCCCTCATAAACCATAAAGACCCATGTCAAAAGGAACATCAAAGCACCTCTTTCATGCTGAGTATCTGTAGCCTTTCCATTGTTATACATTCCAACTAGGAAGTAGAAGGGAAAGTAAATAGCCAAAGTCGCCACGGAATTCCATACTATCTCAACCACTGTGTTGGCTAGAATGAGATTGTGCCAAGCATAGGTCTTGGAAGATCTTTCTCTTCCCTCGTAGAGGGATCGTTGGGTGACGAAGCCGGGCATTGTTTGGTAGACAAGGAAGGCGAAGATGACGAGAAGCATGAAGATAGAGAAGAGCTGGTTTTGAAGACCTTGGAGGGAGAGTGGTGAATCTTGGAAGGATAGACCGATGAAAAGGCTCTGTCGATGTTCAGTACGTTTGTGAGGGAACGTTAGATTGGTTGACTTACTGTTATAAAGCAAAGAGATAGCTTAGAGTAGATGTAAGTTGGTGTTCGCCAATACTGCTCTGCAACGCGTTTTGTGCAGGCAATAAACTGCTGAGAGAACGATGCAGCATATGCTGTATCTGCTGTACCCAAAGGGTTGACGGTGACTGTACCAGTCTGCTTTGACTGAGCCAGAGCATCCAATTCAAGTTGAATAGCTCCGAAATGAGAGCTCTGTTTCCAAGTCTCGGTCCAGTCGCGATCCGAATGTGCGCCAGGAGCAGCACCGATGACTTGTAGCATCCATTCAGCAGGATTTTCATCTTTACCACAAGGAGTAGCATCATAACTCTCAAAGTATCCCGTCAAAGCAGATGCATTGTCGCCGATATCACCAAAGTAAACTGTCTTGCCACCCTTTGCAAGGAGCAATAGGCGGTCGAACTGTTGAAAGATAATTCCGGATGGTTGGTGAATAGTGCAGAGGATAGCCTGGCCGTGGTTCGCTAGCTTTTTCAGAAGGGATACGATGGCCCATGCTGTTTGACTGTCGAGACCGGATGTTGGTTCGTCAAGAAAGATGAGGACTTCAGGCTTGGCGACGAGTTCCACACCGATGGATAGCCGCTTTCGTTGTTCAACGTTGAGACCTGGGATGTTAGTTAGCTATAGCCAGCTAAAGTGGTGGAATGTCATACCTTTGCCTGGGACTCCAATGACTGCGTCTGCGTACAGGCTCATTTCGAGTAAGTTGATAATCTCTTCAACAAAATCATACTTTTCCTGCAATGGCGTAGATTCTGGCTGCCTCAAGATGGCACTGAACCGAAGAGCCTCTCTTACAGTCGAAGTTTCAAGATGAATATCTTGCTGCTGTACATATCCAGTCGTTCGTTGGAAAGATTTGCTGCGAGGTAATCCGTTTACGAGGATATCGCCTGTAATGACTCCCATTGTCACACGATCGGCCAACACATCTAGAAGAGTGGTCTTTCCCGCACCAGTAGCTCCCTGAAACTATTAGAGACTGCCAATGTCTTGTTGAGAACGCTTACCATTAAAGCTGTAAGCTTGCCTGGTTGAACCCAGCCATTAACCTCTGAAAGAATTCGTCGCGTTTGACCTTTGATCTTGATGTCATAACAGACGTTTCTCCAACAGAAGGTCGAGCTACTTGGAGACTTCTCAATAGCGGTGGGAGTGGTATCGCCGTTGTCGGTGCGCTGGGGTTGGAATCCAGATGTCGCGGCCTCTTCGTCTCTCATTTCTACTTGTCGAGATTGCTTGGCTTTGCGGAAAACGAGGATCTCGCCCTTCGATGCTTCGGATGAAAAGAACTCCGCGGCAAACATGTAGGTGCAGGTGAAGAAGACGATGAAACCGATGAGGATACCATAATTCCTGGAAAGTTAGTTGAAATTCATTTGCGGTGCCAGATCATAACATACCTCCATAGATGGGAATAGCGATATTTGTAGACCGCCCCGATGAAGAAGTCTCCGTTGATGAAGTCTCTTCCAGGCAAAGCACCAGCAACAGAACAAGTTCTTTGCGTGGGTTCAATGTTTTCGTATCCAGGACCAGAAGGTATCATTGTCGTGCACTTGAATTCCCTTCCCGAGAATTCATTGGCGACCAAAGACTCGTACGCATAAGCGATCGGATTGACATAGTTGATCCATCTCAACCAACCCTTCATGTTCCGAATTGGCAAGACAAAGCCAGCGTAGATGACCAAACCGATAATGAAGATGGCAGCTGGTACGAGCGCTTGGTGCACTGTCTTAGAAGACTGTGCGATGGTGCGCAGGATCATCGACATTGTCATTGTGGTGGTGAGGCCAAAGAGAAGGAAAATGAAGAATGATGAGACGTCGCGACGAAGGTTCGCCATGAAATACAGAGGAATATTGAATGCCAGAGTTGAGATAAGCTTGGAGGGCATGTCGCAGATGACAGACGAAATGGACTCGGAAAGTGGGCGATAAAGAGCGTATCGGGCGTGCTTTTCGACAATCGGCCGCTGGGCATAAAGTGCAAGGATCTATTCAAGGATCAGTGAGGTCCAATCTTGTAGGGGACGGGTTTACTGACTTCGAGAGCACTGCTCAGACCATTGAACAGAATAGCGAAGAACAAAACTGAAGCACGACGATTCATACTCTCGGCGGTGTTGGGTAGATCGAAATAAACACTTCCAAGAACAAGCGACATGATGAAGTTGATAAGAACAGTGGCGATGAAGAACGTCTTGTCGCCAAGAAGTCTCTTGACACCTCGACCCATGCATAGTCGGATCTGCATAGGGACAGAGATAGTGAAAGGGCTTTTCTCAGACCTGTAATAAGTTAGTGTTAGCACAGACTGAACCCACGGTGGATGATGCGGTGTTCATACGTAAATTTAGCCTTCTGCGCCTTTCTAATATCCGTCAACGTTTCAACCTGTCTCCCATCAAGAGGATACTGAATCTCGAATGCAGCAATATCGCTAAGCAACACTGCTTTGTGTCGACTCATTCTCCAATAGTCAGCAAAGTCTTCAGGAGTGCGAGGTACTTTATCTTCATAACCGGGTCGCACGATTCGTTCATCGGGATTTGTAAGAGATGTTAAGAAATCGGCGGATGTTTGGCGTGGGGGACATTCGAAGCCCATGTCGGTGAAGTATCGTGTTGCTTCGCGGGAGGGACCGAAGTAGATTTGACGACCTTCGTAGAGGAGGAGAACTTTGTCGAATTCCTATAACGGTTAGAGACGTTAGACGTTGGATCTTGGTGTGCAATGGGTTCTCGTGTTGTAGTACTCACATCATAAGCTGCTTGGCTAGCTTGATACATCGCAACAACAGCACTAGCACCACCAAGCTTCGTCCCAAGCCTCAACTTCCTTACGAACTCCAAAGCAGTCGCACTATCCAAACCCCGAGTACTGTTATCCCAGCATTGAATAGCACTCTGATTAAGTATCGCTTCAGCAATACTAACCCTCTTCCTCTCACCACCACTAACACCTCTCACAAAGTCATCACCAACCTTGGTGTCCAGTGTGTTTGAGATACCAAACATAGCCATTACGGCATCCCGTAAGTGTTCGGCGTAGACTTTGCGGGAGGTGTTGGCGACGATGTGTTGCGGGGTTCGGGCTAGTGCTGCGAAGAGGAGGGTGTCGCCGACTGTTAGTTGGGGGAAGTGGATATCTGTTTCGGCTTGGTAGATTACTTCTCCTCTGAAATTCTTGTGCATGAGGTCCCAGGGAATGCCTATCTAGTTAGAAATTGCAATTGGACTAGAGATTATTGACATACCTTGGTAGTTGAACTCAGATGCGTCGTCCAAGTGCAACCCGTGAGTATGACCAGCGATCGTCTTCAGGAGAGTCGAAACTCCACTGCCGAATATTAGCAGATGCCATGACAGTTCAATTCTTCAATTGGCAACATACCTTCCAGGCCGGCCCAGCACAAGAAGAAGTTCTCCACTCTTGACCAACCCATCAAACTCAGAAATAATCTTCACCTTCTGCCTCCTCTTAGCAAACCAATCAAGAGCACCCAAGGGTCCACGCCAAAGGACATTGAGTATATCCTTCTGGAACTCAGTTGGGTCGCTAAACCCATGAACGCTCAGACTTCGCCATGATACACCAGCTGTATACCGCGGATGTTTACCCTTATCTTGAGAAAAGGCATGTAATAGCGCCTTGACCCAAGATTCGGGTTCAAAATCGGAAGATTTGGGGTCTAGTCGAGCATCTTGAGCAAGGAATGGGTTCACGTTAGTTGATAGAGTTGAATATGTCCTTGTGAGGGAGAAGGTCCGGGCGAGTTGTGTAATTGGTTCATTAGTGACGGTGTCATCAACGGAGGTTTCAACCTCTGTGTCCTGAGGAGTGGGGGTAATTGGGGTAGTATGCATGATGGAGACCAGAGTTCAATAAAGGAATGAATTGGAACTTGTCTGTGCCGCAAGATCTGATGTCCATGGTGTCGGGACCTCATATAAATGCGACTCAAAGGTCTACAAAGCCGGAAGTAAACGGCGTCATAATAAGCCCACATATTGTAATTTCCGAGAAGCTATAGCATGCATCAAAATCCATATTTCATGCCTTCGATGCGAAGCTAGAATTATCAACGGCGTTCAGAGATTGCCTATCCCGATATTCTCAGCCTCATTCACATGCTATGTGGGTTGCGCGTAAGAATCAGGTGTAGGTGTCATAAATACTAAGACAGTTGAGTGTGAAATTAGCGTCCTCTAGGGTTCGTATCTTTATGTCAATAGACCCTTACGTTTCATTATTTTCTCACCCAGATCCATGCATTCCGCTCGAATTCCGTCACTAGCTCAGCTCAGACTTCAAAGACCCGCTTATCCAATTACTAAACCGATTAAGGAATGTCGGCACCGAAGCATTTCTCTTGATGCTCCCACCAACTTAAAGAAACGCCGTCTCTTGACTCCCGTATTTCCTTTTTCCAGCACATCTTTTCTTCACTTTCGGACTGTAAAAATGCCGCAGACTCCGCCTCCTCCCGGTCGTCGACTCCGGAGTGCACAAATCTCCAAGGCTTGTGATTGTTGCAAGACTAGGAAGATCCGTTGTTCCGGTTTGTTTACCCACGGATAATATGGAATCGTGATGCTGACCTAGAATAGGGTATCCTCCGCCTTGCCAAGGTTGTAGTGTATGTGTACATTCCTCTTTTTGTTACGGTAGATCATTCTGACATGCATTAGCTCCGGGGCGATGTTTGTCGATTCGGGACTAGGAAAATACCACTTCGGAAGAATGGTAATGTTAATCATGCATTCAATGCACTTATACCCCCCTAACAGGTTACTAGTGAACAAATCTCTGCTAGTGGGCCCAGCTGAGATGTCCCCTTCAGTGAAGGCTGGAAGTCCTGCTGAAAATTACCTTGTATGTCGGCCTCAATTCCAGACCGACGCCATCGAACTGAAACTATTAGGTCGATCAATATCAAGACACCAAGTCATGTATCTTGTCTACGCAAAACGACCTTTTCATAGATCGAGTCCTATTTGCATCACCGTCAACGAACATGCCCAACTCTGAAGAGAGATTCTCTCTCAAGGTAGGTCACTATATAGCCTTTCAATGCAACAAATGAGACTAACGCAAACAGGGAATCGGTCTGCTGAGTATGCCAATAAAATGAGCGTCGCAAATACAATCTCTCCTGCTAACTATCTACAGGTGGAACCCATAGTATCACATTCTTCTCAGACAGTAGACTGGAAACTCTTGCTGCGAAACTTCAAAACAACAAGATCAACGATCTCATTCGAAGGATTTCTACCATCGTTAACAACAAAGCCAAAGCTACTAGCAGCACATCTACCGAACATATCCCTGAGAAAGGTCTTCCATCCGTGGATCGTACATCAGCGACAAGATACATCATGAGTAGGTCTTTGAAGTCTCACACGGCATGTTACTAGTTTGTCTAACTCTCTAGATTACTATGATCAAGTGCATCCTCTGTTCCCTCATCTCGACCGCACCTCATTCGACGTCACTGTCGCCAGCAAAGATCTCAACGCCACACTCCTCAATGACACCTCTTTCTCGGCACTATATCATGCTGTCCTGGCCCTCGGTTGTCTCCATGAAGGCGGTGGAAGCTTTGAACCCGGCAAAGGAAAGTCATGGGAACTCTTCTCAGTAGCTTTAGCCCAGCTTCCCTCTCTCCTCAAAGCAGAGTCACTAGTGGCGCTTCAAGCTATTGCGACGGTTGCTGTGTACGCACTGGGAATACCTTGTCTTTCCATCGAACACAAAATCATGACAGAAATGGCAAGGATGGCTCAAGATCTTGCACCTATACTTTCCAAGGGTCCCTCTGCAAAAGTGTTTTATCGGGTATTCTGGGTTATCTATGCCATTGAGAAGACCTCTAGCTTTCACTTCGGTCGTGCTTCGGTAAGCCTGTATCTCTCCTTTGTAATTTCTGTTGCTTACATATCTAGGCCATCATCGATTCTAATATTATCGTGCCCATGCCTTATATACCCGAGTCCACCTTTGGCTCATTTAACTGGACTCATGCCATGGCGCGTCATTGTCGTTTGCTCTCACGGTCAATGAACACTTTGTTCTGCCCAGGCGTTTGCCATAGAGGATCGCAGTATTTTCTCACCACCATTGATCAACTTCTTGCAGACCTTGAGCAGTGGAGAGCAACTATTCCCGAGGAGTTTCGACCAGAGCCTTCGTATCCATGCTATTTACTGCGTCGATCTGTGAAGGGTTCGGTGGGAATTTGGGTAAACTACCTTTATCATAGCCTCAAGTTAATCCTACTGCGGAGTAGACTACAGATTACTAGTCATCAAACCGGTGATATGGGATCAGTTGTTTATAGGGATCAGTTGATTGAGGTTTCTCGATCTATCCTTGAGATGGTCACATACGTCGACGTCGAGCCTTCTACACCACTATGGTAAGTCCAACCCAATACCACCCCATTCAAAACTAATATTTTATCAGGATCTTAGCAGGGATACCGCTATCAGCTACCTTTGTCTTATTCGACCATATTATCAACAATCCTAAATCGCCAGATACCAGAAGTAATCTCGCATTGCTCGATATCGCAGGTGGGCATTTCGGGCGAATCGATTTCGCTAGCGGCGGATCACTGCCTGGCTCCCTGCTCAGTGAGTTCACATATATTGCAAGAGAGTATATAAACCAGTGCTCTACCGAGGACTCAGTGCAACCTCTGTGTCCTCCGATAAGTCACGACATCCCATCACTGGATGCAACACAAAGTCTCAGCGATCCCCAGACCACCCAACATCCCGAACAAGATATTACAGTGAGTCTCGTCTGAGTCTTGGATATTATGCATTTTCTAACATATTCAGCTCGACATATCTCAGACGGCAGTTCTTAATAATTCGGCTTTTATGGATCCTTTATATGCACCGATTGAAACGCTATGGGATAACGGGAATGATCCCTTGTATGGTATAGACGTGATGAATATATTCAATAGTATTATGTAGACTACATAGGACAGCTTCAGGCTGTACTTAAGAACAAACATTCCATCCTCTCCAAATTTCCATCTTATCCCGATTGCCTCGGCGACCAAACATCTAGATATCAGCAGCAGCATAGAAATCAATCCGTTTATAGGACCGAACCGCCAAGCTTAGCACCAGGGAACTTAGCCTTCAGGCCATCCTCAAAACTGTTTCCGCCAATAGTAAGATCATGGAAAGCAGGACATCCAAGACCCAGAAGCGAAGTTCCGATAACACCGTTGAGAAGTTCAAGGGGGATGGAGATAGTCTTGAAAATAGTTGACAGAGAGTTAGGTGCGGCAGTCTTGAGTGCCTGGAAGCCAAAGCAAAGAAGGTTGTTTCCCTCGAGCAGGTTTGCAGAGTTAATTGCTCCACCCTTGATGTCGCTGGGGTCCAAGCCTGCGTAGCTGTTGACTGTTCCTGTGTTGCCTCCGACACTATGATCATTAGTATGTATCTCATTGAGGGTCTGAGTAATCTTACCTTCCGAACTCGGGATATCTCTTGATCCAAGCGGCGATATCTTTGTTAAGACCAATGAGGTTGTATTCCTCTTGACGGCGATACCAGTTCTCAGGGATTCTTTCGCAGCCTCGATTATAGGTGAACTTTCCATCTTTCTCTTCAATAGCATGGAAGCTCTTCAATGTCTCTCGGTCTATAAACAGTTAGTGTCTTTCTCACATGTTATTGCACCTGACCTACCCGTGATATCACCAGTACTACCAGGAGGGTGATTCGCGAACAATCGAGCACCAAACCAATATCCAGCGTTTCGAGCAATGATTCCAGTGAAGGGTCCATAGTAGAAGTTGGGGTTTGTAGCAACACATTCATCGAACCGAACCTTGGCTCGTTGGATATACGTCTCGAAGTCATAGGTTCCATTCTCATATGCCATATCGTAGAAAGCCTGGAACTGTTCCAGAACCATAGTAGATGCATCTCCAGTCATGTACAAGTCTGCACGAGTGTTGGAAGAGTCTGCTTCGATGAGGTTATGTGCGCCACTAAGACCTCTTGGAGTTCCCAATAGTCCAAACAAGTTACCCAAGAAGTTGCTCGATGCGTTGGTAGAGTTACCGATGGAGAAACCTGGGTTGATGGAGAGAGGATTTCCGGTAAAGACTGTGCTGACGGTCCCCAAGAAGGTACCTATATCCACTGCCATTCCGAAGACCTCCTTGACACCCTTTACAGCATCGGCCAGGCTTGTAACACCATTTCTGTTGATATAGCCATGGTTCGCCAAAGCGTTGAGAGCTGGACAAGGACCTCGTTGATCACCCTTCTCAAAATTGGGAGGAATGAATCTGTGAGAGCCAGTTACTTGAATAGGTTTGATAGCTCTATCAAATAGGACACCGTCGTCTCGGGTCTCAAGAAGGGCATCTTGGAGGGTTTTGTTGGGGTTGGTAGGATATGCGTATGCAAAACAAACGAGTGAAAGAACTGAAAGTAACTTCATTGTGAATCAAAAGAGTGTGATTGAGTGTAACGAAAGACGTACGATAGAAAAGATGAAAGATGATAGAGATGGATTAGAAAGAGGTATAATATGTTTGGCTATAAATCTTTTTGGCAAAGATATTCACCAGTGGGCCAAGAACTTTCTTTTCTTCTTCTGTTTCATTACTAGAGTAGCGATGTTTCCGGCACTACGGCATAGAACATTCTGTATATGGTCATAATAGCGACGGGCGTCCGGCATATTACAGACTATAGATTCATAACGCCCGCAAGTAGTTCTGATAGGGGGGATGGTAAGTGGAGCGGTCCCGCGAGCAGGGATGTTACACGGGTCGATCAGTCACCCTCGGTAGCTGTGCCGCAGGTTGTATGAAACATTATATACTCAACTAGGATATAGAGTTCCACTAAAATGATCTATCTTTTGTAATAAATGCTGAACGTTTCATTATCCGTGTTTGAGTTTACCGATGCTGCAGGAAGGATATTACGGTTTCTAAAAATGGCGAGAACCGTTAGATGTCAGTTAGACTACAGTAAACAAAGCAAATTCTGTTGACGCGAGAGGACGGATATGGCCTTCTCTTTATACTTCGTAAATTGAACCAATAACTCATCGTTTTGCGATATCTTTACGAGCTAGAGCTGGTAATATGACCAATCATAAAGGTCAACTGGCATCAAGACGGAACATGGCAAGCCGTTGATCTGTCAATCTTTCGATTCGTTAGCCAAGCCGATTGTCGAATAAAATGCCCTATTTACCTATAACGCTTAAACTATTACTGTCTTGCTTACATACCCCTGTGCACTCTAAAGAATCCGTGCATTTGTATGGATGGGGGTTTATAAGGTAACATCCCACTGCATCTTTCTTTGCTTTTCATCTATGAACCACCGCCACTCGCAACTTTTACCAAGTTGTTACAATAAACTGCCTTGTTTCCCCCCTTGCCCCTCTCTCTCCTTATCTGCCCATTAGCGATGGTTTCACATCCATGGAAAGTGCCGTAAAAAAAGATAGATCCGCAAAATCGGGACAAATTCTACATGAAGAACTTCAAAGAATGCCGATCTATTTATTGATGCTGTGGCTTTGACTTGAGACGTATGATCGCCGCTTTGTCCTTCTCTTTTTCTCTTATCCTTTTCATCCAAACTTGTTGTCAGAGCCGCAGACAAGATGAAGACTTTCACCTTTTTGACGCTAGTTTTGACTTTATTTCAGCTTGGCGCTTGGGCTGCTAGTTCCCCGGAGGGACCGCCTCCTTGTGGTGTAGGTTAACCTTCCATGTAGAAGTGTCTTGGGTATACTGACATGTGCTTAGTTGCTGTGCATCCAACAAGAAGCTATCAAATCACCTTGTGGCTTGAACGCAACATGTATCTGCACCAATGTTGAACTCAATCAGAAGATTGAGCTATGTGTTGCTGAGAATTGCACCGTCAGAGAGGGTTTATGTAAGTTCTCTCCTTTACCAACCCAAACTGCTTTTATTTACTGACATGACTCGTAGTGGTTCAGAGTTACTCGAAACATAGCTGCGGCGCGCCATCTCGAGATCGTACACAACTTATATGGATAGTCGGTATAGCATTCGGTGGCCTTGGTGTGTTGGGGTTCCTTCTGAGAGTTATGGCGAGAATGTTTGTCGGAACACAGACATGGGGAGCTGATGACTGGGTCATGCTGTCAGCTGTGATGATGATGATACCACTGAATGGTCTATCTATACCAAGTAAGTTCTTTTTATTACTGTGCTGCCATCGCTTTACTAATAGATTGACAGTGACAAAAGTTGGGCTTGGCCAGGATATCTGGAACCTCCCTCCTGACGGTATCACCGACTTTCTCTACGTAAGCTATCCATCTTCCCTAATCCATCACCTCTAACATATCATAGCTCTTCTTCTGGGAAGAACTACTCTATCTCGGCGCCCTCCCTCTCACAAAAATCTCGATCCTCCTCTTCTATCTAAAGGTCTTTCCCGGCAAGAATATTCGACTAGCATGCTGGATCTTCATTGGCCTCAATGTCTCATACTTGATCACCTTTGAGGTCATTTCAATCTTCCAATGCAATCCCATCGAGGGTGCTTGGAAACATTGGGATGGGGAGTTTCCCGCAAAGTGTAACAACATCAACATGCAGGGTTGGATGGCTGCGATTCTCAATATCATTCTTGATCTGGGGACTCTCATCATCCCACTGAGGGAACTATATAAGTTGTCGCTATCGATCAAGAAGAAGATCCAGCTTATGATGATGTTCAGCGTTGGTATCTTGTAACTTCACCTTCTTTACCATCCCCTTGCATGTCACTAACATATATAGTGTCACTATTATCAGCGCTATTCGCCTCCAGTCGTTAGCACACTATGCAACTACCAGCAACGTCACTCAAGATTACAGTGAAGTAGGCTATTGGAGCACCATCGAAGTACCAGTCGGTATATTCTGCGCCTGCATGCCGGCCATACGCTCCCTCTTTGGCAGTATGTTCCCCAAGATGGCCGGGTCTACTGGTCGAAGCAAAAGCAGTTACGCGAACATCTCGAAAGATTCAAAGCCACGATGCCCAACATGTGACTGTGCCAGTAAAGGTTATAGCGTCAAAGTTGATACGGAGATCACTAGCTCTTCAAGGAATTACGATGAGCTTTCGGAGATTGAACTTGGGAGGATGGGAGTAAGGGGGCAAGGGCAAGCGGAACGTCCGTGGGAGAGGAATTCGGGATTTAATCAGTCTCATGCTATATAGTGTAGATAACATGCTGTTGTTGTTATTCTGCCTCGATGGCAATTACATAGTATGACTTCAATTTGAGCGATAACTTTACCCTACTTGTCGCTCATCCTTAAACCCTCATCAAAACGATCTATTCCAAAACAAGTTACCAGAACTCAAATGATCCATCAAAATCTAAACTTGTTCATTTCCAGCAAAGATCATCCGGGGAAATGTTTCACCCACGCATAAATTCGCACAGACATAAGGCACTGACCCCTAAATCTCAACGCTCAGCCCTGCAATTAACTTCAACGTTTCAACTATTCTAAAAGGTTTCACAGATAAATTATCTGACGATTCTTCGGCATGAATTAAAAAATTGAACCGAAGACTTTGCTTTTTATCTCGTATTTAAACCAACTTCATCCTCATCTTTTCTTTTTCACAATGGACCTAAGGTTACACTCAAAACGTTGATCTGTCATCTCCCACAAACCGGCTAACTCCACTACAACTACCACTGTAACATGTCCTATGCAACCTCACGCCTTGTCAACTCATCAACTTCAGGGACTGTTCCTCCGCGTTGAGTTACTTCGTCTCTCTTAGACAGGAAACCACAACGATTCTGATGTTCCGCCACTCTATTGAGGACGATGCGCCCCGAGTTCTTTGCCCTTTTCGTGATAAGCAAAATCATGGAGGTTTCCGTTTCGGTTTTCGGGGTCCGAAAGCGTGAATCTGTTCTGGGAATGTCTCATAGCGATCCCCTTGCATGTTCCTCGGGGCGGGGTTATCTGCTAGACGAGAATGTTTCCGGTCCAGTTTTCTCCCTTCTTATTATCTTCTTAAGCCGCGGTTTTGAGAGTGCTTGATGGTCTAGAAACACACTCATTCGTTCATTCATTCACTTAGATCTATACGTGCTTGGCACTAAGTCGCCAAGATGCGCCTGTCATTCGTTATCACTTATTTTTCTGCTGCAGTCTCTGCTCTGTATGTCCCACGCCTCCTCGCTTCAATCACTTGTTAACAACCACAGTACTGCACACAGACAAGCTCACAACCCCTTCCTCGGCAAGCGAGATACACCCACCACAGACTATGACTACGTAGTTGTTGGTTCCGGCGCAGGCGGCGGTCCGGTCGCCGCCAACCTCGCTAGAGCTGGCTTCAAAGTTCTTCTCATCGACGCTGGTGGCGACTCTGGCGATGATATTGTTGAGAAGGTTCCCGCTTTGAGTCTTCTCTCCACCGAATTCGAGGACACACGATGGAACTATTTCGTCAACCATTACTCCGACCTTACCCAGCAAAAGAAGGATTCCAAGATGACTTACCAGAACCCCGACGGTAGCTTGTACGTAGGCCTTGAACCACCCAAGGATGCTAAGCCTTTGGGTATCTGGTATCCTCGTGCTGGTACGCTTGGTGGATGCACTCGCCACAACGCCCTCATCACCATCGGTGCTCATGATAGCGATTGGAACAACATCGCTAAGCTCACCGGCGACGACTCTTGGAATGCGAAGAAGATGAAGGAATACTTCATCAAGCTCGAGAAGAACTTGTATCTTCCCAGCAGTATCGTCGGACACGGTTTCAAGGGCTGGTTGGGCACTTCTCTTACCTCACTGGTATTGGTAGTCGAGGATTTGAAGTTTTTGTCTATTGTTCTCTCTGCTGCTTCAGCTGCTGGAAAGAGTCTTTTGGGCTTCGTTGTCAGTACTGTTGGTGGTCTTGGTCAGGTTTTGCTTCGTGATATCAATGCTCCTGGTCAAACCAGCAAGACTGGTCTTTACCAGGTTCCTCTTTCTATGGTTGACTCTGTTCGTGGTGGACCTCGGGATTTTATTCTTGATACTGCCAAGGCTACCAACAAGGATGGATCGCGCAAGTACCATCTCGACATCAAGCTCAACACACTGGTAAGTCACCTTTTCCTGAAGTCATGTCAATGCTAACATCATCAAGGTCACCAAGATCAACTTCGACAAGAGTGGTTCCAAGCCTCGTGCCGTTGGTGTCAACTACATGCAAGGCTCAAGCCTCTACCGCGCCGACCCTCGCGCTGGATCCGCCAAGCCCACTGGCACTGGTAGCGTCAAGGCCAAGCGCGAGATCATCGTCTCAGCCGGTACCTTCAACACTCCCCAGCTCCTCAAGCTCAGTGGTGTCGGCCCCAAGAAGGAACTCGACTCTTTCAAGATCCCCATTCTCGTCGATCTTCCTGGTGTTGGAACAAACATGCAAGATCGATATGAAGCTACTGTCATTGGTAAGACCGACAGTGACTTCACCATCACATCCAAGTGCACTTTCTTGCGAACTCAACCGGATCCTTGTCTCGAGAACTGGAAGAAGGGTCCTGGCCCTATCACCAAGGGTGTTTATGCGACAAACGGAATCGCTATTGCTGTTGTCATGAAGTCTTCTGTTGCCGAGAACGAACCTGATCTTCTCATCTCTGGTGGACCAGCCAAGTTCAAGGGTTACTTTCCCGGCTATGCTGCCGACTCGCTCGCCGATGCTCGACACTGGGCTTGGATTATCCTCAAGGCTCACAGCCGCAACAACGCCGGTACCGTCACTCTGAAGTCAACTGACCCTCGAGACATGCCTCTTATCAACTTCAACTCCTACGATAGTGGTGTCAACGCCAACGGAGAAGGCGACAAGGATCTCCAGGCCACCTACGAAGGCTTCAAATGGTCCCGCAAGGCCTTTGACAGCCTTGTCCCTCTTGACGGTAGTTTCCCCGAGGTTTGGCCTGGACGAAAAAACGTTACGAACGAGGGCCAGGCGAAGCAGTTCATCAAAGATGAGGCCTGGGGTCATCACGCTTCCTGCACTTGCCCCATCGGTGCTGATGATGATCCCATGGCTGTTTTGGACTCTGAGTTCAAGGTCAGAGGTACTGAGGGTCTGAGAGTTGTTGATGCTAGTGTTTTCCCTAAGATCCCTGGCTTTTATATCGCTCTGCCTTTGTATATTGTTGCGGAGAAGGCCAGCGATGTTATCATCCAGGCAGCCAAGAAGGCCTAATTGGCTTTTGAGGTATATAATTAGATTGACAGTTTCTTACGTATATAGATATTCCTTAGTCATACTTGCGATTGTTAACATTATCTGTTCGAAATTTTCTCTTCCTTCTCACGCCGTTGGACGCCAAGCTTTAAATAGTAATGCCGTTCGCTAACCTTGTAAGCACTGGTAACATATGTATTGGACTATCAATGTTGGCGCTATTATGAACCGGCTGGAAATACTACACCGTGAGGCAGATTGTAAAGAAACCAGGCATCCGGTAAGAATTAGGAAACGCAGTCATAAAGATTAGGATAGCTTAAATAAGGTCTTGAGGCCCAAATACTTGGCTATTGCTGTTAATAGGCTCTTGCTATCGTAATTATCCTCTGGTCCACTTAATCAGCTAAGGATACTGCAGAATCTCTCCAGACTTCAAGTTATCCGCAACAACGAAAGCCTTCACATCACCTCCGCCATAATCTATCCAACGCGGCTAGGCTTAACGTAGTAGATAATATGATCAACAGCAATCGGGCCATCATTGTCAACAAACCACCTAAGTTCGCCCATCAAAGTAGATCGCTCTACCCACTTCAACTCAGCATGGCTGGTCTCGATAATGGGAGAGCTCAACCACTCAGTCTCCCCATACTGAAGAGTTTTGGCATTGAGAAGCTGCGATCCTCAGAGCAAAGCCAATCAACGTATATCCCCAGGTATCATCGGCGTCTTTCCAATGATACATGCAGATAATGGCCCAGATGTTTTCGATCGCTGGATCACAAGCTAAAAGAGCTCCACCTAGCAGAAACTCTGAGTGACCTTTTCGAAGAATCTCAGTCCGATGAGCCGAAGCCATCAATGACGTTGTGGCCAGATCTCGATTGTCCAGTCCGTTCACACGGAGGAGTGAGTACGGACAACAGATCAAGAGGTGAAATACAGGAAATGTGCTGGATTTAAAGAGTTATTCGCTGGTAATAGTTCGCCTTTCTTCTGACATGCGATCGGGGCCAGTCACTAATCAATATTGTTCTTCAAAATTGATTGGTTTTACCAGCCGGCCTTTGGGTATTCCAACCCCACAGACACTGTTAAGAGCTACTTACTATGTCATATAAGCTTGGTGAGGATCTAAGTATCTTAAAGCAAGACATCTTATCTTATCGACTATCTTATCTAAAACTAACCGGGAATAGGGTAAGTTGAGAATAGTCGCCAGCGACTCTCTGTACCTCTCTCTGCTCGAGCAGATTTTGAAGGACTAAGTGGAAGAGTTATTGAATTATAATTCCACGCAAATCGTTCCGCTCTGGGTTACCAATCAAGTTCAGTCCCTATACTCTGCCCAACTGGAAATTACCCAATGCAAGGACAGTTGCGAATGACACCAGACTGTACCAGATACTGAACATTTATCAATTCATCATCCCTCAGAATATCATGTCAAGTGGCTCAATCCAACCCTCCCACCACTCAGAGTCAAGCCATGCAAATTCCCTCGGTTCCTGCCCTTCATCGTCCCGCAGCAAGCCATCGACATCACGGCACTTAAACAGCATCATCTCCGTATATCTCTTCCTACTATCTGGAGAAGGCTCGCCATCCTCGCCCTCCGGATCTCTTGCCCAACATGCGTAAATTCTCTTCTCTTCAGGGATATGGCCCGGGTCATCGGCAGTTTCATCTTCTTGCTTAGTCAAGTTTAGAGATGATTTGTCAAAGCTGCCTTCTTCGGTTTTAATTATGGCTGCTATCACGGCGCCCTCGGTCTCAGCACACCATGGACCTTCGTTGCCGCACTTCAAAATTAGATTGAGTGCCTTTCGACGCCAGAATTGGCTTCTGTACTTCTTTGCAGTAAAATAGAGTGGATGAATAATACCCATTTCTGGGACGAAAGATGGTAAGGGACTGCAGTGTCGTGACTGCTCCTGCTGAGCTTTGCTTTCCAACAAAGCTTCGATTAATGTTACGATCTCCTGAAACTCGGGAGCGAAGCAGTCGAATCCTGTTTCTCGAGGCTCCATGATGTTGGCCGTGTTGATATATGCAGCCAGACATTGGGCCCGAAGAACGACCAGAGACTCATGCGATTCGAAAGTCCATGTCAATGGGAGCTCGTTGCGCGATAGCCATTGCTTCAAATTACTGAGCTGACGGCCTTGCTCAACTAGCAGTTCAGGCGGAATCACTCTGCGACTTGTGTACTTGTAAAAGTGCGCTCGACCAGTAAAGTGATAAGCGGAGTGTAAGATTCTAAACGCAACGCCATCTATTGGGTAGGAATCCAGTACATCCCTCATAACAAAAGCCTTTGAGGGAAGGTTTGGCGGATGAGATATGCCGTAGGCCGCGACATGAAGATCGAGCTTGTGGAGAAGCGATATAAGACCCTTGTAATCGACACCAGCAAGCATGGCTTTGTCAGCTCGAGATCTCATGAGGGAAAATGTTCCTTGAAGGTGCATCAGACTCGCATTCAACCTCTGTTGCAGGCATTCGACGAGGGCAAGGAACAAGCAAGCAATTACACAGGGAACAGGCCCGTGCTCCATTGTTGCAAGATCATCTTGGACCAGTCTCAAGGCCTGTGCATATCGTTTCGTGGTCTCGAAGCCTGGACGAGGCGATGGGACTTTGAGGACATATTCGTTGTAAGCCACGCCGAAGGTCTCGATGGCGGCGCGTACTGCTGGTATAGATTGGGATAGTTGAGGTACTGTATGAGACCAAAACTTCTGTTCGTTATCATTTCTGGCGCGGCGGGGACTGTGGACTAGGACCGTACATGCGAGGTCGACATGTGGGTTCGAGAGAGATTCCGGGGTGAACGCGAGTGATATAAATGGAGAGGATGCTTCTGATGGTCGAGAAGATAGAAGAGATGCGATTATGTCTGACCCAGGAGAGGATGCTGAGGAGGCTGATGATGATATGGACAAAGAGGTCTCTGATGCAGCATTGGGTGAAGAGTCTGGATATGCCCCACGGGGATACCCTGCACACTCACGCTTTGAAGTGAGACACCGCTTACACACAGGCTTTGCTTCATCACACTTGACTCGTCGAGCTCTTTTCAAACAGGCAGTGGGTCAGTTCCGAGCATGCATACCGGTACAAGACACTTCACAAGTGGTAAGATGGGACGTACTTGCAGGTGAAACATCCAAATTTGGACTGTTTAACATTAGTCCTAGTTCTCTTGGCCTTAACCGGCTCGCTTGAAGTTATTTCCATTGTGGCGTTTTTCTCGTGCATGTATGTAATAAGAAAAATACCAACAAGACCGATCGAGAAGACAAAGACCGAGGGTTTTAAGATATTTGATTGATGAAGCTGCGTCGTAAGTGGAGGCTGACGGGATGAAGGAATGTTAGCGTGAACCCAAAGACCGAAGAAATATTGGGGCGAAGGGGGGAGGTGGCCAATAATAGATAGCCCGGCTTACAGATTGGAACAGGCTAAGATAAAAGACCGAGTGAAGGATCAGCTCGATGAGAAGCTTTGACGAATCAAAAGGGGGGCTGTGTTTCCGGTCAGTGGATGCATAATAAGGCTGAATGGGTCTAATCCCGGTCTTTAATCTGCTAACTGAACCTGTGAAAATTGGGGACTGTACACGTACTGCTTACCACTAAATTCTGAAGTTTGATCCCATATGCTCCACAATCCTGTTGGATTACTGCGTTACACGGAGCGATAAGGCATAGACCCTGCGATCTGCTTACACGCCAAAGCGGCCAGACGCTTGCGTCTGCACCCGAAGTCGAGATCAATAATGGATTGCACTGCCTGATTCTCGGTCTCTTAGCCAATGACGAACAAATGCTAGACTTAGAGGTCTGACGCCAAAAGCTGAAAATAAGGAATTTCGTAAAACCGAGAAAGGAAGGAGGAGGCCATGCTTGTATATAATAAAGAGTCAATAATTCCTCAAAAACAAAGACATACTCTCATCTAACTATTTCCTTTCTCATTATTCAGCGAAACAACACAAATCTTCAAAATGCCCAACGTCACAGATCCACTATCCTGTGTTCACGTCTCAAAAGAGTGTCCCATCGAGCTAACAACCTACGGTTTCCGTCCCAATCTCGGCGTCAATTGTTTTCTAGCCGCAGTATTCACAATTTATTTCTTTGCAAACATCTACCTCGGAATTCGCTATCGCATTCGCGCCTATGCAATTGTTCTCTGTCTGGGCTGTCTAGCCCAGTTCGTTGGGTATGGTGGACGCATTGGAATGTATTTCCGCCCTTTCGACTCTATGCCGTTTCAGATACAGATCTGCTGTTTGATCATTGGACCCGCTTTCAACAGTGCAGCTGTTTATCTTATGTTGAAGCATATTGTTGCGTTGTTTGGAGCTGAGTGGTCTCTTCTGAAGCCCCGGTGGTATACAATCATCTTCATCACTGCGGATATTGTTTCTTTAGTTCTTCAAGCTTCGGGTGGAGGTATTACAGCGACTTCGGATCCTAAGGACAGAAAGACGATTGATATGGGAAACAACATCATGATCGCAGGTATCGCCTTCCAGGTGGTTACTCTGTCTATCTTCCTGATCCTGGCTATGCTATTCTGCGTCAGGCGTACGCTCGCTGCCAAGAAGGACCCTCTTGCTGGAAATTCACTTCAAGCATGGCAAAGTCGGCGCTTCAGGTTGTTTGTAGGTGGTCTTTCAACTACTTTTCTGGCTATCTACATTCGATGCGTTTACCGAATTGCCGAGATGCGAGGTGGCTGGGGCAACAAACTGATGAGGGAGGAAATCCCATTCATTATTCTTGAGGGAATGTAAGTCTGCCAGATACTTGGATAGTTGACTTGAATCTTATACTGACATGATCCAGTATGATTCTTATTGCAACATCGGCACAAACTATCATCCACCCCGGACACTTCTTCCCGGCATTCACACAGCAGAAGATGACACTGGGTAAGCAGCTATGTGATTTAATGATGAACTACGAAACTAATGCCGCCCAGATGCTGAAAGCTCTTACACAGAACTATCCCTCCATTCCGGTCAGAAATTCCAATCTGGACAAGTGCAGTCATAAGGGCCACGTGGCTGTAGTAGTCTTGGATGCAAGGGAAGATATCTTCAGAACGATCCTGCTGGGTTCGACTTACCTATTAAGAAGATAGGATAAAGCTTAAATATAGAATTTACCTCGTTGTATTACATGTTAGAGTCATTCAAGTTCCGCTTATGCTGTGGATCATCCGCCAAGTATATAGCTTGTCCCTATTTTGAGGGACGGTGACTTCCAGAACAAGGTGTTGGCCAATTCTTTATCGATATTTTTCTGCAAGATGCTATCTTTACATCAGTGGCTCGGAATCCCGTCCACGTACAATCCTGATTTGCAAGGGGTCTTGGCAGGATTGAGGCTCAGCACCCTCCTTCTGCACAGGCCACTCGTGACTTTCTTCGAATTTGTTTCATGATATCTGTCCTAAACAACAATGATTTCAAGGTACTGAAGGTAAAAGACAGATCTCTGCTTTAAGATATCTCGTTACACTACAAAGTACTCACTGATAATTGCGCTGGAGCACTTTGTCACTTAGGCACCGAGATAGAGCGCATATCTTATTCTGACGTAGCTCAAGTTAGCGACCATTGAGTCAGGCACTAAGAAGAGACTGACTTTAAAATTAGGCATCAAGTAAGCTTGGGCGAATAGGGAGTAACCTAGCATCTAGTACTTAGCCAAGCCCGAGCTTAGGCAGCAGCAGCGCACCGCCTTGAAACAGTCATGTCAGCTCAACAAAACCTCTTCAATTAGCCAATCTTGTTTTCGAGCCCTGTTGATGACAGATGAGGCTCTTCGGCAGCGAATCAGAACCATAAGCTGTTAACAACTGTTCAAGTCAAGTCCTACCAAGGCGCAATGTAGCTTGTAAGCTATAAGCTCATAGTTTCTGTCTTCACAAGCGAAATATTTAAGAAGGACAGTAATCCGACCTCGAAATGTAAAAGTATTCTGAAATTGTAGACCTTCATCATTTATCATCCCGGACTCATGAAAAAAGTTGCCTTTCGCTCTTGATCAATCATATTGTTGGCTACCCGCGTCAAGAAGCTCTTGATACTACAACCATCTTCACCGCCATGAATTTCCTTATTTCTCAGCCACCACAAAGAAGCGAGACCGTCGAAAGGATAGCAGCTTCTGTCGTGGAAAAACTCCGTCAAGCCGGTCAAACAGTCGGAGTCGCCGAGTCGTTGACAGGCGGCAGCGTGATGACCGCCATCACATCAGTGCCCGGCTCCAGTGCTGTTTTTCTCGGAGGTGTTGTTTCCTACGCAACACCTGTCAAGCAAGAGATCCTGAAAGTGGATGGGGATCTGATTGCGCAACAAGGTGTCATTTATCATGAGGTTGCGCGACAGATGGCAGAAGGAGCTCGAAAGATTACAAGCCTTGGAGGAAACGAAACTACATGGGGCATCGGAACAACTGGTGTTGCAGGCCCTGGGCGACAGGATGATAAGCCAGCCGGTACTGTCTATATCGGCATCGCCTCGGCTGAGAGATCTGGCACTTGGGGACCTTTTAATTTTAATGGTGATAGAGATGAAATTCGCCGAGCAACTGTCAAGGAGTCACTATTCCTATTGAGCGAGATTTTGGGAAGCAGGGATTGGGAGATGCCTATGAACTGATGATCTTCCGCTACGGATTGGGCAGGATTTCACAAATGGTTCTTTCATGATTTTAAGGTAGAACTTCACAGTTACTGGACTTCATTGAAGGAAGCCGTTTGAATTTTGGCAGTTCAATAAAATTCACGAAAGTTATTATCGGAAAAAGTTGGATTTTCTCTCAATGTGTCCCCAGTAAGGCAGTAGATGAGATACATGACAGTCCAACTCAAGAGATATCTGACGACAGCTTTTGTGTAAAAGCGGCATGGCCTCTCGTGGATTTGCCAATTTTCGTTGTCAACATATAAGTCATGACAATATCAAAGAGTCCTGTCACAAAGACAAAGGTTATGCTTTGATCACTGTTAAAGGGCTGGATTGTGACTTACCACAAAAATGAGGCATTGACTAACAAGTAGTTCGAAGTGTACTAGTTATCTAATGCTCTATATGACCTTGATTGCGCAGGCATAGACTCTGTCCCATGCAAGGAATACCGTCTTCAAGACGCAAACCGATCAGAATGTCATGCTCTGAGACAGAGCAAAGCAGCTCTGTCCGACGTCTCAGAAGTCCTCTTTGGTTTGACATATCGTTCACGGGTAGCACTGGTTCATGTCAGCACCGTCAAAGATTTAATGAGAGAAAGAAAAACCTACATATAGTTCGTCGTTTTAGCCAAGTATGTATGACATAGACAGTAGGTGGCAAGGAAACTATTAATGCGACAATTGCGATGATAACCTCAGTCTGCATGCTGTCGCTTCCCTTTGATGCTGGCCTTGCGCTGCGCTTGAGTGAGCGAAGTGACCGGTTGCAGAAATGCACCGACTTGAGCTTTACGGTATTGCAATCCTTTATTTAGGTCAATAAAGAGCTTGATTGAGAGATGAGATAATATTGTATGCGTCTGGTGCAGAATAGCACATTTGAAGCGCTGCTGGGCTACCTAAATAAGACCAATCTTCGGTGGTGGCTTGTTGTTTGTAAGTCTAGAATATGGCTTGGCCATTTTCAGATTTTGGAGCCAGCCTATCGAATGCTTCCTAGAGCAGCCTAGTGAGGCTGTCCAACTTGTCGGTGTACTGATGATCCGACCTGAGGTCTCAGATTCTGGACAACTCCAATCAGATGAATTAGCGATAATGTAGCATGACGTAGGCGTTGGTTACTAAGATTCAGATTATGGAACAGACCAATCAAAGTATCCGTACAGTTTCTCGTCCCTAGCTTCCAGCCTCTCCCTAGTTGCGTTAGTGGTCAAATTATTCTTTGTGCACAGGAGCCTGCAACCTGCATATGACCAATGACAATACGAGCAGGTACATGGGGGTTGAAATGAGGCCAGCTGCCTCCATTTTTACTCCCCAGACTCTCAATTTGCGTATAAAAAGCAGTTGATGACTTCTTAAGTTCATCTCAAGCTCAGTACTACCTTTGCCGAAGCCATTCTGTGAATAGCGCTCTCTATCCTCAAGCCACTATTGCAACTGCAACTACCCCATAGCTGATACCTCGCTAGACTAAAATTCGACGAATCGCCCTTCACTTGAATGCACAACCATGAGCGCACCGACGACACGACCAACCGAGAAGCAATGGCAAGAACAGAAGGCCTTCATCAGAGAAGAGTATCTGGTCAAGGACACGCAGCTCAAAGATCTCGTAGTTCTTTTGAAAGCTCGGGACCTCCATACAACGTTTGTGTTTAACGGTTTCGTCAGCCGAGTAGAGACTGACCCTAATATAGAAAAGGTCGTTTAGAGTATAAGCTCAGAACCTGGCACTTTTCAAAGAACATCGAGAAGGGCGAATGGCAGTCTATTGCTCGGAAAATCGATAGACGCAAGCGCCAAGGAAAAGACAGCCATGTTATACGCTGTGGGATACGAATCCAGAAGGCGAAAGTTACCAAGGAGACTAACCGTCATCGTGAAACCAACATCTTCAACCAAATGGCTTTGCGTATGTTCAACCCATTTTGCGAAATACTGTAAACTGACTGATCCTGAGTAGCCACCTCGCCTCCGGCTGACTTACACCTCGTAGTCTGTACACCGCCAACATTTGACATGTCCTCGCAATGGCCTGAATCTCTTCCGTGGCTCTGTTTTCGGGACATCTATTGGAACTGTGAGGTTTATAGTGGCTAGGTCGAGGCAGGTAACTGACATCTTTTGGTTAGCAATTCCGAATGGCTCAAAGTCGGGTACCATCACCACCTACCAACACGCACCGTTCCCGGCTCCCGTGTCAGTTATACTGAATAGTCTGGGCAGTTGGAATGCCGACAACGCCTCCACTCGTGTTTCGAAGTTATCGTCTTGTATCAGCAACCAAATGCCCGAATGGCACCCTGGGGAGCATACTCAGATGGCCTACACAGTTCTGGCTAACCAGAGGAGCGAATTATCACCTCAGTTCTTGAGTATCATGATAAACAAATTGTCAAACGGACTCAACTTCAACGACCGTCACCAGTGGTATAAGGTTGCAGACATCATAGGACAAGTCATTGTGAATCTCAAGACCGACTTGAAGAAGCTTGGGCATGATAACATAACCGTGCGTACATTTTTCGACAACGTGTTCAAAAATGAGATCTATTGGGCAACTCAACCTCTCTCTCGCTTCTATCGGAGAGAGTTTGACCCTACGCAGAGACCGTTGCATATAATCCAATGGCTACTAGAATCTGGTCAAGATCCGAATTATGGCTTTAGGACACACAGTGACGACCCAACTACACCAATTGGACGAGCTAGCAAAGTCGGTCATACAGATCTAGTCGAAATGCTTCTCAGCTTCCACGCTCGTATCGATGCTTTCCAGGTGCAAAGTGATGGCGACACCGTCATTGGGCTTACGCTGGAGGGTAGGATACCTGACGCGGTCAAGCTACGACTCCTCAAAATTTTCTACCAATATCGTGATTCGTTCAACCTGGGGGAAATAGTTTGTGCAGCGGTCCAACTAGATGATCTAGCGTTTATCAAACGCATACTACATGAAAATGCCAATAATACAGTGGGCCTGGTCCAATGTCCTGATATTCAGTGTCCTTCTAAGGATGACGACGAACTCGAAATCAGCAATCGATTAGCAGCATTCGTTACTACAGACATCTTTGTTGCAGCAGCCATTTCAGGGCGTTGCGAGATCATCTCCAGACTACATGAAATTCAACCACTGGGCGGCACATATGGCAGTCGAGGTTTTACGCCTTTGCAAGCAGCAGCGAAGCATGGCAAACTCATGGCATGCAAATTGCTTCTTAGCCTTTATGGGGGAAAACTACCTATTTTGATGATGATTGCAGCATATTCTGGCCACGAGGACGTATTGGAATGGTTGATTGAAAAAGAAGCCGATTTCAACGGACCAATTACAGAGGCTGAATTTATGGCCTTCTATACACTTCAAAACATCATCCCGGAACGCCAGTGGGGAAATAAATCTCGTTTCCAGCAATTATTACTATATAGGAACGTGAATGATATTGAACCAAGCTGCTTTAATCTTCTCATAGAGGCAGGGGCCAAACTTGTTGATGGTGATATCGCACTGATGGCTGGATCTTTTTTGGTAGAGCCTCTGAGGACTGCCTTGGATAAAGGAGGTGATCCGGAAGATGAGACTGAGTATGGGTGGACAGCAATGGAAGTAGCTCTGATTGAGATACATTGCACGCCAGAATGCTCCAAGGAAAGGCTTTTGACACTTGAAGCCCTTTTGCAAGCAGGGGCACGTTTTACGGGCGGCGAGGTCGTCGCATCAATCCGAATCAACGACTACAGTGTGACAAAGCTCTTGTTAAGCCACAATGGGACATTGAAAGACAGAGATATCGATGGAACATCGTGTCTTGAGGCCGCCATCACCGCCAGCACTGGACTTATCCGTGGTGAAACAGGAGACGAAGATAAGAGCTTTCTGCAACTACTGCTAGAAGAACAAGACGACATTGATGCTGGACCTTTTTGTGCCGCGATGGAAATAGGAAACTGGACTTTTGTGTCCAGGCTATTTTGTCGGGGTCATCTGAAAACACAATTCAGTTTTGCAGAGGGCACCGCTATTGGTCTAGCTGCTCGGCATGACCGTCTTGATGTTTTGGACAAGCTACTGTCCCGCTTCGCACGCTCACCGGATTCCTATTGTGCACTAATACCCTGCGAGTTGGGCCCGGGGGGAAGTATTGAATCGGCCGAAAGCTACCACGAATCGGATAGTGGCAAATTGCCGGAGTACTGGCGTGGAAAGCCTTTGGGGTGTAGTGGATGCTTAAGAGCAAGTCCTCTTGGATTTTGTGCATTTCTGGACAATGTCTCAGGGTTTAGGGCGCTTATTGAAAGACAATTCCCTGTTGATGATGCTACATTGTCTGTCATTGGATCTGGAGAGAACAGTTCGAAGTATTTGGAATTGCTGGGCGAATATCCATATCGCCTTGTGGACCGATTACCCTCTACTATAGAAGCAGATGATGGTATGAGTTACCTTTGGTGCCTTCCCGGAGCTATATCATCTTTATGCAGCGCAATCGTCCAAGAAGATATGAAAATGATTTCTTTTCTCATGGACGCAGGAAAGGACGTCAATGAACACAATGTTTTTCTCCGTCAAAGCCACTCTCCCCTTCAATATGCTATTGAAAAAGGGAATCTCGAGATAGTGAGCTTCCTACTTGAAAGAGGAGCAAATGTCAATGGACACCCAGCGTTCAAAGGGGGATTCACAGCGCTTCAAATTGCCGCTATGAAAGGCCATCTTGGCATTGCGAATCACTTAATACAGCGTGGTGCACGGATCAATGCGAGAGGATCTCGAGATGACAAATACACAGCTCTCGAGGCAGCAGCAAGTCAAGGCAAGATCGATATGCTAGAGTTTCTGATCTGTAACGGCGCCCTTACAACAGGACCCGGCCGTCAACAGCTCGTATCAGCAGTCCAGCTTGCCGAAAGGCTAGGCCATCACGTTGTAGCTGAATGGTTGAAAAGTCGTTGTGGTTGTTCCGAGGAAGAATTAGAATCAATGGGAGACCGAAGATATTGGGAGACTGGAGCATGCAAGGATTGCCGCACTTTCTGCTGTGACGAGATTCACGATAGTGAGACTAGCTGCATCCATGACTATACTGCTGCAGAAGAGGACAAATTTGCAAGGACTTGTATATGCAAACTAAGACCCACTTCCTCTTCCGATGGAATGGATACTGATGAGAGTCGCGATGAGGAAGACACTCGTGGTAGTCTCCAAGAGAACGGTGCTGTTGATGGTTGCGCTGTGGCTGATGATGACGAGAGCTTTGATGAAGTGCTATGGGAAAACTGGATAAATATGGAAGAGTTCATCTCATAAAAGATAAATGTTTCGTTGGATTGAAGAGTGGCACAAAACCTCAGAGCAATAGAGGAGCATCTTTCTAATACGATTTGCTTCAACAAGCTAATAGCTTTATCCCCTAGTTATTGCATGTGTTAAACCAAATGGCCTGATTCCGACGGTTCCGTCGCCGTCAAGATAGACAATTGTTTCTGTTTCATGTACGTATACTGCAGTGGCCAATACAGGGTTTGTTGACGTGGCCGTTGTAGCATCGGCAGTAGTAGTGGTAGTTTGAGCGGCTGTCGTGGTGGTTCCAGTAGCTGTAGTAGACTCAACAGTCGTAGTAGCAGTTGATTCGGTAGCGGTAGTATCAATAGCCTTGGAAGTAGTCACAGCAGTCTTAGTCAGGCTGGCATCGGGAATCATGGTCGATGTAGAGTCTTTGTCGGCTGTCACAGTAATAGTTGTACCACCAGATCTAGTTGTCAATGACCTGCATGGCCCTGCAAGAGCGGTACAGGCCTGATAAACCGGACAGATAGCTAGAGACCGCATTACAAGCAGAAAATGAATGGACTGGTTGAATAACCGAAGAATAAAAGTCGGACTTTTGTGGACAGTTTGGGTGAGAACTGAGAATTTCCAGCCTTGAAAGAGGATTACTTCAGGGGCTGTTAGTTCAGTAGGGTAAGCCGTATCTGTGCTTTGCCACTTATCGACTAGAAAAATGATTTCCGGGCATGGAGTAATTCTATGCACTCAAGGTGGTCAATTGCAATCCGAAACCCTTCTTCATTATCTCTGCGTCTATTATTGATGAACCCGATAAGACTTGGCTAAAGGCCGGCCAGCATAAAGTGCATCTGGGTCGATCTGACCTAAAGCCTTGGGATCTGAGCTTGTTCCCGCATGGCGAACCGTACTTCCTTCATCCACACCCTTATCTCCCCACCAAATGCGGCCTTCGCCATTCGTCCTCCAATCGTCAACCAAGTCCGCAATCGTTTGCAAGTGTCCCATCGTAGCAGGCTGAGGTCCAGATCGCTTTCTCAATGCTAAAACAGTAGCAAAAGAAGCCAGAAGGAGGGCTAGAACAGCATAAAGCATCAATCTGGTATATATCATATTGAAACGTATTCCCACGCCCATCATGTCATCCAAGTCCGCAGGAGAAAAGTTGGTATTTCCATCGATGAAACCTGACATCATTGGCTGTACAGCCTGACCAATACTCCAGTGCAAAAGAGACTTGAATATTGTTAAAGCAATGTTCTCCCAACTCGTAAGTGCGTTCTTTAGGGAGAGTGTTGTGAGCTGTGACCCCTTTGAGCTTTTATTCTTCCCTTCGTTATACGCCCTTCTCCACATATTCTCGTCGCGGGAGATATTGACAAGTAGCTCAGTGCAATGTAAAGCAATAGACTGCGTTCCTTGAACCGCGCAAAGGAAAAGTAGGCCGAGGAAGTATTGCATTAACGCGGACTGCGTATGCGCGCCTGTTTCAGAGTTGTACATGGACAGAATCACCACATTGGCATCACAACTCCCCGGGATCAATGGCTCCCATTGTAGTTTGATTTTCCCCAGCGCACAAGTGTTTCCACTATCGGCTGCGTAGGCTAAGTCGATCCCTAGAATAGCAAATGTCCAGGCTGTAGCTAGAACCGCCAGCGTCCACAAGAGTCCAATGATGACTCTTACGGTCCTATGCAGCTTGCACATGGTCTTTTGCTTCTTGGAAGGATGAATCGGCTGCATGTCATCATCTCCGGCAGGCTGAGGGAACTGATCGTGAACAGAGCGCATACATCTTCCAGCGCGTCTTTCAAGCATTCCGTTTTGTACGGCTGCTAAACAATTACTTAATGGATTTGAACTCCAAGTCAGCACATTGTCAGAACGAGTCTTAAGACACCACAGTGAAATCAGTGTGTGTCCTAGAAGACCCAAGCCCAGCGCCAAGACAGCCAAACCGTTGATGAAAACATGCTGCATAATATCAGGGTTGTTAAGAGCCAAAGCTTCATCTAGACTGGGAGCATCCAGACTGTCAGGCACCAGTAAGTAACTGGAAGCAGCATAGCAAAGAACAAGGCAGGACATGCCCAGGAGATTAGTGTACCATCTATTAGGGCCACTTTTAGAGGAGTTGGTAAAGAGACGCAGGTTTGTGTTGAACTCAAGCCGGTTTTCTTTGTAGAGGCTCCATCGTAGGGATACCGAGTGAACAAAGGCCATGCTGTCGAGGCAGAAGGTAAGAATTATGTTGAAAACAAGTGCAAGAGTTTCTCTTGCAGTTGTGTTCATGTTGATATTTGCTGCAAGCTTTTTCTTTCGTGTTACCAGGACATATATGCCTAAGGCGATACAAGCGAAGGCTAGGAAGCCGCCTATAAAGACGCCTATAATGCACTGAAGGCGTGTCGATTTATCGGTGTCATATTGTTTGCCAGTGCTGTTATTCTTCTCGCCATCAGTTTCGTTTAAAGATTCTTGATGATCTGATAAAACCGATGCAGCTTCTGCTCCCGCTGGCAGAAGGATCTCCGTTTCATCAAACCTGGCATTCTTCGACGTCGATCCCCATTGTCCAAGCTCATATATTTCCGCGCCTGCATGTCCTCCCTGGTCTGTATGTCGTGATAATTGGTTTCGCGAATGTCGGTGTTGGCCTAATCTATCATCCCTTGGAAGCAAGTGTTCGTTCTCGCCAGGACTTTCACCTATTGGCTGAGACCTAGCCGATTCCTGGTGCGCCATGTCGCCATAAAAAAAATAAAGACTGAGATATTGAAGCTTGGTGTTGATGTCGTTTGAGGGAAGCGATCCGATGTAACGAGGAATCGTAAGTTAAATGAAGGAAAAGCAGGTTAGCCGCTTCATTTGTGAAGAAAGCCTGACGACAAAGAAAGCCTCGCTTATTAAGGACCGTGATAACCGGAAGGATTCGATTCCTGGTGTAGCATCGTTCCCCAACCAATCTATATCACTAGACTCAATTCTTGGTGACGAATCAGCTTTGAAAAGCGGGGTAGCCAAGGCTTTAATCCAGAGGGCTGAAACATCATAAGCGCGTAGATTGAGGCCATGCTGCCTTTTCAGATCCTCTAATTCTATTAACCTATACAGGTGAGAAATCGCAACAAGTCTTTAACAGAGATGTCAAGATAATATTGATATTCGCTCTTAAATTGGGCTAGCACTATTGACATAACCCTATAAAACTTTTTTTTTCAAAGAAATTCTGAATGCTGCCTTTGGCAATACGTTATTACTAGAAAGAAATCTTTAGAAATCGAATCATATTTCTGCATATATCCAGGAATCTCATCGCACGTTTTGTGCGTTTGGTAATTTCACGCTAAGAACGTGAGAGCTAATAAGTCCGTTACCATGTCCATATATTAACTAAATGGAGTTTGGGTTCCTACTATCAAAAGGTTCGACCTTGAAAAGTATGCGATCTTCAACTGCAAGGTTGCAGACATTCCACGAGACAAAGGCAAGTTCGAATCTCACGATTGAATAAGCCGCTAGCATGAATACTGCAATGATTCTTTTTGACAAGACGCTTTCTCAGGCACGAAACTTATATGGCCGTTTAACCCTTCTCTCTCCCTGTTCCTCCAGATTATGCATTTATCCTTTTGACTTCTCAATGCGACTTCAGGCAGGACCATAAGTTGACCGATCATCTCCAATTACGCTCCAGAATTCCTCAACAAACTCTAGCTGCCCAATCGTGGCTGGCCTGATAGCAAGATATCGTCTATTATCTAGAGGAGGGTGCATGTTGCCAGGGTGTCCATCAACCATAACACCTCCAGCCTCCAATAGAACACACCAAGCAGCTGCCACGTCCCATGCCCAGCAGCCACATTCCCAGAACGCATCCTGCTGCCCAGCTGCAACACGACAGATTGCAATGGCAGCTGAGCCCATGAAACGGAGCGAATTGACAAAACGCCCCCCTGTGGCGACTGTCCTGGCCAAGGTTGTGAATACCTTGAGGTTCAGATCGAAGTTGGGACCTTCTCTGTCGCTGCCCCATTCCAAAGAAATGCTAGCTGTTTGTAGATTTCCCAGAGGCTGTGAACTGAGTGGTAACTTCCTCGGAGTCTCTCCGCCTTGTGAGGTGAATGCCCCTCCGCCTTTGACAGCGCTCCAAATCTCATCTTGGAACGGGCTGTAAACCACACCAATGGTAGGCTGTCTACTAATGACGAGAGCTATAGACACACAGACAACTGGAAAACCATGAACAAAGTTGGATGTACCGTCGATCGGATCCACGATGAATGTTGGTTCGTCGGTGAGCGTGGGCTTCTCCTTGTAAGTCTCTTCGCCGATGAGGGCGAACGTGGGGAACTGTTGTTGAAGCTTTTCGTATATGAACTTCTCGACGGCCTGGTCTGTCTCGGTAACAATGTCTGCGGCTGGGATTATGTTAGTAAGATGGCTAAAAGTCTGTGAAGAGATACTGGCTGTTTTTCTTTGAAGATATTGTCGACAATGTTGGCCGCGCAGCAACAATCTTTCCGCCCGCCTCTTTTGCGACGTCGACTAAAAAAGCACAGATATTTTGCAAATTATAATGAGTCATCGTGGCTGAGAAGTGTCTGGACTAAGACTTTCCAAGCAATGTCATTTAATACCAAGAAATGAATGAAGTAGCCATGGCATAGAAACAAGACAGGGCGAGAATAAATACTATCTAGTCTTCTCACTGAACCTTGGTATATTCCACCAATGTTGGGAATGGGGTCTTAGTCTCATTGAGCCAATTATATTTCGCCTATTCGGCACGAGATAAGGAAATTCGGCTAGAGATACCGGTATCCCACGTGGCGCTAATTATAATCAGACGATGTAACTATTACTACTGTTAAAGATTAGCCAAGGGATGGTACAGTACCGTGAAAATGAGGCATTTTGACATCATGGTCTTTCGTTATCTTTGATCTGGCCAAAGAGTACAGTACAATGTCAGAAAGCCACGGAATACAGCAGCCGCAGCAATACCGTGGCCGGGTGCGGACCGGCTGTCTGACCTGTCGATCCAGAAAGGTTAGATGTGACGAAGCGAAGCCGACCTGTCGCAATTGCACAAAATCACGGCGCTGTTGCATATACACGTCAAAACAAACGCTGCAACCAGTCATAAAAGATATTGGCCAATCCTCGCCTGTCAAAGAAACCGTTGAAGTGGTCGGATCAGGTGGAGCTGGAGCTGGTACAGCGCAGCCCACTCCTCCGTCTTCTGGATGTTGCGAAAGCAGCACCTCCAACCCGGTCTCTTCACCAGAAACAGATCGACCCAGTACCTATCGTCACCAAGATGGCTGGTTACTGAATGTACCCTCAGGGATTGAGAGTGGGTTTGAAACACATAGCAGCGGTCCACTCTCCACTGAAGATGAGCAAACAGAAACGGACTCGCCGTCGAGCCTCATATCGCGAGATATCCAGTTAACCACAACCATGGATATGCTCTGTGCACATCATGAGTATCTTCAATCCTCAAAAGTGTTTCTCGAAGTCGTCGAGTGTCCCGGAATCACGCCCTTCGACAAGGTCAATTGGCATCGCGCCAAGTATCAAATTGTCGAGAAATACAAGTCTTGTCAAGCCATCACCCGAGCTATCACCGCAGTATCTACACTACATCACGCCATGATGTATAGTCTATCACCAGCAAGAGCTGTAGATCACTACCGTTGTGCCAGGGCGTCACTTGACCAACTATTGGATGACGATGCCCCTGATTTCAGCACAGCTTTAGCAGCCATATTCCTATTAAGTGTCTTCGAGCTCATTCTTTCTGATGAAGCCACCGCTGCCTTCAAAGAACCAACTCAAATCCTGCTTCAGAGGTTCAAGTCCTGGGCGCAAAATCCATTCACACATTCGCCGTTATCCAAGCGTCTAATACCATGGCTAAAGATCATCCAAACTATCACCACGCGAGGGGGAGGCGGAGGACTGTTCTCAGAAGCACTGTACGAGTTATTGCCAAACTACGAGGGGGCACTACCATCCCTTGAGATAGTGCCAGGCCACCAGCGGGATGTATCGACTGACTTACATCAAGTCCTGAGTGCTCCATTGTTTGACTTTTACTTCCAATTGCAGATGCTATCAGGAAGAATTGCAAAAGAGACACACTATCATCGCATGCGTAAGTCTGGAAGCGATCAAGATCAAGTCGTCAGGAGTATGATTGGAATCAAAGCGCAACTGCAGGCGTTATGGGAAAGTCGATCGATGATGCAGCGTCAAACAGCCAAAGATATCCGATCTCAATTGGCGCCCAACATTGCAAATGCCATTATAAGTCTCATTCGTATATGCAATGCAGCCTACTATGCAGAGTATGTCGAGATAGATCGCGTCCTCGGGGATCCGTTAACGAAATGGACTGGCTCTAGAGAGGCAATACAGGCCATCAAGCAAATTGTGGATGATGACTGGAAAGAAAACAATGTGGTGCAGGCTAAGAAGCTGAATCCTGGATATCTAAGGGCCCTCTTTCTATGCGCAATCGAGTCTATGGATCGAGAGCAAAGTCCGTGGGCCGTCGAGAGGATGAGCGATATAGGCGGCGCAATATATAGGAGTGAGTTCTTTGCTGAATTTGGCAGGGCGCTTTCGGGGGCACAGATAGAGAGGAAAAGGCGGGTTACGTCTAAGTACTTCTGCATTTGGTATTTTGGAGGACCGCCTCCTTTTTTATGAGATTCTGGGATTATCTTGTTTGTACTGCTACTCGTCTGCTGGAGGATAAGAAATATCTAGCGCTATACTATATAGGACTAAGGTCTTAGACAAGAGGTAAGGATACTTTAGGATAAGCACAAGTAAGCTAACTCATGGTGCAGTCAATAGATCTCAAGTACAGAGTGAATAATTAAACCTGCGATATACTGAATGATATTAACCCTTTATCCTCCAGGCTCCCTGTCCACGCACTTATAGCTCTAACCTTGTAAGAAGGCTAGACTAATTGCCAATCCCCTTTCTGACTCTGCCTCTGCCTCCCCTAGTTCTTTCCCTCGCCAACCACGGCCTCCGCCAGATCGACGGAAGTCTTGGAGAAGGAACGCAAGCTCACTTTACGGTTAAAAAAGATATCCACTTCAGCTGCAGTACGATCCTTCGTTTCCGGAACATAGAAGTATGCAAAGATAAAAGCCATAAGACAACCGCCTGCCCAGAAGAAGCCTGTTTTGGCTCCCCAGTTCCACGCGGTCGGATTGAGCTGATAAGGTGTGAGTACGCCCGCAGTGATGGAAGTAATGGTGTAGAACCACCTGGAAAGCACGACTGTCTTGCTGCATAGGAGTGTCGACGGCACCTCAGAGCATATCGTATATGTAAGAGGACCGACAGTCGCGTTGTAAAGGAATGACGAGACGATAAGGAGGGCAGCAATGGCCCACGAATACGACTCATTAGAGGAGCGTGCCTGAGGAATGCCGATACCGCCGATGAGTATCAGGAGAATAAGCATAAGGAAAAGACTCGTGACATAGATAGATCGACGGCCGAAGAGGTGCAAGAGTGGCCACTAGGGCTGCTATTAGCGAGAATGTTTATTTAACTGCAGCTAGGGCACTCACCGAGACTAGCCCACCAATCAGTGCTAGAGAATAGTTGACAATCGTCATGTTGGATGCTTGAGCTGTTGGAAAGCCGGCTTGTTCCATGAAATAAGTTGAGTAGCTGCGTAGAGGGTTTCCGCTGAGAGTCTGAATACAGTAGACACCGATTGCAATCAGTGTCCTTTTCAGATCGCCCCCCTTGAAACAGGCCAGGTATGATGTCTCGGCACTAATGGCCCTCTCGTAGTTGGTAGTAACCACCATAAAAGAGATGGTCTTGTCGATGTCGAAGTTGACGTGCTCCGCAGATGTGAGTCGCTTCAGTACCTTCTTTGCTTCTTCAAATCTTCCTTTTCGGACGAGCCACCACGGCGATTCGGGCGCGAAGTAGAGAGTCGGGACGAGGATGACTGGCCAAATCCACCTTGTATGTGTTAGTCGTTGTACATTGTTAGAACAGAACTCAAAGAATTGTTACTTACTGAATGGCAAAGGGAATTCTATATCCCCACTGATCGCCACGTACGAGAAGACCTCGAAGGATACCGGCGCCGATAAGATGGCCAATTGCCTATCATGGTCAGTATCGCTGTATTGCGGATCATATATTCAGATAAATAATACCCAGCAGGTGTTGACCCAGGTCGTCAAATACGCCTGGAGACAGATGGGAGAAATTTCCCTAGAGTATACAACAGGGATCGTTTGGTAGAGGCCCATGAAGATTCCTAAGTGTGGCTTAATAGATGGTGCCATTTATCATGGGTTTGCCAACTTACCAAAGAGAACTTGGCCAACCATAAGCACTTCCAGATTAGGAGCAAAGAAGAGAATAAAAATGAAGGCAGCACTAGCAGTCAAACCAAAGGTCATGGTCTTGCGGAAGCCAAACCTCTCGCTCACATAACCAGATACCAGGAGGCCAATCAATTGACCACAAGCACTGCCGTTGGTGAGGCCAGCCTGCCATGGTGCCGGAATCTGATACTTGTCGTCTTTGACATGCTGCCCGTAATGCTTCCGGAAAACAGGCAAGCCGAACAGATTACCCATCAGCATCGTGTCGTAACCCTCCATGAAAATGGCGGTAGACATGAGGAGGGCCCAGAAGACAGATTTGCGATACAGCTTGAGGGCATCGAAGAATTTGAGGTCATGCTCTTGGGCATTGGCATCTTGGGCGTCGGCAATCCAATCAAGCTGAGTGGTCGCAGGGCCATCAACGATTTTGGCCATATCCTTTGAATTAGGCATTGGTGTTGGTTACTTTTCTATGTGGTCCGAATTTTTGTGATTTGGTGAAGATTATAGTAAGTAGGCAATGCTAAGATCGATGTCTTCATATATATAGTAGGACGAAACTTAGACAATCGTCTTGTATACATTCGGCAGCAACACGAACAAGTGAAGTTAGGCAAGTCAAGGATAAACCTTAACAACCAATCATATTCATTCAGTCTTTCCCGTGGATAAAAATCCATTTAGGTTTTCGGCGCTAGACAGTAAGTTTCGTGTATTCTTATTGGCAGCATCCTGGTAATGGTCAGTCGGGGACCTCTTATCTCGTAGCGAATCCCTATCTCGTACCGAAACTGCCGAGTTTTTAGTCTTCGCCGTTATCCACGTGGTATCTATAAGAACCGAGACCAGCAGCTCTCGGTCCGATGACAGTTGAGCAAATTTACTCTTTCTTCTCTATTAAGTTTTTAGTGCAAGCTTTGACATATCCAGACGCAAAAATGAGTTCCGTGGCCGTAATGGCGTCTGACGGGGAGCTTTATCCCCCGGCTGTCCACGCCAAGTTTTCTCCAGACGGAACACCCCTGCGTTATGCTGGAAACACAACTGTTTGTCATATCCCACCTGAATCGCCCCTCCTTCTCGGCCTTTGGGACATATACAACACAATCGCTTCTCATACTACTCTTTCGAAGAAATTCCGTCTCCTCCCACCGGAGTCGTGGCACATGACGATATTTGACGGCGTCCGCGAAGAAGAGTGTGAGCCTGGGATGTGGCCGGAGGGTTTGGAGAAGCTGCCTCTGGACGAGTGCACGATGAAGTTTTCCAAGACTGTGAAAAGTCTAGGTCTCTCATTGGTGGCAGAGGGTCTGGCACCGCCGTACAAGATGCGTGCTATTGGTTTCCAGCTCGGTCAGTTTGGCATGGCTCTCGATATCGTGGGCGCGACAGACGAAGAGGAAAAGCGCATGAGAAGACTACGTGACAGGCTCTCTGATGCCTTTGGGTTCCGCGCGCCTAACCACCTGACGTATCGTTTTCACGTCAGCATAGCATATCTTATTCGATGGGTGGAAGGCAAGGATAAGATTGAACTTGAGAAAGCCGTTGCGAGCTGGTTGCCCAAGATAAAGACAGAGTTTGAGCTTGGGAGGGTGGAATTCTGCACATTTGATGACATGTTCTCGTTTCCCAGACTTTTTTATCTAGGCGAGACCGGAGAGGATAACGCATTGCTTTAAGGATTATCTTGTAAGGTCTTTGACTCTAGGGTCTGTGGTGGCGATAGGATATCTCCTGTTTATGTCATAAAGTTTCCCAACTCGAGTAGATTCTGGTGAGAGCGATGATGAGATTCCTTTGTCCTCATGTCTTTTATAGAGTAGCATATTATTAGTCAGAATGGGTCGGCTTTGCTCTTCTTGGGATCACTTATCTTGCTTCTTAAATGCTAATTGCGTAGGTGGGGAATATTCAATTACATTCAGCTCTTTAAATACCTACTGCCAGGCGCGCTTACAGAACCTGGACGTTTCTGATCAAAGCAGCTGAAACAAATAACTACTAATGCGGGTAGGGCGTGCGAGCAATATCGAATTATTCTCGGAATTGCTATTAATAAGAGATTTTAGCTACGCTTGAGGAAACATGGTCTAGCATTGATCTTCCCATTGAGCCAGTGTACAGAGTAAACTATTGCTCTTTAATAAGAAGCTTAAGTTGACACCTGAAGATTGTGGCTGTTATAGACCCTGGAATTGAGCCAGAGCTGAAAATACCCCTGCCTGATACAAACCTCTTTGGTCTATATTGTATCACAACGGCTGCCAGTTTGCCATGCTGTACGGACTATGCTTTGTGCCAAGTCCGTAGCCATTTTTAAGTATCTAACTGTCGTAAACCGACAAGATCCAAATTCGATAGAGACAGTCTAAATGAACAGAAAATAAGCCGGCCATCGCTTAGGTCTTCTATACTAAAGTTAAAGCTCTGTTCAGCTTATGTGCAGGGGAATTGTCTCGCGTACAAAAAGCCTGCTAAGTTAAGACGCTTAATCCTGTTCTTTTCAGACACTTTTTACTGCACTCATGATTGTCCGAGTAATCATTCTAAAACGCTACGGAAAATATCTTTAGACGCAGTTTGCGACAATTTGAATGGCGGTCAACAAATTCTCAAATCTCATTGTCAGCCACTTCAATTGACTATCAAGCTCCTGCCTTTCTTGTTGACCTTATTGTCTAGTAAACCGCTAATAAGGTCTAAAGAGCTCTTTCAATCAATCCAGCAGGCCATCAACTGTAACTCTTTCCATTTTATTGCCTTGCGTAGTAAAAAATAATCTAGGGTCAGTAAAACTATCGATTAAATAAATAGACGTGATGCGTATGAGCTGAGAGCTGACCTGCACCGAATCATGTAGTTAAACTTATATCAACTCGTGTATAAGTAGAGCTTCTTGTCGTTAAAAATAACTTGATTTCATCATATTTGATTTTTCTATCAACTTAATCGACAAACTTACACCTCAAGACAATCCTGCCATGCGTTTTTTTACCGTTTTATCCACTCTGACAATCACGGCATTTGCCGCCCCGTTAGTGGATCGAGCAGTCCCTGCCCCTACCAAACCAGTGGATAAGATCCCTAACTGCCCTGTATTCGTTTCGCTGTGCAATGGCAACAGCACCGCCGCGATGTCTGTCAAGGCACATTGCCCTGCAACATGCAGTAACAGACATTAAATAAGTCATTATTGAGGACGATGACAAATAGGGTAAGCCAGAAGCCAAACAGAGTTATATTTTAGACCCATTTCAGTTATGAGCTAACGCGATAGCTTGACAGAGTCTAGACCAAGAGGCACAGAGCCTAGATCTCTTCAAAATTTGCTAGGAAGATATGATAACCGAGGTTTACTTTTATCATCATTAGTTCCTCCGTATCCTACGGTATTCAATAGTGATTGGAAGCATTCTTAGCTACTTAATAACTCAGCCACCAGTCTCAAATTTCCATACACCAGGTGAAGTCGATAACATATCCAGGGGCTTGGGATTTATCATCTAGATGTATGATTGACTGAAAACTGTAATATCAGCAATAAGTCACTGTGTCAGCGTTGTTACGATTGTGTTTGTGCATTGCCGAACTGCCGACTGACTAATAATTCTGTCGTGGTAAGCTCGTATGATCTGAGGCTTGACAGAACATAAACCCGCCAAATTTGAACAAATCTCCAAGCTAACAAAAGACACCACCTGGGAATAAATCTACTCTCAGCCCTAGGGAATAAAAAGGGATCAATGCAACATCGGCAGATGAAAAATAATGCAGAACTAGTCAGCCTCACGAATGCCGGATATCCGGTTATTCCCTCCAGACTCTAATCAACGTCCATAAACATTCTAATTGGCTGCCCTATTGCTGACTCATCTTATCTGCCAAGACAAATTAGTGCTGACGCGCCACCTGGCCTGGTCCTGTCCTTTTTATCATCCGCAGTCACAGTCTCACCTTTTTATTTATCATCCCTTTTTTCTCCCCTTCTCCACGTTTTTACTCCACTACCAAGCCGACACTCATATATACCAGGATGCCCGATACAGATGCCCGAGTGAGGCAGTTTCACACCCGCAGTAGAACAGGATGCTCAAATTGCCGCACCCGGAGAAAACGATGTGATGAGCAGCGACCGCAGTGGTAATCTCACCTTGCCTCGCATAAGCCCCTCACATAAGATTACGGGCTCACTGACTGGGATTAAATTAGTTATAACTGTGTCAAGGGACAGAGGACTTGCACCTATGCACCTGTCAAGATACCACTGCGCGAGAGGAGGGCGCAGCAGAAAGAGGCACAGCCTTGGGAGCAGACACCATGGCAGGTTGCCAACTCAAAAGAGGAGAAGCAGATGGTCTTTGTGAGGAAAGCAACTGTGCCAGCTCAGCTGAGTCGACTGAATCAAGATGTCGCTTTCAACAAGGTGGCTATCGCTATGCCGTTGAAATCTCACGAGTTGTTCCAATACTGTACGCCTACCTCGAGAATTGTATTGATCGGGTAATGACTTCAGATAGTATTCCAATCATGTCAACCAGCAAAAAGCGACCCAAGGATATCTGGCACACAATAGTACGTCTTCCTGTCGACCCCTGCCCTGCGCTTCGCATGCTTACGAGTGTAGTCTCGCCCGCCTGATAGACGACCCCTGCGCGCTACGGAGCGCCATCCTCATGGCTGGTATGCACTTTACATTCCAGTACGGCGACTTATCATTATTCGAGTCCACCTTGCTGTATCATAAGGTTGAAGTTATGCGAGGTATCAATGCATGGATCGCTGCCAAGGAGTACAAGCTTGAGGCCTCTATTATTCGACAGATGGCTACATTAGCCTTCACAGAGGTACATTCCCTGCTTCGAGATATCACCAGTTTTCATGAACTCACTATTTCACAGGCTTGTCATGGAGAGCTTGTCGCTGCCGAGACTCATATCAGCGGTATTTTAGCCTTGATAGAAACTTCGAAAGTTGGGAAAGATGACCCGACGTGGCCTGATCGCTACTCAACTGACAGGGAGCTTGCCCATCGATACTTCGTAATGTATGAAAAATTCTCCCCGTCGGCTGCTCTTGTTAACAGCGTCCCAGGTCCTTCGTCTATCTCGCCGGCCTCAAGAGTTTACTCGGCGGTATATGTCGCACAGGAGGTTACGCCAACAGTATCGACGCCCTACCAGGTCGAAAACTCGTCAAGCTATCATATGTATGGCACTCCAGCGAAGCTCTCGAATCACTCGCCCTAAAACTCCAAGCTATCCGCCTCTTCCCCTTCTTCTTCAGTCCCTTACCCCAAGGAGCTCAACTAAACAACGCCGATGGATGCACCATCATCAATTCGTTACGAGAGTTCACAGCTGGAGTAGATCCTTTGTTCAAACAAGAGGGGGCTGCAACACCAGACGCAAAATTCGAAAGTTTCTGGCGAAGAGGTCCAGCATCGAGAGTTCTCGCGGAATATGTTATGGCACATGTCGAATCCATATCTGTTCCCGGTACTGAAACCGCGACTCCCGAACCGGATTCCTTATTTGTTGGGCCTTGGTGCGCACTAGTTGTTGCATCAATTATCTACATGCAGGACATTCTTGGCGTCCTAGACCCTGTCGACATAAGAATTCATAAATATGCCATCAGTCTATTTCAACACGACGTTGCAAAGGCTCTAAACTCGAAGGCGCCATCAAGAAATGACGAGTTCTTGCTATGGCTGGCGGTTATTGGTCTAGTTGCGTCTTTCCGAGTTTGTAAGGACTCTGGAGCGGATAAGGCACTACTAGCAGCTAGAGAGTTCTTCCAAGTTGCTTTAAGACAGCAGGCAGAAGCGGTTGGAGTGTCTAGTTGGTTGGAAGGGAACTCGATATTGGGGAAGGTGGTGTGGCCTACTGGAAGTTCCAGCCTTGAATTTGTAAAGGATTTATGGGATCAGACTGTTACAAGATCCCCTGAAAATTAAGAGAAGCATTTTCAACGGAGAGGATATCAACATTCAAGAACTTGAGTTACGGAAGTAGGAGAACTAGGTTTCACTACAGGAACTGTCTCTATCTGGTTCACAGCACAGATATTATACATGGCTGTATGAATACATGGGAATTATCAAACTATTTTATTTCGAGTGTCTTATCAATCAATCAAGGCCAGGCAATAAACGAAGCCATATCCTGTAACCACAAATAAGCCTCATAGATAACGTCGCGCACAAGTATCTTTGTAATTCACACCTGCATTAGTTACTATTATGTTCCTTATGGTTAGCTTCGCCCTAACTACCGGCAGCTTCTACATACAGTACATACTGTACTATCTTAGCTCCAGCTGTCGGACTGGCAGTCAGCCTAAGAAACACGGGAGCTAAAACAGATAGCAAGGGCTGTTCCCTATTTTTCCATTGCTTGAGATAACCTCATACGTATCTTAGAGAGATACATCAAGGTTACACGTTTAAAAAAACATAATTTTCTTCCTTTTATTACATTACAATATATAATAACTCAAAGTATAGAATAATTTATCAATATTTATACAATAAACCTATGTAATCTTACAGAGTAATTAATCGTATCGTTATTAGCTGATCTTCAATGCCTTGACCAGATGATCATCTCTTTTCTCCTCAATCCAATTTGTCAAAAAACAAAATATGTCATACTTACACAAACACATCCCCACCAAGACGTCATTTTGTGCTTTGTTATGACTGGAGAAGATGGTCTAAGCGTACGTCGCCAATCTTTGAGACGCATTTACAGCTCGAAGTGGCGTCTGATTTGTTCAAATGATGCCCTACAATTCAATAGTTCAGTTCAGTGTGAAAGTCATGGTCCATTGAATTGGTATTCGAATATGGCAGCTCACATCATGTCAGAGCGCTTTGAACTTGATCGGTTGAGTACCTTTGACAACCAGCTTCAGCGCAAAATGCGACATACTCTACTTGCTGCACCAGAGGCCGTGTCATGCTTTAGCTCTTGGAAAGCGATGATTTTATACCTAATTTCTTCATCTGCTTCTACTCAATGAATTTTTATGATTATGTTTATCAGACAGATTGTTTTCATTCGCGAACCTCCTTGTTGTCACAGTGACAACATGTGATATATGCTACTCGATAGAAATATGTTATGGAGGACACATGCTAGTATATTCGCATCGAAGGATACCAGTATTTGAATTGTTACTCCTATGTAGGCTTTGGGTAACCCTCCTATAGGTCATGATATAACTCTTCGCAATCTTATATCGCTCAAAGGAATGAGTTCATATTACCACTTAACAACCGCAGGCAAGCTCCGAAGGTCGGTCGCCCTCACGAGGAGCCCAAGCCCCCGTCCCTCCTGGACCAGGTGAACGAACAAAACAGCAGTCCGAAATAGTATCCATGGTAGGACAGTCTGCTTCACCATTGGGAAGTGCGTCGGCGTTACAGCAGAGGCCGTTGATACATTTGCCGTTGCAACCAGAGTCGATTACACATTCTTGAAATACAGGGACTTGGTCGTCTGCACCCCATCCTGGGGATTGACAGTCGAAGTTGTTGAGGGTGTAGGTGCAGTACGCTGAAGCGTTGCAATCGGAGTCGGGGTTTCCGGAGCAGTCCAAATGGACGGCCGTAGCGGTTGAGAAGAGGATGGAGACGGTGAAGGTGAGGACGTTGTTAAGAAGCATTTTGTCGGTTGATTTGCTGGTGAGACCGAGTGTTGGTTGAGTTTGATAAAGGTAGAAGAGGTTGGGTTGCTTTTGTTTCTGGTGATTTAGTCAAGAGAGGACAGCGATCCTTTATAGCTTATGAAGGGATAGTCCCTGTATCTCGAAAAGTGCCGTTCCTGCTTCGATCGGTCGCTGGCCTCGGGGGGCATAAGATATCAGACGCAGGAGACAATGTAGAGCTAATATATGTCAAGGAATACCTAAAGTTATATATAAGCTTAGGTAAGATTTAGGTAGTTCTTATATTTAGAGGCAGACCTATGTCTGATGTTTTGTGTCCCCCCCTAGGCTGGATACCGAAATCATTGCTGATGTAGATCTTCATCCAGAATGGCAGAATGGCTCCGTAATCAGGACAAGTATTGTGAAAGTGGAGGCACTTGTGAAGATCCCGCTTACTTTTATAAGCGCGGCACGGCATTTTATGTTACTCAAGCCCATGTTTAAGATAGTCGGAATCGCAAAATAATGCTGCAATCGAGAATTTTGATCATTTGTTGCCTGACTAGCTTGTCGATCTGGGAAGGTAGTAGTCCATAGCGCATAGAGATGTCAGTTTTAAGGCGATCAAACATCGCCCAGGTGGACACTGTCTTACTTATATCTCCACTGCGTAGATTTCTTTTCAGAAATCCTTCAAAGGAAAAAAAGTATAAATTCAATCGTTGGCAAAGCTCATTTGAGCGAAGAGTAGTTGAGAGGGCAAGGAAGCCCTAGATCGCGATCAAAGTGGTAGCTTCAGCTTACGTGGATGCTCCGAACTACTGCAGGGCTGAAATAAGCATAGATGGTAGGACAAGGCCAATCATTAGCTATGTAGAGACATAATCGCCGAAGTGTGCAGTCGACAGCCCGCATCTTATTCTCCGCCCGAGCAACCCGTGTCAGCAGGCGTGAACCCGGTAGATTGAGTGCAATCGCATTCTGCAAAAGGGCCATTAACCCCTGTTGCAACAGTTGCTTGCCTGAAAGCTTGCATACTGATGCTAAGTACAATAATCAATTGCTAATCTCTTAGACAGGGCTCAAGTTGAGATCCTGGAGTAGAATCAGCCCAGGAAACCAGTTGACAACCAAGACAATCACGAAGTGCAGTGACAGACCTAGGCATTATCTATAGAGTAACTGTTATGGCTAATCAAGACTAAACATTATTTACGAAGAAAAATAGTATATCGAGCTTCATATGTATATTCATGTATCTGGTCAGAAAGAATGTATCAAGTTAGTGATTCTATAGGCATTTTCTGTAACCTGTATCCATATCTGTACCTGGTGTTTAGTCATTATGGTTTCGGGATACCCAAAATAGCCATTCTTGTAGTTCTTTGGTCCGAATGTAACCTCAGCTTGGAAGCTGTGCGGCATGTGATGTTCACATTCCAGATAAAGGTATGACTATCTTGAACTAGCTTGGGAAAACATGGTAAGGAAACGTATCACTCTGCCGAAAAGGTTGGGTTCTCACAGTCGAACTCGTGAAGCTGATATTATAAACTGCGAAGCTTGCTTTAAAGAGGACAGATCCGCCAAGGTTCGAGGAAGGCAGGTATGATAATGATGTAGTATTTACGACCTAGTTTATCTTCATTATAACATCAAATTCTGGAGATAAAAGAAGGGGGCAATTAATGATACGGCTGGGCTATAATGTAGAACGAGCGTGGGGTGCTATACAGCCAGCATTTTCCTGACATATGAATATCCCCGCTCCAGACTACTTTGGTACCATCCATCTTAGTATTATCCATTACACTCTATCTTTCCAACGTATCCAATTCGAACTATTAACTGTGCAAATTCAATTTCAACGCTCTTCTTGTGGCCGTGTCTATGGCCTGTTTCACCTCGGCCCAGTCGGGATCATGTATTGAGGTGCCTGCAGCCGGATGCTCAGATGTACTGAAAGTATTGGAACCGGCGTTGTGCTTAGCTGATCTAAATGTTTTTATGATCTGGGGTTATGCATGAATTGTGCAAAGTTAACCTAAGTTGGAAAACGGAATAGTTAGGGACGTAGTTTTAGGTATATCTAAATCTTAAATCGTTGAAATATATAGTATTGAAAAGGACTACCAGAAGATTAAGTGCCTACTAAGTATAGACTGTTGAAGGATAAAAATTCACTATGTGCTAGACCAGTTGTACCTAGATACGGCAATCGTACCCTAGAGTACCTAAGTACAGTATATCCTGGATTAGCTCCTGGTGACGATTGATTAATTGGCTGGTCTGGAAGAGAGTGGAGAGTCGGGGCGGAGTTCTTCCAGACCGTCCCACAATTAATTATGATCATAACAGCGAGACCTGTCTCTCTTTTCTCCTTCCTGCATCAACAATCATGTTTCGTTTCTTGAGATCATTCCCCGTGCGGGGAATCGTCTCTCAATATGCGCAAAAATCTCAATTGCAATTCGTGAAGCCATTTCCCAAGCCACAAACGGCTAGAATCTTTTTCAGAGGTCTCACCACCAATGAGACCGATAAGCCTGAAATTCTTGGCCAAGAAACCGACAAGCCCGAGACTCTTGACCAAGAAACCGACAAGTCCGAGACTCTTGACCAGGCCGAGAAGGTCGAAAAGTCTGAGAACTCCGACAAAACTGAGAAGGCCGAAGAACCCAAGAAGACTCGCAAGTATCAGAAACCCATAGTGATTAAGCCCGCGCAGCCCGCGGAAGAGACCACATACACCCAAGGTGGACAGATGGTAGAGCTCAAACGCTAACCTTTCAATATGTCTGCTGATTCTCACCATCGCTTAGATCGTCTTTGCTCATTACAGCCCGCCAGAAGGCTATGAGTCATACAAATTACTTCCTCGCGGATGCAAATTTTTGTCTACGTATTGCAAAAGGCTATTAATAAAAGAAGGAAAAGATTGGCTCGTAGAAGTAAGTACTAATCCCCAAGATATCTCTCAATACAGAAAAAGTTAAAGTATAATAGATCCGCCGGGACAAAGAGGCCCCTGACAGGAAGAAACGAGGCCCAAGAAAGGTTGGCATGTATTTGCCAGAGGGCATCATCCCGAATGATAGAAGGTTCACCGTTTTCAAAGTCCAGAAGATGGCGCAGATTTCAGCCAGGCTCTTTGATGTGTATCCTGGCATGCCCGCACCGGACAAATTCAAGTTGCTCATGGCCAATCACAAATACATCCCCAATTTACATCAACCAGATGTAGACGGAGGTATTGATAATCTGGCTGTAGAGTATGTTCGAAAGGAATATGGAGGTGGGGGGCAGCAGGAAGGAGAGGCTCTGAGTATAGAAGCACAAGACAAGGTTGATGCTATTCTCAATGAATGGAAAAAGAAACAGGACATCTGGGGGGACCTTAAACCACCGCCAATGATTCCGAGACAAGAATCTGCTGACGACGACCATACTTGATTTCAACCAAAGCGATGTTGACGCGATACTCATAGTTGGGCCATAGCAGCGAGTTTCGTAGCTTCAATCCAGATTTCTACCCGCATGCATGATTCATTAAGCAATCTTCCTTTCAGCGTCCAGATAGAATACCTCGCCTTGGATCTCATAACCCAGTTGTCCAAGCGATCTGGCCAGCTCAGCTCAACAGCTGAACCCCTGATTACAACTGGCCAATCAGCTTCAAAGATCATTTAACGAGCCAAAAGGAATCCAGGAGAGCGTTTCCCCACTCCGCCAACCCCGCGTTTAGCAATAGCCTATCTGTCTTGACACTCCACTCGCGAAGCAACAATCCGCTCTCTTTCTTGTCCAGCTGAGTCCTCCGGGAATATGTTGGGTGTTCTCAAACCATTCGCTGCCCAGAAAGCTATTACTACCCGTGTGAAATGGCCCGGCATACAATGGATCAAGCACGGCATAGCATCGATCCGAAACATCTCAACCAACAAACCTGAGCCAGAGAATGCCGCTGGCACTCAATCGCAAAAGCTTGGTGGCCCAAGAAACAAATATAATGAAAAGGCATGTAACATGTCTTTGCGTCCATAACCCCTCTAATGCCATTCTGTAGATACTATTTGAGGGCGAATCCCCGCCACGACGTTATCGTCTGCTTGAGCCTGGCATCCCCTGTAAAACCCGAAACTGTCGCAGAATAGCGAAGGAGAAAAACAGGGAAATATTCTCATATGTAAGTATCTACTTAAAAGAACGCGACCTTGGCTAACCGGAAAAGGAACGTCGTGCTGCAGCCCCGGATGTAGTTGCCTGCCATCTTGGTATCTTTGTGCCAGGAAAGATCTTAGGTGCTGTTGAGACTGAATTCCGGGATAAACAATGGAAAAGAAGAAAGCGGTTTATGTTAAAGTTGCACAAAGTATACCCCCGTATGCCTTTTAATGTTATACGGAGGATCTTCCTTTCCATATGGGATCCTCGTTTCGTCAACCCTACCAAAGTAGAAAGCTCAGATATTAACACCCACATTTGGCGATATGTGCAAGGTAGATACACGAGATGGGGACGCATTTCCAAGACCAAATACTCTGAGGAGCAGGCTAGATCTTCACAGGAAAGAATTGAGTCAGTCATACTGCGATGGCAGGGAAAAGAACCAACTATTGGGGCCGAGATTGAGAAGTCCAGAGTCGGGCTTGGTAAACTCAACCCAGGATGCTTTGCTAGTTCGGATAAATACCCATCTACTGCATAGGTTGGTGCTATTTATCCGATGATAAATTCAACCATTTGGATGTTTCTAGAGTCTTTACAGTAAATCCAGGAGCTTGAGAAGGATTAGTTCCTCGTATGAGACGGCTGCTGTATACAACCTGTTTCTTGTCACTATGTACCTAGGTAGATAAGCTTAGTAGATATCATATCCAGTCAGCCCAAGCAGCTATATACTTTCTTCCAAGAAAAGACGACCTCGTAATAGAAAACTAACCTTCTATCTTTACTGGGCTGACCTCAAACCTGGCTGAGACCTGTATAATCCGGAGAGGGTTTCTCCAGTTTGTCAGTTTTCTAATATACTCTAAATTATTACACCAAGTAATTAGAACTTAAGGCAAAAGAGGTCGTTAATATAGAAAAAGATTAGAAGGAAGTGAGAAAAGCAATATCACTAATGGCAAAATGGTAAGGGAAGGAAGAGAATGAATGACTTAGGCTAGAGAAGCTAAAGATACTAGTTGATCTGATATAGTTATTCTTTATTCACTCTTTGTTATATACTATAGATTAATGTAAGTTCTGTATTATTTTCTATGCCATATACTATTATTATATCAGTAATTCCTACTTCTACCAATAAGCATATATTCTTCCTCCACCATGATAGATAGCGTCGCGATGATCGGCCATCTATCTAAGCTCGCTTACACAATAAATTTGGTAAGAGAACGCCAACCTGCGATAGTCGTTAAAGTGAGCTCGAACCTGAGTCCTACATGATCACGATTGTTGATCCATGATCTACGTCTTCCCTGCTGAATATCCTCCTCTATATCCGCAATGCTAATTAGGCATTCTGGCACGTGGCATATATGCCAGCTTGAAGGTTGACTTCTTAATCTTAGTGTCAAGTAGCACGTATTTCGGCCCACATCGCTCAGGGGCTCGGACATTCTAAAACGTCTGTGGGTGAAGATCTGGTAAATCTGGTTACATCACCGGTCGGAATTATACCGCTTATCATGCGGAACTAGCTGCCATCCAATAAAACAGACATTAAATCTGGAACCCTCGAGTCACTGGAAAGATCACCCCCAGAAAGATCGTCGGCCGGGGATGAACAATCACTTAATAATCGGAAGATACTCCAGAGTACTCCATCCTTTATTCAATGCAAGGTGGAGTTTGATAAGCCTGACCTTGTTTTCTGACCTCTCTTCTCATAGTGCAGAATTCTATTATTCTTCAAAACTGCATTTTTTTCTCCCCTGAAATTTTAAACTTTTCCTCTCCGATGGTGGCTTGATCGTTCTTAGACTAGTAAAAAATTTCACCGCACAAACTTCTATGCGAGACACAACTACCTACCAATAGTCACGGCGATATTGCTCCGACGCACGGAAGAAGCTAGGATCCACAAGGTTGAATATCGCACTTGCCCAAGATTGACTTTACATGTCGGATATATACGTGAATCGGGTCAAGCTTCCCAACACACGGACCGGCCGCTTAATGATGCGCCGTCAAAGATCTTCTAGTTTCAGACTATGTGGGGAAGGTCAGCTATCAATATTCCACTCTGTTGGGACAGACTAATCAAAGATTTGACTTGACAGGCCCGACTCCAATTTCTGACATGACTAGTGGCTACCGAGGTTTGTGAGATGCATTGCCGGAGAGGGAGCTTGTTACAGACATGCTTCCATTTAAGTGACCTGTTCCTCTTTCCCCTTCTTCGTGACTCCTTTGACGTCGTTTCTCTACTCTCCTTTCTATCGTTTTAATCCATTTTCTTTTTGCAATGAGTTCCGTGTCCGATTACAAGGTCGCCTCTATGGCCTTGGGGTTCACCCTTGGCTTCGGCTTCTTGACAGTCTGGGAGGCTATCAAACAAACCAAACGAAACCGAAATCCCTTGCGAAGTCCGTATATCTACATGGTTTGGGGAGAAATCGTGGTCAATATTGGACTGGCGATTCTTGGCTACTTGTTCCTGAACGGGATAATCAAGCCTGGGTACGTACTCCTCACAACAGCAATACCACTTCCTCTAACGATAACAGTGTTCCCATCTTCTTTTCCATCTTGTTCTTATGGGTTTTCGAGATTCAACTCCTTCTTCAAATCATCATCAACCGAATCAGTATCATCGCTGAGTCTCGACAAATGATTCAGAGATTGAAATGGGGTACCGCCATTGCCGTAACATGCATCAACATTGCTGTATTCTGTATCTTTATTCCATCACATATGGTCCCCCCTGTCAGCCAGACGTAAGTGACCCAACCTGCCATTGCGTACAAGTTTGCGCTAACTTTTGCCAGGTTTGTCACTATCAACAGGTACTGGGATAGAACCTCCAAGATCTTGATCTGCATCATCGACGCTGGACTTAACTGGTACTTCCTTCGCATTGTTCAACAAAGACTCGTCAAAGAGAGTCGTCTTACAAAGTACCAACCATTGGTCTCCTTCAACGCAAAGTTGATGATTGTATCCGTCGCCATGGATGTACGTCTCCATACCCCCATTTCCATCACTCGGAATAACACTAACATCTATCGCCTAGATCCTACTCATCGGCCTCATGTCACTACCCAACCAGACCGTCTTCATCCAGTTCCACCCCGTCGTCTACCTCGTCAAGCTCAACATCGAAATGTCCATGGCTTCCCTCATCACCCAACTAGCCCGAAAGCAAATGACCGACGAACTTTACCCCTCGATATCATACTCCACCACCCCCAAGGGACCATCCGGTCACGATACCGAGATTGGACATGGCAAACCCCAAGGGTTTACCGCATCTATACAAATGACTCACAAGTCAAAGGTCGCATCGCAGTCCGAAGAATCTCTTGACCGTATATCAGAGCATTCCGAAGTCCCCAATGGTATCCATCGGCAGATTGAAGTCAAGATTGAGTCCGAGCCTAGTGATCAGACAGCTTCCAATGGAGGTATGCGTGGCCCAAGCGATATGGAAATTTCTTCACCACGTAGTGATGGGCGACCGAAGAGAAGCCACTACGAGCAGATTGAGCGGGACCGCAGGCATCGGGCACCCTGAGAAAAGGAATGCGTCGTGTATAATAATCTTGAAACTTCAAATAGTATTTCTTTTTAATCCTATAATAACAGCTTTGTTATCTCTTTTGCTTGATTGGTGGAAGTTTGAAACCGAAGTTGTGTAATAAGCTTATCTGTATAAACCTTTCACCAGAGAAGGACGCGCTTCTCCCAACCTTTTTCAAGCACCAAATATACGGGAGGCTCTAACAAGAGACCTAAAGATAAGGTCAAGGCCGCCCATGTCAAAGTTCAGGTACAGAGGCCTAAATCTTGGTTAGGAATAGATTTTAACTTCGCTCTTCGTAGATCTGAAGCCTATTAAGTTCAATCATTTTGATGTGTAATTGTCAGACGCGTATAAAAGGCCGACAGCCCACTCAAGTGTCCACACATTCATCCTTCCATCAACATCCCATCCAGCTCCACCAAACTCGAAAATCTTGCTCTCGAACTGTCTTTTATCCTCAAGAGCAGAGTACTGCACAAAAAAGGACGTTATCACCATGGATTGCTTTTCCTCCCTTCCGCCTGAGATTCGGACCTTGGTCCTGATTCTTCTCAGAACTAAACCAAACATCAGACAGCTCATCGCCGCCTCCCCCACAATGCTTTCACAGTACCGTCAATCCAAGCAGCAAATCCAACAGGCATATATCCAGAATCTGTTTCACGGAAGTATCCTCCAGGACGCCGTAGCAGTGGCAAATTTCCCTCTAAAGAACCCCTGGCAACATATGGAGAAATGGAGAGAAGGACACCTCCCTGATCCATTCCTCCAGCACGATATAGCTACTGTCGACCGTCTTGATAGGCTTTGCACTCGGCTTTCACTATACATCGAGGACTATATCACAAAAGCAACATCGATCTTCCCGCCTCGTGCTTATTTGAGCATTCCGAGCCCTTCTTCCAACCTTACTCAATTGCATTTCAGAGGCCAATCCATTGGCACCAATATCGTTAAACTCGATGACCTGCGGGAAGCCGAACAACGGCGTCTTTTTCAAGCGTTTGTCAGATATGAGCTAGTCTGTAAGGTGCACCATATGGAAGATACGTTGGAAGGCAAAGTCATTGACAGCCTGGTTGGCTCAGCCTTTGAGAAGCTTGGTCATGGAGAAGCTGAAGCACTCCGTTGCATTCCGTATTACATGATGAGCCTCTATGGAGGGATATTTGCTCATTTGGCTGACTCTTGGCTCCCTGATGTGCTGCCAGTATTTATGACTGCAACAGACGAAGTGAGGGACGGCACACATGGAACCATTGATGATGCAGGCTGTGTTGCCCATTTTTCCCCTCACTCTTGCTGTCTTTGTGCGGACCAAGTCATTAGGGATAAGGGGCTGTCATTCCCCGACAGCGTTCACTTTTCTCCTGATGAGTATTTGCAAGATGCAAAGATTCGGCTCGATGACCTAAGAAGCGTCGACCCACTTAGTTTCCTCGGCTTCGATTTCATTACAACTTTGCTCAACTCTCCAAGAGATAAGAGAGGATGTCCAATGGATTTACGGAAATGGCTTACCAACATCCCTGCACGACTAAAATATCAGAAATGGAGGGGCGGCGGGAAAAGGTTTGATCTTTTCGAAAATACAGACTTCCCGGACCGAGACTGGAATGACTCCTCAGAAATATGTCAAATGGTACGTGACCACTCAGGTTTGAGATTGGGTCCGTTGGACTGGTGGGACTTCATCGAAAATAAACCTCAACTACTACAAATCTACCGACAAAGAGCATGGGTATTCTTCGACGACGCGGGACGCTATCCCGGTGGGAACATTGCTCAACATTTCATCACTGACAAGGATTATAAGAGGCAGTTGGAGCGGGCACATCGCGTACATTGCGACGATTGTGTCCCAAGATTTCACAGAAACTATATGCGCAGGTCACAAGCGTGGCATAACAACCCTTGCCCATACCCCCAATTGGATTTTGCTGATGAAAACCTGAGAATCAATACCTGTTGTACTGAGGTCGATGTTGAGGACCACTCAGACCAGCCCGAAGCGTCAAAGTCTCTGGTCCATGACACAGCAGCTCTTGGAGATAGGCGCGCGGACATGTTTACTAGTCTCACTTTATTAAGACCAGGTACTCCAGACAACTGAAATATTTGAGAAGAGGGCAGACCTGGCTTATGTAAGACTGCAAGGACATCAAAGAAAAGATGTCAAAGTTGGATAGAGTAGGAACCGTAAGGCAGAAGACAGTCCTTCTACTCAACCTTTGTGAGCTAGTTTATGGAATACTATAGCAGTAGTTCGGTTTATCCAGGTCTACCTCAGACATACGGAAATTGTCTTCCACCTAGTATTTCAGACGATTCGTGCATGAGATGGGTACCCAAGAATTAGTCAGGCAGGCTAGAAAAAGATTCATATACCAATATACCTTTCACTGAATAATGAAATACTTAGACGCTAAAACTGCGAGTAAGCTATCCTAATTCTTATGCTAGCATTGCCTTTGCCAGACACATTTAAGTCTCACTGTTACCTGCTTTGGGAGCGTGTCTTTGCCTACCTCTTATATACAAAGAAGGATATTTTCCATGTCAGCGTAAGTACCTTCCAGCGCTGCTATACTTGGCAGTGTCTCTACAAGGATGAAGCCTAAATGACCCTTATTTTAGCTGCCCATCCAAAGTCAAGCAGTCCACGGTCACCTTTAGACCACACGAAGTATCCTCGATGAGAAATGAGGTCACTTCCATGTACGTCTTGGCACCTGTCTATTTTAAGAGTAGCAGGTTAACAAGTGATAAAGGGACGAGAGGAAGACATCCAGGGTGTTGAGTCGCAGTTCACCCGCCTGACTAATTGCAACGGATGATAGAGTCAGTGGCATCATTAGGGCGTCGAGGCCGTAGCCGTAGAAGTTTCTAGAAGAGCTTCACAAGCAGCACGATGTTGCAAAAGAAACCTAAAACAGAGTGATCAAGGTTGGAATTAGTCAATAGAACAGATCTTCAATGACAAGCATACTCCATTAAGGAACCCCTCACCATCGTGATTCAGAATCTGCTGTGTAACTAGATAATGCGTCATCTCTTTGCTATCAGGCAGGTGGATGTTTGCTAGTCAGGTCGTACGCTCATAATTAGTGATTCAGAGCCTCATTCCAAGTATAAAAAGACGGGCTTTCCTGCTCCTCTCCAACTCAAACTCAAACTTCAACAAAACATCCAACTACACCAGCAAACCAAACAAGACACCAAGGTCTCGACTATTTATAACAAAACTTACTTCAAAAACACATTTTCGTCAATCGGCACATTCAAAATGACTGAGAGCCAGAATTGGAATGCTCAAAAGTACGAGCATAAGATCCCCAAGGCACTTATTACAGACGTCACCAAGTTCGGTGCAGCCGTCAAGGAGATATATGGTTTGGGCCCAGAGGGAGAAAACACCTGGGTGTCACGCGACGATGGAGATATGCAAATCATTGTCGCCACTGTTGAGGAGCCAAAGAACCTTAAGGAAAAGCTCCAGGAAAAGGGAGCTATTGCGAAGGACTAGAAGCCGATGCTTCTCCTGCAGGTATACCAGTGTAATAGTGGATGGGGCTGACAGGTTTGCGTCAGATTAAATGGGGTTTTTGATGGGGAGTAGACATGACACTGAGTGAAGGATAGATTGAACTACCCATTGACTAATGATTGGATGGGTAGCTTATATGATAGCCTGAGAATTCACACTGGTTTGTTGATCTGGATAAACCTTGCGAGTTGGTGACCTATTAGCTCAGCTGGCTTTCGTCCTTTGATATAGGAAGGTGTGTTCTTGATAAATTTCAAGAATTTATATGATTCGCCAACCAGTCAAACCACTACTTCCCACCATAAAGCATATCTTTGAGGCTTGCGGCCATTTGATGAGCTCAGGATATAACTTTCACTAGTTGCTGTAAACACCGGTGCTCGCAGTCCCGATGTCCACCCCGACTCAATATCATTTCTGAATGTCTGCATCTTCATTCTTCCATTTGTAGCCAGTAGCGTTAGTCACGACATGAAGAACAGTCAGATATCAACAATATACCTAGCCGATGGTTTATGTTGATAGGGAACAAGGTCCGAGCCCTGAACCTTATAAAAGACACACTTCCATACAGTAAGGGCTATAGTTAACCCCAATATATTTAGCTCTGCGGCTTTACTAAGTAGGGTGTCTCACAAGCGATATTTAAGAGTTCACTATTGTTCCATCAGGCTCTAGCATTTATATGTGTATTCGTGGCTTCTCTAAGGCAAAAGATGACCTGCATGATTGACCAATACTCCACCGAGAACCAGCATCAGTTTCCAATCCTAATTGAAGACAGCACGATAGAGCCCATTATTTGGTATCCCCTCTAACTCAATGGGTAAGTCTCTCTGACTCCACATCAAAACCGAGTAACGTCGTCTATCTGAAAGATAGACATGATAGTGTTCATTGGTAAACTTGGTTTCCATGGCGCTCATGAAATCAGAATAAGAATATACCCATGATGTCGGGATGCGATGTTCATAGAACTGTTTACCGACAACACCTGTGAAAGCTACCTTTGGGGTTTGAGGCATCGTGCTGGTAGATGATATTGGTTTACAACGTTTGCAGAATACTTGGTTTGGGTTACTTGGTTTGTAGGCTGATGTTTTGGTTAATATGAAATCGCGAGAGGATGAACGGCCTTTTATATCTAGGTAGTTCAGATATCTGAATCGTCTACAGACCAAGCCCATCTTCTGTGAAGAGAGATACACTCACTCCAATAATCACAATATGCGCGTCTAAGTTCTCGTTCAATCACTGTCAATTTGCCAACAGCCTCCTTGTATGATAAAGTCTTCTTGTTCTCCCTCCTTAGATCACAGTATTCAGCACTTCAACATTGATCGCGATCTGCTCCTTCCTCTACTTTCTCCTCTTTGGAGCTGGCAGGCATCGCCAACCGACAGTTATCATGCATAGCCTTCATTTCAGCCTTCAAATCCTTCATAACCCATGACATGACTGAGTAGTCAGAATCATCAGGTTCGTAGACATGAAACTCGTCGCAGCCAAAGATAACTACAAGAGCACATAAGAAATCGGTGTAAGACGTGATATGAGCTTTGGAGATTCGCTGCTCATAGAAGTTGCTGCCAACAGCTGTTGTAAATGTTTCCTTTGATGTTAGGCCCATTTTTCTGAAGACGGTAGTATGATACGTTGAAATAGTGTATGATGTACTAGGAATTCCTTAGCAGTGATTTGAGTGTTGGAGGTTGCTGTGTTGGGACAGAATCTTCTTTTATAGGCATTGCGGTTCTGTGAATTATAACCATGGCAGCAATTTGCGCCGGTAGCTGACAATGAAGACTTAACAAAGAGTGAAGCAAAGAAGCAATCGACCAAACATGAAAGTGGGACGACCTCAATCACGGCGGTCTTCAGTTACTGATTCAAAGAGAAATGAACAAACATCTGAACATATTGAACTCACACATACGAACCTGAAACATGTCAAACTTGGACGGTTGTCAGAGTACATGTTCATTCTTGTTAACATGATGTCTGAACGATTAACTACAACTCTGCACAGCAACTCAATTTTACAGGCTGTACCTATACCTATCAGGCCCTCCTTTGTGCTCTTCTCTCTACCATTTACTCCTACATACACACCTAACGCCACTCCCACATGAATAGTAAACTATCCTAACGGCAAAAAACTATCCTTCCCAGTAAGAAAAACAGAATGCCTCGTACAAACTCGGAATTCTTCAACTATCGAGGTCGCCAGCAGTGGTATGACCACTACATCGACGCCAGTGCAGTAAAAGATCGTCAACTCTTCGTCGCGGCCTTAAAGAAGCTGCATTACCATGAGCCAGCTGGGAAGAGCGAATGGCGTCTTACCGGACCTCAAAATGGCAAATACTGCGTCAGCTCTTGTGGTCGGGGGTCCTTGATCTCTGAGCTCGTGGAACAGAGTAACTCAGGTCTGTCGGAGGAGTACGTAGCTAATCAGAAAGCTGCACGCGCCCTCCTACTCCCCCAGCCTCAGATAACACGTTGGACAGTGACTAGGCGCAAAATTAGGTAGATAGTCACATCAAGATAGCTACAAAGACACTGATGCAGACAGCTTCCATATGTTGAATCATGGGCAGTCTGCATCATTCTTCTCTATATAAATCCAGTTGACTTTCCTGTCTTCCTGATCAAGACGATCAAAGAAATCACATTCAAAACATCACAACCTGAGTATTCTTCCTAAATCACAATGGGCTTAATCGACAAGGACGTCTTCGAGAATAGCTTGAAGCAATACTGCGAACACAAAATCCCAAAAGCGAAGATTATAGACTACAGGAAGTTTCTGGGAGGACTGAAAATAATCTTTGACAGGGAGGACGTGGGCAAAAGGGATTTTCATGCTTATCAGTCTGATCCTGATACTATTTCTGTTCTTGCATGGGTGCAAAAGGAGTTGCTTTCTGAGCTTCAAGTGATGAGGAATTCTGGTGTTGCTAGATAGTCGGTTTAGTAGTAACTTAGCTGGAACATTCATACAGAAGGTACACATAATAAAACTTGAGCAACTTGGGATAAACAAGTTCCTATTTTTCAACTACACTAAGCCACTACTTCCCGTCTCTGTATCCTAATGTTCACATTCTCAAAGTAACTCACACCCCCCTTGACCACATAAGTTCCCTTATCCGACTCATCAACCCACTCAATCTTAAAGCTCCTCAAGAACTGCAAAGGTCCCTTATATAATTCCATACGTGCAATATCCTGTCCAAGACAAACTCTAGTACCATATCCAAAGCCCATGCTGAACTTACTATAAACCTTGGCCTTATCATCATCCAACCAACGCTCAGGCTTAAAGACCTCAGCATCATCGCCATAGATATTGGGATCGCGGTGCACGAGCCATGGATTGCATGTAACCTCAGTGCCCTCGGGGACAAACTGGCCGCAGATCTCAAGACCGCCCGCGGGGGCGATGCGGGGGAAAATGTTGGGTGCGGAGGGGTTAAGACGCATGCTTTCCTTGACACAGGCGACGTAGTAGGGGCAGTGTTCGACGACTTCATCATACTGGGGCATCTCAGAGAGGTGACCAGAGAGAGTCGCGTCGTCGAGCTCGGTCATGAGTTTTCTGTAGATGGTAGGGTTGCTGAGGATGTGGATCATCATGGCTTGGAAGGCTGTTCCGGTTGTATCTGCACCAGCGAGAAGAACGAGGAGGATTTCAGCCTTGATGTAGTTGATGTCTAGTGGGTTACCATTCTCATCTTTGGCCTCGATGAATCTGAGAGAATTAGTCTGCATTCCGTATTGGTGTTGGTGTGAGTTCACTTACGTCTGAAGTAGATCGACGCGACCACCAGTTGAGCCGTTCTCAATGTCTTTGAATCGCTGCGCAATCAAGCGATCACGGAATCTCATCAATGTCCCAATGCCAGAGTCTTGTTCGGGACTTGCTACTAAGTACTTGCCCAAGAAGGTACTCTTGACCCAGTTGGTGAAAGGATACAATCTAGCCATGATACCGAAGGGAGTAAGACCATCATGGAAGCCCTGGATAAGACCCTCGACATCCTTGCCCTCTTTAACAAAGCCAAACGGGGCACCAAAGCCAACTTCAGAGATAATATCATAGGCCATGAAGACAGCCCAGGGTGCAAAGTCAAAAGCCTTGTTGGTAGCGGCGAAGTCTCGTTGGAGACGGTCCATCCAATGCTTGATGTTGACGTCAATCAGGGGCTCCATCTTTTTGATGTTTGTAAAGCTGTAAAGCGGCGCAGCGATCTTTCTGTATCTGGCATGCATGACAGAGTCCTGCATATTGAAGAGTGATTCATCTTTACCAAAACTTCCAGTGATGTAGTGCTTTGACTTGTTCGCGTGACGGTTGTAAATCTTGGGTAGTTCAGTTGCATCACTGACTAGCAGCATAGTTGGTGTAATCCTAATAACGGGTCCTGCATAGTGTCAGTGTCTGTAGCATGTGATCGAGCGAGTCATGTATCTTACCATGCTGCTTGTGCAGCTGCTGAAAAGTCGCAACATCATCTGCCTTGACATTGTGATACGTGATCCAAAGTCGCGTGACACTTCCCCAGAAATTACCAGGGAATTTCGCCAGCGGGTGAAAAAAGCGATACTTGACAATCTGATAAACAACACAGTAAACAACGTATGCAACACCCAATAGGGCGACGTTCACAAAGCTTAGCACTGCCATGTTTGTTACACAAGCAGACAAGAAACTTTGCCGAAGCTGCAGGAACAAGCAAACGAGCCAATTATTAAGACCTCAAAAATAATCACATTCTTCAGCAGGGGCCATATACCTGATATGTAAAAACGATCGACACTTTTCAGGCATAACACTCGGTCTTTTCGGTTATCCGTAAATCGCCCTCTCCCCGCGAACATATGCAATATCGACGATCTCTTTCCAAGGATGTCATGAGGCCCGTGATTTAATTTTCATGCTATGCAGGAAGTAGTAAAGCGGATCCTTGAATGAAACGCTTCAGGTTACGTTGAGAGAGTAAATTACGGGGAAGATCCAAGTCTGCGGTTGCGGTTTGCCTATCATTTAGTAGTTAGAAGCCCGGATAGTAGCCAACGGGATCGACAGGATAATCGATCCTGGTTTTGACGAGCGTGGATAAAGTCTTGATCCTGGTTTCTCTTATCCACCTTTTCCGGTTGTAACGTCGCCAAAAAGATCGCCATACGCGGCTGTGTTATTAATTACGACTCTCCGCTTTGGAATTACTTCAGGTTGACAGGCTGACAGGTTATAGGTCATGGGCATAAATGAGGTGTTCCTTCGATCTCGATAAAGGGGCATTTTGACAGTCTGGGCCCCTGAAAAAATTTATACGTGCTTGGCAGAAGGATGATATGATGTTTTCGTTTGTGGGTAGTGGAGAATTTAAGCCCCTGTTGATGAAGTGCTTGCTTTTTTGAGAAGAATATGCCTGATTATCGAGTTGGATTACATGTGAACCAACACAAAAACGAGTCATGCACCATGTCAGTCTGACAGATTGAGGCTCTGGGCCAAGAAAGAGACTGGAAGTAATACCCAAGTGAGACAAGCTGATGAAAAGCCGGTAGGCTAGCATACGGGCCGTAGGGGCCGTTACTGATGATCTGCGCGAAAAGAACCGACCAAAGAGACAACAAGCAGAAAAGAACTCATTGAGGGTCCACATCGTCATTGGCGATTCACGGCACCGCACAGACGCAAACGTTACAGGTCAAATTTTACGGAGTTTTACGGCGCAGCATCCGAGGCCCCGTCACTCAGTTCGAAATATCCTAGCGGCCAATCATTCCCCAATATCCGCTGGGAATGTAACCTCAGGTTGGTTCTAAGAGTCTTGCGTAGACCTGCCAGGTGGATCACTGAAGAATTAGATGAAGGTGTCATAAGTATTGGGATAGCTTACGTATAATATGAGGGTCTAAGTGCTTGTTTGTTTATGTCAATAGACTGCTGGTGTGACGATCGCCAACCTGCCAAGTTACGGTTCCCCTGAAGATTCCCCGAATAACCCCCTGGGTCCCTGAGGATTACTCGAACATTCCCTTAGGATCATCGAAACTTCTGTCTTGTCTCAGTTATCTGACTGTAGATCTTTTTTCTCGGCATTCCTCCGCTCATGTCTGTGCTCGGCAAAGATTTCCGCCGAACCAACATTCAGTGTAAGCTGCCAAATGTTTGTCTCAGTTGGCTTACGATGGAAGTCTTCCATTTAACTCGACGAGAAGGTCCCATCTTTAGTTGAGAAGTTGGGCATCCATCTTTGCATTTGCAACCATGGCTGAAATTGAATCTCAGGGCGCGACTGTTAATTCTGTTGCTATTGTTTTTGCTGTTATTAGCTTTCTTGCTGTTGTTACGAGATTGTGGGCCAGGACATTTATTGTTAGGTCTTTGGGGGCTGATGATTGTAAGTGCCTCCTCATTGGTACTATTTTGGGCTGAGCTAATCTTTGCAGACTTGATTTGTGTTGGAGGAGTAAGTCTCTTTGAACTATCACCTTGATTAGATACTGACATATCGAAGCTCCTATCATGGGCCTTCATCGCTTGCACAATAGCCTGTGAGTATCCCAATAATTGTCTATTTCAGTATCGCTAACCACAACAGCGGTTGAACATGGCCTCGGTAGCCACTACAGCGACGTAATCCAACGCGGAACACCAAACTTCATCGCTTATCTCCAAATCGTCTGGCTATCCTCCATTTTCTACAACGCCTGTCTCGGCTTCATCAAGATCTCCGTTCTCGCACTATACACACGTCTCGGCGACAAGATGCTCCGCAAAACAGCCTTTGTGATGATGGGTGTCGTTGGATGTCAAGCTGGTGCTAATGTAATGGCTTGTATCTTCCAATGCTCGCCTGTGCCTGCAGCTTACGATGTCACAATTCTTCCAGAGGATAAGAAGTGTATTGATATCAACGCTTTCTATCTGGCTAATGCAGCTGTCAATATCATGACTGATATTTTGACGTATTCGTTGCCAATTCCACTTATTGTTAGGCTTCGTGTACCGAGACGACAGAAGATTAGCTTGGGTATCATCCTGGGTTTGGGTCTCTTGTAGGTTCCCCCATCCACATACGTCTCACCAGTTCGCTCACAATTCTTAGCGCTTGCATCTCGTCCATCATCCGAATCACCTACATCCCGAAAATGCTCGTCTCCGAAGACGCAACATGGGTCATCTCGGACGCAATGTACTGGTCCGTCATCGAAACAAACATCGGCATCCTCGCCGCCTCAATCCCCTCCTACAAAGCCATCGCCAAGAAATACGCTCCCCGTCTTCTTGGCAGCTATGGCAGCTCCGCCAACCGGAAGCTCTCCGGCTTTAAACAAATGCCTGTTGAGCTTCAAGGCAATAGCGTCTCGGGTAGTAATGCACCCAAATCTACTTTTGAGACTAAGATCAATCATGGGTTGGAGGATAATAGTAGTGAGGAGGTCCTTGTGATGGCGAATGGTCGTATTGAGGTCAAGACAGATATCACTTTCCAGTATGAGAATAACCTGGAGAGGGGAACGGCTAATGCTCATCATAGAGATATTAGTCGATAAAACTTTGATGGATGAAGTGCGTGCTGTTTGATACCTTAATAAAGAATGCCTTCCTCTGTAAACTCCCAGTAACTTGTCTAAATACACACGGCTGTCCCACAGACTTTTCCAAATATCTCACTACCGTCCCACTCAGATGACTCGTTGTGCCCTAAACCTTGGTTTAGTGACCATGTCCACCCACTGTGTACTAGGGACATAATAATGATTCTCCTGCTCCTCCTTTCTCTCAACCAAATCCTGAATCATGACCGAGCGATTCCCTTTCGTGATCTTAACAGGTTTCTTCTGAAACTTCTTGTTTGGTTTAAGACTAGACCCGATAGCATATTCAGAATACATCTCGAACCTACTCAGGTTGTAGTGCTCCTCCCAGATGAACTTTCCGGTGCAGGGGGCATTTTCCAAATATCCATGTAGGATGGATTGCATAGTCATCTCGTAAAAGTTTTGACTGGGGAAGTCTGACCTCTGGAATAGTTGATTCCAACTTCCAAGAATTAATTTCGTCAGGTTCTTTGCACTTGAGAGGGCTTGCATCATGGCATCCTGTTTGATGTTAGCTTGTTATCCGCAAAACTGAAGATTTGTTATTTACCTTGTTTTCGCCATCAGGTGAGAACTCAAAGACACGAAGTTTCGGTAGATTGTGGAGGACAGTCCTAACTTGCGCCGCTGGAACATAAGGAACTTTGTGATTGCAAGAAAGCCCTCCGTGAATAATGCGCAGTTCTTCCAGATCCTTGTGTTTTAGAATAGACTGCTGCAGTCGTCTCGACAGTCCAGGGCTCGTTGCAAGATTGTCGGTATACGTATTATAATCTTCGATGGTCAAACTGGACAATGACTCAAAAGAAGATATAAACCGATACATGCCCTCCAGGTATACTTCTGTCTCCGCATAAAGAAAATCATCATAAATTTTCATTTTGTTGAACTGACGTCCACCCATATCCAGCGATAGCTTTCGTAGATGGATGTCGCCTTTTTCAGTCTTCTTGAATAGCTCTTCGAGATATTTGAAGAAGGTAAGTTGCCCGTTTCCCAAACCATCGAGCTTGAGCTCCTTGATCCTCAGGAAGTCAACAGCTTTAGTAAGATTAGTCATAAAGTTACCAGCATCGGAGCCAGCAAATTGTATTCCCATCATAGAAAGTGAAGTCAAGGCGGTGAAATGAGGGGTTTGGTTCCAGGTATCTGGCTGGCGAATTTTGAGCCTTTCTTCCCAATTTCCAAGAAAGTCAGATGACCAGTCGCTTGTTGCAATTTCCAGGCTCTGGAGAGTCGTTAGGGAGTTGAGAAGCATGGCTTGAACGGTCGTTTCCTCTTCGGACATATCTCTTCCAAAGGATGTATCGTTGATGCTGATATGTTCGAGGTTTCTGAGCTTGGCGAGGGGAGCTGCAAACTTCTTTGTTTTATGCCATCCCCCACTAGAACTTGTCCGCACTGATTTGAGATTCTTCATCGCCGCGAGACTGTTTGCCATTGACCCGGTGAGTTCGGAGCCATCAAAGACCTCCAGATTGGGTAAATTCTTCATCACTTCTTCCAAGTATCTCAGAACCGTCGGTTTGTGTTTTTTGCCTGGATCAACTCTGCCCACAACCATCTGGCGGACATGATTCGCACAAGATGGTACAGCATCTGGATCAAGACGCGTTGAGAATTTGATCTGCTGGCCTTTGTATTGGCTTTCCTTCTTGAGCTGCTTCTTTTGCGCTATACTGAGATGAGGCTCAATACGGCGAATCACATTGGGAATATGAGCCCAAAAGTGTACTTGAACTGATAGCCGTTTGTGAAGGATAGACATGGCGAGGGAGTAGTATCTCTTGGAGGTACAGGCTAGTTTTACCATGCTTTGGGGATCAGTGACCTGGGGTCTTGTAAGCATGGTGAGAAATAATTCCTGGGCAATTTCTTACATATTCAAGAATCGGCTGGAGGATTTCTGCTGGAAGCACTGATAGCTTGTCATCTGGGGCCACGTCTGAAGCCTCATATAAACCTGATAGCCCAGGACGCGATGGGTTATCGTCAGCGCTAGGGTTCTTGGTATTTTCATCAGCCTTCGCCTTGGATGTTGTCTTTTTGCTGGAGCCAACGGCAGCTTTTGGCTTTTTCGTCGTTGGCTTTTTCTCAGGCTTCTCCTCATCGTCATCTGAGGCCTTACGCTTCCTGCTTGGACTGGCAACATGCGCCGGAGCAGGGGCTGCTGCAGCTGCTGTTGCCGCTGCTGTGGCATTGCGAATTCTGGTGCTTCTTCTAGGGGACATTTCGATCTGAATGGGTATATTGTGGAATATTTCGAGATATGAATTGGAAAGTTGAAGAGGAAGTGAAAGGAAATTAATATATCCCCAGCTTATGGCGCCAGCGTTGCTGTTCACTAGCTCGTAATTCAACTTGAACTTGATGATTGGTCAGTACCTCACGCTAAGCCGCTGCAGCCTAACAGGTATATCCACCTCTTGCACTTGTCTTGATTTGGATACTGCCGTCGATTAAGCGAATAATGGAAGTCATAACTGAGTTCAAGCTGTTAGACCCCAATATGTCAGACTCAGCTAAGTTTCTTGCGTTTTTAGTTATTTGAACATAGGGAACAAATTCTTTTCAGCGCTTATGGAGTTTTCTATTTGATATCCAGGGCTAGAGTAGCTCCCATAGCCTCGTATAGCTTCTGAGTCAGCTAAGGTCCCTAGCGTCTCAATATCATCGACCATCCATCTCCAAGCACACAAACACAATCTCATGAGCCTTCAATCATGATCAAGGGCAAGTAAGGTGACCAGAACGTCTTCCAAGAAATGGCCAAGCCACCTCCTTGCATATCACGGATGGCTAAAGAACTTATCATGGAAAGCCACAATACTGCACGTTTGCCGCTGTGCTGAACATCATCTATGTGTTAGCCATTTTGGGATTAGTGTCTCGAATCTCCGGATATATGCAGGAAATCAGTTGCCAACCCCTGACCGAGCTCCCAACATGGAGTTAAAGTCGGCGCAAACTCTTGACCATAGTTGATGAGCCAATCTACGAGTCGGATTCATAATTCAAATTCGTTTCCTTCGAGACATAAATAAATTGCAATGGCTAATCAAGTGTGACTGACCCAGCTTCGCCATTTTCCCATTAGTCCGTTGGTCTTGCTTCCAGCAAGAGAAAGCTGTAGGGTAGCCACATGAGCCTAACCAGCCTACCAGTCATATCTTGTTCGACACTTATCCCTCCCTTGCGTTATTCTTATACATGATGTCTTAGATCTGGCGCCCTAAAACCCAAGCTGGAATTAATTCAGGAGATATCCTTTTAGCCTTTTAACCATATACAATAGTAAGAATATTTGCTCCCTGCATATTGTCTCAGTCTTTTGGACGACTGGTTTCACTCGGCCCAATCTCATTGTCTGAATCTGAGATTTTGCGTTGCACATTTCCACCAACAGCCTGCTCATGAGACACATACGTGTCAGTTCCAATTGAAATTGCTCAGTTCATAAGTTCTACACGATGCCCTACCCATCCAGGGGTTTTTGCCCAATTTCTTCTTGTTGACTATCAGTATGGCCATCAACCTGGTTATTCCCGGCGCTCACAGAGTCCCACCAGCCGTTTGTGTCTTTATCATCTTCACAGTGACCTTCTTCTTCTTGTTGTCATCAGAGTGGCACAATGTTCCTACTTCCGACGATGGCGACCATAAATTCGCCTTCATCATCCCAGCTACTACGCCGAGTACCAGCCTTTGCAAAACGATAATCAGCGCACTTGCTCTGGGCTACCCCAGCCCAGTCCTCTTCAACTGGGGTCGAAATCATAGCGCTATTTCCAAATGGAAGGGTGGGAGTCATTTGCCCAAAATCACTGGTGTTGTTGAATACCTCGACGCGGCTATGCACCCTGAGGCCCATCCCTCCGAGAGATTACGCGAAAATGATCTTGTCCTCATGGTCGATGGATATGATGTTTGGTTTCAACTACCAGCGCAAGTTCTTCTTCAGCGATATCACAGAATAAATAAAGAGGCAAACGAGAGGCTATATAAGCAGTGGAAAAGGAAAGGACCAATGCCTATGCGGCAAACCATTCTCATTGCAGCAGGAAAGAGGTGTGCGCCGAGATTGCCGCAGTCAGGATCGCTTAATTTGCGATGCTTGGAAGATATCTGGCCCGAGAGCCCAATGCGACCAGATCTCTACGGACCTGAAACAGAAAAGAACGAAACCCATCCACCAAAATTTCGTCCGAGATGGTTGAATGGTGGCTTATACATCGGTCCTGCTGGCGACATGAGACGTATGTTCCGTCGCGCCCAGGAGAAAATTGTGAAGGGCGTTGGTGAGGGCTATCAAATGGTTAGTTCCCAGGCTGGCCCAGGCGAAGTCATGGTCGAGCAGGAGATTTTGCGGCGATGGCAGAGACAGAATAGGATGCCGGGGCATCATATGCTTGATGTCATGGACAGAGATCTTGAGTTCCATATGGGTCTTGATTATGGTCTTGAGCTAGCAGCTCAGACCATGTGGTCACGGGATGAGCTGTACGGTGGAGAGGATGGAGCTTTCGTTCGACTAAGCGATCGGGAAACTATCGACGAAACGTCAGAAGCTTTGGGGATTATCCCAACGCGCTTGAAAGATGTTCCGGAGGATATTAAAGATGTCAAGAACCCATTGAAGGACTTGGGGTTGGATGCCAATTGGACCGATATGTCCCTATACGCCGACTTCTACACAGCATCCGTTCCCGTCATTCTTCATCACAACGGCATGTACGGCCTGAAAAACAGACGATCTTCGTGGTGGGATAAACCATGGTACTACCAACACCTCCGGCAACTTCTTCAGTTTCGCATGCAGCCAACCCCCATCGATGAACCACTGGTCCAGGTGCAATTGGAAAAAGGACGAGTTCGATACTGGGCTTTAACAGCGGAGGAAAAGAATCGATATCCGAGACAGTTCAATCTGACGGCGACGGAAAGGTTAGAGAAGATGGAATTTAGTAACATTTGTAGGCATAGGAGAAGGGCGCCCAACGGGCCGAATCAGGAGTGGTGGGAGGAGATTTTTCGTGATACTGGGGGGAAGTGGAACTTGACTGACCATAAGGAGTTTATTTGAGTATGGGGCATGTATATACTGAGAGGATATTGATTCATTATTTGAATGAGTTACTGATTCGAATGATTCTTGATGTCCGGTTGATAATACTATGGCTTTCGGTGTCTTGACTGAGGCGAAGTCGGCGTCTTCGGCATGGCAAGTCCAGCCTTCTCCACAATCCGCCATATTCCATATTAAATATCCTTTCATAGTCCAGCTCGGCAATGTAAATCTCGGACTACCTGGAAATCCCATTCGGCCAGATTCCCTTAATACGGATTAGGTATGAGTTTACTGGCGAGAGCTGACCCAAAAGTGAAGTGGTTGCGGTTATTATCGGATGCCTTGGCGATGCTTGCCGCGACAACAGCCGCGCCCTTCATTCGACTGACTGTGCTATAGGTCGCTAGCTCTTCATTTAGCTAGTATTAAGGAGAATCCCAGCCTACATTTACTTTGGGCCTTAAGTCATCATCTGTTCGTGACATAAGAACCCTTCAAAATGAGAATTGGGTTCCTTGGACTGGGTACAATGGGTACGCCCATGGCCCTTAACCTCTCCCGCAAATTTCCCGTCACGGTCTGGAATCGAAGTCCATCCAAATACAGTTCTCTTATCAAGGCCGGTGCTTCCATCGGCAAGTCGCCGTCTCACGTTGTTGAGCAATCCGATTTCATCTTCACCATGCTCTTTGATGGCCCCGCTATTCAATCTATGATCGACAAGGACAGCAACTTCATCGCGGCCATCCGCGGCAAGACAATCATAAATACCAGCTCGGTTTCGGTTGAATTCAGCCATAAGCTTGCAGAGAAAGTTCACGAAGCGGGAGGCAACTTCATTGAGATGCCTGTCAGCGGTAGCAAGATCCCAGCTGAGCAAGGACAACTCGTGGGCATGATAGCAGGTGACCCGGCCATTGCTAAGAAGATCAAACCCGTGGTTGAACCTCTCACCAAGGCAGCCGTATACTGTGGCCCAATAGGGTCTGGCCTGAAGGCTAAATACTCGGTCAACCTGTTCCTAGTCTCTGTGACAGCTGGACTCGCAGAGTCTATGAACCTTGCTCGGGCCCAAGGCATCGATCTTGGAGCCTTTGGAGAGGTGTTGAACAATAGCCCTTTGGCCTCGGCATATTCGAAGATCAAGGTCGCCAAGATTATTCAAGAGGATTGGTCGCCTCAGGCTGCGGTTAAGGATTGCTATAATAGCACGGAGTTAATCAAGTCAGCGGCGCAGGAGTCGCACGTCAATACCCCGCTTATTCAAGCTTGCAACTCTATCTACAGAAATGCTAAGGATGGAGGTTTGGGGGAAGATGATATGATAGCCATTTACAAGTTATTTGCCCAAGCACACAAAAGTTCTCCCGGCGCCTAGATAGAGAACTTAGTACTTATCTCAAATATTACCTATCTCAGCCATCTAAGCGACGAAAACACCATTTAGCCATGTTTATCTTTGCCAAGATTCGAGCACATGCACAAGGTGTCGTAGCAGTCAGCCTTGACCTTCCAGAAACTGACTAGAAGCGCAACTTGCAACCCTTTTGAGCGACCGCATCTAACAACATATATAGGCAGAGTGCTCCCTACAAAATTACAGAAAAGTCTTACTTCTTCTCGCGATTGAGCATTGTATCATGAAGCTTGGGATATTATTCTACCTCTGGCTGGCGAGCTACACAACTCCGAGCCAGGCCAAAAGCAATGATCTGACAATCCGCACCCGAACAGGGACTTTCACAGGCTTTATTAACACAGAATTCGCCCACGTTCGCCAATGGCGTTCAATTCCCTTCGCTGAACCACCAGTGTCAGCACGTCGCTGGCTTCCACCCGAAAAACTTGCTTCAAATCCCGACCAGCACCGCTACTCCACCAAATTCCCACCATCGTGCCCCCAATTCATATCTGCAGTTGAATCCTACTGGAACTCTCCTTTGACTAAGGGCAATTTAATTTTTAACGGCGCTCAGAATGATACGTCTGGTCTAGTGGGTGAAGCAACTTCTGAGGATTGTTTATACCTAGCTATATGGAGACCTATCGCTGAGCCACCAAAGGGCGGGTTTCCGGTTGCGTTTTTCATGACGGGTGGTGGCTTTGTTCAAGGCGGTGTTGATCTCCCATGGCAAAATCCTGAGTCGTGGGTTGAGAGGTCTCAATCTCACATCGTTGTCAGCGTTAATTACCGAGTTGGTATTTTCGGCTTTCCCAATGCTAAAGCTCTTGCAGATGGAGAACAGAACCTCGGTATTCTTGACCAGCGCGGCGCTCTAGAATGGGTCCATGAGAACATTGCAGCTTTTGGTGGTGATCCGGAGCGCATCATGCAATGGGGCCGTTCAGCTGGGGGGATGAGCGCTGATATACACGCGTATGCCTGGCATGATAATTCAATCGCGCAGTCGTACTATATGGAGTCTGGGGAGGTCTTCAGCATTTCGCCTGTGCTGCAAGTGCGCGACCCAACTCATTCCAATTTTAGTTTTGTCGCGCGTCATATCGGCTGTGACAAACCCTGTGGCGAGGCTTGCAATGATGAGGATGGTGCAGCGGAGCTTGATTGTATGCGTCAAGTCTCTATGGCACAGATCGTCAACTTTGTTGGACAGTATGAAGATCGAGGAGAGAGTCCACCGCTTACTTTCAGCTTGACAGTCGACGATGTTATCTACTTCTCCGACTACAAGGCTCGAGCAGAAGCCGGAAAGATTGCTCGTCAACCCGTCATGCTGTCGATGACATCTAACGAGTTCTCGACACTACTTCCGTGGCCGCCAAAGAACCTCACAGAGGGTTATGACCAAGAGATGGTTGATAATGCAACAATTCCATTCGCAGTCTGTTCTCTCCTCAACTCGACAAAATATCGAAACAGATTAGACATACCTGTCTTTCGGTTCCAGTACGCAGCCGAATTCCCCAACCTGAACTTCTACAAATGGCTCGGCGCATATCACAACGCTGAGACGCCATTGATCTTCGGTAGTTATGGACTTCTGGACCAAGTTGCACATACAACCAAGTTCCAAGTTGAGGTCAGCCATTCGATGCAAGATCATATTGCTGCGTTCTTGAAGGACCCGTACAACGGACCCCAGAAGTTAGGTTGGCAACCGATGGTTGCTAGTGATTCTGATGGCGGGTCTCTTTTGAGGTTCGGTGGATCAAGTGGGAAGGTGGTTGAGCGGGTTCGTGGTATAGAAGTTGATGGCGTATGCTTGGGAGTCGGAGATTACGATCCTTTTCCTTGAGTAGAGATTTGAATTGCCACATTTACACAGAAGCTTGTCTTAATAGTGGCAGAAATAGGTGAATTCCTACTAGTCTACCAACCTATCTAATGACTCTTGATTTGTATGCTTCGGCTGTCTATTCCCGAGGGATTCTAAACACAGGATACTCCATACCTGTTTCAACAGGAATGATATTGAACTTGACATAACTGTCGATGTTCTCCGGCTCCAGAGCAATGAAAGCCAACGCAGCATTCTGTTGCCTGGTGCTCACATAGTAGCTTCCCACTGGCAGGACGACCTCTCTGGTAGTCGAGTTTGTCGTAACCGTGTTGAGATAAGTGCCTTCATAAAGTTCAGGCTCGACTACAGATGTTTCAATCGTCAATGTCTCAAGTGTTCTTCTGAACTCGTAATTCATCCTCTCGACCTTGAGTCCAAGAAGCTCAAGCCTCTGAGCAACATCTGACCAAGTTCGTGGAATAATGTAAGCCTCAGGCCGGGACCTGGTGAGGTTTGCTACTGAGGGAGTAGTGCGAATGAAGTCGATTGGGACCTGAACAACACTACCGTTGCGTTGGTCTATCATTGTAAAAGTCCTATTCTCTGGAACATAAGAATCGGTGATTACGATGTCTTCGTCGCTGTTGATGAACTCATCACGAGCATCCTCAACAATAGACTTGACCTTCTCGGCATTATCTCTAGCCAGCTCCAAGATGGTCTGGATCTTGATCAGGGCAGTAGCAACACGACGTTGAAAATGCTGATTGGCGATACGAATACCGCGCATTTCAAGGAGGAACGAGATGGTCTGTGTCAGTCCAACGGCATTGCGACCGGTGCGTGCCTCGGTGACAGCCTCGGTGAACTTGATCCGTGAACCTTCAGTGAGGTTCGAACGACCAGTCACGTAAGGCTCCCAACGGATACCGTGGGACTCGAGCTTCTTTCCGACCGCCGGAATGAAGAAGTCAAGGACTTGTTCACGGATGTTTGGGTGGATGTTTGGGTTGATACCACCTGACATGAGAGAATCAGCACCATGTTGGTAATGACCGCCGTAGATGGTGGGCACAGTGAACTCGTCTGCATTAACTGTCAGCTATCGAGCTCGAGTGGAGTGTCATGAGAAGAGCCTACGCATGTCAAGAGCCATATGAGGATTCCACTCGCTAATAAGACGCTTAATCTCCCTAGACTGACCCCGCATGAGCTTGATATGCTCCCTGTTTGGATCAAGGTTGGAGGAAAGCTGCCTCTGGAAGTAAGCAACGCCATCAACGTTATACCGAGGAAGAATCTTGATGTCCATCTTTTCCAAGATCGACTTGGCCCAAGATGGCTCAGCATCCATCTTGCCGAGGAAGGCGAGGACGGACTGATCGGCGGCAGGCTCATTGCCGTGAATGGCACCTTGAAGGTAAATTCGTAGCTTGTTACTACTGGAGTTTGAGTTTTTAAGGGAGAGGAAGACGTATGGAATAGCACGGCCTTCTTCTGATTGGAAGGCTGCTGATTCGTAGGTCATCCAATCATGCTTCTGGGCAAGGTTGCGGATGAAGTAGTCTGAGAAGAATGTTAGCAGGACTACTCACAATATACTTAGTGATGACTCTACCGAGCTCAACATCGTCAGTTGGTCCTTCTGTGCCATTGGAGAAGCGAGCGGGAACTGTCTCAGGCTTCAAAAACGCCGGTGACCGAAGGGTGATATTGACATCGGGGAAGTTGGCCGAGACAAGATCCGAGTCCTTGGTTGTAGGTGCCCAGTTCTCGCCATATTGGAGACCTTTCTGGATACCTCCAGACTGAACCGTGACAGCTACAGCAAAGGCCGCGAGCTTGAAGATGTTCTGCACCATACCGGATGCACTTTAAAGACCCAGATTATTGGCCAAAGCTTATACTGTCGAAAAGGAATCGTCTTCTTTTATATTGCGGTAGCGAAAGTAACACAGAACTATATACATGACAGTTGAGGGACTTTAAGTACAACAAAATAGTAAGCGGATTTCTTGGCCTCGGTGATTAACGGAACTTAATCTGAACCCGTCTTCCCTGTCCAACGTTGATCGTTGCATCCTACCAAGGTATCGTGACATCAAGTAGCATTGGATTACCAACAAACTCCACAAACTAGCCCTAACTATGGGATGATTGTACTGATGAACTGAGGGGTATTCTTGGCGTGAAGAGGATTCTTAATGTTAGGAGACTTGATGGTTGAGGAGGATTACCGGATTAGGTAGGTCGATAGATAAGCTTAAGTAAAACTCCACGCTAACCCCCGCACCGTTTTGCTTCACTTGACCTTCGGGACCATCGTCGGAAAAGTATCCGTCTTCTCCCTCTCGCTGACGGGGATACTATAATGCGGCGTCTACATAGCTACTGGAGAGATTCTCTTTGACAGTACGAGATGCGTTTGTTCAATCTATAAATGCAAGCTCCTAAGGAGGTAAAGCAACCGTCACTAACTACAATCGAACTTTTTTAATATTATAATAAGCTAAGGAACAAATCTGAAGAACAGGTCTTTAGCTGGATAACTTTCTCCACCTAAGCCCACCACATTGGCCCCTTATAAGAGGGAGCGCTCGAGAGGGCGGTCCATAGTACAGGGAATTAGAGCCCGGACTTCGAAGGTGGGAGGATATACAACTTACCGCTTCCAAAACACGACCCAAGACCACGCAGATCATCATTCTGTCTTTTCTTCTTATCGGCCGGCGATGCTATGCCAGCACCCGGTGAAGAGACTGGACCGTTAAGGAAGATGTCTCCGTCTTTACTTGGAGCTTCTCCATTTGAGCCATGGGTGGCTGCGATGCTTTCGACAACAGATGGGACACTGTGAAGATGGCCAATCAGTTTCTGACATCACAAGACTAAAGCTCGCTATTGTAGAAGGATATCGTTCAAGACTTACGCCTTCTTGGAGGACATGCTGCTGTGTAGTGTGAAGAATAAAATTTTGGATCCTGACGTTATTGGACAGTAGCTGAGAGAGATGTCGCAAAGGGAAATATGTTTCTTGAGAATAGGTATGCAACTGGGAGGATAGTGATTAAGAAAGAAGAAGAGAGAGGGATGCGACAAGCGAAGTTATATAGACTTGAGACAATGCAAGCCCTCAGGAGTCAGTAGACTGACAGTGACAGGAACGATAGTATGCTGAGGAGCAGGGCCATCGGTGTCACATGGATTACAACTGAGCCAAGTTGCTTCAAATCCATGCGATACCTGCTTGGTGCCTGATAACATTAGACAGATATTAGTGAATACGTATCAAAAGAAGCCAAGTGTGACATCGAACACAGTCCCAAATTCAATGCAAGGATGGCTTTCTACGAAAGTTGACTCGGTGGCACAGCCAATAACAATACCAAACCATTATTTACCCCGGTATTGTATTTTAATTCTAAGGGCCTGAGCCACCTTCTTGCTTTCTAGCTTGTCTCTCTACCGAGAATCCGAAATGATGTGCTTGCATTCCAGATATTCACAAATGTGATTGGCCGGTGACGTTTTGTCTTGGTGGTTAGAGCAAGACAGAGTATGTAACGCGACACCTCAAGTACATGGATAATGCCTGCGCACCGATTTGATTTGCCAACGACGTTCTGTCGTGGTCTCTCATAGGTACGTGATGTTTTGAAACCCCACTTCAAGTACCGTCACCGTCTGTCCAGGGCCTCAATTCTAGGTGATCAGTCATGCTTTAGAACAAGCGAACAAGCCAGTGGCTTGCATGAGTATGCATGAGTGGCCAAGATTGGCTGGCGACGTTTTGTTGACCAGCATTTTGCTCGTGTCAGCTTGGATGTCTTGTTACACATTCTGCTGCCTCCAGGTTGCCTGAGCGGTTCGCAAATCGGCGTCCAAAATGCCTTACCGCCAGCCCTACCTCCAAATTATTTAAGGCACAGCTTCGCCGTACAATTTTACTTAGATCAATTCACTCTCGCCATTCTTCTCACTCACACTTGTTTCTATCATCCAGAACCAAAACTTTGCCCTTTTGTTTAATTTTCATGAGAGGCTCTCATCCTGTAACGACCTTGTTTTCGCTAAGCCAGTAGCAGTTCTACCCTTGTTGGCTCCAGGCTGAACCATGAACCATCTACCACAAGAGCTCAAACCACGATCAGACGAGGACAGGTTTCTCCACTGCAACCATGAACAACGATGGCAGAAGCTGATGCCAGTAATCGCTGCTCTATATAGCGGCAAATATGGTCCCAATGGTGGCCCGACAAGACTCGAAGACATAACTTCTCATATGAGAACTCATTACTTCTTCTACGCCGCGTAAGTCCCCTATACAGACACGTTCAGCCTAATTTGTTCTTACACATGCCATGGGATAGCGAATCCGAGTATCCACAAAGGTTCCGAGATTGGGGTATCAATGATCGAAGGCTGACTAAAGCCAAGATTGATGAGATTGCAACTGCGGTTACTAGACACCCAGAAGCAGGAATGAGTACATCCCTTGTCAAATTGAAACACGGAGCCGAGGAGGAACTGCTCCCTATTCAAAAAGTCAAGAGGCATCTCAAAAATAAACAGGCAGCAGCAAGGCCCGAGCCTATGCCGTTAGGATGGTAAGCTTTAAATACACCCGTCCGTCTATTTATCTATCTCTTACACTTCAACAAGGCTTTCATCTTGGAACCTCCCATATGCTGCATTTGCGTCTGCGCTGCCAAGAGCGCACAATGAAGCTTCGCCTTACGGTTCTCAGCCAGCAACACCAGGATACATAATTATTGGTAACCCTGAGGGTACATCTCCAAATAACGGACCTTCACCGAATGTAGAGCTTTTTTATCAAAAGGCAAGAGAGATCAGGACGAGTCTATTCCTTCAGGGACGACTTAAAGATCTCATTGTCAGTATGAACCAGGAAGATCGAAAGTCAGTGTAATAGTATTTTCCTGTTACTGTGTACCAGTGCTGACCCTTCGCAGAATTTGCGTCGACTACTTCCATGAGTTTTATATGCATGGATATCTGACTGCGAAAAACTGGGGTTCTTCACCAGCTATCGTAAACATCAGCACACCCGTCAACAGTCCCTGGACACTCTTCCTCAACTCTCCTTCAAGTCTCGCACTTCCGAGCAGTTCTCGTGGCATCAACTACGCGACTCCTCCAACTCAGCTTTGCCAATGGGCAGTTCATGTGCCTTTGACCTATTATAAACCTCTACCAGATGTTCCACCGCCTGTCTCGTTTGCAGAGTCGTTGCACGACGCGATAGAAACAGGCAGCTTTACCGAGTTGCAGAGAGATAATCTGCCTCTCTCTCATGAGACTATAGTTCGTTCTTTGAGAGATAATCCTACGGTACTAGAGGTCGACTCATGGAAACTTGCAATCATGTCTGGTAACCACGATCTCATATACTCTCTATTTCAAGGGGCACATCGCGAGATTCCAGAAGGAACCGGATCTATCTACCCCTTTCATCTGGCCGCATCATTCATAAATGGCGGAGGCCCATGTTGTTCGATGTTCGCGGCCTTGTCAAGCACAGTTAGAGAGCCTTATCAGCCAGATCAGAACGTCGACAACCTGGGCCATACCGTCCTTGATGGCCTTATGGTCTCTGTCCTGCGATCGCACACTACTATTCAGCCGGTGGATGTGAGCTACGGATTCCATTCCCAATCCCGTTTTCCTGGGGAAGAGAAGGATATCTGTGGCAGATGGGACGTCGATTCGCCAGAGGTTCGCGAACTTTTCAACAATGGATATAGCCGTGTCCCAACAGCATGGAAACACGCGTTTTGTCACTCCGCTGTCCAGGCCATATGTCACTCCATCATAGTTCTTTTCGGTTCACGTCTGTCGCCTAATGTAAACACTCTGAGTGGCTTGTTCTTGCGACGCTGCACAGAGTGTGGTTTGGAGCTTAAGCTCGGACCTCTTCATAGTCTCGTGGTGACTGCCTTTTATTTGGCCCACGCAGGAATGGCAAAAGAGACACTTTTTGGGCCATTGGCTATCTTGGTCTGCCTCATCTCATTGGGTGCGGATGCTTCTCTTGAAGTCAACATCTCTGTGGAAGAAATACAACGAGTCGATGGTACAGGCAATTGTCGCCATACCCGCCTCACTGCGGCCCAGTTGATGAAGTCTGTTCCAGTCGAGGCTATCAAGAGTTGGACACAGGATTGTCAAATTGGCTGGGCCTGTATACATGCGGTGCTAAGTAGAGCCCAACGCGGTCTTGATCAAGACTTTGAGGACAGCTTGGACGGTGGTCGGAACCGAAGAGCTCGATGCGCACTTAACGGTGACGTTCATGGCGGATGGACCAATCTCAAGTGTACTGGGCCAAAAATAGGGATTCTCTGGGCCGCTATTCAGACAGAGTTTCTGACGTATCGACGGTTGGAAGAGAAGGATCCAGGCATCTCCAACAATTTCAACATGCGTGCACTGCAGATGTGGCTCGAGAACGAGACTGAGGATTTCGAGACCCCTCTCGTTAAGGATGGGATGATGAATTCTCAATCTACATGTGGTTGGTTCCTTGACAGATATGACGACGTCATATTTTGGCCAGTAGCATCTGAGGTGAGTAAGGAGAGCTTTATGAACCTAGATGACTGGAAGAGGACGTCGTTCACAGATGTACCAGATATTGATGGTAGCTGGGCCGAATATTATAAGCCAACAGATGAATAAATTGCCTTCACATTGTTAAAGGTTTGGCGTGAGGATACTATAGAGGAAGGCATTTAGCCCGAGGACAAAGTGCTCTTCCTATATACTTAAAAGCACTTCAACATACATGGATTCCCATCAAGCAGTTGATATCTTTGTTTCCATGAATATCTGCCAAACTTATCGGAGTTCGGTGTTCAACAGGGCAGCTGGGTACGCTCCCTGGACACTATGAAATACGTTGTGGGAATAATCTGTTTATAGCGTCCTCAATATGGAGTGTTGAATACTCTATCATAAATATGAGCGTTTGCAGAATAGAAACCCTGGTCTTATTATGTACTTGAAGCATGAAAGCTCCAGAACGTCCTATGATAGTCCCTCGCTCAACCGCCCCTCTCCACACAGAAGCAGCCCAACTCATACCAAGCATACACTGTTGGCGGATCATCACTTTGCGAATACTTTCCACTCCATAGCTCACAAAATGTATTAGCGTGGAATGAGAAGAGATCACACGTAGGCTCGTCAATGCAAGCTTGTAAGCACAAATTGCCTGAGGAACTGGACGCCGCACACTTCATCAGCTGGAAAGCCGTTAGGGCACTTGGGAGGGGGCTACGGTAGTCGTTATAGCTGCTGTTGTCGTTTCAGTCTTTGAGGTGACTTCAGCAGAAGTTGTCGTAGGCTCCGCGCTAGTGGCTTCGGTTGTAGTCGTAGCAGCAGCCGTAGTGGTCGATACAATATGCGTAGAAAGTGTGGTGCCTTCCGTGGTAGTAGACGAAGACTTTTCCACGCCACGGAAGCAGTCCATGTCATACCAAGCCCATCTGGTCTTACTGCCATCTGTGCTTTTAGCACTGTTACCCCAAAGGTCACAGAATGTTCCGGGCTCTATAGCAATTGCAACACATGTAGCTCGGGAGCGACAGCTTGCGAAACAAATCTCGAACGTGGCATCGTCACCATACAAGGTGGTAAGAAATCTCGCGTTTTGGTCACTGTTTAAGCCTTGAACTTCGCAAAGCTTTCCAGCAGGGAAGGGGTTCTTGAAGATGGAGGTTTCGGTTGGGATGGCGCTGGTAGTAACTTCAGTGGTTGTGGCCTTGCTACTGGCATCGGTGGTTGTAGCTATGGAGGTTGTGGTCTCAGTAGTTGCAGTTGCTGAAGTTGTGGTTGAAGAATCCTCTGAATCACAGAAGCAGCGCATATCATACCAGACCCAGTCCGATTGAGCACCATTTGTCGCGTCAACACTTCCACCCCAAAGATTACAAGATGAACCTGGAGTCAGGTTAAAGGCAACGCAGCCATCTTGTTCCTGGCAAGCCCTGTGACATAGGGGAAGCGTGACGGCATCGATCGAGTGGCGAAGGAAGATCATGTTTGTGTTAGTTGCCATGCCCTGGGCGTCGCAGACTGAGTTTTTGGGAAAGGGGCTCTTGATGCAAAGAGACTCGGTTGGGCTGGCCGTGGTGGTAGTCGCAGTAGTTGGAGTAGGGCTACTGGACGTGGTCGTCGCCAGTGAAGATGGCTTACATAGGCCGGCTTGTACACTGGCTGCGAAGAAGCCTGCAAGGGTGATGAGAACATTCAGGGCGATCATGTTGAAAAGAGTGGCGCGCTCACAAAGGAGCTGGAGAAACGATTGGCAAGAAGGAGTGGGATGAGAAGAACAGGACTGGGTGATTGTGGAAGCCCAGTGGTTTCGTTATAAAATCTGCCTGTTAGGGTCCTGCTAACAGGCTCAGATTAGCATCCAGCCATTACATTAGGGGTTAGTGGGTGACGAATCAGGCCCTCGTAATCCCCATTGATTAGGTGTTATTCCCCTGAGTTTTCCAAAGTCCAGACCACAGTAGCTGAATCTACTCAGAGACTATACCTGTTGGAGGTGCACTAGTGTCAATAGTCCTTAGAAATAGCGTCATATCACTGTTCTTCTAGTTTGATTACTCGGATATTCAGGACCAGACGGTCTGTGGTTGTATTTCTCTGTCGCCAAGATCCTTTTTAAAACAGATTGGCGGTGTCAGACACAGCTCATTGTGGAAATGACTGATAAACTTTGCCAAGCAATCCACGCAGAAACGTCTCGGTAGGTCCATGCTGCTGCATCTAAATGACCAGGATACATATTCCTCCTCCTCCTTTCAGAAAAGAAGAGAAATTGTCTATCCAAACATCTCAGTGAGGAATCTTTCTCAGTGAAGTAAAGCAACCACTCCACTTTGGTCGACTTACACTGCCACTACTGTTCTGACCTTAATTATTACACATGCCCTCCCCTATGTCTAGAAACTTCAAATGCTTCTCAATAAGTGGACTGATATTGAGTGAGGGCTCAAAGCCCCTTCACTTATAATTTTTGCAGATGAAACATCATACTTTCCATGAATATGTTATAAAAATGTTCTCATCTTTGTAGGTTGTGATTTGCTCACCACTAACGAGCAAGAAATAGGCTCGCAAGTTCTTATTGGATTGTAAAAACATTTATTTAAGTCAAGGCATTCAATCAGAACTAATCAAAGTGTTTATCTACATGTTGTAATCTTACTTAGCCAGCCACGTTATTCGAGCTGAGCTTTCACATCAAATCGAATCGCACTGAAAAAGCCTCCTCCAACATGGTTAGAGCGCCAAGACATCTCCAATCACTTAAATCACCCAGAGTTGCAGGGAATCGCATGTTGGTGACGCCGTTGGTTAAAACGTCTGGATAATCTAAATGACGTATGAACTCTTGAAGGACTATCTACATGACCCTGGTAATACCCTCAAGTCTTGGGACTTTTCAATGAAATGAGTCTTGGGAGAAAGGTGACAATGTAAGCCACTACATGAGCGCTTGGTTGCTCTCGCCTATCACAGTGTCTGTACCAGTCACACCGAATTTACAGCTGTCAGACAATTGAACGCCACCGTCTGATTTAAGCTTAAATCAAAAGACACTGTTGATGGGGGTGTCAGTCCCTTGCAGCCGCCATAAAGAACACTTCCCCCAGGTCTCGCTTTCTCTTGAGTGTTTTCTCTCTCGATTTCCGGGTCTGATAGTTAAGACTAAATCATGGTCCAGTTGATAAGCTTGGCCAGTCTTTGGCTAGCCTCCTCTTTCTTAGGGCATATCACATGCGTGAATGCTGGTGAGTAGGCCAATATAGCAAAAGGATATTGTGAAAGAGGTACTGACTCGCCCCAGCCTGTTCTGCCAAAACCACTTCAACGTTAACTGCGGTAACCCAAATCTCGAGTCTCGCATCATCATGTCCAACATATACGGGCGACCTCGATATCGTTAATGTCACGAAAACCATGGATCTGACGGGAATGGAAACCCTCATAGGTGGAATCGCCTATCACAACGACTTCACGGACGATTACATGACAATCTACAGCTCGACCCTCAAGAACATCACCGATAGTCTGCTCATGTATGGTGCTCCTGGAAAGGTCACCAAGACACCCGGCTGGCTGAATATCTCGCTTCCAGCCCTCCGAACAGTCGACTCGATTGGAGCGTATTGGGGATGGGGAATGGTATCAGTCAATACGGATTCAAACCTTAACTTGTCAGGCGACTTCATACTTGGCCCCGGAATAAGTCAGTTAGAGGCGAGAGATATCTATATCAATGCCACGTCCGTCGCAAATATTGGGATCAACAACGTGGAGTTTCGCAGTGGTGCCTTTCTTTCATCATCGGCAAACCGAGTCAAAAGACAGATCCTCCTTACTGGGAATAGCGGATTGAAACGTGCTCTCTTTAATAGCCTCGACTCTGTTAGATACGCGGTCGATATCAGGTCCAATCCTGACCTCGATTTTCTTTCATCGTCCTTGACTGAAGCAGGTCTTCTGCGCGTCGCGAAAAACGGGAGAGATGCCCGCCTCTCAGTTCCCTATCTCAAGAAGCTTGGTGGTCGGAGTGACCCTGCATACCAAACTAGTGGCGGAGATGCTGGCGGAATCTTCAGGGACCTCGTTAATGCGAGTCTTCCTCAATTGACTGAAGTTCACGGTGACAATGTTGACTGGTTTGAGGGCAAATTAAACTTCACCTTCAACTTCTTCTCCGATCTTCACCTTCCTCGCCTCAAGACAGCAAACTGCACGCTAGGGATCGATGATAATATTGCACTGAGCGATATTACTTTACCTCGTCTAGACTACATAAAGAATCTTGAGGTCCACGACAATCCTCGTCTTCTCAACTTTACCGCCAACGTACTCAAGAATGCCAACAACATCAACATGACGGGACCTTTTACGAATGTTGAGTTCTTCAGCCTTGAAGAAGTTACGGGGGACTTCTATCTGGCTGGAGATAAGTCCATGGACTGTTCTTGGTTTGACGAGCACTTTCTCAACGGTGTTGTCAAAGGGCTTTATAAGTGCGTTGGGAATCATACCAAGCCTGCGATAGAGAGAAAGCCAAGTACGCCAACCGATCTGGCTGACCTCAAAGATGAAGACTCAGAAGAGGAGGGAAACTCATCTAATGGGGATGAAGGAGGTTCTGGGACAAAGGAGAAAGGTGGACTTTCTACTGGTGCAAAAGCTGGTATCGGCGCTGGGGTCGGTGTAGCTGGCTTGATTCTTCTCGGTTGCGGAGCTGGACTTTTGATGGGAAAGAGGACTAATCATCCGCCAATGTATACTGGATATAATCCTGGTTCTGGTTATCAGAAGCCTGAGCTCGATGGAACTGGTGGGTCGCCTACAGGCATTAAACAGGCCAAGGCTGTAGGTGCATCTGAGATACAAGATACTGTAAAAGTGGAATTACCTGTAGCGGCACCTAGGGCAGAGTTATCAGGGTAGTAATGTTTAATATCTATCGTGCGTTCCACGATTTCGTCTTTGCCACTGGGTTGGTGGCCGGCTTTGTCTGTAGAGGAAAGACAAAAGGTGTTCTCGTCGTAGTTTTTGGTGTTCAAAGTGTGATTTTCACAGCCTGATTGCCTAACTATCAGCCCAATGTTGATCTTGTTACCCCCTCTTCTTCCTTTCCCTTTTCAGTTCCTCATCGTATTGCCTTAATGGCAACGCAAAAGGTAGCTATACTCAACCAAAATGTCGAGCGTCGAGGTGCTTTTCGCCATTGGGGTCGTTAAGAACAGCTGGCGTCCGAAAAGAAACAAGAATACAAGCATTACTAGCTAGTCACGCATATTATTCCCAGTCCAATTAAACACAGAAACGAGATTTCAACATATATATTTGCTATAGAATACGCCTAGTCCTCAAACTCGTACCCCAACACACCCATCGAATGAGAAGCCAACGGCGCCGGCGCCATGTCACCCCTACCGCGTGTCTTTGGGCGCACGTAAATAATAGCTGGCCTTCCCGGCGTAGGAAATCGTCGATCATACTCAAATGCGTCAGTTGCACGAATCAGCTCTCCCAGCTTAGCAAAGTTGTAATTCCTAGGATCCCAATCTGCATGGCGCTTTTGCATCAAATTTCCGACATCTGCGAGTCGTACCCATCCTTCTTCATCTGCATCTTGGGAATCATGAACAGCGTCTTCAAGCCTTCCGATGACTTGGTTCCATTCGGATCTCGATACAGAGCGGTTAGGAGGTTCCTCGCGGCTCTGGATGATTTCGCGGCGTGAGTCGTTGTCTTGGACATCGCTGTTGGCTCTTTTTCGCTTGGCTGGTGGCTGTCCATTCGATGGTCCTGCAACGGGTGGTCCCAGCCTGTCAAGAAACCTGCTCACATCTTCTTTCGCAGCCGAATCCTCTGCACCAGAAGCTTCTCCTTCATCCCTCACTACATCCTTTCCTTTTGATGTTGACGGTGTGTTGTTGTATACTCGCAGCGACTTTCGGAGGGAGCCGGGTTCGTCTTTGTACGGTTCCCTTGTCGGTATAGGTTCCTCTTTGGCTCTACTAGATCCGGCGGCTGGTTGTGCTGAATCATTCAATGGTCTGGAGTTAGATGGGCCGGGCATGATGGAGTCAATGGTTGGTGTCTGAGCCCGCGGCATCAGATTCTCGACGTAAATGAACTTGTCACAGGCCGTGACAAAGGGCTTTGGAGTCTTTCTCTCTCCGCAGCCATAAACTACTAGGCCAGATTCGCGAATTCTCGAAGCAAGCCGAGTAAAGTCGCTATCGCTCGAGACAATACAAAAGCCGTCAAATTTGTTTGAATACAAAAGATCCATGGCGTCGATGATCATGGCGGAATCTGTAGAGTTCTTCCCCGTGGTATACGCGAACTGCTGCATGGGTTGAATTGAGTTCTCGAGAAGCCGTGGTTTCCAACCGCCAAGCGTTGGCTGGGTCCAGTCTCCATAGGCACGTTTAACGAACGCTGTGCCATATTTTGCGATTTCGGCGAGAACAAAACCGATCACGTTATGGCTGGCATTGTCGGCGTCGATGAGAACGGCGAGTTTTGAGGTCATGCTTGACGTAGATATGTGCTGACGCGTCAGGGATGTAAGCATTGGGCAAGGCTGTTATAAAGATCAGGATAACTTACCTAAAGTGTCGGGGTTTAAAATTGAAATGGATTCTGCTTCTGAACTGAATATGTACTGAAAAATATGGATACCGAATGCCGTGTCAGGTTGGAACGTTGTTGCAGGGTGAGAGGCGATATTTTACGCAGAAGTGGGGATCTTTGTTGTTGCTACAGTGCAGTGGGATCTAACCTGATTAGGATACAAGTCAATGCCAGTTCAGCATCAAATCAGAGGGAACGAGAGGTCCTTTATAATAAATGCAGCGAATGTCTCTTCCCGTTCTGATAACAAAGACAAGACCGAGAACATCATATTGGAGTAGCTCTCACCTGAACATCCAAGGTTCGGGCATAGGATGACTGAATGTTCTTTCAACTTGCCTGAACAAATCTCAGGACTGCCAAACACAAGATTGCATAGCAAATCTGACTAGTTCACCATATGTTCAAACGAAAAGTCCGAACCACTATGCCTATTCTTCCTCCTCTGCAGCGACATATTCCTCCACTAGTCTCGCCTCCCTTCTTTCCCTAATCTCTCTCAACGACGACTCAGCCGAAAGCCAACCAACAACCAACATACTCTTCATAACCCAATTTCTTCTAAAGGTCTCCGGCTTATACCAATCTCGGCCTTTGGTATGTAGATCTGAGACCCAAGGAAAGTTGGAATTGATATGCATTCGCAAGAGTGCTGGATAGAGCTCAAGTTGGAGAAGAGCTTCTCTGGTAGCTACTTCATACCATCTGTAGCTTCCAAAGGCAAAGCCCAGAGATGATCCTATGAGAAAAGGTACACCTGCTGTTCCCCATATCATGCTGCCAACCATACCGCTTCCTAAGCCGACGACTGTTGCGGTGGACATGCCAGATATGAGGCTGCGGAACATGCTAGTTCACAAGTCAATTGACAATCAGAGGATGAGGTTCAAGGGAGAACGTACAATAGTCCAGGACCACTGTAGAAAGAATAGCCAGTCAGCTCAATTTTGGTTACAGATAGTAGGGGAAGCTTACCTCACGACCCCCCAGCCACTCAGCAAGTTGACAAACGGGAACCCATCAAAGCGGTCTGTCATTACGAAAGTGTCACAAATGTAACGCAAAGTAGTGTCGTTGAACAGTACTGGTAAGTTCGAATGCTATTCTGCCTATTCCTGCAAGCAAGAGGATATTGAAAAGACAAAGAACTTGAGGGATAACTGAAGAGGACAGAGGGGCTGTTGTCTTTCAGCTGAGCCAATTGAGGGTCTAATGGCGTCATGAGGCTTGCGCCTAAAAATGATCGATTTCCACGTATTCTTTTCAAAAAACGTAATTGCAGAGTTTACAGTAGTATTAAAAAAGTCTAGAATGCCTTTCGCAGGAGAGAACATACAAAACAGGATGTTGATCGGATCTCAAGAAGTATCTCATTATTTACACCCTTGATCGTCGCTACCCTACATACTCTGATTCTAATTGGGGAAGAATTATCTTAGCTCATCTCAAATATATGATTGCGGTGCACCATGAATGGAAATCCCATTTACTATTTAGTTGAATGTATAAACTCCAGCGAGCGGTAGAAGATTTGAATTCCACATGCAATGGCAATTTTATGGCCAATGATTAGGAAAACCCTGGTCGGAATCAGGCCCGTCCTTTCTGTTTGCATGAGTAACAGAAACTTGTGTCTGCACAACAATCCCTCGCTCAGCATTTGAAGATTCCTTGTTCGACCTGTCACTCGTGCCTCCCCTTCCAACATTATACGTTAATTCAACTTCATCATCATCGCTTCCAAACTCATTCGTTTTGGTTCTGTTGACGCTGAATATGCGAAGATGTTTTGATCCAGACTTGGATAAGTCTGTTGGCCCTGAAGGAGTGTCGCGGGTTGAATTAATGCGTTTGATGTGAAAGAGAGGTGCGAGAGTTGGTAGGCATGCTGAGATGACAGCTACGGAGGGCTCGAGGCTAGACCAGGCGAATGATGGACCCATCCATGATGTTACGTCGAGGTTTCGGGAGAAGCCCCAGAGATAGTAGATGCGAGCGATACTGGCAACGCAGACGCTGTAATGGTCAGTATCTGTAACATGAAGAGACTTGGGGTTAACTTACAAGCTTCCTAGCAACATGATACAGATAATAGATATCTTGGTCTTGTTATTCATGTGAAGTGCCCAAATCCTTGGAATTGGAACAGTCAAAATGATGATATCATTCAACATATTCACAATTCCAAGAATAAGGAAGAACATCTTCACTTCAATGCAAGTCCCTTCTGAACCAATGTATTGAGTCCAGAAGTAGCTGACAGGACGACAAGCGAAGGCCATGGTTATCCACAGGATGAAAGGGTATACAGCTGTTAAGAAGGAAGCTGTATAGTACATTATTGTGTATATACGATTCTTTTCGATTCCAAGAGGGAAGAGGCGACGATAAAGGAGGAGAATGCTGATTTTGACAGATGTCACAGCGAGAGCGTATACGAATGGTTCGGCGTAAACGAGCTGCGGCCGGTATGTCAGCGTCATTGAGATGTGTTTTTTCTTGAAAGAGATATATACCTTGAAGACTTCGACTAGTGTTGTGAGCTTGATCGACCATACGTGTGCCCCAGAACCATGCTGCCCAGCTTGGACTATTAGTATGATGGCTTCAATATGTTATAGATGGACTTACCTAATATGGTCATCGCAACAGTGGCAGCAGCACAAAACTACACCAATTAGTAAAAGTTCCCATTGGAGTGAGAGATATGTTTTCTTGAGTCATGTAACCTTGACTGGTTCCAACCTGGCAAGAAGGCTCGGATAGAAGAAGAAGAAGTACTCACCAAGCTAACCAAGACAGCCCAGTCATCAGCTTCAATCTGCGCCGACTTCATATTCCGCACATAAAAGCGCAGCGCAACCACCGTAGTGGCTATACCAAGAACAACGCAAACAACAACATTGTACTTTGTAATAACATTGTCTTCAAGATCAAGACCTTTCGGTGGTGGGCCAAAGATGGCAACAATATTGGGGTCAAGTTCCATGGTCGACCGATTTTGCAAATTTCGAAAAACACGTTGAGTCCTTGGGCATATGGCCTGCAGACTGAACCGGACTATCGGGCCATTAAAAGTCATAAAGACATTAGCAAGACTGTCCAAGAGATCCCAGGTGAAATTTGTTTCTACTGTGTAATCCTAGATGAAATTTCTGCAACCAATGCGCAACATTTCTTCCTCCAGTGGCAACCTCTGGGATGTCAATCCTTTGCCAATTACAGCTGGGTTTTTGTTCTCGTCTATTGGGACGAAATAAGAGCACTTGAAAACAGCCCATATTTTGTAAAGTTGGTGCAGGCAGAACGAAACAGGGCCCGTAGACTCGTAGTATCCACCCTGATGCTACCTTTTGTTGGCCTGAGGAGGATGAACTAAATCCTTCGAGGATACCTCAAGCTTAGGGACCTGCAGCACTGTTATTAGAAAAATTCCTCTACTGACTATTTTGTTCCCCTCTTTACTATTGCATTGCCCTTTTAACTTCTTGGCAATATCGTTGAATTATTCCGATGGAATAAGATCTGACAGTTCTCGAACGGGAGATGAACCACTAGAACGGGTGTGCGGCTCAAGAAATGGCACCAGCGGAAGTTTATCCCTGCGCTCCGGGCAGGGTTCAAAAGCGGAGTGAAGCACATTCCAGGACGTGACCCATACTAAACCGTTGGCTCTGCGATAAAGACCCGTTTAATGTGTCGAAAACAATCGGATCTGACTTCTTGGATGGGTAAGCGAGAGAGGATGATCTTTTGGAGTGACAACTCCGGGAAGGCGGGTTGGATCCGGAGAGTTATTTGTGGACTGATGTCGTTTAGAACGCTCTGCTGTTGGGCTTCCGTTTCTGTTTTGAACGGTATTTTATCTGTATTGGTCGGTCATACGGATCAATGAGACGCAATCCCACGGTGCCATATCTGTCATAGTAGTGGAGAGATCCAGTCTTTACTTATCCTTTTGAAACAATTATCAGCGTTTAGATTCTTACATAACTACTGTCTAAGCAAACCAAGAGGCAAAAGCCAGCTCCTTCCATGAAGCAAAAGTTTCAGGTCCCGTATTCCTTCGCCATGCAGGGCCATCGGCACTCTCCTACCTCCATCGAGCCATTTGTACTCGGAGTGGTCCCAATTGAATCTCAAGCGAGAAAAGCTTAGCCACTGTGCCGTACAACCAACAACCAACACTGTCGATCCTTATACTCGGTATCGCAATGTAACCACCACGGCGACATGTCCTGAAACAAACATGGATGAACACGAACGAATGTGGAAAAATTGGTAAATAACGCCGCGTGGCGAAGAGAAGCGACGGAGAAGCGCAAAACACTTTCGTTTGTAAAAGTATTAGAATCAAGTCCTTCCCCTAGCTGATAGTAAACACCCTATCCACAATTATCTCCTCCATTCGTTCTCTCTTTTCACAATGGCTCCTTCAAAGATTGAGACTCTGGTCGTTGACCAACCACAAGTCATCAGCCGCAAAGCTGTGGCTACTGAGAAAGTCACACCACTACCTGACCTTGCTCCCCCTTTACTTCCGACAGAAAAGGTTGGTCCTCTGGGATGGATCCGGAGTCTTCTGCACTTTGAACTCCCTGACAACTACGATGCTGAGGAAGTAGCTTCCATTCTGAAGAAGAGTTACTCCGCTTTCAAAGGACGTACCCCAATCGCTGGCTGCGAAGCTGTCCCTACTCCTTCATACCTCGAGACAGGTCTCTTAGAACTTCGTCACTACGGCGATGAGATTGAACATGACTTCATCGTCAAGGACCTTCGAGATAGTGACTTTCCAAGCTTTGATGAGCTCAAGAGTCATGGTTTCCCAACATCTGTTCTGGACCCCGCTATCGTCTGCCAACGCGGTCTAGGTGGAGAATGGCCTCGCGCCGGAGATCGTCTCAACACTACGATGATGCAAGTCAACTTCGTCAAAGGAGGTTTAATTCTCAACGTCTTATTCCTTCATGCTTACATCGATGGTACATCGGCGTATAAGTTCACAGAGATCTTTGCTGAGGAAGTCAGAAAGGCCCAGGGATTGCCTATCCCGCATCCAGTTGAGATCCCTGTTGGTGATAGAGAGAAGTTGATGAAGGCTTCTGGTGTTAATGCTGGAAAGCCTGAAGATCATCCTGAGTATATCGAAGTTCCTTTCACACCACAAGGCCCCCCCGAGAAGCTTGCTTCACCTATCCATCACGGCCATGTGTTTTACTTCTCACCTGAGAAGATCCAAGCACTAAAGGAGGCTGCTGCACCTTGTAACGCCAAATTCTTCAACTCGGAGGATAAGGCTACTTACATCTCCACCAATGATGCCTTGACGGCACTTATCTGGCGCTGCACCATGTCTGCTCAGCACAGCAACACCGATGGTGAGAAACCTTCGGGTGCTTCTATCATTGGTATAGCGCTAGATGCCCGTCGTCGTGCAGGTCAACCCGTTCATAAGCACACACTCGGAAACATTTTGGGTTTTGCACCAGCCATGATGGACGTTGACAAGGTCATCGCAGAAGGAGACTTGAGCTTGGCTGACTTGGCACTTGTCGTTCGAGTCGCTGTGGACAAGTCTAACGACACATATCTTGAGAATCTCACAGCCCTTGTCGAGCGCCTGAGTAATGTGTCACGATTTGTACCTGTCATGTTCTTGGACATGCCAGGTAACCACGCCTTGATGTCGTCATGGAGAGAGTTCCCTTTCTATGACATCCAGTGGGGACCTGCTTTGGGTGATCGAATCAAGGCTATCAGACCTCCATCTGTTGGAATTACACATTCCATGCATGTTGTTCTTCCCGATCGGCCAGAGTTGGGTGGCGGTATCGAAGTGTTTGTTGGAACTGAGAATAGTGCTATGGAGACTTTGTTGAATGATCCCTTGTGGAGGGAGTATGCTCAGGGACCAGAGACTGCCTAAATTAGGTAGCAAGATAGGAGAGCAAAAACACTGGCAGCGTCTAGAAAGAGGTCGAAAGACTTGGTGGTTTAGAGACTGGGCTTATGAGATGAGAAGTATAATGATAGAAAATACAATACATTCCGATCCAACTTGCCTGCCTCATTCGCACTGCTGCTCTTCAGAGATGACTTCCTGCGTCACATCATCCGAAGTGTTCAAAAACCCTTTCCATGACAGGTGTGACTATTTTCCAATATCTATGACAGATATGCTGAAGATTCGCTGGGCCTAGATATTGGTTGATCATGTGATGGTTTAGTGACCAGTCACGGCAGAATTATTCATGACGCCTCAAGTATGTACTAGATATACGCTTGTTGAAATTTATGACCTTGGATCATTTGAGGTTGGTATGGTAACGAGAGAAAAAAGGAAGACAAATTCTGAGGGCGAGCGTGATAAAGTTCGGATTTAATTGAACCGTTGTGTTGTGTGTCTAGTCGAACAGGTTATAGGGGTGCGAACCACAAAAAGAGTTTTAAATAAATGGGAAGCAAACTATTACCTTTGTCTCTAGGTAGGAGTGGTTCGCATCATTCTACGTTGTGAACTGTAACTTGTACATTGAACTTAACCAACTGTAACCTTATTTCACCAACGACTCAGGCCCCCTTGCTTCCCGCCTGCGGCATGGCGGAGATAGCCTTGTATCTTTGTGCGGAAATAAACTACAATAGCTGACCAATATATAGAGAGATGATTGCCAACTCGCTCATGCTACATGCCTTTAAAAAGAAAGACCAGCTACACCCTACCGCTGGACCCCTACCCACGAATAAAACACGTCCAACAAATTACACAAATGAGGCCCTGGGCTTCCTCTTTTACTAATAAGATTCGACGCATTCTGTTTGAAGTTTCCTACAAAAGCGACCTTCAGGACCATGGAGTCTTCTCGATCTCCCATTCGTCTCTTTTCTCTCGCTCGTCCCGGAATCCAAAGTCAACTTCCATCTGGTCGAAACTCTCAGCATGAATCTTTCGCCAACCTCACAATTTTCACATCTTTTCGAAACTCAACGAATGGATGGCCACAGGTCTCTCTGCCCCTGACCTAATCAGTAACTACAAACCTTGAAGCGAACTGGGTATATAACAAGCAGGTTTCCCCTCTGTCTCTGGTGTCCTTTCTTTCCTTCTACACAGTCTCTCGTTACATGCAGCTCAGCGTCCCGCGTTCGTTCACTCCGCTTTCTTCATTCAGAACATCTTGCAGCAAGCGACTCAACGTGATAACTTCATCTCTTACTATCACAGCTATACTCTACATACTTTTATATAGTGAGTCTAGCCTTTCCAGAGGCTAGAATATTAATTTACAATTTGAAGTCACCTTTTTCCCTGCTATCTCTCTCTCCCCATACTCGCCATACCTATTTCTCTTTATTCTGCTCTCATTTTCTCTTTATTACATTCAAAATGTCTGCGCTCACCTTCAGCGCGTTGGCCCAGCTCAACGCTCAGACATCAGGCCTACCATTGCCTCCACCGATCACTCAGCAAGATAGGTGGGAAACATCCTCAGACTCGTCAGAATGCTCATATTATTCACTTTCTGAGCTTGTCGGGGATAAATGGTACCGCCGCATTCCAGCTTCGCAAGTCAGGGATCAAGCTAAACAAATTCCCGACTGTCCTGCTGTGCGGAGAAGTAAATACCCACGTCAGTTTTATAACAAAGAGGAGCTGCCACTTCAAGCGTCGGGGCCATGGAAAGAATATCCGTTTTGTTTGAACAAGGCTTATGTTTCTGGCTCGCCTGGGCCTGTGCGTATGATTATTAATTCGTTTGCTCCGGGAGATATTGATATTGTTTATCATCCGGAAAGGTTGGACTTGTCGGTTCGGTTGGCAACGTATCGCCCCATGGGATACAGAAAAGGTGCTCTTCCAAAGTACCTGCCACCAAGTCCGCCAACCAGCCCTACTCCGTCATTTGCGAGTACCAGCGGTTCTGCAAATTCTTTTTCGGGTTTTGGCAGCCCCTACCCGCCTTGCGTTCCTGTTACGCCTCAGTTTAGTCCGTATCAGTATCAGCAGTATCAGCAAGCGATTGGGACACGCTATTATATGCAGAACGGAGTTATTATTCCTGTTTCACCGCCCCCGGGCCTTTATCCTTGCTATTCGAACTATAGCCAGTACTCATATTGAGTCGCGATTCTTTCTTCTGCCGTCTCTCATGATTTTTCCCTTTCACCAGCAACAAGCCTCAACTGTAAGGTACACATTTGGGCTTGATGGATTTTCGGTTGATATCCATACTTTCTCCTGCTACTTGGTTTCTTCATTACTGCACGCAGAGGCTCGCCTCGGATATTCGGTTCGAATACACCTTTTTATACGCAGCAGTAACAGCGTCTACCTTTTTCTATTACTACACTCAGAATGAACTCATGACTTTACCTGCGCCAGCTATTTTCTGGGCTTACTATCCGAATTACAACCAGTGGTCTCTCTTATTGACCTGCATTCGGTTTTCCTTCTGTCATTCTTTACCAACGGCAAGGCTCAACTGCAAATTGCACATCTGAGTTTTATCTTGGATATTTGGTTGGGGTACGCCTTGTCTACACAGTTGCACCAGGCTCTCGCTTTCTTTATTGCAGAAGCTTTGTGGGGCATATTGTAGTATCCTTTCGGGGACAGTTTATTGTTTATCTCTTGAATGCATATCTTTTGCCTTCTTCAGGGGCTGTTTCTGCTTCACTTAACAGGTTTTTACTTCTCTCTTGTGACGTATCTTTGTTATATCGTAGCTGTGCATGTCCCTCTATTCCATCCTACATAAGTAAGTGAGATTAAAAGTTCTATCATTAATTAAATGGGCCCTGCCAATATTCTCCTCCTTCTATGGCTCTTGGCGAGCAGCGGAAGGTTCTGGAGTCTTTTAAACTTTTTGATCCTTGTGACTCAGGCAACGGGAGGTTAAGGCGACCGCCCTTTCAATGATGATAGATTTCCCAGCCATCACTGATCTTCCACCGTCATACCGCCTGATCCGCAACAACTGGCTTAGTTGCTGTAAGTACTTGACAAGGCCAAACCCCATACATCATTCTCATGCCAGCCATGGCAACTTTGACATCATCACATCCCAATCCTACCAAATACTTCTGGTACTCAGCATGATGGCCATATAGATCAATAATGACGATCTGACCACCAGGCGCACAAACTCTCCCAATATCCGCAATAGCCTGAGCTCTGCCCTCCTTATCAACGTTGTGTAAAGCAAGACTAGACGTCACTAGTGAAAACACTCCATCTGCAAACGGCAGTCTCTCTGTGAAACTTGCTCTGTGCAGAATAGTTTCCTGTAAGACATCCAGACAAGCTGCGTTTTGATAGGTTGCAGTAGGCGAATTCCCCGTTTGATCAGCTGTAGAAAAGATGTCGATGCCGAATGCGGGGGTTGTGATCGAGAGACGTTTTTTGTGCTGCGCTGTCTTGAGTAGCACCATGCCGCGACCGCAGCCAACGTCGAGAGTTGGTCCATGGAATGCCGTTTCTGGGAGGCCGTCGAGGATTTCATCCCATACTTTGAACTTGCCCTTGAGAGAGCTGTAAAGATAGAGTGGAGCTGCGGCGAAGGAGGCGAGGAGACCGGCTAGGGAGTCGAGGCCGAAGTCCGGTTGTGATAATTTCGTCGGCTTATTGTCAGATTCATGGACCTCTTTAATCAGATTCACAGGAGGGTTCTCTTTGTGAACATCGTCATAGATATCCATATCCATGGTGTTTGGAAGAGCTGGTAAAGTTGATGTGGAATACTCCTGGACTTCTGCACTGGTATATAAATAAGGAATGATGAGAATACGAGCAAGCTGTCGGCTCGGCAAAACGGCACGAAACTCGAGTTGTTATTGGTAGTTGAAGTTGACAGCTGAAAACTAGCGCAACGGTCAGATGCCCTTGACAGCATCATTAGGAGGGGAACAACCGTATAGTCCGGACTCGGTCGGAAAGATAATGAGGATCCAAAAAACACATCAGATCGACAAAAATACGAGATGACAGCCAAAAGAATGCGTAATCTGGGAATCGAACCCAGGGCTCCCCGATGTTACTCAAATGGCAACGGAGAATTTTACCACTAAACCAATTACGCTGGGGTGCTGATCACGTGTTAGAGATATTTAAACTGTGACTCATATATCTTTGCTGCTCCTTTATCTAGATCTTGTAATGTTGCTGTAGAACATGCTGCGTACTTCTAAGGCCAATGGCCTTCTTGCTGATCATTCTCTCAGGCGTTGATACTTAAGACTAACTGTATAAAGAAGAATATATCTTGCAAGATTTTATTAATTAATTAACTCTATTCTTATAACCTGTCATCAGCCACTTCATGCTTCAATCTTCTATACTATAGAGATTATTGACAGTTTGAATGATTACAGTTATTCTAAAAGACCCCCAAATATAATAATGGCTAGTCTTCTCATTATCTCTTCAAGAATAGGAACGAGGCTGAACAATGCAAAGACCGCCAGGTAAAGCCCGACTAGAATTCCTTACAGTAACAAGTCTCTTACTCAACGTCCATATTGAGGATAAGCGTGTAAGCTACCGCGTAATATTGCGAACTAGACAGACAAGAGAGAGGATCCTCAGTGTGTCTTATCCACACCCAGAGGCCAAGGGCCAAGACAGGCCAAGCCAATAACATCCCAAAGATGAGACAATCTACAACTACCGAGAGTAATGCCCTAAAGCATTTATCCAACTTATTGTATAGTATTGGGGTAGAGATTGAATTTTAGCTTAATTAACACACCGCATGGGCAACTGCCTGCCTACTCTAGCGGGTGATGACAGTGGAAGCCGCTAGTGGAGGAGGGATGGTAAGGAAAAAATGGAGGAACAAGATAGGGGTACGGTTATAGTGGCGGCGCCCTCTTCTTGGCGTGACCACTTTCTGTGCCAATGCTAATGGGGACACCTTGTCACGAACTTGTTCCAGGCCAGGGATATATCTGGACGCCTATTGGCCAAGTTGACCGGAACGACGTTGAGCTTGTGTTCTTGCATGGTAATAAGGCAAAACCTCAAGCCTCTGCAGAGAACGAGGGCCTTCTGCAGAGTATGTGCTCGAAGGCGGAGCGCGGGGCAAGCTTGCGCCTATGAAAAGCGATGAAAGGAGGATCCTCCCGAATCAGATGCTGCAACAAATACCAGCCATGTATCTCCTAAGCCACCGAATCTCCCAAGCCCTTAACAGACAATAGGCGTGCAAACTCTCAGTATCGTGGCTGCGTAGCGCATTTTGTGCACCCAAATAAGGGACAGATCAACATGCGGGGGTATAAGTTCTAAGACATTACATGGGGACAGATTAACATGCGGGAATATGAGTTCTAAGACATTACATGGGGACAGATTAACATGCGGGAATATAAGTTCTAAGACATTACATGGCAACTTGAAGGGTTTTCGTGTCTTCAACAAGAATAAAAGATTGCTATTGGTCAACAGCACGAACCTGGTCGTCCTATTCCTACAGTATTCACTTGGCTCACACCTCTAGCGGTGTCGGTTTGGCATCGAGGACCAAAAGGTGAGAATGGGCAGTCTGGTAAGAAATCGCAACTTTGCGGTTTATATAAACGTGGGTCTCCCAACTTTTAATCATTCATTATTGCAAGCAATTCGCATTCATCTTAAATAGACTTGCTTCACTGGAAGAAAAAAGCACGGAGACCATCTACCGCACCTCCATCAATATTTCATCCTTCTTGATCCTCAATCTTTGCTCTCAAGGCATTGCCTTTCAACGACATGGCCTCTCAAAACAAGTATGTTGTTTTCAAGATACTAGCTTCATTTGACAGGACACTCTAGCATTCAATTTATAAAAGGTTAACCGAGCCTACTCCAGGATTCCCTCCAACGTCAAGAGCACTGCTGCCACCCAGGGCTCTGACAAGCTCCATTCAGCTTTACCATCAAACACCCCCTTCAAAGTCATGGGTCTTTCGAAACCTGCTGTGACGCAGAGTGAAAGGGAAAGAAGACAGAAGGAAGACCTCATCGGTCTGGGATCTCAATTTCTTAATGGTAGGCTATGAACTCTCGACCATTCTTTTCCTCCTCTTAATTAATATTTCCAAGCTTGAACTAACACTCTATCACCATAGATTATCCTCTTGAGCTTTCCTTGCTGTAGGTTGTAGCGGTGCTGCGTGGGTTTTGTCCTGATATAGAAATATTTTGGCTCCTTAGTACTATGTAATAATACTATCTATTGCTTTTTTTGCGACATTCTATATAGGGTTTGGTATTAAAACAGATAAGCAATTCCTCCTATAGAGGTGTCTCCGTGATTTTCATCACAAAGTTCTGCAGCTAATTGGTTGATGATGGGTTTATTACGAAATACTTGGTTCATATAGCTGTGTAGGTATTACGTCTAGGTACCTTGGCATATGTGTATGAAATATTTTGCGACTATAGGGTAGGCAAATCTATTTTTAGTTTTGGTAGTGAAAAGGATGTGTGGAAATAAACGGGCGTGCCGGCACTCCGCCGGAAATACCAGGAATAAGATAAGCGATAAGCGGATAGCTAACGTTATGGTACAGAGTACCGACATGTGTATAAGAATACGAACTCGAACTACAGCGTATAAAAACACCATCCAGTTGTGAATGGTCGTTTCTTATCCCTCCTCTTTTGCTACTTTTATCTTCTTCACAGCTTTCATCATGTTACGCTGGGGCATGCTCGGAACGAGCTTCATCTCAGATGTCGTTGCTCGCTCTATCCTCAACAGCAAGAACTCCAGCATCGTCGCTGTATTCGGTCGTGATGAAGCCCGCCTGGCCAAATTCGCAGACAAGCATGGCATCGCCGAGCGTTACACGTCTGTCGATGAGCTACTTGACAAAGCTTCTATCGATGTTGTGTATGTTGGTCTACCAAACCATATGCACACCCCCGCAGTTCTGGCAGCTGCAAAGCGGGGCAAGGCCATCTTATCTGAGAAGTCACTTGCGACGACGATGGAGGACTCCAGGGCGATTGAGAAAGCTGTCAAGGATGCAGATATCTTCTTCTTGGAGGGGTTGATGTATCTTACGCATCCATTGATGAAAAAGCTGCAGGAGCTGTTGCTTGATGGACGCATTGGGACAGTTCGTGGTGTTTCGGGATATTACTCTGCCAATATCTGGAAGAAGGCCAATCCATTGAGCATGGGGACTATCTACAACTTGGGTTGTTACCCTGTGTCTCTGCTTCATCTTGTCATTGAGACAGCGTTTGGAAGCGGTGCTTTTGCGAAGCGGCAGTTGCATGGTTTCGGAAATATTTCGACTGAGGGCAGTGTCCACGTACGCGATGCATCACTTACAGTTCGCTTCGACAGTGGCGTTCTGGCAAGTTTGCAGTCAACTGACAGTTATGGCAACGACTCATCCTTCTCCATTCTCGGAGATAAGGGAAGAATCAGATTCATCACGAACCCATGGCTGCCAATTTCTGGAGACAACATCATCGAGATCAAGACCTACAGTGGTTCAACAGAACAAATTATTGTACCAGCAGACATGGATGCGTTTGGATATCAGGTCAAGAAGGTGGAAGAGTATTTATCTCAAGGCGTCAAGGCGGCAGAACGACCTTCACCGAACATCGATCAGAGTGTTGAGATCATGGGATTATTGACGGAATGGGAAGCCCTCATCCAGAGTCAGCATAGCTATATCCCTCCCCCAATTCCTATTTTGTAGATGGCTCGTTTAATGGGTAGCTGGACTTGCGGAGAAACGACTGCAAATAACGCTTCCGACGAATACACCTGCTAGTACTGAGAGAAAGTAGCCAACGTTCATAGTCATAACCGCGAGCATCCTAAAGACGATACTTGTTAGCGCTAATGTGGAGTGTTGAAAGGCTTGGTACAGTGGCTTACAGTAGATAGCTCACGCCTGCAATCACAAGATCTATTACACCCAGCGTAATAGCTTCGTTAGCTCTCCATGGGCGATGAGCTACCTTCTCAGAATGAACAGAACTTCTGGGGTCAGCGAGTAGTCCTTGGGTGCGTCTCCGTCTAATGCCATCCTGAATACTGTAGAAGTTGACTCGTAAAGCTACCAACATGCGGAAAATGGTAGCGAAGGTGATGAGGAAGATGCAGATACCGGCATACTGTCCTGTCGTCTGTGGTGTAAATGATTTTGTCCAGAGTGGTGTCGTGTTAGAGATGAAGAAGACCATGTTCATTTGCTCCATATCCATCATTCCACTCATCATGCTGGTGCTAGATGTTGACATGGGCATAGAACTGCCTGTCGAAGTAGCCATATCCATATGCATCTTGACTAAATTCGTGGTGGTATTTTCGAGATAACTGCCTTCTTGCTGCATTGCCGTTAAGGTGCGAAGCACTTACTATAGTACTTCGTTGAAGCTTATATCATCCTAGAAACAGTTGGTGGGGTCGGGATTACCATCGCAGATAAACTTGCTCAAACTGACTCAATTGGGATCATCGAGTGGGAACTTCTTACAGCCTTATCGCGTTGGTATAGACAATCGAGCCAATAAGAAAACTTGCTTACGGAACTCGGCACAAGGCCCTTGTTCGCTATAAGACATTTAGTTGCTACTTGGAAACGCATTCCATGTAACAAGTCAATAATATCCTGAGGGAGTTCGCCGACTTTATATTCTTATCCACTGCCAAGTTTCTTTGTCTTTTTCAGTCTTGGCATACTTCGAGTTTTGTTCAACTTGATGATAATATGGAGTCCGCGGCTTGGCTAACGTCCCCGGTCCAGTTGACTGGGAGCCGTGCATTTACTTGTGATGGCTTCACAAAACAGCAATGTGCTTGGTATATGCACAGGTGGCATTTCTGGTAAGCAAAACTTCCGATCTTAATATGAGGGCGATTCATCTGACATCAAAAGGTACATCGCCGACCACGTCTACGCCTTACCAACAGTCGCCTTCTTCATGACTGCCATTGGAATATTTACGATTGGCCACTTAATATCCTATTACGTTCTTGGACTTGCCCTTCCAAGATATCGTGGTCCTCGACCATGGAGGATGTTAATAGCTGCTATCAGATACCTATCATATCGTGGATTCCATGTTCCTGCATTTAGATTCAACTCGGCTCCTGTTGGAGTGTTATTACTGGGGCTTATTGGAGCCGCCTTCTTCTTCTGTAAGTAAATAGGCCCGTAGGAGAGAAATAGACTAATCACCCTGCGGTGCAGGTATGGACTTGATACCTCAGCCATACTACTGGCCTTCACTGGATTTCGGTGGTTCACCACCTCTGGGAACCCGATCAGGATGGCTGGCCCTGGGATGCATGCCGTTCGTCTTGTAAGCTTTCACCCCCTCGTCTCACTATTTCTATACCTTGACTGACAGGTATAGTGCCACTGCGACCAAGACAAACTGGATCACTTTATTAACAGGAGTATCACATGAAAGACTGCAAGTCTTCCATCGATGGACTGCCTACGCCTTTTTCTTGTTAGCCCTCTTACACACGTTCCCCTTCATCGTCTATCACATCAGATTTCATGATATGCAGATGCATTTCAAGATGAGCCTGCTGTTCTATTGGACTGGAATTGTTGCCCTCCTTTTCCAAGCTTGGCTCACCTTTGCGTCCCATAGCGCGATCCGGTATGTGAACTTGACCATGCGACCTGCCCCCAACTCTCTAACATGGAATGCTAGGAAACTATTTGGATATGAATTCTTCAAGGCAACCCACTTCCTCGCTGTTGTCGTATTCATGCTTACTTTCTTTTGGCACTGCGATTACACTCTCACATCATGGTAAGGCCAATCTGGAATCCTCTTCTAACGACCAATACTCATGATATCTTCTAGGCACTACTTCATAGCGACAGCAGCTATTTATGTTCCCTGCTACGTATATCCCTGGCTCCGGACTTGTTTTGAGTATGGAATTCGACAGAAAGCTCATATTAATGTCGAAGACAATGGTTTCGTCCGTGTTACCATCCCGGCTAACTTCACTTGGCAAATTGGACAACACTGCTTTCTTCGCTTTACTGGTTTCGGTATCACACAGGCTTTATCAGCACATCCTTTTACAATCTGCTCTTTGCCATCAACTACTGGCGATCAATCATTTCTCGTCTTCTATCTCAAGCGACATAGAGGCTTCACTGCAACGCTATACAATTATGCCTTGGAGAACCCAGGTGCACAGATCTCAGTACTGGTGGATGGACCATATGGTGGTATCAACATGCAGCCTTACGTCAACAGCAACCACCATGTTGTTATTGCTGGTGGCTCCGGAGCTGGGTGGACCCTGCCCTTCATTGAGCAGTACGTCGCATCTCGCTCACTCCAGTTGGACAACAGTGAGAAGGGTACTTGTAGCGCCCCATCACCCTTCTCTTCACTGCGCGTGATACTGGCCACTCGCGATGCTGAGAGTTGTAATTGGTATCGCCACGTTGTCAATGAGACATTACTCAAGTACTCAGACAAAGCGACTTCAGGATTGCATATCCTGCTTCATCGCACTGGCGGAGCCATGACAGAACCAACCACCCCATCCAATAGGAGCATTTCTCATGATAAGGATGTTTCAGGAAGAGAAAGAGAAAGGGACATTTCATTATTGGTTGATGAGTTGGATGGTCGACCAGATTTACCAGTGTTGGTAAATGACGCGGCAAAAGGCATGACAGCTGCTGACTCACTCGGCGTTTATGTCTGTGGTCCGGATACCATGCAGAATGATGTTCGCAATGCTGTTGCAGCTGCAAACTTGGACATTCTTAGTGGTTCTACGAATGCAGGAGTCTACTTGCATTCAGAGCACTTCTCTTGGGCATGAGAGCTAGTGAAATTGGTCTTTTGCTTAGAGTATATGGAATAGTTATCCCGTTAGAGCAACTTAATATCCTACAGAGGTCTAGCTTTAACGCTCTCCAGAGTCGGTTTAACCTTTCCAAACAATCCCTTTGCCTTATCAATAGGCAAAATATCAATCGTAGTCTCCCTTCTAAAACCACCGCCATCAGGAATGTGAAACCTATGATAAGCAATATACCACTCATCCGTACCAGGAATGTTAATCACGGAATTATGTCCTGTGCCGAGAATTCCCTTCGATTCATCCTTTTCAAGAATAACACCACGGTAAGTCCAAGGTCCAAACGGATTGTCGGCTGTAGCGTAGCCCACGCGATAGTTCTCAGAGCCAGTGTCGTCGATCGAATATGTCAAATGATATGTTCCTTGTCGATAGTTCACGAAAAGACCCTCGCGGAAATTCTGTAGACCCGAGATTTGGCGCCATGTTCCGGATTTGAGGGATACCATGTCATCGTTTAGCTCAGCGACCAGCGGGACACCATTTCCCCAGTAAAGATACCACTTTCCACTCTTGGGATCTTGGAAAGCAGCTGGGTCGATGGCTTGATTGCTCTTGAACGGTTCATCACTGGTACCCTTGATCATCGGCTTAGACTGAGCCTTCCATGGTCCCTCTGGGTGATCAGCGACTGCGGCGCCAATACTCTTATGACCGTCTGAAACCGAAGGATTATTCCCACTATGGTAGAAGTAGTACTTCCCACCGCGAGCAGCGAAGGCTGGTGCCCATGCATTACCCGTTGCCCAGGGAACATTTCCATTCTTGCCATCTAGGACGAGGAATGGCTTTTCACCCTTTGTCCACGATACAAGATCGGAAGATTTCCACCAATAGAATGAGTTACCACCCCATCCGTCGAATCCATCAGTGGTGGGATAAATGTAGTAGGTTTTGTTAACGATGGCGATGTTGGGATCTGCCCAGAGGCCTGGGAGGACAGGGCTGGAGCGTTTTGTTAGAGCAAGTGCCGAGGTTTGTTGAAGAGATAGAAAAGCCACCAGTAAGTGACTGGGTAAAGATGAAAGCTGCATGATGGGCGAAGGTTGGAGAATGAAATCACTCTAATCCACATCATCGTGAATGGCGACATGTAACATCTATATATCCAGACCCAATTCGCCAAGTTGGGCGATTCTTGGAAGTCCCCAATGTTGCCAATTCCACGGCCCGTCACGGACCGAGGCCTTTCTCAGAACAATCTTTATCCTGGCTTTCTATTCGTGCGCAAAGTCGAAATGTTTCCCCCGCATTGGAGTCTGAGAGATCGGCATTGCGGGGTGCTAAGCGCTCGAGTCAATGGGACCTCGTGTTAGCCTCCGATACTACCTGCCCTAACATCGAGCCATGACCTTTCGGGTTTTGGTCATGAGGTGTCATCGTCCTCGGACTGGGCCAAATTGAACTCTAGTGCCGGAGAGACGTATTTGGGTAAGGATTAGAGGGTCCATTATCGGGAGTATGCCGAGAATATGTGGATAGCTACCTTCGGAAGCCTTTGATGCAGATAGCCGTCGGATGAAAAGGGTGTTAGGTCACAGAAGAGTTGGCCCTGAGAATAATATGTTGCAGGTTTATATCCAATTGATAGTAGACCATTGTAGACTATGTATGATGAAGTTGAAGTATTTACAGGATCAAATGCATATACAAACATGAGTTCTTCAGCTTGAGGCCCAGACGAAACTCTTCTTGAGCTTCTTAATAGGCAACAGGCCAGCCGTTATCATAACGGAGAAGGTTGATGCCCAACAAAGCAGTTCCAGAGTTATCATAATAATGATAAACAAGAACATCAGCATCAGAATCAGTGAAAACAGCATTATGTCCAGGTCCATGAATATTTCCATGGCTAGCCATGATCTCAGTACCTCCACCAGACATCATCTGCTTACCAGCCTTATCAACGTAAGGTCCGGTAACACTGTTCGATCGGCCAACCATGACACGGTAGGTGCTAGCAGCTCCTTGACAGCACTTGTCGAAAGAAACCCAGAGGTAGTAAAAGTTGCCCTTCTTGGTGATGAAGGGGGCTTCGACGGCGCCTTGGACGGAGGAGTCCCGCTTGGCAAGGGAGAGCATGGTGTTGCCGGTTCGCTTTCCAGTGTTGGGGTCGAGTTGGATCATTTTGATGCCGGACCAGAAAGATCCGAATGAGAGCCACCATTTTCCATCACCGTCGACAAAGAGGTTTCCGTCAATGGCGTTGTAATCATTGTTGTTGTTGGACTCAACAACAACACCTTGGTTGGTCCATGACCCAGAAGCACCAGTCTTGCTAGTAGCAAGGAAAATAGCAGAAGTGCGCTGCCCGAAAGAAGAAGCCGAGTAGTACATGTAGTACTGTCCGTTATGGTACGAAATATCAGGAGCCCAGAGGTTTCGCTCGCCCTTGGTATACTGAGTAGTCCACGGCGCTCCGTTGGGGAAAGCAGCTCCTGCGTCTTTCCAGGCAGTTCGGTCGGAAGATGTTTTAAGAGCGACGTAGTCTCCTGTATGAGCCATGAGGTATCCACCGCCGGGCTTCTTGACAACCGTGGGGTCGTGAACACGGAGATCGCCGGTGACGCGACCAGGGTTAGGATAAGCAGCGTTAACACCGCTTAGAGAAGCGACGGCCATAAGGCCGGTGACAAGAAGCTTCCACATTTTCGATTAAGTTTAGATGAAAAAGTATGTGTAGTAGTATCTGTTTCAAACAAGACCATCAAGTTATCTTTATAGTTTATTTGTTAGTGGTACCGGCATTTGGTGTAGGTCCTTAATCTAGCAGCCGGAGGTTTCAGTGGACGACTGAAACTAGCGACGGGGAATATTATTCCATCCATTCTAAGCGCTCCACGGAAGAATTGTTTCGCGGAGCTACTCGGTCCGGTGCCGAATTGGGATACGCTTGGCCGATAGCTCGGATGATTAGTGACAGACCGCTCAGTACGCCTATCGCTATAACTTGTATTTTATAGGGCTGTTGCTTTTTATCGGTAAATGGACTTGACCTAAGGAAATGTTTTGGAAATAACAGTTAAGAGATGTGTTGCCAAGAATGGGATGAAACTTTACAGGGAAGCGATGCGGAGCCGCTTCATTATTTCTGGTGATAATCAGTGGATCAACTGCTTATCGCAAACAACTGTGAGTGGAATGAGCGAATCAAGAACTCTTTCGGAAAAAACGAAACATTCTTTATTGCTTTCTAATCATTTATTGACATGATGTATCCATATTTCCAACGATACTAACCTTAACTGCGACGAATTCCATCCTGCACAAGTGGTTTCATCGTGGAAAAAGCATACCTTGCAATTTTCCACTTCCCATCTTCCTTTTTCATGATAAATAACTCTTGATTCGAATGAGGCTCTGATCGTTGGGTTTGCAACATGGTCTTTGTACCCTCGGCAGTTGTTCTTGCAAAAGCCCACTCTGGCGACATAACAACAATCTCTTCGATAGTGAATGCCACAGTGAGTTGAATACTGTTGAAGATCCGCGTGTATGAGTCTGTGAGATCCTGCGTGCCTGCGCTGGCGCTGAAGTGGGGAGGCATTATAACGCCATCACTGGTATAGAGTGCAACTGTTTCTTCGACATTCCGTTTTTTCAAAGCTGATCCATAAGCATGGAGTACCGCAGTGATGGCTTCCGTATCAGAAGAAGACACTGGGAAAAGTTAGCTTGGTATATCCCTTAGAGTATTTAGAGTAATCAACATACTGATGAGGAGGATTCTGGGCTTCGAGCTTTTAGAAACTTGGGATAGAATTAAGTTACTCTCTAAAAATGCCAGTCGTACATTGCGTGCTTTATACAGAAATTTCATCTCGTGGCCATCCAGAAGTGGGGGTCTATATCTCTATATCGAACTTAGAAATGTCATTGTCGAGAATGGGGTCAGGATGGACGCTATTTTGATAAGATCGTTAGTGAATACGCGAGTGAAAGAAAGGCAAGCTAAGATCAGATCGCCTATGTGTCGGCGAGAGTGGACAGACCCAATAAAGCAACTTGTATCCCGTCTATCTTTATCATGGCATGCTATACTTGAGTCCCAAAACACGATCCACACTCCAGTGGGATAATAAGTCTAGTTTTTCCCCAAAAAACCGTTTCAACTAGCACAATATGTTTCAATTCATGATACTCAGCATCGCAATGGTTACCTTGAGCCAATTTGGTCATCAACAGGGATTCTCATTAATGCCTCAGGCATCATTTAGTTGGGACCATTAGGATCTGACATATCTTACGGTTTTTACCACGCTGCAGCCTGCATAGTTTTTTCATCAGTTTGATCATCAAAACTTTTCAAGAAAGATGAGCTTATGCAATATTTGTAAGTCCATACAATGGGAAAGTCTTCCACCAGTCCCACCCGACTGCTGGCCTTCCTCCAACGGAATGGCGTACGTTCATGAGTGCCATTACTGGCCCGAAGAAGACAGAGGCGTCCCCCATCACCAAAGCCTGGAAGACTTGCAAAGTTCCGCAGAACATTGTAGCATCTGTCGCTTGATATTGAAACGAATTTGGGATTTCGAATCTGAAATTAAAGAGCTAAAGCCAGGGCAGGACGCGGTGTACAAAAACTTATACACCAGGCCATTATGGAAGCTGTCGATTGTTAAGAGGCAGAGCGAAGGTGATGGGTTTTGGGTTTTTAGTTCAGTTGATGGACATCGCAAAATGAATATGCGGCTAGTCGCAGCGATTGGACTTTGTGTACGAGATGGTGAGATCTTAAATACCTCACGACAACCCATAGTCATTGACCTTTCTAGGAAATCCTCTTGAAACAATTATTCGCGGTCGACCGACTGAAGAGCATTCGGGAACTCCAAAAGCGATCTCAAGGGTCCGTAACTGGGTTAAAGAATGCAACGAGCATCATGACTGCGTCCCAGAAGAGACCATTCTGCCACGTCGAGTGGTTGACGTTGGCGAGGACGCCGACAGTCCGTACGTCAGGCTGCGCGAAACAGATGGAAAAGAACGTGGGAATTACATCTCACTCAGGTATTTAAGGCCACTCATCAACGAAATTATAGTGAACACTGTCTAACCTTTGTGCTATAGCTACTGCTGGGGCCAGCATCCCCAATTTGCCACTACGAAATCCACTCTTGAAGATCGTAAGCATCAGATCGCCATCTCTGACCTGGCTCAAACACATCAAGATGTTATCAAGCTCGCTCGGGATCTCGGAATACGATATATATGGATAGACAGTATCTGCATCTGTCAAGGTGACCACGAAGACTGGGAACGAGAGTCAGCAAAAATGCTGGCAACCTACTCCAACGCTTACTTAACCGTCGCTGCTTCCCGGGCCAAAGAACACTCAGAAGGGCTTTTTGACGAGACACTTCCTCGGGAATATTTCGAGTTCGACTACGCTTCCGGAGATCATCAAGGAAAGGCTTTGGCATTCAATCTTCCTCTTCGCGAAGAAGCTATTACCAGTCCTTACATAAACTTACCTGATGAACCACTCTCAGACAGAGCTTGGGCTCTCCAAGAACGAGTTCTATCCCGTCGAACACTCCTTTACACCAAGCAACAGATGTTCTTCGAGTGCCAGGTGGGGTTCCGGGGAGAGGATGGCTTGTTTCTTGGTAAATGGGTTCACTGCATCAACGACATAATGCCAAAGGTAGGAGATCTAAAGGAGTCCCAGGATGATGGTGAATCCAAAGCGAGACTGTATCAATATTGGTATAGACTCATCTGGGGATATGGCTTGCGAAAGCTTACAAAAGCTTCGGATAAACTCCCTGCTATTTCTGGCCTTGCTAGCATCCTTGCGAAACTACTTGATGATGAGTATGTTGTTGGTCTTTGGCGATCTCAACTTCTCGAGGGTCTAGTATGGCAAGGCTTGGATTGCAGGCGAGTTTCGGAGTATAGAGCTCCTTCATGGTCGTGGGCCTCCATGGATGGAGTTCCTGGAGTTGGTCATCAACGCGAAGTAGATCATATCGCGAAGATTCTGGATGTGAAAGTGAAGCTCAAAGGTAGCAATATCTATGGTGAGGTAACAGACGGGAGGATACAAATCCAAGCACCAATGGAACGCGTTTATCTCGACATAGACGACTGGGATCCCACTAAGCCAGGACATCCGTACAAAATCAACCCACCTATTCGCACAGCACAAGATAAAATACATGGCCGCTTCGATTTCTATTTCAGTGCCGATGACGGACCACAGGAAGCCCTGAAGATTGTGAAGAGGTTAGAAGGGAAAGAAATCTTTGGTTTGGTTCTGTTGAAGGCAAGGGATACCGGTAGATATGATGGTATAATGGTGAAGAAGGTTGATGGAGGTCAGGAATATGAGAGGCTAGGGTTTTGTTTCCTCCATGAGAGTGCATTTGCACTGAAGCCGGAGGAGCAGCCGCTGGAGGAGATTCCTGTAATTACACTTGTGTAGCGGTATTTCCTAATTCCTAGTAGACAAGTACAGCATAATGAGGTTTTAGATGAGAAGTCCACGTCATGGTCATGTGTTTGCTAATGCGATCTTGCTATATGTGTGTTGGCTTGACTCTGTTGGTTGTTGGATCACTCTTATGATGTCATCCGCACATGAATACTTCATCTCCTCGCTTCATCCAACATAACTCAGTAATTCCCTCTTTTCATACAACAATTGAAAAAATATAGGAAATCTCATCAGAACCAAGCTTATTTACTTTTCCCATCCCCACTATGACGTCCAGAAACCTCAACCAGACCTGGAGAGACGTCCTCTTCAACCAATACGACGCCGATTATAAAGACGACGCACCATTCCCCATTCAATATCTCATCCACATTCGTGAATGGGACAATAGAGATCACTGGTTTACCATTCCCAACAAGATCACCTTAAAAGAGTTCAAAAATGCTTTGAGAGACGTAGTTAAGGGTGCTGCAACAGGGTCTACACAAGTTTACAATGGGGAGCATATATCAGTTCGACCGCGAAAGACATTTGAAGAGCGGCACGGGGAAAAAGAAGAAGAAAAAGAAGAGGAGAGTCATGGAGTCGAGGCTGGTGTTGTAACCTGAACTTCAGCTTACAATGCGGATCCTGTGATATAGTAGCATGTCATCGCTACTACATAGCTGACAAGTCTACCTTTCGCTACAAATCTTATCTCTGAATAACAACGAATACATCATACTTTTATCAACGTATCATTGGCTATGGGAGGGTTGACCATGGTTATAGAACTAAATGCCGCCCTTTCTGTGCATGTAACGTTATCTGTTAAGTCAAAAGTGGACACCGCTTATGCCCAAGATGCTGCCTAGAAAGGCCCACTGTACTCTGTAATTACGCCCAGTTATAGGCCACGGCACCATGACTCACTCTAAACCGCTATAAATACTAGAATAAGAAGCCTGAGAATTAATATCGCGATCTTCAGTACTTGGCAGCTAACGGTAATCCGGCCACTATGGACTCACAATCATCAACAAAAGGAACGAGTCGGCAAGTTTATCTTCCTCCTGAGATACTTGACAAGATTTGTTCATATTTTTGCCAACACTGCCATCCTAAATGTTCCTGGCCCCGTTCCCAAATTTCAAAGCGTTTCCTGCCAAAGAAACATGCCAACTGGAGATACCTGCAGGACTTATACAACCTCTGCCTCGTATCTCACCAGTTTCGGAAAGTAGTCCAACCAATTCTACATCATGAGTTCGTCAGCGCCTGGAGATCGCCAAAGAAACAGCCACTTACACTATTTCTTCGCACCGTCCTGGAACGACCAGACCTGGCATCATCAGTCAAGAAATTACTGGTCGAGGATAGAAATCTTAGAGATACGGACGCTAAATTCGCCCAAGAGATCTACCACCAAGCTCTCCAGTATCTGAGGGTTGATCCTAAGGATATTTGGCGGCGGAGGATAGACCCCCATACTCGATTCCTTAGAGAATTCTTATTAGGTCCTATCGACCCGGATGATAACTTTACATGGTATCTAGGAAAGCCCGCGTATGAGGAAATTACATTGGTACTACTTGCCTTACTTCCAAATCTACAGACGCTTATAGCCGACTACACATGTTTCGACATCTTTCGTGGTGTATCGGTTATGGATATACTGGGCATAACGAGACTAAACCTTCGGTCAATTTCTATGCCTTTCGTGCCAACTAAACTGTTGGCTGTATCGCCAGATCTGGATCGGATGACAATCGGTCGTCGGACCAATTTTATGGACCGTTTCGAGATGTTGAGTCCTGGCTCCATATTTCGTCCTTGCCACTTACCAGAGGACACTCAAATCGACGAATTACTTAAATCATATCCTCAACCCTTATTGTCATTCCGATATGATTCAACGTATAATCCCAATGACAATTGGCGGTCGGTAATAAGTCTCAAGCGTCCTAGCCTTGCAGGTCTGTATAGATTCCACACATCGCTTCAGTCCTTGCATCTGGACCTTCGCGCGGAGCACGGATACTACGAAGGAGAATTGTTTCAGAGCTTTAAAGGCTTCACAGCCCTGAAGTATTTGTTTATATCGACGAACACAATATGGGAATACACCAAAGGCGTTGCGCTTGTTGACATATTGCCCCCTAGTATTGAAGCAGTTGATTTGGCCATGGCGTCATACGAGCACCGGTTATATAATTGCCCTGATTACCAGTTTGTCAAGAAGAACATCAATGCCCTTGTGAGGGCTATTCATCAATCCTGGTTTCCTCACCTTAAACGAGTCAGATGGAGTGCCGAGGAATGCCGTTCTGATGATACGAAGGAGCTTTTTGAACAAGCAGGGGTTTACTTTGCATACGATAAGCTGAAGAGGGTTGCGCCTACACCTGGATCTGAGCTAACTGTCAATAATTCCTAAATGCGCTTCAAAAAGAGACATAACCACTATGGATGACAAGTTAAGCCTGCCCAGCCCTCTTAATCTTACTCCACAGATGGAAGTAACCCGATGAGGACACCAAGGCCAGGTTTTTGACCACTTGAGGTCGCGGAATATGTTCCTTTCTCTCTTACCGAGGTCCATCAAACGTAGCCCGTGGTTGCTTAGCTTCTTGGCACAAGTAGGCGAAGTGCTGATCAGTGGATAAACGAAGGGGTCCGACCGTCTGGATGGATCAGATCATGCTATGACACGGGAACAGAATCGTGGGGCATCCATTGTTTCGGTACCTCAACCGATCGCACCAAGCGGCTTGTCATTTTGCAGATCAGATGGTTTGTGGGGTAGCGAAGCATCAGCAATCATTAATCTTGAGATTTGCTATCTAGATTACAAAAAATTACAAAGAAAAAACATTTGGTATATAAGTAAAACGCCAATAGGAGCACTTTAAACAACTCTGAACTCGACAGTCTTCTTGATGACATTGCCCTTCAGGTCCATGTCTTCCATGTTGATCGAATCACCGCCCTGTGAACCTCTATCGATGATGTGATCTGTAGAATCATTGCGCGTCTTGTGCGTACGTGTGCCACCATCGACACCAACGACATGCTCGGTTCTTGTTTGGCCAAAGTCATCCTTTTGTGTGGAGGTGAAGCGACCAGGCTGGCTGTTTCCATGAATGTAGCGATCGCGAGAGGATGGGTAATCTTGGCTGCCGTTGCTAAACTTGAGTTTGGATGAGAGAAGATCGATGCTACGATTGTTAGACGATATGGCACAATACGCAAGGGCAGAAGCGGACTCACTATAACACCATGGAATATAGGCAGAAGACAGCATAGAAGAATCGGTCGAGTTGGGTAGCAATGTTCTCCGCAGTCTGGCCAGCCGTCTTGAAAGAATGCGTAATAGCACGAAGTGTACCCTGCAGAGCCAAAAGTGCGACTCTCATTTCCGTACTTCGAGCCAAATATTGGAACAGGCCACCACTGCGTGCAATCTCGGCAGATGAAGCCTTGGCCGATGTGAAGAGAACCATGAGGAAGTATGCGCTGAGACATTCGAGCGACGCGATAAGACCAAAGTAAGCGATGTGGATGTGGTTGATGAGCATTAAAAGATCGTTATTGCCAGCGAGGATGGACTTGACTCGGAAGGTGATGATGACAATTCGAACGACGACGATACCGAAGATGCCTGACCAGAAAAGGGACTTGAATACGGTCCATCGCAGACCTCGGAGGACTCGTTTGAGGATGATGTAACTGTAGAAGAGTAGACCGGCTTCTTGCACCTATTAATCGTTCGTTAGCTAGAGTGTTTCCAATTGCGACATTTGTCTTACCAGCCAGAATGTATCAGCAAACACCGAGGCAATCGCAGTCGACATTGCTGGATTCTTCTCATAATAAACATAATAACAAAGCCCATTAGCAATAGCTCCCGCCGCCGAAGAAATCATCGGCACAGCGGCGAGGAGCGTCCAATTGGTGATACCACAAACGAGACATCCCAAGAAGACATTTCCCATACAGATAGTGAATAAGATTGACCAACTGAGCTCGAAAAACACCGGCACTGGTGCATCCGCCATTGTCGATCAAGTAACGGTAAAAAAGAGTGAAAGACTAGTAAGAAAAACAAGAAAAGAAAAAGCAATGTGACAGTGTTGGCGTTAAATGAAGATCTTGGTACTGATGATCAGTCTCCTTTTCAGCTTAGGTAGATCTTACGGCACTGCCTGTCAAAAAGTACCCGATAACTCCCCCTGATGAGGAAGCTGTGTGTTGGCTACACCCTGAATTTACAAGCATCGGATAGAGTGCCATCCGCACTAGAAGATTGGACATGATCCTGACAGGTACTAACCAACACTAACACATGGGGGAGAAGTCAACGGTTGGTAAACTATCAATCACAAGTTTCGTACTAATAAGCTTGGTCAAACAAGCATAGACGAGCTAAGCTTATTTTGTTAGGTCACGACTCATGTTTTTAGGATTTACGCGGGGAGAAATGAGGGGAGTGGAATTTAAACTTTGGAACTTCGGCATCTGGTCTAGGCATTCGCTTTCTTTACCGATATGGGGAAAGGTCTACACCAGGGTTCTTTCAGCTCGTGCATTCCCGTTACTTGTGATAGGTAACTCGTATGAACCCCTGTTCAGAGGAATGAAAGTTTGAAATTATCTCCTGATTTTGTGTCGGGAGATAGAAATGGCTGGCTGGAGGCTAATGCACATAAGCCCTGATTGCATCATGCCATTCAATTTTACAGGGCTCATGACACAAGAAGTATCAGCAAAGTAAACGCCCGAAGTACAAATAATGATCTGGAACGATATTTTGAAGCTAATATAGTTATCCGAACCGAAAAATCTGCTACTGAAGCTCGGATGTGAACAGTGCCCGCGGAATCCATTGGTGCAGCCGCGTAGCCGCCTGATCATCAATCAAGGACAAGGTATCATTCATCATGCAACGATACGTGTCAGAGATAAGAACACCTTTAACTAATGGGATTCTTTTCTCTTATTTAAACCTTAAAGCCCTGCCTTAGCATCGGCATTGACGAAATCCGTCATCATTCTTTATGCATTCCTCGTTGCAACCGTTACATCTTCTCGTCCCTGGCCCGTCTTTCCCCAGATAATTCCAGAACGCGGGGAAACTTCATGATGTTCCATTTCGTGGCTTTTTCTGACTGAAGCAAAAGTTCGCCGCGTGATAGGCGAAGAACAGGCCCCAAACGGACTTTCGCCGTTGTAGGGGAATAAACCCGACGCCACAGAATAAAATAGAAGTGTCGATGCCGGGTGGCTTGAGGAAGATGGTGGGTGATAGGGTAGTTTAAATGGTGCTTGATGCTAAAGATTACACTATCACTGACTTGAGTGGACAGACCCGACGCTACTGAGTCAACAAATTATCTAGATAATCAGACTAATTCGCACCATTAGCTAAGCGACAGACGACTTGACTCGACTTCATTATAGCGATGTAGGTAATATTTAGGTAAAATGGTGGAGAGAAAGGGGATCATTGACAAATGAGTTATCTTAAACTCCATAATGATCGGGACATCACGCGACAAGACTGTCGTCTCATTTGGAGGAGTAGGACTAGACGCTATCCAAACTGCCTATTAAATTGTCTTTACGGTATGGTCTACTTTTCTTTCTGTGCGATTGGTCAAGAAATGAATTGATTGTCTCGATCTAGTAAACACATATGAATGAGCTACCTTCACATGCTAATATTTCTTATCGTACTCCCCGTTCCAGAAGGTGAGCACTAAGAGGATTCAATATCTAGTATCAGAACAAGCACCAGTCAATCTCTCTAACGTAGCGCACTCCACAGTCTAGATCTTCCTCTTTGTATCATAAATAGGACGAAGGACTCGCTGTTAAGACATCCTCAGTATTCATTATCTAACAAGGTTGCTAAAACTATATCGCCATAGAACGGTGACTATGGAGGGGGTTTCCATACATTATCTGGATTCCCCTTAAGCAAAACATGCCTTAATGCTTATTTTATGCATACAGCGTTCAATGAATCTGACACATAGTGGAAGAACCGGACCAAACTATTTCGGGTGGCTTGACACTAGACGCTGGACTGAAAAACGGGTAGAAGCTAAAGCGCCGAACTTGGAAGTTCAAGGCGACTCGAAGGCTTGTTTGGAATATTTCTATGTAACTTGGAGTGTTTTTGCCTTTCGGAACTGGCCGTAGGAGGAACTCTTACGGAAAGGTCCGACATAGAGCGGCGAGTAAAGAAACTCACTAGAGATGAAGATGGTAAACACAATAATCATTTCGCAGTTGATTGATGATTATTCTAAAGTAGTAAAACAGTGAATTAGATCTATGCGCTCTATGGCTCAATGACTAGGTTCATCTCCAATCTCCGCCATCTTATCCTCCAACATCTTGGTCATCTTCACCACAATATCCTTATACTTGGGATCATTATAACAATTAAACAGCTCCAAAGGATCCTCCTGACAATCAAACAACTCCCACTCCTTCTCCTGTCCACCTTCTCTCGTACCCTCAATATCAAAACCCTCATTATACCAATAAATCAACTTATATCGCTGATCTCTCACTCCATAGTGAGCATATGCCTCGTGAATAATATCTCGATGCATCCAGTATCGATGATAGGCGACTTGTTGCCAATCCTTGGGTGTGTTTCCTTGTACGAGCGGTCGGAATGATACACCTTGCATGTAACTCGGGATACGAGTGTTTGCAAAGTCGAGGAATGTTGGTGCGAAATCGACATTGCAGATGATATCGCCGCAAACGGACTTTGGTTTGATCTCTCGGGGGTATCGGATCATGAAGGGCATTTGGAAGCTCTCTTCGTACATGAAGCGCTTGTCGAACCAGCCATGCTCACCGAGGAAGAAACCCTGGTCTGAAGTGTATACCACGACGGTGTTCTCTGCAAGTCCCTCTTTGTCAAGCCAATCGAGCATACGACCAACATTATCATCGATACTTTGAATAGTTCGAAGATAGCGCTGCATATATCGTTGAAACTTAAACTCGGCCAGTTCCTCTTTTGTCTTGAACGTAAACACCTCAGCTGTTTCCTTGCAAATCAATCTCAACTTGGTAACATCATCTGGTGCGGGAATCTTGCGATCATTCCACCACCAAGCATCAATCATCTTTTCTCCAATCATAGTTCTTGGTCCTTCAGGTTGAACGATACCAAGATCTGTGTAGGTCAAATCCTCAGCGACTCTCATCTTAGCAACCTTTGCAGCGTTGGCGCGGTTCTTGTAATCATCGGTGAAAGTATCAGGTAGACGAACAGGTTCTTTGTAAAGATCCTTGTGTTTGTGATCATATTCCCATGATCGGTGGGGAGCTTTGTGATGACACATCATGAAGAATGGTCTGTCCTTGTCACGCTTTTCCATCCAGTCGATACACTTATCCGTGATGATGTCTGTTGCGTAACCAGGTGTTCGAGTTGTACCCGAGGGTTCAATGAACTCAGGATCCCAGTATTCTCCTTGACCAGGAACAATACTCCAGTAATCGAAGCCAGTTGGTTGATGATCTTCACCCTCGCCAAGATGCCATTTTCCAACCATAGCTGTTTGATACTTGGCAGGACTCGATCTCAACTGCTTTGCAACATTTGGCAATCTCTTATTGATCTTTGAGTCTAGAGTCAGAACACCATTGACGTGGTTGTGAGTACCGCATAGAATGGCAGCGCGTGAAGGAGTACAGATACTGTTTGTGACATAACAGTGATCAAAACGCATGCCTTCGTTTGCGATACGGTCGAGATTTGGGGTTTTGTTGATACCAGCGCCGTAGCATGAGATTGATTTGGCGGCATGGTCATCAGCCATGATGAAGATGATGTTTGGGGGTTGCTGATTAGACATGATGGCGATATACTGAATAGTAGCCAAAGGTCTGAATGATGATGAGATGAATAAAGGTGTTAAAGAAGTTGGAGAAATGATGCCGAGTTATATAAACTGTCTGCAGTACCAGGTCCACTCATGGCGATACCCTGGAGGTTGAGGGGTGCTGAAGAAATAAGCGAGCACCTCGTAAGGTTGAAATACCCGAACGTGTTCTGTCGTCTATTGACCCCCAACCCTTCGCGGGGAGAGTGGGCTCGGTAGTCGGTCGGCGGTTACAACGATTGGACAATGCTGATGACGAGCGCGGGGTCTCGGTTGAGCCAACACGTTTGTGGCTGAATGCTCGGAACGAGTGATTTCAGGGAGTGAATGTCGTTTCTCGAATGTCGTTGACCCTGCGCATCGTTAAAACCCCGATTGGAGAACCCCATCTTTGCTCTTCTCGACGTTCTCCGTGTTGAACCGTCGGTCTCCGGGGCTGTCTCTCTCAGCTCGATGACGTGATGATCCAGGGTTTCAGTGCTTGCATCCGCAATAGCATGAAATGCTTATTGGATGGTTGAAATACGATGATTCGACATCAAATGGCCTGATAGGATAAGATATGGCAAGAGCACAAAGTGATAGAAGATGCAAAATGCGAGAAGAGCCAGGCGCAAGTGAAATGGCCGCAGAAACCATTCTGACCAGCTGAGTTCATCCTTGACTAGTGCTATCTCTTCTGTCGCAATGACGGTACCGGCCTCTGTTGACGATGTCAGTATATCAGCGCATAGCGTCAAAAGAAGCTGTGACTCACCAATGTCATCTGTAGGCCAAGAAGGACGACGACCTGAGATCGACCCGGTGCGGCCTTTCGTTCTCCACATGATGATCAAATAGTCGAGCTCGTGATGCTGGGTGTTGTCTCGGATAAAGGGAAAGGCGATACTCAGCTGGTTTTATCACAAAGAGACATTCCAGTCGTCCAAATAAGTTTATGTACAAGTTTGCCCATGGCAAGCATCAGTAAATGGACAAAATAAAAATGGCTGTGACTTGCGTTCATGGCTTGAAGTTTGTTTTCATCACAAAACTCAAAATGTCAATTTCCCCGCAAACGAAGCATTTACACTTTGCCAACCACCTTTCTTTAGGGTTACTTGTGTCAAAAACCTTTGCACAGCCATGTCATTAATATTTTGGTAACCTTTAATGATGAAAGTGAGTCTTGTGAGATTATCTCATATAAGTATAGGGTGGGGTATTCACCCAACTGTTAATCAAAGCTGGCGGGATACCGGCCCGACATGCCCAAAGGAATGATTCGTCTAATTTACTCTAACAAGTATCGTTACCAATCTGACCCAAGTCCAGCGAATAATCGTCAGTGTCAGCGTCAGTGGTATTGACTTCCAGATCAAGTAACTACGCAAGCAGTCTCAACCACCTATTTCTAAGCGATACCTCGCTGTTTGCAAAACATGGACCTCGACATCTATCAAGACAAAATTACCGGTCAAAATGTCTACCACGGAACCTCTCCTACGGGCGGCGTCGCCTGAACAACCACCCAAAGGCAACTTCGCCTTTCGCGTCACAGCAGCAATGCTGTGCTTCATGGTTCAAGGTCTTTTCGCATCTTCAACCGGTGCTCTAATCCCCCAACTGGAAGAATACTATCGCCTCAAAGATGACAGGATATCTATATTATTTCTTGCCATGCCAATTGGTTACGCGCTCGCTTCGCGACTCACGAGTCCCATACAATTGAGATTCGGACAGCGAGGGATTACGTTTCTTGGACCGCTGCTACAAGCTCTCTCGGCTCTCGGCTCAGCCTTTCATCCCTCTTTTCCCATGTTCGCTCTTTTTGCCATCCCTGCTGCTTTCGGTACTGCGCTCATTGACGCGTCTTTATGCGCATGGGCTGCCGCTCTTGAGAATTCGAACGTCGTTTCAGGGCTGCTACACGGATCCTACTCTTTGGGCGCAGCTATTGGACCTCCACTTGCTGGCACGGTTGTCGGTGTATTGGACCGGCCTTGGCACATGTGGTATCGCGTTATAGTGAGTTTTCGACGATGACCATGTTGTAACACGCAACTAAGAGACCCATTAGTTGCTCATCTCCATCTTGGAGTTTGTAGTAGCCACTCTGGCGTTTCGGACAGAGACTGCTGCCAAAATGCGAAAAGAAGTACACCAAGACAGAGCGACTGTCACGCGTGAGAGCACCAGTGTATTTGGCACCAACGCTCTCTGGTTATGTGCCGCCTTCATGCTCGTCTATGTTGGCGTTGAAACGTCAATATCCGGCTGGGTTGTTGTTTATATGAAGAGAATCCACGACTCCTCAACTTTGCTATCAACAGTTGCATCATCAGGGTTCTGGGTTGGCATGCTCATCGGAAGAGTAGCACTGGGCCCTGTGACAGAGAGAATTGGTGTTGCACGAGGCAATATCTTTTACATCCTGAGCGCCATAACCGCTAGTATCCTTTTGGCAATCGCCAGTGGATCAATATGGACTATCCTCATCATATCTCTACTTGGAGTTGTCTGTGGACCTTTATGCCCGTCCTGTATGATTCAGTTGACATCTCTTCTCCCCCGGCAGTGGCATGTAGCTGCTGTCTCCTTTGTTGTTTTAATAGGGCAAGTCGGAGGTGCTGCATTCCCGTTTGGTCTTGGAATTTTATCAAGAATGATGGGCATACAGGTCTTCAAGGTTCTGATTCCTGTTCAGCTTTTAGTGGCGCTGGCAGTCTGGACCCTCCTTTCGCGAGTGCGTTCGGTGTCTGCCGAATCGAGAGCTTCTTACAGAGACTAGATTATGCAGTACAGAAAGAATGTTTCAGGAGCGAGTACAACATGTTTCATAGACCAAGTTTCAATGCATATCGAATTGTTAGGCACAGATAACGTTTAAAGCTTGCGTATGGCTATCCACTCAGCAAGGATATCCAGCCCCGTGAAGTTGCTGCTTAAGCAAATGCAAATCCGTCTCTCCTAGCTGCGTCAACCCAATCTCTCGACTTCCCCATGACAGATGTTTCCCCGTTCTACTCCAAGTCGCTTTCATAATTTGCTTAGTGATTCCAGCCTTGGAACTTGAAGGACCTGAGAAACCTCCATACAACCCCGTCACGAGGCCAAGCTCAGCAGAACCCTTGAATGTCTCCCATACACCATCTGTAGCTTTCGTGCTTGTTTTTGAGTAGATTTTGGATATGCTTAAGACCAGCCAACAATACGTCGCATGTCTAAATTCAAGAAATGGCCTCTGTTGGATTGTCTGTCCATTGCTTCGCTGAGTCATGAGCGATGTACATGGTTAGTCCAACGTTTGACAACTTATAATTATCCATTAAGGCAATGTAAAATATACATGCAGCATGTCTGAGAAAGGTTCAGGTAGAAATCTTTGCATTAATATATACAGACAAAAAAGGAAGGATACAATCCGAGATGAAGGAGACACTAATAGCCTGAGGAAGAAGTAGAGCGAGAAAAGTTATGTACGAGAAGATACCTCTAAATAAGGGGGGTAGTGCTCCAGGAGTTGCAGATCGAAGAGGGAGTGACCTCGCATTTCTCGTAATCGAGGAAGAAAACGGGAAGGTCAAAGAAGCAAACAGGAATGCTGTTAGTACCCATATTATCCAAGTTGAGCTCCTTGTTACCACTGAGACCGCAGTCGATAACAGCGCGGTAGTAAGGGTCGCGGTTGCCAAGACCGTACTTAGCCATGCTGTCATAGATCTCTTGAGGGGCCTCATCCCAATGTTCGGTAAGTTGCGTGTTACCACCATGCTTGACGATGTACCAGCAGTATGACTCGTTGTCCTTGATAGTCATCCACTGACGGCCAGTTGCTGTACCGCATTCCTCTTGGCTCTTGATGTTTCTGTGGGCGACGAGCTGGAAACCGGCTTCCTTCATGATGTGATTGGCGACCTTAGGCTTCACGCTTCCGGTGACAGACTTGACAGTGGCTGCCACGTCTTCACTGTTGTCATTTTGGAGGAACCATCCAGTGCCAAAGAACTTTGTAACTCGGGACTTGTACCAGTCATCACCCGGGTTAGGGTCGGCGAGAGCGTTATAGTCCTCGATGTTCTTGCTACCACCGAAGACGAGGAGGAGTTGAGAGTCGAGTTTTGCGGAGGCAGCCTTGAAGAGTTCTGATAAGGCTTCGGAAATAGTAGCCTTGTCAACTCCCACCGGCTCCTCAGCTAACTGGTCAAAGACACTGCCAAGGATATCGGCGCCAGTAGAGATAACCTCGCCCTATCGTCGTTAGTAGTCTATTTTTGAATTGAGGGTAAGAATGTGAACTTACAGTTCCACCTGGGGCAAGACCTCCGATCGTACCACCCAGACCAACAGCAGCTGAAAGCCACTTGAAAACATCACCACTGTTGTCCTGGTTACCTCCAAGTTCGTTGATCATCCCATCAATTTCAAGACTACTCGTGAGAGTTTCGTCAACAAGTGCCGACTTGAGCATTTTGAACTTGGACCTTAAGCCAATCACAGCTTTAAAGATCCAGTAAGAAGTCTTTCCAAGAATGTTCTCGTTGCCGTCCTTGTCTTTACCGTACTTGTTGAATTGTTCCTCGCAAGTCAAACCACCCAAGGGGTTGCAAGTCTGATCACTCTCAAGTTTTCCACAGCCGCCAACATTATTTCCTCCACTTATGCCGCCCATGGCCTTGCTTTCCAGATCGCGAAGCCAGTCATACTCGTGGTCTATCAGAGTCAGTTTATGTATGAATAGAGTAAGGGAGTGATTGAGACGTACGCCAACTTTGACCAATGAAGACGTCAAGTTCCGTGCCAGCGCTGGTCTTTGACCAGACCTCAGCAGCTCCCTCGGATGTGTCGAGAAGATAGTCAAAGCCATCGCAGAGGGTTTCTACTTTGTCCCATACGTGGTCATTCAGATTCTCATGGCTAATCTCCTCCTGTCTCTGTTTAAGAGGGGAAGCGTTGACTGCGGCCGCGAGGGCCAAGAGAGCGGTGGTAGACTTCATGGTGTAATAAGGAGAAGAAGAAGAAGAAGAATCAATGAAGGTGTGTTCAAAAGAGTGAATGAGTGAGTGAGTGAGTGATTGAATAAGATTACTTCCTCAAGACAAGATGAAGCCTTTATATCATTCTCGGGACCTATTCCAAGATTACACCAAGCAGGGACTACCACTTCAATCTTCTCATTATGCCTTGGCGAATCCTTCAATAGTATAATGATGATCCTCGTTACAATGACTATTTTCGCATGAAACGCGGCTTAGATACGATAACTAGCATTTCCCAAAAAGGACAACGCTCAGCCTTGTCTGCACAGACAGTGTTGAGGTTGATGTCTATTTTACTAGGGCCGTTAAGATAAGCGGCTAGATAAGATGAAATTTTCCGACCACGATCGGCGCTGGGATGGATGACAATAAAGTTATTGTGGGGGTATGTAGGATTGAGCAGGGTTATAATCCGGATTAAGTTAAATAAGCTTAGACAATAAGGCATTTAAGATTGCGCCTATGCCTGCGGAATGATACGGTAATTTCAAGCTTAATATGAATTGGGAACTTTTGCACAAGACACAGCCTCGAGTGGATCAAGAAGAAACGAGAAAGTCATCTAGCCGTAGCCTCTTGCAATAGCTTGTTGTCTGAAAATCTTGGAATATGGCTGGATACCTGATAAAAGGTAATTAGATGAATTAGATTGAAAGTAATACTCCGTAGAATACTGATTAATTAAATTAAGCTATATGATGTCTCGTTATGAGGTGGAAAATTGAGTTTTTTTGCGTGTGTAATCTTGATCGATCTTCAGGAGACAGACATAAGGTCACCGATCTCATGATGGCATGCGCTTTGATAGGCGGTTTTACGGGCAGATATTTGGCGCCAGTCGACAAGTAAGAGTGGCTTCAGCATGCATGAGATTAATTCATGCAAATATTAGGAGGTTGTGACAGACTGTTGAGGCTGTGTTGATAAGGTCAGCACCTGTGTGCTTGGCGCCGTTACACCACTAACAGCTTGGGCCACGGTACGTTTGGGCTTTTTGTCAGCGCCGCTTCCTTCTACTGACTTGGGGTAGCTGAAACGCCAAGGCATTCGGCCGACAAGCTCATCAATCCTTGGTTCCTGGTCAAAAAGATGTGTTACTATCCTTTAAGCCGTTCTAATGACATACGACTCGTTAACGATAGGGTAAGAAAAGTTTTCACTTGGCGCCAAGTGCAGTGCTCACCAGCATTTCTTTGGAAGGGATTCTATCAGCCACCTGGACGATAGAATGCTTACTCACTGACCTATCCCAGACCCCACTCAACTTATTTAAATCCGCTTTATCAAGATATTAAGGGGCATATCTAAACGATCCGGGTAGCACTCTAGTTCCTTCGTTCCTGCTGGATTTCCAGGAGTGAGCAGGTCGGCCCATATATAGACAACTGCCAAAAAGAATTCTTTCCGAAGTTAGGAACTGCAACCATTCGTGCAGTAGGTTATCAACTGCAACGCTACAGGCTCGTGGCGCCTATCGCACAGTTGGGAAATTCACATATTTTCCCGATGCTCGACCTGATTTGCTTTTCAAAAACATAAATTATGGCTGTCAATCCTGTGAAACTCGTCTTGGCAGATGAGATTGAGGAGACCTATCCTGTTTGAGCAGAGTTGGACATTTTACGTATCAGTATACTATCGCGACTAGATACTAAAATTGTATTTAGGAAAGCCCCCCGGCACCATAATGAAAATTAGAAACAAGGAGGTAGAAACAATATCATTCTGCGGCCAGTCGAGGCCGCTTGTTATGGAGTTCATGCTGCCCTTGACACTGAACATGTTTGCTCCGTGTTTAGATAGTTATTGAGTGTGTTGATGGATGCTAGGTCACAGATTCTGGTATACTGATATTGGTGGGTTCTTCTACTGAGGTAATGAGATTCACAGCCTTATTCTGCCTCATGCATCGGCCCGCGATATCTTCCGGTAAGCAAGGCAGATTGGGCATGACCAAAGCCTCAGCTCACAGCCTTATTTTCAATAATGTCAAAATTCCTTCTTACTTTTCACATTCGAATATCATCGCTACCAGCATCATGGCTGAGCTTGCTGCCATAGCTCTGTTGGGCAACATCCTACAGTTCTTAGAGCTTGGCATTAAATTGGCCAAGACAGCAGGACGAGCTTACAAGTCCACCGACGGCTACATTAATGAGGACAGAGACTTGCTTTCTGACACTGACCGCCTGCACCTTCTTGTTGATGCCATACGAAATAGTTTTTCTAACCCAGGAGCGAGTCGTCAAGGTCTTATCGATGACAACCTTCTCAAAACCGCCAAGACCTGTGATGCCTACGCTTCTGAACTCACAACCCTCCTGAATGCAGTGCAGATGAGGCCGGGGGTGAATCGGACTCTAGAATCTCTAAGAGTCACTGCCTTGCGAAGATTCAAGAGTGGCGAGATCCGTGATCTGGAAGCGAACATGGTTATTGCTAGGTCGGATTTGATACTTGCTTTGACAGCGGCATCTCAGTGCGTCAATTCTCCTTTCTCTTCATACCTGAGAATTACTGACATATCAGCACAGCTCTAAGCAAACATCCGTCTTCAGCACTGTTCGTGAGCTGAAATACCAAAACGCAGCGTTGAAAGCCGATACTACGACAAGACTCGAGAATATTGAAACTTTAATCAGAGGTATCAAACCAACTGACGCGAACGCGACAAGAGAAATAATCGCACACCTGGATAGTCTTGGCCGTGAAGCACAGCTTGTCAAGGAGCAGCACACATTTCTGAAGAGTCTTCTATTTCCTACCATCAAGCAAAGACACTGCGGTATTATGGAAAGTCACCAAGCAACGTTTCAATGGGTATTCAAAAAGAACGAACATGGCTTTTGCGAATGGCTGGAGTCGGGAAGTGGCTTCTTTTGGGTCAAGGGAAAGGCCGGAAGTGGAAAGTCAACACTTATGAAGTACCTTGCTACTCAGCAACAAACGGAGAATCTACTGAAAGTCTGGGGAGGCGGAAAGAAAGTTATCACAGCGAGTCATTTCTTTTGGAATGCGGGGACACCGATGCAGAAATCCGTTTCTGGGCTGTTTCGAACCATTCTTTACCAGGTCATTAAAGAGTGCCGAGAACTCACCGGTGTCGTCAGAGACTGTCTCAAAGAGCCACCAGACCCTACCCTCGCTGAGCCTTGGGATGACCAAGAACTAAGGTTGGCATTTCAAAGCCTTGCAAATCATGGCTCTCTCCCACTGAGGTTTTGCTTCTTCATCGATGGGTTGGATGAATACACAGCTGGGGGTCAGCGCTACAATGGCACCTTTGAAGAACTTCTAGAACCTTTGAGGATCCTAACTTCCTCAGACTCGATCAAGATTTGCGTCTCCAGTCGACCCTGGCATGCTTTTGATAGAGAATTCCGGAAACTTGAGTGGCAGCTTCAACTGGAAGACCTAACGAGGGACGATATCACAGGGTATGTGAAGGAGGAACTGGGCAGCCACTCAAAGTTTAAAGAGCTGTCTCAGAAAGAGGATAGATGCTCTTGTATCTTGCAGAGCATTGTTGAGAGAGCCCAAGGAGTGTTTCTATGGGTCTACCTTGTTGTCAGATCTCTGAAACGAGGCCTCCTCAACGACGACAGCTACTCCGATCTTCAGCAAAGATTAAATGAGGTCCCAGATGACCTAGAAAAGTACTTTATGCATATTCTCTATTCCATTGAGAATGTGTATTGGGAAAGTGCTACGCAGATCTTTAGAACAGTCCTCAGAGCAGAAGAGCCTTTACCACTGGTCGCCTTCGACTTCCTGGAACAAGAGCGAGAAGCTCCGGACTATGCCGTTGTAATGCGGACCGGAGCTTTATCAGGTAAGGCCCTTGAGAAGATCTGCCGAAGGTCAAAGACGCGACTCAACGCACGCTGCCGTGACTTGCTTTATGTCGTCGATGATAAGGCAGTTGCTGGGGTCTTCAAACACGAAGTCCAGTTTTTGCATCGAACAGTGAGAGACTTCTTCACGGCCACCGGAGTCATAGACGAGATGATCAAACAAAGGCCAACCCAGAGCTTTGATCCTTGCCTATCCCTTTGTAAGATCATTTTGGCTTTGATTAAGATCACACCAACAAATCTCAAAGCCTACGATAAGCTAGCCTTTTCTCTTATGCGTTATGCGCGAAATATCGAAGAGGCACACACATGTCTTGACCAAGACGGAATGCGTCGTGGAGGATTAACTGAGGTCTTTGGTGTCTTAGATGAGATTAACAGGCTGGGCACTCGGAGTCTAGGGGCTCCGGAGGTCGAGTGGACTGGACGCAAACATCCTCTAGACCAGAGCGAGTTCAAAGAAGGCCGCCAAAAGACTTTTCTCGCAGCGACTATTCAAGCCCGATTGTCGCTCTACGTTGAATACCGTCTGCACAAACAACCTTCAGAATTTCGCTTGAAAGAGGGTCGCCCATTACTTGACTATGCACTTCTGCCAGCAAAGGGCGAAGGTCCTCTTATACCAACTCTAAAGCTTCTTCTTGATCTCGGAGCTGATCCAAATATCCCCATCTCAATCTACAACCAAGAAACCCCATGGGAACGATTCCTAACTATCTCCGAAGTGGATGATAAGTCGCAGGCTGACTACATCGACGCCGTAGGGACTGCTATGGAGATTATGATAGATCACGGTGCAAGGATTGATGGAACCTTTAGGTGTAACAATGAGCTGATGGAAGATACTTATATCGACTCTATAGAACTTAGGAGTCGATACAAGTATTTTCCATTTACGATAACTGATCCTGTGGACTTGATGGCAGTCGTTGAACGACTTCAATTGCACCCGCAATGTGTCAGTCGAATCAAAGAAGGTATTGAACACAGAAATAAGAGCAGAGACGATAACAAAGATGAGAGCGAAGGTGGACGTCAAGGTGAGAGCGAAGATGGAGGCGGATGGCATATATCAAGAATTGTTAGCTGGATGTATCGTAGCCCGTGGTAAAGTAGCAGTGGCGACTAACTTCGCAATGGACCGTGTAGATGACGCTCGGTAGCCTGTATATTACAAACCAACTTCCATGGAAGGTTGAAGTTTGTCTTCAAGCTATCATTAAGCATATTTATAGACCATACACAGCCTATATAATACAGACTGTCTTTATAGGACCAGCCCGAGATATTAAATATGTATATGCTGAGGAGGAACTGGGATTACTGATCAATCCAATGCGTACCATCTCATCCAGATTGCCATTGTTCCTTTGAACCATGAGCGCATGGATACCTTTATGTGTACTAGATGATCCTTCAACAAGAGTTAGCAGTGGGATGATGAACACCTCTTGCTGCTCCTCAATGACATGGGTTCCATCAGGTTTCCACGGCACTCTCTTATCATCCACTAGGATATCGCCATCCCTGAAGATAGCCGGTATCATTATACACTCCAATTTGGCAGACCCACTGGTAATCTGTCCCGTGGGAGAAGCATCCTTCAGAGAGCACTTGGCTTCCAGAACCCGAGCCCAGGTCCTAAAATTGTTGGACGAAAGATAAGGCCAGCAATACAAATACTGCTCGTATTCTATCGATCCATTGATAGATGCCCAGGACCAACTTGGGGCACGCCATTGTTTGTCTTGCTGTTCATTGGAGGTGCTGAACCAGCACATATCTAGCAGGAGAGTATCTCTCCATAATCCTGCTAGATACTCCTGTCCCGTCTTTCGACGTATCGCTTCCGCTAGCCCAGATAGAGCAGGGAGCTTATCCGAGTTGTACGTTAGACGTAGGTGCGAGTACTGTATGACCATTTCTCTCCAAAGTAGATCCAATTTGGTGTCCAAACGTCGTGAAGGAGCTTCTTGAATATGGTCGTGGAATTCTCCCTTATCAACCTCTTGAAGCCGGTATGAGGCGTATCCACACTCGCATGTCCGACCATAGAGACATTCCCAAAGCAGCTCCTGACGGCCAAAGTACAGCATACGGGGGGATAGCATTCGTTCTTGATATACCCACCCTCTTGTTAATAGAGAGAAGTCGGGGAAGGCGTATTCTGGCGTTGCTTTGCGGGGAAAATGCTTCATTTTATGCATCGTCACCAATCCGTCTAAAGGCTCGCCTTGAGGTTGATCGCTATAAAGTCCATCCTCGACTGATTTTGCCCAAAGAGGAGCCAGAGTTAGGTATGAGTTATAGTAGATGTCTGACATCTTACTGAACTCCTCATTCCAATCTGCATGGGCAGCACCATGCTCATCACCTGCAGCATGCTGGATGATGCATAGAGAATCGATCCATAGATACTGCACACTTAGTGCACGCGTGATCTCGATGGCATCTCTAAACGCTTTCGGCATGTCGCTTATATTGATGCCCTGCTTATGTTGTTCCAGGTTCTCGACGGTCGAGGAAATGAATCGGTTAGGTCCCCAGCAGTAAGAAAGACAGACATAGCGTCCCTTTTCGCCGTTTTGCGTTTCCTTTAAATTGACAGTAGGAGATCCAGTTTGACCCAAGTCAAGCACTCGTTTCGGAAGGGTGCAGTCAATAGGGGGTCTGCACCGCGGATTGTAAGATCGCGGGTGTTCTTTAATGCATATGTCTAGCCAGCGTCGAGCAGAAGCTGCAGCATACGATAGTGCCGTGGACTGTGTACAGGCCTGAGGGCTCTTGAGCTGCCATGGGTTCTCAATATCTATTGGTGGCCGACGAATCAGCTCTTATCCTTAAAAGGCCAATACTAAGGACGCGAGGTCTTTACTGACTATCAAGTCCTTGCAGGACAACACATTTTTGCTCATCGCTAAGAACTAATGAAGGGATCCCTAAGAAGGAAATACTGGAGAGCTGTAAAGGGAGTTCCTTTACGAAGTCGAGCTCCTTGAGATTTCTCTTGATGAACACACAAGACGGGCAACTATTCAGAATCCCAGGTGTTTGATGAGTGCTGTAAGTTCCAGGCTGATTCAAAGTGACAGACGAGCAACATTCGCAAAGCTCGCCGGAGCTCACGGATTGCCTCTGTACAGTGTCGTTCCACTCGAGGGTATGATGTCCGCTGGGGGTACTATTACTAACGAGTCCCATTGTCTTCTCGGCCAGGAGGCGGGTTGACTTGAGATTTGCAAGGTACATGAGAGAATAAATATATGGAGTAATCTCCACTACTTGAAAGAATTCCAAGACGGATCCACAGATCATGTGACATGAGCCAAACTCCGTAAAGCCGCGCGATTCCCGGCGCCCAGATCTATAAAGGCTTCTCCAGAAGTCCTAAGATTCATAAATTCATTACTGTTCTAATCTAATTGGTATCAAAAAGCATTCACGCTACACTAATCTTACATAAAAGATGGCCGGCCTCCGTATTTTTTCGTGTAGATTTTAGCGGTAGTAGTCGATAACCTTGCCGCAAGTTGTGCACTCTGGCTAAACCTGACGCGAGAGGTATGGCATTGTTGCCCGACATACTCCTGATCGACCATTGCAAAAACGTAAGGCTCGCGTATTTCGTGTTGATTGAGACATCGAGGTTCCTATCCAAAATTACATCCATTCCTTGGACAGGCACAAGTGTAGTTTGATCCCTGAGGGGAGCTGCATCTGGTGCAATCAGATCGAAGCTAGCAAAGATAGGACCATTAACCGCCAGCCCATGTAGTTCTCTTGCCATCAAGGCATCAATTTTTATATGAACCGGTGTTGGCACAATCTCTGGCTGAGATTTTAGCACATAACCCGAACTTCCATGAAACAGTGCCTCGTTCAAACTCATGTAAAGGTCATTCGTTTGACAATTTAGAGCGACCATCTGAATGCCATGTCTCCAGCACTGCAATGGATCAAAGTTTGAAGAGTCTACGCGGTTTGGGTCTGGGTATATCCGCACAATATGCGGAGATCCAGACAGACCTAGTGACTGTTTCTTATTGATATGTTTCTTGAAGTTTCCTTCTGAGATGGAGTAGATGAAGTTTCGATGTGTATTAAACTTGTCGGTTTGGGGCAGTCGCCTACTTGCCCCGTACACAGCTAGGCTCTGTAGTAGATCTCCAGATTGGTTCTTTGTAACCTCGAATGTGGAAGAGTCTTGTTCAATACCTCCTTGGGCAACCTTGACCTTGAGTAAGATCTTTCCTCGTAGCTGATTGGGTGAAGGAAGTTTCCCAGAAGATCCAAGTGGTTCAACCACCAGAGTGGGGCCAAAGATTTCCAGCATAATGCGACTCATGATACCCCTCTGGGTGGAATTGCAGTGGACTTCGAGAGATAGCCACAGTGGCAAGTCAGAGGCGAGAAAGGCGTACTCCTTGATTGTCTGAATGACCAATCGAAAGCTGATTGACTTCGTCAGACTGTATCCATGTTTAACAACAGGTTGTCCATCTCGTCCATCCCAACAGTCAACTTCTACGCATCGGCATCCTTGGGAGAGGGTTTCGATATAACCTTCGAGTTTCGAGCGAGTCGCCACCTGACGGCCCAGGAGATACGTATTGTGAGAGGAAGATATAAAGTATTCGTTGATAGGACGATCCAGGTCCTGGTTGGTAGGAGTGTTTCGAATAGCTGAGTTTTCGTTGGACAGAAGATGGGCGATCAGCTTTTTAAGTGTGATCTCTTTCGTGGGTTCAATGTCGATTTCCAATTTCGTCGAGCTGACAGGCGTGCTATTTGAGCTGTTGAAGGAAATTGAAATGGCAGCCGTGGTATATTCTCCCTGTACGTGCCGTAGGAAATCCGAGTAGCCTTTTGGAGATAGTACATCGGTGCCTTTCTGCAAAGAAAGACCAGATTCTCGTTTTAGTATCAGGTCTAGTAGATGTCGATTGAAGTCTGATGGAAGCGTCGTCGGGTATTTTCCTTCGTCTGCATTTCCGGCAACATAAGACATTTGGTATTCCTTATTTCGAGTTAGATCAGATCTTGCGAGAATTGAACGACGTCTTACCTGCACCGTGCCATCCTCGGCAATACCTTTTCCAATGCAACCAAGAGCCAAGTTCACCATTTCGAATCCATCTGGCAAAAGGAAAACACAGATGAGGACGACCATGTGTCCGCAGAGAATGATATATGCCACGAGCATTCGACCAGAATGGCTTGCTACGCTAGGAACAAAGCCAATGTTCAGGCAGAACAGACCCAATCTTGACATAGAGAGAACACCGGATAGGGACATGAAAAATGGAATTCCAGTCCAATAAGCCATTAGTATCAGCTGGATCAACTCGCATCCCAGAAGGATGCTGACTTGCGTGAGAGGGTAAGTCTGCAGGCCTCCTATGATGCTCCCTCGAAGGATTATCAATGAGAATAACACCAAACCGAAATATCGCCGCATAATACTTCGTTCTATGTTCGAGCGACTAGAGGTTTGAACAATGAGAGATCCCAAGTCAGAATCTTGCGACCAACTCCACCAAAGACATGCTAATAGTAATATCATGACCATAATTGCCATTGCTGAGTTCCGATATCCAAGAAGATGACCGTCGAGAAATTGGTAGGTTGCCCACGCGCTGAGCGGAAGCATGAAGCAGCTGAGGAACAACCTCATGACAGTCCAATATTGTTCTTTGAGCTGGCACAAAAGGCTTTTGACTTCAAAGGGCGAACGTTCCCCAGGTTTTTTCAGCCTATAGCTGATATATGCGAACAAGTAAAGGAAGAAAAAGACAATAAGCGATAGAACAAAGGTGTTCATCCAACTCTGCGGCTTGACCGGTGATCCTGTCATCTGAGTCAAAAGCTCCAGGCCTGGAGCACCAGTGATCGTTCCATTGTGTTCGTATATTCCATCATTGATACCAGCGTCGGCGTATGGTGAAGAGGCTTCCACTATTCCTGCGGGTAGCATCAATGTAGACCAGCTACAAAGGCCGATAAGAGGTTGGAAGAAACCAGGGTATCGAAGGCTCAAAGCGCCTGAAAAGAAAATAAATTGGATGTAGGCCAGAAGATCGATTGCACGTGAGATTCGGCGTGTTTTAGTGGTTAAGGATTCGGTGGTTTGTTGTACCGGCCAACAAGCTGTAAGACAAGATAACGCGAAAGTGGCAATAGGTAGCCAGAGGCCGAGAAGGCGTATCGATTGAGGTACAGCAGGGGTGAGGACTGCCCGCATGCATGAGAGATTTGTGTTTTCTTTTGAGGTCATCTCAAGTGTCGTTCTGAAGGTATCGAGGAGAGCCGATCTGTTGAATGAGGAAAGAATAGTAAATTGCGCCCTTGATCCGAACCATTCGGACGTATAGCACGACGTATTGACGATCTGTCCTGGTATTCTATGTTCATCGCGTCCATAGTCCATCACGGTAAATCTCGGTATCAACCCCGTCGGATCGATCTCGCATGCATTCCTCCCGTTTTGGTTAACAGTAACTTGAAACTTCCAATCAAACCCCTCTCTCCTCATCTCAACAGCAGCGCGAAAACTCTCAGGAATAAGTGAATCAGAGGAATCTGAATCTGAACAATCTTGGAACTGAACATATGCAGCCTGACAGCTGCATGCCAAGAGCGTTACTCTTGACAGCTTCATTGCTACCTCATGGTGGACGGAAATGTGAGAGATGATCGAATTGGGCTGCAGGTGGATCAGGAGAGCTGTTTTTTTACATTTGTGCTCCCTTTTCTGGAACCGAGGTACGCTAGTTACTAATCTTGATGGGTTATTAATAGCTGAAACGACGCCAAGAGGGCCTGATGGTCGCTATTTTAGGTTGTGATATACGAGATGATCCACCTGGCTACCCTGAAGACAGAAACATGCCATTGAGGTTGAACATTTACAGCCACCAGTTAAAAGCAGTGAAGCTGTTCGTATTAGGAAGGGGTAAGTTTCCTATTCTTTCCATAGATGAAAGACAAAATATTGGTTAATATCGTAAGGGATTGGGGGGTGGGTCGCACCAGGAAGCTAAGATTGTCATCGCGGAAATAACGCCGGGCTAGCTAAACGCCATGACATGAGGGAATATATGGAAACGACCCTGACAAGTTCCGCGAGATCGTCAATAGATTCTCGAAACAGCTGTACGAGTACTCCAAACGTAATGACATGTTCCGCGAAGAGATGGCTAAATCGTTCCTTATTACAATTTTCGAAGTTCAGCCACTGCCTCTATATGCATTCTACCTGTCAAAAGGAGATTGAGAAACCTAATTATGCTACAAGAGCGGATATTTCCGAACTCCCAGCCAGGAATGTTATACAGGTTGGCGAAGAGTGGAGGGCTAATACCAGAAACAGATGCAGTGATCTTCTGAGCGTTGGAAAAGGCGAACAACCTATGTTCTTCTATTTGCTACAGCCTGTTGATTTCTTTCATCGCACAGTTCAAGACTTTCTCCGAGACTGGTTTTTTGACGAACTTCAAGCCAAAATGAGGGAACCTCCATCCCGCCCGTTTTCCTCTGCCGCATCATGCTCTTCTTGAAGAAACAGCCCCAAGGAGAATTGAGATCTACCGACCACTGCAACTGCATGATTGGGCTGGTAGACGGGCTCTTGTACTACGCACGAGAAGCTGAGGGCACGAGTTTTGCAGAGATAAGGAAGAATCGCCCGTCGCTGATATTCTGGACGAAGTCGACAGAGTCAATATCCACATCTGGAAAAGAGTGATAAACAACCATTGGACGCATGCCAAAGATCCATCAAGAGCAAGAGGGTAAGACGACTATCGCGAAAAATGAAATTGCAATTATCTCGCTCTCACAGTTCAAGCAAAGCTTGTCAAATACGTCGGAGCAAAGCTAAAGCTCGATCAGCATCGTCTGTTTAAGCCAGGTCGCCCACTCTTGGACTATGCCCTTCGTCCCCGCCGTGTCATGTCGATTCAAGTCCCTTATCACTCACAACGAAATGAACCAAGTATTGTCCTAGAAATGGTCAAATTGCTCTTGAGATATGAGGCTGATCCCAACCAACTGGTTCGATCTCATGAAGATCGCAGTGTTTGGGCCTTGTTTCTGATTTCATGCTGAGAGTCAGTTACTCGGCGCGAAGCGACAGACATCTCTATACAGGCACGGTATGCGGTTATTGAGATGTTGATCGACTGTGGAGCGAAACGGAACTGTTTCACATCTAAAGAGCCCGCTGAATTTCGAAATGTTGAGCACGTTCTGACTTATATCTTTGCACAAGATAAAGCCGATAGTCTGTTATCAAAGATTGATGATGTTCAGAGACGCAGTCATAGCACATGACGGGGATGGATTGTTTCCTGGTTCTAATGTAAGTCAAGATAGAATTTGTATTTATTATCTGACCCACATATAAGGGTTTTGCTTGGGACCTATTCTTTTGCGGAATCCGCACCTTTCACAGGGGTCGCTTTTAGCATCGTTTAGAGGGCAATCCTTTTGTCACCAATTAGTATCGGGATATTACTTGACCGAAGAAAGCTGGTATGCTAATAGATTGCATCTTGGACACGGAAATTCCGGTCTTGCATTAGTGTTGCTACGAAAGGAAGAACCCAAGATACAGATACTCGATGTAACACCACTACAACAATCGGAGCAGGAGTTAACAGACGTGACGTAAAGACCTCCGTGTTGCGGGACAGTAACTTGGATCAGACAAATCGTTTAGGTATTTATCCGAGAGTCTTCGGCTTGTAAAAATTCCTGGAACCTTGTTTCATTGTAACATTGCTAGTATGCAGGCCAGTGATTATTTCCCTTCTCGCCTGCTTATTCTATTTCATTTTATCCGGGGTTGAGAAAGCTCAATTGGGTTCTTGACATATACAGACGGATTCTTTCCAAGAAAAAACACCAATTGAACAGTCTGTGGTGCTTATAAAGCATGCAAAGGATAAGCACTTGCTCATGCAGCGTTGCTGATGCTGAGGTTTGGGATGCATCTTATGCGGGGTGACGACAACGCCTGATAGCGATGCAGGTTACTCCTGATATAAAGGGCGTCAGAACTCGGCAATAAATTTGCTCAATTCAACAAGTTCATCTGTCATTGAATTAGTTAGTATCAATCAGCTTCAATATGGACACCTATCTTGATCCCATCAATCGCAAGTTCGCAGATGCAGCTGCGCAAGGACCGCCTCTTTACACCAAATCGTATACAGAAGCGCGCCAAATTCTGGAGGATATCCAAAGTTACAAGACTGCCGCTGACATCAATACAGAGGAGATCGAAGTCCCAGTAGAAGGAGAAAATGTCACGACTGTCATCTTCCGTCCTGCCAACGCGCAAGGGACCTTGAACATGATCTTCTACACCCATGGTGGTGGATGGATCCTCGGAAGGTAGGTTTCCAGTAATGATTTGAGATGGCAAGCTGATATCTGTAGTCCGACTGTACACGGAGCTTTGATGGAGGATTTGGCGCGCCAGACTGGTGCTGCCGTTGTGTTCCCTTATTTTACACCAGCTCCCGAGGCTCAGTATCCTGTTCAATTTGAAGAGGTCTATGGGGTGCTCAATCACTTTGTGAACAATGGCGATAAATACAGTATCAAAACCGATCAATTTGGCATTGCTGGCGACAGTGTTGGAGGTATTCGTTCCCTTCTTCTGCCCAGTTTCATAGGCTAATCTGTCTTCAGGTCACATGGCTATCGCGATGACTCAGCTCGCACAAAGCCGCGACTTACCTTCTAAGATCGGTCAAATGGTTCTCTTCTACCCTGTCACAGACACAGCCAGTAAATCCGAAACCTACAAAATCTTCAAAGATGGACCTTACCTATCTGAAAAGACTATGGACTGGATGATCCCCGCCTTTCTTCCCAACGAAGAAGACCGCAAACTTCCCTTGACTTCGCCCCTTCAGTATGCACCCGATGAAGTACTTGCCAAGTTTCCGCCTACGACCATTTTCATTGCTGCTGCTGATCCATTGATTGGTGAGGGTGAAGCCTTTGGTCATCGGCTTCAACAGCTTGGGGTGGACTGTGCTGTTATCAAGGCGGATGGACAGATTCATGATTTTGTTATGTTGGCGCCAGTCAGGACTTCTCCAACGGCTCGTGCTTCTGTTGAGCTTGCTTCGTCTAAGCTACTCAAAGCCTTTTCTGGAAATTGATATCTTGGGATATGGGTTTGATCTAGTTAGCCCCGGCAACATATTGCTGCAGAGTTACATCCGCAATGGATCAGAGTTAAAGCCACACCGACTATCAGACGTAGATGCGGTATCTTATTACTGACAATTTCGAGAGACACAATGTACAGTCATTGGACTGAGGTATTATAAGAATTATCATAGTATATTGAGCCTCTAAAGGTCTATCAACAACCTCCAGACCTATAGACTGAATCTTTCTTTATGAACTAGTCCACATGAAAGCTAACCCTAATCGGACGGCTCCTGGCGGATACTGGGACATCTTGAGGAGACCTATCACTAACATGATTCCTTTATTCACTTCAATGACCCTCTTTCTCTATAGCTTATTCAGTAGCTCGTCTCCACCCCATTATGCATGATCGGCCAGATGGTACTATCATATGAGGTGGCTTGTTGAGTAATCCGTGCTTAGGAAACTTATGGTACTCATAACAGACGCCTGTCCCCTCAAAAAGACTTCTTGTTTCATCATCTGACTTGCATTCCTCCGCGTTGTATCGTATCCGCCTAAGGTGAGGAATGCTTGGTGTATGGCGAGCCATCGCCAATACTGTCATTGCTGACTTTATGTACTTGTATAAATGCCTTTGATCAGATCGGACCATGTCGATTGTTTCGATGCTTTCAGGAAGGATATCAATTAGTAAGTTCGGAGTGCTTTCCATTTCGACATAGATGGCATCCGTACTTATAAAGAGATCCTTGAGTGCAATAAGTTCCTTCAAATTGTCTATGGGTCCCCATCCACGTCCACTGCTGAAGCGTAGATCTAGGTGCAAGGACCGAAGGGTTGTGCGAAACCTCTCAAGGCCCCTGAAGCTCGGGGGGTCGATGGTGTGGAATCGAATTGGCATGTGCATCGATTCGCATTCAAATCGAAAAGATGATAAGGGCCAGGTACAAGCATCGAGTATCTCAACGAAATCTTTATCCTCTGATCTTTCTTCCAATGTCGTAAACATGCGATACAGAGATCCTGGGCTTGGTTCTTCGATGGGATGATGTCTAGCGCCGATGATCATTCTTTTCAGTTGGGGTGAATTATTCACGATTCCTCTGGGAAGATTGGCTGCATAGAGAGATTTGATGCTGAGTTCTCTCACGCCCACAGCTTCGAAGACATGCTTTCCGGCAGTCATATTGAGAGACCTGCCGTCAAGAATGAGAGTTCGCAGGTTTGGGAGCAACGCAAGCAGCAGCACTATCATTTCGTTACAAGCGACGTGCAGCAACTCAGTATTTTGAAGATCGCTAGGATGGACATATTCAAGAAGGAACTTGCGGAGGTGAAAGTCCTGGCCTGACCCTTGCTCAGTGTCTCCCTCACGTGTCATCCAAATTGCGGCCGGCTCGATATTGATAGACTTGAGAGCCTGTTGATATATGGCTTGGCAATTATTGATGTCTATTCGTTCTATGAGATCAGAATGGAAGGAGAAGGTCCTGACTACCCTTGCCAGGTCTGGCCGTTCTGCTATGGATCGAAGAAATGGCTCAAGCAATCGTTTCTTGCGTTGATTAGAATAACGACTGAGAAACTCATGATATAGTATAGGCTGGGCGATATCTCGAAGGCGCCGGGATACTAGACACAGTTTATATAGATGCCGTGGCGTATCCCAAGTAATAGAGCTGACTGGCTGCCCAGGTACCTTGGCTGATCTCTTGGTTGATTTCTTCTTCCCTCTCTTATTAGCAGCTGGCCTCAAGGAAGGTGGTATAGTGTTGTCCTGGCAGTGAGAACAGAAGAAGGAGAAGATAGTGCTGAGAGTCTCTGGTGGGAGCCGCTCAAGGAATCCCGCTTGTGTTGATGGCATGTTTTCTATTGTGGCTAGTGTGGTGTCTGATGATAAAGGCGAAAGCGGGGAGAGTTGATAGAGGAGGTGAAAGATGAGGATGTGAATGAATACGAGTGAGGATTGTAGGACTAACATGGTTGGGACGAGGGGAGGTTTATATATATGGTTTCTGCCTCAGGCAACAAAGTCGTAGGATCAGATATGGCACGGTCAGCAACAACCGCATTATATCGGTAGCAGCCTAGCTGGGTCCCCATAGAAAGGTAGATTATATTGTGATTGCTGCTTGAGAAATATTTAGGTCGCTGGTTGAGGCTCTGTGCCCCTTTTGAATACTTCACAGATGCCCTTGCTAGGTCAACCAAACTGGCATGTCCACGTAGTGGTATTGCCACAACGTCTATCCATTGAAAGCCGACTCAACAATAATAAGACGTCAACCTGCATGCTCTTGAAAGTCTAGGCGTTGGTCCGTAGCCCCTCAACACACTCGACATGAAACACCGTTCCGTGACAGTTGGGATCTAGAAGACGGAGACGAAAATCCCTGTACTTAGGAAACTTCCCTCATGGAATGATTTTATAATCTTTGATTTTTATGATCGGCCCCTCGACCTCCGGTATTCAGGCCTGCCAGCATCTATAGTCTTACCTCCATAATGGAGGTAGTGCTGGTGGACTTCACGAGAGATCAGGGCTTAAGTAGACCCTGGAACTGGAAATCCAAAATACCATAAGAAGCCTACCAACCAGGTGCGAAACTCGAAGTGACGCATCTTACCACCTTTTCTAGTCCACAGCAAGTAAGGTAACAGGTAGAGCAGAAAATACCAGCAAAGTAACTCTAATTATACTTTTCTGAAAGTAGTCTCGCTACTCCGTATATGGGAACAAGACGGTCCTCTAGTCGTGTGAGCTTCATACAGGAATATCTATAAACTGTTCCTTTTTCCTACAATGCTCCTTCGGGAGTTTGCCTTCTGGTGGCTGATATTCCGACCACTTTGCTTTGAATCTGAACTCCATGCGCGTGGTGAAGACTTATGCCATTGTGAGCTTTTTGATTGAGGACAGAATGTGTATGATCGGGCTGGATTAAGGTAGTTTGTGTTGACTTGAGGGCGAAGTGAATGCCGGAGAACGAATGACCAGATTGTATAAGTATCTCGATGGCTGGACTGGTCGTGATGAAATAACGCTGAACTTGTCATATCAACAGTGACCCAAGTTTTCGGAGTCCATTTACAATACTTTCAACAAAGGCTAATTATGCGTGACACTTGATTTAGCTATTAAATTGTTAAGTTACAGTGCCTGTGGCTTTGAGTAACTGATAATTCAGTCACATGCATCAGTAACAAACGTTATTTTGTACGGATCGCTCAACAATGTTCAATTCTTTAATCTTCAATAACCAATATGAGCTTGTAAAGTATATTTCTTAAACAGTCAGTACAAAGCTGATTGTGTTTAATTAAGAATAATTAAACAATAACCAGGTTAACCGATCTATATCGTTTATTTGATGCAAGCAGCTTCTTATTCACTGGAGGCTTAAGGTGTGCCTCCGAAAGGTAGTAACGTTACCTTACGGTATCTGTAAAGCTCTTTATCCAGAAGATCCGGGCACACCATCTGCCTTATTTTGAAACCTACCGTTATCTTACCCCGCTTGCTTAAGCCGATCATTGCCGTCTGAAAGGTAATATTCGGGATCAGGTAAGCAAAATGTTGGGACCGCATGCTATCAGTTATTTCAAGTGTCAGATCATTGTATCCGACTGTGACGGTTTTTTGAACATATATAATAATCCAGGGTGTTCGCTCATCGGCAATCAAGCCTTTGCTTCTATTCGTCCCAGTCCTTTTACACAAACTACACTACAGCTAGTCAATCCTTCCCTTCCACTATGCTTTCGACTAATCCACTTCCTGCCTCTGTTTATAACTCTCTTCCAACAGACAGAAGAGTTTTTGATGATGAAACATTAACAAAGATAGCTACGATCTTCTCAGCTTACAACGTTGGAGATTCTGTGGGCCTGTCTATCCTCCATCGTCATTACCAACTCGGGGATGGAGCTGTTATGGTTCACAATGGACTTAAATGCCAACCCGTTCAGGCAAATAGCGAGGGCCTATATGGTCTAGACGGCCAGTCATTCTTTCTTTATCACAACGGCTTCCAGGCATATGAGTTCTGCGTGGAGGAGTCCCCACTGAAACTTGATGAGGGGTTTCTCGAGTGTCTGCAGGAGTACATCTCATCTGCCAACTTGCAGAGTCGCGTAGCACTCACGAGGCTTTCTCCGCAGTACAGGATGTTGATTGAGTATGAAGAACCTGAGGTCCAGTCCTGCATCCGCGTCCAACAAACAAATGAAGACGTGAAAGATACTGATGTCACTACTTGGAAGCTTGATGGTAATGGTGGATTTCTCCCTGTACAAGCATGTTATAGTGTCGGAAACGTACACCAAAATAAACCGCCAACTTAGGCGCTAAGGGATTCATTCATGGGCAAGACCCAAGGAGCTTGTGCCAAGATTATGTACGTAGCTTTATTCGAGTTTATAAGAAGCCTCAATGCTTTCTTTGGAATCCATATTTTGCATCTTCACTGTGACTAATCATCAGGCTCTAGCGCATCCCAAAACTCCTCCTCATCACTTGTATCGCCTTTTATTTCAGGGTGACTCACAGCGCTTGCCGTCAGGCTATGCGCGGTTCGTTTTTCTTCTCCGTGTGCCAGTGCAAGTTCCCGAAAAGCAAGTTTGAAGTCTTCGGGATCATTCTGGTTAATGTAATCGGCAGCAAATTTTCCCAGCTCGTCAGGTTTGTTGAGAAGACTGCCGATCATTGGCCAGTTCGACAATACCTTGAGTACATCAAGTGATTTTCCTTTTACCCCTAAGATAAGAATGTTATCGCCATTCGGGTCGCATGCGCGATAATTGGCCCCATGTTCCAAAAGTACTTCCAAGACATTGGTGGACTTTTGCCACACGCTCGTTACTAGAGCCGTGCGCTGGAGGTGTCCCAGAGCCTCAATATCAGCTCCTTTCTCAAGCAAGAGCTTGGCCACTCTGTGATTATTACTGAGACAAGCCATCATGAGTGGAGTGTGTCCATTTCCATTCCTGGGATCAATATCCAGTGAATGATTATGGTGCAGCAGTAATGATATCAAGTCCGGATCAGGGTGAACAGCGGCCAGGTCTAGGACCCCTCTGCCCCATCTTGTAACCCGGTTGGCATCGCCTCCGTGCTGAAGAAGCAGTGACGCAAGACTCGTGGACCCAGCCGTGATGGCTTCCAAAAGGGGGGTGACATGGAAGTTGTCTGGAAGGTTGGGATCTGCGCCATTCTTCAAAAGCGTCTTGGTAGCCCCGACATCCTTACGAGCTACAGCCCACCAAAGGGGGCTACGGCCGCCGGTGTCCACCTGATCTATGTCATTCTTGGAAAGCTTGACGATGACCTCTAAGTCACCTGCCCAGTAGCCCAAAAGGACCTTGTGAATATGGTTCATTCCAAGATCCTCCAGGTCATTGATTTGAGGAATTGCTTCTTGTAGCCACTGTGAGATTGGAGCCGCTGGGTCCTGAAGTACCATAAGTCGCGCGTGATGTAACGCTGAGCTTATAGTATAAAAGTTAGCAACTCAGATCTGGCTATCTTTGGAGGTGGGCCCTGCTAGGGCCTTTAACTCACCCACAGTATCGATCTTCGATCGAAACATCGGCACCTGCTCTTAGAAGAAAGTCTACTGCCTCTTTACTTTTGTTCGCAATAGCAAACAGTAGTTTCATGTTAGGTTTTGGTGTTCAGGTTTCCAGGAAAATGATCAACTTACTCCCACTGCATTTTGTCCATGCTCTGTAAGCACATCTGGATTGACTCCTTTTTCAATCAGGGACTTCAAGGTGGAAACGTCATTTTTTTGTGCCGCGAGAAAAATTCCAAAGTTGAGAGGAACGACTTGGCGAACCGAGAGGGCGAACAGTTGTTGACCACGATGAGCCTTTATGCAAAGATGCACTGCTCTGGCTAGTAAATTGCGAGGGAAAAAGTAGACTAGCTTGAGCTGGCGAGTCTGGCAGAGCGAAGAACATTGTGGAGAGTGGCTGCGAAGTACAAAGCCCGTGAAACTGGCAATCAAGATATTGAAAATGTTCAAACCGCGCTGGATATGGCAATGACAACCACATTTGGGTTGGCACCTTGTGACGTCGATAGATGAAAAGTCTGACGTCTGATGATCCTGAGTCCGAGTATCACTTGAGATATTTTCTGGCGGGGCGGCGATCGCTGATGAGAGGTCACTGATCTCCAAAAGAACCCCTTGGAGCTGGGCAGCCAATTCTCTATGGCTACTCTGCACTGTCTGATTGAGTTGTTTCTGCCCATCAGCGAGTTCAAGTATTGCCTGCTGATTTGAGTCGAGGACGTATCTACAGCCAGGTTTTGTCAGATTACTACTCAAAATAGCCGGTCAGATCCGCCCGGGACAACTACGAACATATTTTGAGCACTTAGTAGCGTCAAGAGCTGTAATCTAAGCTCTCTGAAGGCCGATTGGTGCTCCCTGATGGCGCGGCGGCTTTTATACCATTGGACACGATTGGTAACATGTCGTGATGTAGCCAAGGCCTCTGGGGTTTGGATAACGTTCTTTAATTGGTTTACTTCGGAAACCGCTTTGTCAAGTGTTGGCTGTATAGCCAAATGTGAGGGCTGGCCCACCGGTATCATAGCTTGAATGCTAGAGAGAAATTTGACTAGATCGTTGACTTCATTGCAAGCGGCAAGAAGTTCCTCCGGGGCATGGCGAATACTGCGAATAACCTTGCCTATGTCATTGGCGGCCGTAGATATGGCAATAATGCTTGCGACAACACCTATAGCCTCAGCCATGGTGCTCAGATAGCAAAGAAAACAATCATAGACGAGACCCCTGTAGTAGGATTCAATATAAGGTAGACGGGGATTAAGACGTGTCGTCCTGAAGGTTGCTGCCTAAATCTTTGAAGTAAGGCTGAGTGAGACAAGTTACGTACCCAGCTGTCAACAGTGACTATGTCTTCAGCCAATTAGAACTGTCGACTCATAATCACTGCTGATCTTAAGGCTGACCTGCAGGTGATGCCGAAGGAGTAGTGATCTAGATTCTCAGAGTCCAAACGCAATATATCCAATGGAGGCTCATCATCCGTGACACTGTGTCTAGCCGTTTGGTCAACCATTCACTGCGCCTTTAGGTTTTAGTAAGTGATAAGACAGTTGCATGTATCATCAACGCTGGCTGTGATCAAGGAACAGGGTTTAATTTCTCAATGTGCATTTTAGGTTCTAGCCAATCGCAATTGCCTAGCTGTCTTGACCGGCTTCAAGGGTGAAAGTAATGTCATATAAGCTTGCTCAGAACACCTCGTTACTATTCCCACATATCTTGGTGTTCTAGACCAAGTGGAACAAAAGCTTGGAGGGATATGTCAATTATTATGCATCTTAAATCAATCTTAACACGGACATTTTACGCCTCCGGTTTCTGGCCGTAGTACACGGTTCTGCATAACATATTAGTCAACATTTCCCACGATATCAAGGTCAACAGACACTACTTACACTTCGAGATACGCATGTAGAGCTGGGTTTGTCAACTCCTTGCGCATAGCCGCCAAAAACAGCTGAGCATCTTCATACTTCCACTAAACCAACAAGTCAGCTACATTCATTGCAAAGCAGTTCGAAAAGAACTTACGCTCAACATCTCAGTCAAACCACGAATAGAGAAACCCTCAAGACCCTGGAGAAGGAAATGTCGATTCCATGCACCCCACTGCTTGAGCGTCTTATCCTTAGGCCAAGTTCCAATAGGAACCTTGATCCTTCGGCCCGCGACTTTGGTGAATCCAGCGTCGGTGATAGATTGCTCCATCTTATCATCCCAGAAGAAGCTCTTTCCTGTAATAACCTCGATCTGCTTGAAGACGTCGACCCACTTGTAGAGCGGCGAGTCGGGCTTCAGAGTATCGTCATCACACTTCGAGACACCCCAGAGTTCGACACTTTCTACCCAACCACCAGGCTTCATGTGCCTTTTAACAGTTAGAGACATTCAATGCAGGTAAAAAAGATAACGTACTTGAAAGCCTTGCGATATAGTTCAGTCCAATCGGGGATACATCCAATCATGCCTCGAACGTGAATGAAGTCAAATTCATTGTCTGGATAGGTCCAGTCACTGGTGATATCATCAACCTCAAAACGACAATTTGGAGGGACAAAGTTTGGCTGGATGGGAGAAAGGTCGACACCGAGAACATCGGCAGAGGGGTGTTGGTCGGCAAACTCACTACACTGGTTAGTCTTGAGTCTGGTCCTGCAGTTCAAGAACTTACACAGCCCAGATACCGGTTCCACATCCTAAATCGAGGACTTTCTGTTTGTAGTTCAGTAGATGGTTTAGTGACTCGACTGACGAATACTTACCTGCGGGTTTTCGTCAATAGGAACCTCGTATAACTGATCGCCAAGAATGATTCTGTACACTTCGTGCCTGAGATATCGTGTCAGAAAAGCTCTTGAATACAGCTGCTTAAACCCACATGAGATCTTCTGCTTCTTGTTGGCGATCATCGTTGGGGGCCCTAGAGCGATATAAGCGTACGGTTTCACCTTGATTTTCTGATAGCCTACCAGTAGGATCCATCCTGGTAAGCATGGTATCGTCGTCCATTTTCCCATTTGAAGTTCATAATAGAAGATCGGAGGGACTCGGTATCAGTAATACCAGTCCTGCCAAGACCAGTCAGCACCTATTAGAAATTCCTCCAATTGCATATACGCACGATTTTGAGTATGATGAATCAGAATCATCGTCCTATCATTATTCACGTTAGCCCGTAAGTTGGCGCAAAGGGCCATGAGCTGATCATACAACTTCAATTACACCCTGACCCCCAGCAACCTGGTCCAAAGCCGCAGGGGACCGAGGCCCAGTGGGCGATGAAGACTTTTGAGACTTGGGCGACGACATTTCCGGACAATATTCGCTCCAAATATGCTAAAAATTAAAGATTTGGCGCCGTCGAAAACTTAAAGAGGGATTAAAAAGCAAGAACAGACCGCTTCAGGAGAGATATGCTGATGGGGGAGGGGGTTTCCACTATATCCCTGTCGACATGTCGCCAACGCATGGCCTGCTGCAGGGAGTCTTACGTTGCATTTTTCAGCGGGAATGTCAACTAAAACGTTGATCATTTAGGAGCCGGATATTCTAATCCGTCGTTACGTTCAATTGTGCATACAGAAACATCATACTACTCTTTTGGAGTCTTACGGCAAGGCAGTTTTGAGTCTTTTTCAGTGTCTTATGGGAAGCTATGTCGCACGGATGCATCGAATATTGGTACCCTTACCCTGTGATAGTGATATCGTTTGCATACAAGCGAAATTTCTACACGCATTTACCAATCGCCAACAAATGACTCGGTCGATAGATATCTGTACCCGACACCGACATCCTAGCGAGGAACCACCAGCGGAACCCTTCCTGATCCCCTGTAGCCGTTTTTAATTCCATTTCCGTTAGCCAAGCACTTTCTTTAGGAACGTCAAGAGCTTAATACGACTTTTAAACACAAATCCCGACCCCTTATCTTGTACTTTAAGGATTCAGTTAGTTCTTCAGATTGTATTTAGATCCTCAATAAACTTCGCAATTCTCATAATTATGGCCTGCTGTTACCGATATTTACTTCCATGCTTGGCAAGTATTGAGGTAAAATGACCTACTGGAACAATGTTACTCCGCTCAAATCCTTCGACATGGGCAAAGTTCCTGATCATCAGAATCAACTCCACACTTTCATGATCCGCGATGTCCAATCAGCCCAGCAATCTTTCTCGACGCCAAGCACTCAACGTCTGTTTTCTCGAACAATACTATAGAGGAAGGAGGCTGACTTGTCATAGGCGTGTGAGGCTTGTAGAAAGAGGAAGACAAAATGCGACGAAACAAAACCGACATGCGCTAGATGCGCACGCCTAAGCCTCGAATGTATCTATATCGAAACAGTGGCAACGAAGTAAGACACCAAAGATGAATACAGCTGAATATCTTCTCACAGTGAGCAGGAGGAATTTATCAGTATCTGAGTTGACGGAGACTCTAAAGCGAATGGACGAAAAACTGGACATCATTACAGCTTTTACCCAAAAGCATGATGGCCAACATGGGACCCCTCGAGATGGGGTATTGGTCACGAGTCCAAGTGCTAGCCATTTTGCTGCCTTCAGCCCATTAAGTCTCGGTGGCGTTCATAGTGCATCAACACCATTTCTGGATACCGGCCGAATCTTGGAAGAACTCTCACTGTCCCAAAGACACTGCACCGCACCGCAGCATTTACTAACCTGGCCATGCTCCCCCCTTCGGATGACCGAGCCCGAACTTCAATATCCTATGGAGCTTGAGATCAAACGGCCCAGGCTATCTCGTTCAACAGCACCACCATGCTGTCTTGAAGCCCAGACTCCCGCTCAGGACTCTTGGTTATCTCGATTATCTCTTTCACAAGTTAGCTTACTAACACAGTCTTACTTCCATCATTTTCACCCATCATGTTTAATCCTCGACGAGTCCAGATTTTACTCAGAAGTTCTCAGCAACTCTATCCAGACCAGCTTTGCTCCCAACTATAATTCTTGTACCGTACTGTTGGTATGCAGTCTGGGGTCTATCGTTGCGTACTACTCCGGGTCAGGAGACTGGTCCTTGGGGAATGAACATGATATTGGGCTCGGCTTCTTCAATTTGGCAAACGAAATGTTCCGCGACTTAGAAGCAGGAAACTGGGAAAGCGTTCAGTGTCTCCTTCTCATGGGGTAAGCTGAACTTCTGGGTTTGTGGGGCTATCTAACCGAGGATAGTCTATTCTACTCCGCCAAGTTCAGAGTTTACGATGCCTGGCAGGTGAATCATCGAGCGTGCTGCACTGTATCCATACTTGTACCATTGTAAGAAGTTTCTTTACTCTTGATTTATGCCACTAATTCTCTACAGACAGATAGTACTGGAAGCCCAACATTGCGAGTTATTCTGGATCGCGTATTTGCAAGAAAGGCAAGCAAGACATCCAAGGAATAAAAGGCTCATATTTCTCATTGTTGAATAGTCAAATATTGGCCGAGTTCGACTTTCCAGCTAGTGGCCTCGGCAAACTTGCGAGCAGCATGCCTCTGCCAGTCGTCCCAGGAGCAGGTACCAACCCTCGACACGCTCAGTATCAGCTATTCTTCCTGGCACTCATCTCCATGAGGAAGTTTCTTAATCGTATTCTTTTTCACCTTTATAGCCGAGGTAAAACACTCAAGGACTATAACATCTCAACGTAGCTAATAATTCCAGAACAAGGGAGCGACAATGCCAATGGAGAACCTGACAAGGCCGCCTCATTCTTATCAGTGCCGTCGTCTGTCATCCTAGAACTGGATCGCCAGCTTGAAGAATGGAGATCCTGTTTGCCTCAAGGATTAGAGTTCCCAAAATATTGGGAGGGCATGCTTGCTGAAATACCTTCTATGAACGAGACTCATCGGTCGACTGATGAGAGGCTCCGGGGGCACCTGATGACGCGTTATTTTGCGGCAAAATCTATCATTCACCGACCATATATCTACAAAGCTCTTCATAACAATCCAACGGTTCCTCTTGGAGAAGTCGACAGTGCAGGGACATGTACTGCCGTTGGAAGTGCACTCATGTCCGTTGTATCGAGCGGCGTGCTCAATGAGCCGTTGGTCTTGTTACTCCATCCTATCAACTCATGTCGAAGGTATGTTCGATTAATAATACTGTGACTCGGTGCTGACAATGACTTAGTTTGTTTGCTTGCGAGGTACAGCTTGCATTTATAATGAAGACTGGTTCTTGCCAGTTCGCAATGCCGCAGAATTGGGCTGTGGCACGGGAGGCGAGAAAGGCCATAACGACTTTGCTCGAGGACATGTCACCCACCGGATTTCGAGACGGGCAAATATTGGAACAGCTTGCAGTTTGATTAAGAGCCACTTTTTAACTCACTACAGTAATTTACGGCCGATTATTGTTGTCTAATTGACCCACTGATACTCCTTCGGAGAACAGAACTTCGCTGTCAATCCCTCATCCCTGGAATCCTTCGCCGCCGTGACACAATACTCGGACTCTTTCTCTATCACCCACTTATCGACGCTATCATCCCAGTACGACAAGCTAACCTTGTCAATCTTCATCCGTGCAGTAACAGTCTTGCCCACAGGAACCAAGACCTTATCCCAACCCTTCAGTTCTCTGACTGGTCGATGAAGTCTTGGATCAACCTGGTTGACGTAAAACTGCACGATTTCCTTTCCGTCTCGTGACCCAGTGTTAGTGACATCTACTGCCACCTCAATCCCCTGTGCTTCATAGAACTCGTTGGTGCTTAGACGCATGTTGCTATACTTAAACGTAGTGTATGACAAACCAGCGCCAAAGGGGAAAAGCGGCTCAATCTTGCGATGATCGTAGAAGCGATAACCAGCATAGATACCCTCTCCGTAGTAGGTCACATCGTTCTCACCAGGGAAGTTGTCGAAAGGCGGCGTGTCTTCAATCCTCTTGGGGAACGTGATTGGCAGTTTTGCGCTGGGGCTGACCGTACCCAAGAGCACATCCGCAAGGCAGTTGCCCTGCTCTTGTCCTTGGTACCAAGCTTGAAGAATAGCCGACACCTCGTCCTTCCAAGGCATGGTAATAGGACTTCCAGTCTGATTGACCACAATGGTGTTAGGGTTAGCTGCAGCAACGGCGCTGATGAACTCGTTCGATCGACCGGGCAAGTCCATCGATACCATGTCACTCGTCTCCGTCTCCCAATCAGCATCTTTACCCACCACAACGATAGCAATGTCACTATCTTTGGCCAAGTCAACCCCTTCCTGAAAGAACTTATCCAGGTCACCAGGATTCTCCATAAAGCCGATGCGCCCACCATCCTGAATCTCTTCGCGCTCAAGTTCGCCCATGTAGTCAAGATCATAAGGCTTGGGCTCTCGACTAGTGGACTCGAGAAGAACATCATACTCTCGACCGGCTTCCATGTAGACCTTGACACGTTCCTCAGGTGAGCCGTAGCTCATGAAAAGAGAAGACTTGGGAGACCACCAGTGTCTTTCAATGTCGATAATGGTCTTTCCATTGAGTATGAGCTTACCTGTTCCGCACGAAGACAGAGAAAACTCATGCAGGCCAGTGGTCTTGGGTTTGAGAATAGTCCTTCCTCTATACGTGTATCTCTCACCAGTTGTCAGCTCTGGAGGAAGCCCATCATAACAGACCAAATTGGAGCTAGGTCTGTTTTCGACCATGAAAGGTTCTCCACTATGGCTCATATTTCTGTATAATGACAACAAGAAGCCAGGCTTTCCTGTCTCTGGGTTTGTCATGACGGAAGGGTCGATGAGGGGGATATATCGGTGGGTAAGGACGCCCGCATGAGCCTGGATCTTGGCTGTAGGAAACTTCTCGGCTACTTCAGTCTTGATGGATTGGTATGGCGTTGTGCGGTAGTGAGGGGCGAGATTAGAGCTGCCTCCACCTGCGGCGACGGATCGAAGAGCATTGGGCCCGAGAACGGCGATGGTCTTGCCGTCGAGGTTGGACAGAGGAAGAACCCCAGAAGAGTTCTTCAGCAGGACGATACCTAGAACGTATTAGTTGTACATCTTAAAAACATTGAAAGATCTCATACCTTCGGCACCTGCGCGTCGGAAAATTGCCCGATGTTCAGGAAGATCCTCCGCTTTCTCTGGACCTTCTTTCCAATCAGGAATATTGCTTTTGCCAACTTTGTGCACGAGCTCAAGAACTCTTGCAGCAGAGGCTTCGATGCACGACATATCCACAAGGCCCTTGTTATAAGCATCGATCAGATGCTTGCCTCTTCGTCGAACTGGGCCTGGCATTTCGAGATCGAGACTACCTTCTGTTAGACTTTTATGCAGATCACCATCTATGACGTGGAAACTTACCCTGCTATGACAGACGGTACAACGCTGTTGGTACCAAACCAATCACTCATCACCAACCCATCCCAACCCCATTCCTTTCTCAACACATCTCGAATCAAGAACTCATGCGCAGAACAAAAGGTTCCATTGACTTTGTTGTAAGCCGTCATAACCGTCCAAGGATTACTTTCCCGGATAGCAATTTGGAACGGCTGCAGAGCAATCTCGCGAAGCGCTCTGTCAGGAATTTTCTCATCAATGAAAAAGCGTCGAGTTTCTTGGTCATTGGCAGCCAAGTGTTTGATACAGGCGCCAATACCAGCATCTTGAAGATGATTGATGAATTCACCAGCAAGTTTACCTGTGAGATAGGGATCTTCGCTATAGGCCTCAAAATTGCGGCCGCCAAGTGGTGTTCTGGGGATGCAGACTAAACAGTGGTTTAGTGTATGCTAGCCGGGTCAACGCCATGACTTACCTGTAGGTCCGAGGAGGACATCGACTTCCTTGCTTTTAGCCTCATGAATCAAGACGCTACAAATGTCTCTAATAATTGATAGATCCCAAGTAGCTGCCAGAGAGACACTATTGAAGGCTGGTTAGTTATGCTCATAATTGAATCTCCAAACTGATAGTGCTTACCCGGTAGGTCCAGAAGCTGCAGTGACCCCATCCACAAAAAGGCCTCCGCGAACACCGACTGGACCATCTGAAGTTTTAATTCTCGAAACTCCGACACGAGGAACTGGAGCCGTTCTCCAAGTGTCTTCTCCTGCAAGCAAAACAACTTTTTCTTCTAATGTCATCTGCGACAGCTTCTCTTGAGCCCAAGCTTTGCCATCTTCGGTGGGAACTTGGTGTTGCTGGACTTTTACAAGGGTCATGCTGACAACGGATATAAGACGGAGGTTATGGATGAGGAGGGTGCTGATAAGGTATGACAGCTCTGAGAGTGTCTGTCTACGGAACGGGATGTGATATATAAGGCAAAAAATCAATTGGAATTGTTTCATTCAGTTCTAATGCCGTTGACTAACATGATCGAACCATTGCTTGAGGCGGGGGGGGAGATCATGACCCATGGGCCATTGTTGACGTGAACGGAGCGGAGCTTGTCCGTCTCTCCCCGCCCCTCTGTGTCATCATGGACTAGTTAGAATGTAACATTATCCGTACGAGCCCGAGATGCCCAGTTTCTGGGCCGAGAGGTTCGCTCATGGACAATCAGGGAGAGGAAATATATCCTTGGTCTCATCGAATTAAATTGGAAGTATTATCATAGTAAGAAGTGATAGTTTCAGTTGTCAAATAAGCTTTAAGTAATAGAAATGCTGCTTAAGAATGTGTCCTGTACCCCTTTCTGGCATCTTAATAGGAGTTGCAAAAAGTCAACGATTGTCGTTTTGCAAAATCTACATTTCTTGAGACGTGCAATAGGTGTTACCAGTAATGGGCCGCCCTCTTCAGCAAGTTTCTGCAACAGTTTCAGCTCGGCGTCGAGCCACTGTGCTTGCGTTGAGTATGGAATGATGTGTATCTGGTCGGTCCCATGATAATGTCATCAGAAGCTGCAAAGCGAATACCGCATTAGACATGTTTTTTGGGGGACTTTTCTAGTACTGATCGTTAGGTAAAATTGTCTCTGGAGCGAGACTACGAGCTAGTAGGTATTTCGATGTTCTCGGTGGGTGTTGCTCAATTACATAAACATCGAATATTGTCAAAATTTAATCAATTCAACTCCTTTTTAAATGTGAATGTAGGATTCGATAATGCTACGTAGATGATCTCCTCGGGAAAATCGGCCAGTACCCTCAAAAGATACCGGAGCCGTTATCGGCGAATGCCAAAATGTCATAACCGAGTTGTTCCCGACACTCACTTTCTTGGCAATTTCGTGGGGTTCCCGTCAGTCATCCTAAACCTAGCATTTCCCTAACCATGATGGTAATTTCTCAAGTCCTACCCTCAGACCGAGACGTTGGGAATGTTATTGAGCTTGGGGGCAAGGTGCTTAATGAAGCCTATCCAGACCCAGCCTCTCAAGAGTCTTCGGATGATACGCAGAATTATGTTCGGATCCTACTTGGTCTTGAGGCCCTCGAGCCTGACTTTTCGTTAGCCGACCAGCCGGATCTTGCGCCGACGATAATGTCACACGAGGTGGAAAGCCAATTTGACTCACCGTTTAGTTGGACGCTACGGAAGAAAGTCATGATTCTATTTGGCCCTTTCATCGCGTCAACATTAGCAGCATACTCGTCCGGCGCATACGCATTGGCATCCGAACCTCTTCGAAACAAATGGGATATCAGCGATACTCATTTCAATCTCGGTATCTTTCTGTTCGTCGCAGGCTTCGCTTTTGCCCCAATGGTTCTTGCGCCGGTTAGTGAGATACACGGTCGATATTGGGTCTTCGTCGGATCCGGAATTGTCTTCTTCCTCGGAACCATCGGATGCGCTTTTACAGAAAGTTATCCTGGTATGATGATCTCTCGTCTCATTACAGGCAATGGAGCTGCGGTGTTCGCCACACTTACCGGCGGCGTTGTCGGTGATTTGTACCGAAAGGAAGATCGCAATACACCAATGGCGCTGTACTCTCTGTCTATCATGATCGGTACAGGCCTTGGGCCCTTGGTCAGTGGACAAATCGTCGACTCTTTGGGATGGCGTTGGATCTTTTATCTTCAACTCATTACGGTTGGAACAACAACTACAATCATATTCTTCTTCTTCGCCGAAACTCGCAGTAACGTCCTTTTACGGCGCAAATGTCATGCTCTGAACGCTATGAAACTCGAGACACCGGCAGGGATGCCAATCAGATTTGCACCTTCTGCTGAAGAGTGTCTACATATCGAGATCAGCATGATATGGCGAAGCTTTGCCTTCCCACTACGACTTCTCGTGACAGAGTCTGTAGTCTTCTCATTCTCTGTATGGGTGTCGTTTGCCTGGGCTATCCTGTACATGCAGTTCAGTAGCATTGGAATCGTATTTCGGAGTGTTTATGGCTTTGACAATGCCCAAGTTGGAGCTGTCTACACGGCTGTTGTAGTCGGGTCCATCCTGAGTATAGTCCTGGCCGTGATACAGGATCCCATCCTAAGAAAAATGTTCCCTAATAGAGAACCTTCAATGACACCCGAACAGCGGCTTCTCTCGCCCTGCGTACAGTCCATTTTGCTGCCTATCGGACTGTTCTGGTTCTTCATGAGTGCGAGGACAAATATCCCATGGATATCACCTTCATTGGCCATTGGATCTTGCACCATGGGAATCTTCAGTATTTACTTGGCTGTCTTTAATTATCTTGCGGACACATATCACGGGTATGCCTCATCAGCTCTGGCAGCTCAAAGTCTATGTCGGAATCTGATTGGAGGTCTATTCCCTATGATTACAGCGCGGATGATTAGAAATTTGACTTTGAAGGGTACAGGAGGGCTGTTAGGCGGTCTTGGGCTAGTACTGACGGTCATCCCGTGGCTTCTGTACTTTTATGGTCGGAAGATTAGAGCTAGGAGTCCTTTTGCGAAAGAGATGGAGTAGATTGGTCAAAATCAGCGAGAAACTGCACATCAAGTGTCAACAATGGCTCCATTTGGCCTTCTTTTAAATTTAATATGCCTCATCATTTCACCAGGCCAACCAATGACCTCTCCAACTATTATCGCATGTCCGGCGGGAAGAAAGCCGGGCTTTACCCCACGGAAATGCTTATCCCGAGGAGCGGAGTTGGTCCGTCTCTCCCCGCTCGTATGTGAAACTCCCAATACCTAACCTCTTTCAGAACCTGGGGCATCAGCTTCTCGCAGGCCCAGACCATGTTGATCAATCTGGGGTTGACCACGGGGTCACATAATCCGGGGAACTGGCTCTTTATGATGGGACCGTCAGCTCATACAATACTTGGCATAGAGAAAAACATGGATAAGACCAGCGAGGAGGTGTTTGGTATAAAGGCAGTGCATCTCGCCTTGGCTACCAAGATATTAGAACCCTTGACCTGCATCAACCACAAGGCAGCTGTCTCGTGTTCATCTATTGTGTCGCCATGAGCAACGCTGCTCCCAGTACTCGCCCGGCTCACACTGTGGCTGAGATCCTCGCTCAAGAAAAGACCTCTGCTTTTGCGCTGACTCCTTCACTCATCCATCTTTACGCCGTCCTAGCACCAGCCTGCCTCGTCGTTTGCGCGACCAATGGCTATGATGCTAGCGTTTTGACTTCCCTTCAAGGCGTTACAGCATGGAAAGAACAATTCGGCTCGCCAACGGGTGCTCTACTCGGCTTCACCAGTGCTTCATATCCGCTCGGTGCAATCATCTCAACGCCCTTCTCAGCTTGGATCTCGGACCGTTTTGGTCGGCGTCTGTCTGTTATCATTGGAAGTTTTATCATGATTATTGGAGTCATTATTCAGTGCGCTAGTACGACTATCGGCCCTTTCATTGGAGGCCGAATCGTTGTTGGTTTAGGCATCACACTCGCTCTCGCCGCCGCACCAGTTCTCATCTCCGAACTCGCGCATCCTCGCCATCGAGTGTTATTTGGGTCACTATATAACACCAGCTTCTATCTTGGTGCACTTATGGCTGGTTGGATCTCTTTTGGCAGTTATCGAATTCCTAGCGCTTGGGCCTGGCGTCTTCCAACTCTCCTTCAGGCCGCTCCAGCCTGTATACAGATTCTCTTTGTCTTCTTTCTTGATGAATCACCCAGATGGCTTGCTTATACTGACCAAGCCGATAAAGCGTATGAAGTCTTGGTCAGAAATCATGGTGATGGCGACTGGGAAAGTCCTCTGGTTCGAGCGGAATTCTGGGAGATGAATGAGACCCTAAAAGCTGAGCGTGCAATCGAAGGACAAGGGCTTAAGTTGTTCTTGACCACACCGGCGAACAGGAAGCGACTGGCTATCTTGATCACTCTCGCGTTCTTTGGCCAATGGTCAGGCAATGGACTGGTTTCTTACTATTTGACCAAGATCCTATCGAGCATCGGAATCACATCCCAGAGAGAACAGACCATGTTGAACGGAACTATTGCCACGGTTAACTACGCAACCGCCTTGCTCGCAGCATCCCTGTCCACCAAAGTTGGCCGTAGACCAATGTTCATTGGCGGTAGCATCGCTATGTTCCTAACATTCTCGGCTCTCACTGCGAGCATCGCGACCTACAACGAGACTGGTTCAAAGGCAGCCAGCAAGTCAGCCCTCGCATTCATCTTTATCTACTACACAGCCTACAATGTCTGTCTGAACCCACTGCTATACTTATACCCCACTGAAATTCTCCCCTTCAGACTTCGAGCTATGGGCGTCAGCATTTTGGTCTTCTCAACCAAGTCAGCATCCTTCTTCAACCAGTTTGTCAATCCCGTTGGTATGGATTCTTTGGGTTGGAAATACTACCTCGTGTATGTGGGGTGGCTACTGGTCGAAGTTGCTGTCTTTTGGTGGCTTTATCCTGAGACTAAAGGATATACGCTAGAAAGGGTCGGGGAAGCCTTTGGTGATGATATAAAACTGGATGGACCAGAAGAGAAGGGCCAGACTCTTGACATGGATAATGAAGATAGTGCGCATATCGAGAAGATCGTACAGTCTAAGATTTCAGAGGCTTAACCGACATGACGGGTAATAATTGACTATCGGTTGATTAAGGCTGATATCCTGTTAGTATGATTCCTTTTATCGTTGAGTGTAAGGCAAATGGGAGCCGCTTAACTATTGAGGAGCTCAAGGTGCTCCGGGTATTTGGAAATCATTGAGACCACGGTTCTGTACAGAGATGGTACAACTGAGAATTTGGGCAGCCGTGTTTTATCCGTGGGTCGCTTTTCAACTCAACTATCAGGGTTGATACACATAAAATTTGTTTATAGAGAAATACCTTGCTTTGATATCCCTGTTCCGTGGGTTTATACATCTGATAAACTTTGTTAGTCCTGAATTAGGAACTTAACATAGACAACTTTGTTCTTCCAACACTGCTGACTTTTGATACAAGCATTCGGTAGCCGATGGTTTCACATGTATGTTCTGATTTCTGAATCGTAGTCTTAAGGGTGTCACGAACAGCTACATGACACTCAAGATCTTACTGATTGCCCAAGTGCCTGAATAGCTATTCTTCAAGTCATATTGAGAAGCTTTTGTCACGAACACAGCAACTTATATAAAATCTCTCTATCGTAATATCGCTTCCAGTTTGCCTAAACATAAATCACAAACCTGCTCCAGTCATTTCACACCATACACCAACCCTACGTTTTCAACATGTCTTCTACAAAGGTCTCGGGATTAACTATTCCATTTAAGTTTCTTTCTGACAATTGGGAAGGCAAGCTATCACAAGTTGAAACTCTTTTCGCTGAATATATGGGAAAGGGAATCATACCTGAACGGAATATTGCAGCCAGGACTCTTACCTTGAGGGTTTTCAGGGAACACGAGAACTTGGAAGCAATGAAGGCAGCGATGTGGTCAGCTATTCAGGAGCTCAAGCTATGGAAGGAATACGAGATCGTCGAAATGATGGGTACATACAAGGATGGCAAGAAGGAATACATACCTCACTGATCATCCGTCATCTTGAGACGCTTGAACATACTGCAAGATCATTTGTTCATGCGGTTAACATAGCACAGTAAATACGAGCTTTTAGATAGACTATTGCCTGACTACTGGTAGCAATGGCCAAAAGCCAAGAGGTTGTTGGATACGAACTCTCTTCATAAGCCATTATCTATCTTGAGTAAGTTTGTCCCTTAGGACTTCATATGAACAATGTCGTGGTTGCGTTGTGGTTCACCTCGTTAGTGTACTTGGTGGAATTGTATCATTGGCCCTCTGAAGAACAAATAGTTTCGTGTAACGTGTTCTACCACATGTTCCAAATGACAATGACACTTAAGGTGAGATAGAGACTTCTCAGTCACAGTCAGTGATTTGTTCCATAACGTCCCTCAGTTAGCAATCAACATGTTCTTTCACAGTGCTCCCCAAACAGTCTATCTCATCATCCAAGTCAGCTGCACTTCAATTTTTCACTGATAAGAACCTGACAATCACGAGGTTATAACTCATCAAAACAATCTTTAAGGAGTTCAGAAAGCCTTGTGGAAAGAGCTTCATCACGAACGCGTCAGGGTATATTATAATTAAGGACTCTGCAAAAGCTCTTTCTTCTCTTTCAATAGCACACAAACCATTTCTACTCTACTACTTACAGGAACACCTGAACATTCGCAATGTCCACAAAATGTATCATCAAAGCGATAATCAAATGCGGTAGGAAGTCAGGTGCCAAGTCCCCAGAACTCCCAAAGGTTGTCCCGCTACATAGTCGAGCCCCCGGTGATAGAATTACGCTAGACCTTGACTTCTCACCAACTGCGACTGTCGTGGGCAGATTCGATACTGAGGAGCAAATGAGGTCAGCGGCCAGGACCGTTTTCGCACAGCATGATGTCTAGAGTGCATATCATGCCCTAGAAACTACGGTTCACTGGAGCGATGGTACTACCAGTATGGCGACTTTCGATTACTGAGTATATAGGAGCATTCGATCGTCAGAGATCACTGATCGCTTTACGTGCGACATGTTGGGATATTCTAGAGTGAAGAGCTAATCGAGGCTTTGTCTCAGAGCAGACAAATATCCACCTACACTCAACTTGTGCAGATAGTCACAATCGCCCAGAGGCTATAGTACTGGTTAGGTTACCTTTTCTTTCTTTTATCGAGGCCTGAAAGTTCTCTGATGAACATGTAACATCAAGCTATATTCTACAAAACGTTCACAAGTTCATAATCAGCTTTCAGACCTACACTTTTGTAGGAGGTCTATAAATACCGCGTTTGCCTCCTTCATAACCTTTCAACACAATTGTGCAAACACTCTGTTTCCATATATCTTCTAGCAAACTCTTTTCACCACCTTAATTACTTACTTCGCAACCGTAAGCTTTGTACAACTTACTCAAAAAAAACCAACAACTTCGTAACAATGCACAAGTTCGAAGACAGTATGATCTTCCATGCTATCTTTGCCCGCAAGGCGAATACCACACCTAGCTACATCGCTCTTGCTAACCGCCTCATCGCAGTTCATGGTGACTGTTGCGATATTGATATCGTCGATGATCAGCTCCATGTGAGAATCGCTACTGACTGCAAGGACGAGGCTGTCCCAAAGGAAGGCCTCCTCTACATGATGGAGCATGGTAAGGCCTTCGAGGACTGGGAGCCTGTTGAGGGTTGGTCTCTCGAGCCGGCGAAGACTGTGTCGTGCTGTCGTGTGATGTAGATCATCATCGCGAAGTGTCGTCGTTCACTCAAGCCTTTCAAGTCTTGTGTGCACAGTGGTTAAGGCAGCAATCTAGTGGTTGAGTCTTGATCTTGGAGACTCCTGTAGAGGCTGGATTGGGGAGAGGGGGAAAAGTTTCCTATGTTTGATAAAAAAAGAGAAAAAAAGAAAAAAAAGGAAAAAAAAAAGAAAAAAAACATAGTAACAGAACAAAAGAAAGAAAACTACAAAAAGAGGGACTGAAAACTGGAGAATTCGATAAACCGATAGCGTAATGGAGGGACACGTAGAGAGCTAGATGCATGCACGTAAGTCTTGGAAAAGCCAGGAATATAGAAGTTTGCAATAAAAAGACTTCAAAAAACTCCCGTTGTTCAGTTACGAGTGAATCGTGTGACGTGCAGACCATGACGTGAAAAGGTGAAAGGTTCTGCGACTGACTAAGGTTTAACATTCACAAAATAAGCATAGCTCCTCTAGACTTCTTTGACTTTGGTGGCTGAACAAGACAAGTTGGCACGGTGAACAGTGATACCCGAGAGAACGCATCTCTATTCACAATAGCAGAACATACGAGCGTGGAGCAAACGCTTCACTGATTTGTAATAACTTGTTGTATCTCGGGGAAACAGATGGTGGTTACATGATTGATTGATTGACATAACCTTATGAAGGTTACACAACTAAAAGGAATACACTGACATGAAGTTTAATACATGACATGGCCATCGTGCACAATACTTAGATTTCAAGTCGAGTGGGGTTTTGTGAGAATCAACGCAACGCGCAAATTTACTCTAATTTATATGAGTTAAATTTGACAAATGTCGCATGTAAATGACAAGAGCTGTGACACTGAGCTACCATAAAATCAAATTCAAGTTAAACAACACAAGTGAAAGATTACAAACTCACCATTGTCCTGATTTTTAATGTATGCCCACCTTACACAAGTCTTTCGTATTACGATTCACGTCGCTACGTTGTAGAAGCTGTCACTGACGCTCGGAGCTATTTACCAGGTAAGTAATCTCAAGACGCTCACCAAGAACCGCTGGCATCTTTGCAGCCACCACTCAACAGACAGCTCAATACCCAAAAAACAACAACCGACCCTATATCTCAAGATGGAGCAGCGAACCTCTTCAATTGAATGCTTCAAACGGATCGGCAACACTGTCGGCAACCACGCGAAGTTGAAGCGTCTCGTTGATATTTACGGCGAAAATAATATCAAGCTCGAGATTCACAATCAATTTCTCCGCATCATCACCAACACTAACTCTGATGCGCAACTAAAGGGAATTTGGGCTGGGAAGAATCTCCGAGCTATTATGAAAGATATCGGTCTTCTAGAGGATTGGGCATTCTTTCGTGGAAATTCTAGCTTCGTCTCCAAGGAGTTTTGAACACGTTGTTGGCCGGCGATAGATCTGAATCCGCCAATCAGATAGTCCTTTGTGTTACTCAAGTTACATTTCCAAGTCGTATGCCTTTTTCCCAGTCTAGGAAACAAAATGACATCAAGTCCCAACTCTAGCTTAAGCCGCAAACTCACGCCAAGTTCCTCTGTCTTGGATCAACCAATTTAAATTCCTCCTCAATCCTGCTTTTCCCCCGCCGTGTTACCCGTACTAAACAAACAATAAACAAAAATGGTATCTTTGATCTCGATACTCTGAAACGGTGACGACGGAAATGACGTGGGTGTACCTTTGTAGCTCGCGTTGGTGGATAACGTCTAGACCTGAAATAGGCTGGTGGCTGAGGCGGCTCTGATGTCACGACTTGAGAAATCATCATAAACGCATCAGCTTTTAGGGGATGACGCATTGGATCAGCCATACTTTGGAGGAAAGATAAAGGGCGGTGCTGGCTCAATGAGTGGCTTGTGTTTCTTGTATCTTATCTCTATCACTATTGAATTGGACTCAAATCTATCTATTCTATCCGAAATATCGTAACGGTAGCCATTATGAGCGGACTCCGGAACAACTTCCAACCCGTTATGGCGCAGGATACTTCTGGCTCTCAGGGTAATGTCGCACGACGAGGTTCTGGGCCCTTGAAGGACATGATTGGTGCGACAGCCCCTGATGCTCGAAATCATGATACTAACAGTGACTTGACAGCCCAGCAGGACAGTCTTTACAAGTACATCAGTGTATATATCTCCTTTCAGTGAATTATGCGATTAGTGGCTTACTGGTGTAGTGGGAGGACCCAGCCCGAACAATTGGATCTTACTTCGCCGCCCTCGGATTTATGCTCGCTGTTCATCATCTTCACCTCACCCAACTAGCTCTAAAAACCAGTGCGATTGCTCTTGGAGGTAAACTAAAGCATTCTCCAATTTCTTCGGATGTTAACTCTTGTTCTCAGTTATGTCCGCGGCCGAATTCGCTGGTCGCTCCTTTGGCCCTAACAACTTCATGACTCGCCTTCGACCAAAACAGTACAAGACCGTCCCGGAATCAACTCTCAACGGAACTCTCAACGATATTCATGACTTCATTCACTATGCTGCTATCCAAGGACAGAAGATCCTCTTTGCTGAGGATTTGGAAAAGACTTTTGGTGCCTTCATCGCGACAGCTTCACTTTTTGTCTTCACCCAGTTCATGACTCCTTTCGGTATCGCTATCCTGGGTCTGACTACTATTTATACGCTGCCCCTTATCATGTCGCCAAAGGGTAGAGGTATGGCTCGTGATGGCATTGCACGAGCCCAAGAAATCAGTACCGCCGCAGTCGATCAAGCTAGCGCTATCGCTCAGGATCCTAAGGGCACCATGTCCAACATTTCCACCATGGCTCAGGATACCGCCGGTGACCTGCGAAGACGGGCTGTCAACATGGTTCCCGGTGCCAAGCCTGAAACTCGAGCAGATGTTACCTCCAGTGTCTCCCATCAATCTTCTGAACCCACTCAGGCTAGAGATATCTCCTCCAAGTATCCTCAGGCTGGTATGTCTCTTGCCGAAACCAAGGAGAAGGCGTCTATGAGTCCTAAAAAAACCTCTCACGGCTTCGATACATCACCAAGTTCAAGCATCAACACCGCCGATCAATCTATCAACCGTTCTACTGGTCTTGCTTCTAGCGCTTTCGGAAGAGCTCCTACCCCACCTAAGACCACCTCGGTTTCTCAAGGTTCTACCGACAACTTCCCTTCCAACACTCAACCTAAGATCGGCATGTCAAAGGAAGATACTCCCAGCTTCTCTCACGGCACCGCAACCATATTTCCCTCCACCAGCTCCAGCTTTAGCAAACATGAAGACGCTACTCCCAGCTTCAGCAAGCCTCAGATGACTCCAACCTTCGGTTCTAATCTGCCTAAAGACGACCTTCCCAGTTACTCTCCCAGCAAGCCTAATGATAACATGTCAGGCATGGTTTCTGGCATCTCGAAGGATACCACCGTATCTCCCTCTCAGGTTGGTTCCAACTTCCCTCCCAGCAACGACCGGGACATGCCCACTTACGCTCAGCACCGAAAGTCTCTCAACTACTCCAAGTTCCCTCATGTCAGCGGCGATAACCTCGGTATGCAGTCCAACTCAAACCAACCATCCGGCATGCAATTTGGCCAAGCTCCCACTGGAAAGAAACCTTCTATTGATGAGACCAACTACTCTATTCAGAACAAAATGGATTCAAGCTCTGATTATCAGCACTTTGTGCCTCGCGAGGCTCCCAACAGAGGAATGCTTGGTGGCGAGACCGATCCCGCTGCCATGGGTCAGATGCCAATTGGAAAGTTGATGGAGCAGAAGGAGCAGGCTGGTGACAAGGCTCCCCCGATCTCGGGTGGTGGTTTCAACGCCATGCAGTAGAGACACATTAATTAAGTGACTAACCAATGAGCCCTTCCTCGATGAAGTGATGATTTATTCGTTTAATGGGGAATGAGGGAAAGGTTTTGGCGTTTTTGATCGGTTTTATATTCATATAAGGTGACGAAAACTACCATTGGGATCATATATGTACATCGGGCATTTAAGACTGTCACCATCTGTAACACTATACAAGCAACATTTACGTATCAAGACATATGGATACTACCTCTGCTGATTCTACGACGTCCAAAAACGATCAAATGCTTAATTTATGGATTCCAAGCAGACGATGAAGTCAAGTCACACACGGTTGAAGTCGGCAGTTATCAACGACTGTTGAACCAAGTTTGTTGAGACTTGGCTCTTTTTCCTCTCACAGAATAGCCACGAAAAGCTTAACATTTCCTAAGCGGGGGTAAACGAATACTTGGCATCGTAAACTAACCCAAGATCGTCTAGTCACGAGGTCCCACGGAGATAGCGATTTCTTGATTATCAATAACGGGGCCCGGAGCATCACGGCTCGACCTCCGGGATGAAGAGGGGGCTTGATATCTTAGAACCTTGGCGACCAATTGATAAGAAGAGTCTTCATTTCGTCAAGCCACTGCCGAAATGAAACAAAAACGGTAGTCCTCCGACTTAATTTCTAGTAAACTCTTAATGTTCCAGACTCTCAAAATCTTAACTGTTTCGTATTTCTTGGAGGAATATTGAAAAACCATCGGCTCCCCCTCCGATATGAGCTAAACCACGAACAATCAACGACTCCGTCTCTATGCGGATCCAAGGCTCCAAACCCCGGATTTTGTCTCCACCAAGAATGATACTCTTAAATCTTAGCACAAGCAACCGAGTTTTTTTCTCAAAAAAACAAATGCTGACCATTCCCCTCTTGTTTTCTCTCTTTTCTTTTCCCCGCCTTTGAAAAGTACGTCACGGGTCTTTTGCATCCGAGGTAAAAACTCGTCTTGACATTCGTTCAAGAATCGTTCGATTCTGGGCTGTTTCCAAACAGCCTTTGACCTGTATGAAAATGCCCTGCGCGACCGTTGTAGTCGCACGTACCACTATCTAGAGACCGACCCGCCATCATGGCAGGGCTGCAGCCCGATATCTATGCAGCTATCAGCATAACATGGATCGCAGCCTTTTTGGCGCTTGGGTTGCGACTCAAGGCGCGGCGGATGACAAAGATGAACTTATGGTTTGATGATTACTTTGCCATTATCGCATTGGTGAGTTCCAGCGGTTTAAGTTCGACTGTGCGCACGTGCTCATCTTTCGTTTATAGATCTTTGTTTCAGGCTACGGTTCTGTCACCATCTTCTGTATGCACGACATACCTGATCGTCAATGACCATCGCTAACCTTATTTAGGGACACATAGCTATAAACTGGGCCAATCTATCGTCAACATACCGGATCCTGACGAAATCCAACACATACAAGATAGATCACGACTTCTTCTTTGGATCTGCGAACTTCTCTACGCCTCATCGATCGCATTCTGCAAATTATCTATTCTCTGCTTCTACTGGCGCGTTTTTCAGTATACCTCGATTCGATATGCCATCGTCGGCTTGCTTGTCGCTGTTAGCGTTTGGATCACCCTTCGGACTTTCATGGTGATATTTCAATGCGTTCCAGTTCAAGCATATTGGGATAGGAGCATACAAAACCCTCGATGTCCTTTCAACGAAGCAAACTTCTTTTTCGCCACTATTCTTGTTCATACTACCATGGACTGCGTTATCCTGATTTTACCCGTCATCGAAGTTATGAAGATGACTCTGCCTTTATCACAAAAGCTAGCGGTTGTTGGTCTTTTTACCTCCGGAACCATGTAGGTCCATTTCCCATTCGTCTAGATCAGGATCTAACGTTTAGTAAAGTGTCTGTATTGCATCCATTTTTGTTTTGGTGCATTCCAAGTCATACAACCCTCATACCGACGACATCCCGAAAGACATGGCACAAAACATGATGTGGGCAGCTGTCGAGATCGATATGGCAGTTTTCTCTGGTATAAAACCCTCAAGCAGCGGCTCTGCCATCAAATTACTAACAGATAATATAGCTTGTCTTCCCATGCTACGTCCCATCTTCCGAGGCTTTCTACCAGGGCTATCAGCAACTGAAGAATCAGCTCAAGTGCCTATAAGCTTACCAAACGTTGTACTACCAGGGGTTCGGGTCAGCGATGCGAGGTCTAAGAAGAGAGAGTCTCGTAGGTCTGGTCTATCACATGGTTTATATGACCCAGAGTTGGGTGTTTTTCATGGGTTTTCTGATATATCGAGCATTGTGAGCGTGGTGTCAAGGTCAGATAGTGGTTCACCATAGCAACTTTATTAATGTTCAAGTCTATCCAGAGTGATAAGTTTGTGAGTTTTCTGTAGAACATCCGGTAGGCGGATGATCTAATCGAATCACCCAACGATGACGTCCTGTGGCTTGTATGAAATCTTTACCTGGCGTAGCATCGTGATATTGTATCTGTATGCCGTCCCAGTTTTGAAGTGACTTCTGATTCGGGCACCATATGCCCTAGAGAGTGCTGTGCCGCCAGTAATGATGGGCAAGATTGATTTTCCATGGCAAACAGCTTTCACCATTGCCAGCATGTACTGAGAGGTCAAATCAATATCTGCCGTATCATAGCCTCGATCTGTATACTTGGGACTCCTTGCATCGAGTTATGCTTGATAATTATGGGACTCTCTTCAGACGAATGATGGTGTGAATGTTCGGTTGCTCAATGAAAAAGATAGGGTATATGTGCTATAGCATGATGGCGTGGTTAAGGGAAATATGGTGCAGCGAACGGAGTGACGGAAGTTTCCGTCACTATTGGTCGGGTCTTGTGACTGGAGTCTGGCCTCTACAGCTTGACTCAATGTTTGAGGTTGGAAATAGGGGTGGATAATAGCATCATTTCTTCCCGAGTTACAGTAGTGTTTGCGGAGTGCCAAAGTCGATCTTTCTAAGTGTGCGTAATATTTGACATAGCGCTTGGCCAATAAAGTGTTGAGTTCGCCAGGATTGATCTTGGAGATGATGATGCTGAGGGGGGGGAGTAGAGTTGTTCCTGGCCGGACATGTCGGGTCGTGCCGTCAACGTGAATGCTGGTTTATTCGAGTGTTCTAGAAGAATTTGCCCATATTGGCTTGTGTTCGGCGTTTGTTTCGTCATCGACCCCGTCTCGGCATCCAACCCTTGTTGATGCGATTGTGTCGCTATTCCTTGATGTGTTTCATCTAACTGTTACCGATGGAAAGTTTCTAATATTGTAGTTTACCGATGATGTGCTCCCATCACGGTCCCGTTTGTAGTCTTTGCTCCATGTCGCTTCCTCAGCCCTGATGTCGCCTTGTCTTATGTATTAGGATGTTTTTATTGCCGCGGTCCTAGGGAGGATCCGGGCTTTCCGGAGAATTACTGCTCTTGGCTGAGCTTGTGAGATCCGTACATCGATACGTAGGCGTACAGGTGAACCGCTACACCGAAAACAACAAGAAGGCCCATGGCGAGGCAGATTCCTTGTCTTCGGCTCATCGTCTCTTGTCGGCCAATGTTGTCAAAGAGCTTAGCATCCATTCCGGTAAAGATAGAGGTAATAATCAAACACTGTGGTGAAGTAGGGTTATCGATTATCTGTCTCTGGCGCAGAGACGGGCTGAATTACAGTAAGCTTACTGAACATTACTCGGAAGAGGGGCGAAGCCATCCTTTTGTAAGATCCAGGAAATTGAATTCGGGGCTTACCAGTTCCCGTCCCAAATACAAGGCGTTTCCAATAGCGGCACAACTAAATGATCCAGTTGGAGTCGCAATGCTGTTGGTCAAATAACGTAGATGTGGGGTTCAAAAGATCCCTCAGTGAGGCCCATTGGGTTTACCGTAAGCCTGAGACAGGGATCTGTTTCTGACCGTTGGTCAAACAGGTTCCGTTACTCTTCTTGGCAATGTCAGGGACCCTTTCATGAGGATAAAACTGTAGAGAATCTGCGTTCTCACCACGTGTATTCATGGATTAATGTATCTTATACTTCGTACTATATAGCTCTTTAGGTGCTGATCGTTTCATGTTTTTGTTTGAAACAACTGCGACAGATAAGATATGGATTAAAGCCCTGGTAAGCGTGACCCGCCAGATGACACTATTGACAAAAAAGATTCCGAACGTGCTCTCGTCAGCCTCAATTAAGGCAGCAATACCCGAAACTACGATGATTTATGTCAGCTTCATAGCCTATCTCGGCAATCACCCGCGGCACAGTCCATCATCACCCATTTCCAGGCCAAGAAAACAACGTTACCTAAAAAGAGGACTGACTGTTTGATCTTTGCTAATCGATTCAGTTTCACGAATAACCTCAAAAGAGACACCGAAATGAGCTGTGGATAAAAAGAGTACTTCTGTTGCCCCTTTGTTTGAACAAGTCGATGTCTCTCCATTTCTCATGCAGTGTTTTCACAATGACTGGCCCCTTTTGCGTTCTAGAGCGGACATTCACTAAACGAGAGCCGAATTGGGACATGCCAAGATGTGTTGGTTGTTAGTTTCTGGATGTTGGTTGTTGTCTGTCGAGTAATGGGCCTGTGATGGATATTTGGGGCCACTAACAGAACTGTTAGCGCCAACAGTTTTCTTACAGCTTGTCAGTCGTTATTGAATAGTGACACTTCTCGTACGAGTTAGACTTCAATAAAACCCGAGCCGAGGTTTGTGGATTTTCTAATAATAAAATGAAACGTCCGTCAGCATTTCTCCATTGTTAGACTCTGTCAGCCTGCCATTAACATGATGAAGTCCATTCAATGGTCCCCGTTTAGACATGGGAGTTTGTTGACCCCTGTTTTCACAGAGAATTTACCCGGGTGGTTCCGAATCGCCTTCAGCCTTATTCTGTAATTAGAATCGCTTACATATTAGTGCATGCTTGGATAGTAATGCATGCTTAAATATTAATGCATGTTCAGATGATGTACACTGGTACCATAACTGGATGTCACTTATCGCCTTGCCAAGGTCGTTATCAACAACCTACCCTGGGTCTTACTATTGCGATAGTCAATCGTCTCACTTCAGCCGGACTTTCAACAATCATCTAGTTGTATCAGAAGTCAACTTCAAATACCTAGTTTGGTATCTTTCTTTTACTCGCTATTTCGTATCAGCTCGCGCAAATTTTGGGTGAAGAGAACACTACTATGGGAATGAGGTGGGTGGTGCTGCGTCAAGCCAGACCAGACCGAGAACGACAACCCCATGAAGACGAAGTGAGTATCATGTCAAACATAAAACAGAGTCTACAATTCCGCAACGGGTTTACTATGCTTGGAAATTTCCATCGCCACGAGAGATGTAGAAGAGAAAAATATGATGGGGATCTGGCTGCTTTTCACACCGTAATTCAATTTGGTAAACTGAGATACAGGGTAATCGTTTTTCATCCATCGTCTACCTGCTACATGGATGGGACCAAACTTTTGGACATGCACTTGAAGTATTCTTCCTCATGCTGGCACTGAACCTCGGCAGCTTAGGCCGAGTGTGGATCTTATCCAGGTGCTGTATGAACTCATGCAAGTAAAATCCTACTATGAATGTCTTCCCGTATGCCTTGGTGGATGAAACGTCAGATGGGCAAGTTGAACACTCAGTGGCTGATCGCAATATGTGTCAAAGAAGAGAATCGAGGAATAGAATGACTTCGTGATCATGACGTCCATTTCTAAATGACACATCTAATTTGCGTCGTATAAAGGGTGCTAATTCTATCCAAGTCTATGTACAATATAATTAAACTTTTATGGTAATTCTCATCATGACCTTATCTTTACTCTGATACTTCTTTTCTAGTAGGGAGTCAAACTTTTTACTCATTGGCGTTGGCAACGACAAACTCAAGAATGGTCAAGTTGGGGCCAGTCCAGTTCTTTCGGGCGTGCGTGAACCACAAACCAACAGCAATGGCCAAAACGGCAACCATGACGGGACCACAGTAGTTCATGTTGGTAGCAGTAACAGGAATAGTAGATGGGAAGGGGAGGAAGATGATGACGTAGAGGGTATAGACCAGAGCAAATACGTTGATGGCAAAACCCCATCGGCCAAGGTTCCACTCTCCAAGCTTGAGAGTATGTCCAGAAAGACGAACGTAGATGATGCTGCTGATGGCAATAGCGTAACTGATGTAGAGAGCCAGAGATGATAGAGAAGTGATGGCACCGAAAGCAACGTAGGAAGTGTTCCCGATGTTGAGAAGGTTCAGAGCACAAACGAGGAAGACAGTCAGAACAATGGAGCGTGTAGGTACACGATGAGTAGGGCTGACGTAGGCGAAGTAGGCAGGCATACCACCATCACGAGACCAAGCCCATGTAAGACGAGAGACGGATGCAATGTTGGCGAGGTTGACGCTGAAAGAAATGATGAAAAGACCAGCAATCATTGCAGTGGCACCCTTGGGGCCGGTGATGTTGAGAAGAATGGCCTGAATCTGACTAGTCTGGCTGAGCATATCCTCGACAGATCCCATGGCGGAGATGAGGACGTTGACCATGATGAAGCCGAGGACACCGTTCATGAAGATGGACCAGAACATAGCGCGAGGGACAGCAGACTTGGCCTTGCGAGTCTCCTCAGACATGTGAATAGCACTGTCGAAGCCTGCAGATAGTTAGCTCATGAAAAAGACGTAAGGGAGGAAGTATCTCACCAGTGAAACTCCAGACGCAAGTCAGCATACCCAAGTTCCAAGCAACATACTGGTTCTCCCATCCAGAAGAGATATTACGCTGCAGCCAGAACGAAGAAGGGTTTCGGGGACCCATGACAACGAGAACGACGACGAAAATGACAAAAAGGCAGACGTGGAGAACACCAGCGACCAACTCAAGCCAAGGAATGAGCTTAAAGGCAAAGACGTTCATCAATCCGTGAACAACACACATGGCGATGACGAGAACGGATGTGTGCCATCCACCAGCAACATAGTTAGGATGGTTGATCGTGATCATCGACTCGAGAAGGATGATAGTGACATTGGCGATGGCAGCCAAAAGAGAAATGTATCCAAACCAAGTAGCCCATCCTTGGATCCAAGTAGCAAATCGTTTGATCGACTTGGGTGCCATGTAGTAAGTCCAGTGGTACTGAGCACCAGCAACAGGTTGAATAGAAGCCATCTCTCCCAAAGAGGCAGCCTGGGAGATAGCTCCGAAGAAGACAATGATGAAACTAAACAGGAAGGTCTGGGGTCCACCATTGAAGAGGGCAAAGTACATGTTCCTGAAAAAGAAATGTCAGCACTCTATTCCATAACCACAAAAGATAAATTGACGTACGAGCACATGCCCTCCCATAGTGACATATAAGTCAAAGAGAAAGCAAAAAGCTGCGAAAAAGAAAAGACTTTGCGCGTCCTGGTAACGCTGTAAATGTTGGTATCCTCCGCCGGTCGAGCTGAAGCGTCAACGCTCACGGGAACAGCCTGTTTCCCCGGAGCCTCCAGCTCAATGCTATTACTATCGTGAGACATCTTGTCGCCGTATCGATAGAGAAGGGAAACCAGATAATGCGTGCGATATCGAAATGCAGGAACGACAAACCAACAAACTTTGGGCGCAGAGTAAGGGTTAAATGTAAGATAAGCAGATCCCCAAGACCCTTAAAGAAAGCACTCCAGTGGGACCAAGTATCGGGGAACTGGAGTGATACTACCTGAAACGGTGCCAGAGATCCGAAAAAGTTCAGCGAGGGACGAGAGGATGGATGGAGGGGGGTTAGGCGAGGCGAGATAGCCGCGAATAGGCCGGCGATATCGAACGGTAGTGTCCGTACGGAAGACTGAAGATTGTGGCGCCGTAGATCATTGCTTGTTTGGGAGCTAATGGTACAATATTGAAGTGGACTCGAAGGAATATTCGGTGGTATGCTAGCAAGGACAGGGGTATGTCTACCAACAACCTCAAGGCGAACAGACATTGCACTAAACTTAGCCTTTACTCTCTTCAACAGTAACAGATTGTTAGTGTCAACATCATGAGAGTAAATGAATAGAACGTTATAAAGGCTCGCGAATTCTTGTGTTCCGGTGACTGCACCCCGCAGCTTACTGAACAATCATACAGGGATTATAATGATCATCACCAACATCTCCATAGAACTGCAGAGATCAAACCTGCATTCAGAATCCTATAGGCCCATAAGAAATAAAAGGAAATTCTCCACTAGCCAGACAAGATACAAGGTGGGTAACCCCAAAGCCATAAGGATAGGGATGCCTGTTAGTTGTTGGTTCGAGATAAAGTAGATGTCCGCCAGCTCCTGACTATATGCAGCCGAAGAAATAGCAAGTCCAGCTGAAAGACTCGAAACTGCCTAAGCTTCTGCATTGTGGAAAATCGTGCGATAAACCGAATCTCGCCGTGAATCACCGTGTCTCTCATGTCCTGTTACCTTGTAATTTCACCCCTGGTCTCGTGGGTTAATGCTTCCACCTATCAAAGTATCATCCAATACAACTCTATCATCTTTTGACAAGCCCGAATGTCACCTCCGCCCCGTCCACTTGGTCCGCCCTAGCCACCCTCTCTTAAAGACAACACGTTGGTCCCTTAAAAGCAATAAAGACTCTATTGAAACCCTTCTCGATCGAATACTACGCAGCAGGTGCAGTAGCGACCATGGACAATGTTGCTGAAGCGGCTCCGCCGTTTTATCCATTGACCGAGACTAACCATGCTGCGCTTGTTGTTATCACAGCGGTGGTTTTCTTCATCTATGCGATTCTTGGTATTGTTGGGAAGTTGATTATTCGGATGAATATCACTTCTTTAAAGGATTTCGACTTTGGATTGATGATTTCTGCACTTTTATATTTTATACAAACAGCTATTGTTGTTGCGGCTTGTAGCCATGGATTGGGAGAGCATCGGGATACGCTGTCTGATGTCGAGTATGAACGTTTTAGCAAGGCAAGTAATGTTTTGGTGGTGGATGGACTACGCTAACATATGGCAGTTGATGTACGCCGCGCGAATCTTCGGTATACTTATTCATGCGACAACAAAACTCTCCCTCGGCCTTCTTATTAGACAAATCGATCGAGTAGGTGGACTCAATATTGCGAATATGGTTCTCGGCGGAATTGTAACTGCATGGGCGATCTCTGGCATTTTTACGACTGCATTCCAATGCCCTCTTCCTCAACCATGGCTTTCTGAGGGTCAAGCTCAATGTCCAAACCAAGGGCCGATCTATATCTACAACGGCATAATGATCATGCTGACGGATGTTACGCTATGCATTTTACCCGTCGCAATGATGTGGGAGGTTCAAACGTCGCTTCGGCGAAAGATCATCGTCATGTCGCTTTTTGGTACACGACTTATTGTACCTTTTGTTATGATACCCGAACTCATGCATGCGGATTACATGTTTGAAGACTCGAAGGATGTTACCTGGAAAGCAGTAACTTTGACGATCTGGGGACAAATAGCCCTTGGTCTTTCAGTCATTACAGTCTGCATCCCAAGTCTCAAAGGTGTAATCGACAGTCTTCTCGGATCAACAGCCGTCGCAGCTCTCAACACACCCTACGAGCTCAAAGACAGCGGTAACGGAACCGGTCTGGAAATGACAGCTATATCCGATTCGCGAACAAGACAAACATCCAAGCCAGGTAGTTCTATAGGCAGGACTTTCCGAAGAAGCAGAAATATGCACCATGAGCAAACAATGTGGCGCAGGGACTTGACGTCAGAGGTCAGAACGGACATTAGGAGTGGAAGCGAGAGTGTGACGAATTTAACAGAGGGTGTTTTGGTCAATACGGATTTTGAAGTATCCTATGATGAAAGACATGTTTCACGAGCTGATTCAATGGGTTCAATGGAGGGAGGGAACATATCGCACGCATGGAAATTAAGCTAGATACCACAACAAAGATACCACGAGTTAGAGTAGACAAATTATGAATATATTTTCCTTGTCTTAATTCACATCTTATGATTTACAATGCCGCTTACGATTTACAATGCTGAAACTACGCCAAGAATGCCGTCGGGTAGTCGGAGAATTAGCTCCTCTGCCAGCGGCACAGCAGTAGATCTACTGATTCAGTTTCCATTAACGCGCAGGATGTTACTATGTAGAAGTAGGATCTTTAGCGTAATGATTCGGTTGGAATGAGTTACCAAAAGAACGGAAGAGCCCCAAGGGACTGGATACATGACCCAGATTACCCGACGACCCAGCAGAATCACCCTCTATCTGATCACAAAAGCAAGACATCAGCAATGGATCGGAAACCCCCACGGCTTGTCTCAGGGGTTACATGTCAACTGCGACCTCTGAGTCGTCGGTGGGAATTATGCTAGGTTATACAGTACCCGGTCCACTTAGTCTGTGCTTAATAAAATGCCACAACTGAAGCGGCCCGGACCCTGCCCTAGCTCATCGGGGGATATTTCTTAGCTCCCCGACACAAGGTACATACGCTGTGGCTGTAGGTAGTTTGCTGTGCTACTGTAGCCTACGGTAAAATTGGAGAGAGGAGGAAAAAAAAGACATTTTGCCTGAAGAAAACCTGTCTTCTCGCATCATAATCTATCTCTTACTTGTGTCGACTAGATTAGATAGGATGTTTTCATCCGATAATTTAGCCATAGTTACATCGTCATAAAAAAAAAGTTAAAAAAAAAAAGTGCCGTTACAAGCGCCTATATTATCAAGTTCATCCAATTTCAACTGCCGAGCGCCATTTTCGGGAGTCGTATACTGACCATCAACAGTTTTTCTCGGCCCATTTTGAGTTACAGTGAGTGGGGAGGTCTTGGAGAGTCTCGGCCTGCTATACGGGGCATGAATCAACGGACCTAGATCCTTACGAGGTGGTAGTTAGTTGGTCTTCAGGGCTGATCCACGCTTTCTAGACCCTTTTCACTAGCCTCATCGTGGAAAAAAATGCGAGATGACTTGACACTCTAAAGTTTTGGATGGATATATTTTGATAGAGTCATCATTCGTCTCTGTAAATTACCGATATATTGGTTCATCGAATCATGTCTATGTAACATACTTACTGTTACAATCTTCATGATACACTCCACTCATTTCTTTGGAATTTTTGCTGACTCAACTTGTTGTCTTGGAGTCATCTCCACCCGAGACCGGACACCTTGTCCTGTCCTGAATGCACGGTTACCTCTCTGTCTAAAGCAATCGACTCCAATCCCAATGTCCCTTAATTCCAATCACCCATTATTTTGAGTTTCTTTCTATTCCACTTTATCCACGAGTTTAAAATTTACCCGCCATGAATAACCGCGCCGATGAGGAAGTTTACAATGAAACTGCGCCATTGTTGCACAGCCATGAAGATGCTGCATCAGCGAGTCCAGTGAACGATTGGTGGACGGAGTTAGCGCTCATTACACGCTATACAATTCCTCTTATCGCAACGTATTTACTACAATATTCTTTCAGTGTTATCACGACCACTGCAGCCGGTCATTTGAGCCCAGATGATTTGGCGGCTGCTGCAATTGGTGTGACGACTATGAACATTGCTGGTCTTGCGTTGTATGAAGGAATGGCTACTGCGCTTGATACACTCTGTGCTCAAGCTTATGGAGCTGGTAATAAAACGGGTGTTGGGTTACATGTACAGCGTATGCTTCTTCTCATGGCTGTCGTTACTATCCCCGTTGGTGCGATTTGGATATGTTCTCCAGCATTTTTGAGCCTTATTCTCAAACAGGAACATCTAGCCGTTAAGGCTGGTTCATTTCTGCGGGTCAGCCTCATCGGGATCCCTGGATATGCATCATTTGAAGCCTTAAAACGCTTCTTACAAGCCCAAGGCGACTTCAACACAGCTATGGCAGTTTTAGTGATCTGCGCCCCAATAAACGCCCTCCTCAGCTGGTTATTTGCTTTCCGTCTAAACATGGGTCTTGAAGGCGCAGCCCTCGGCGCAGCAGTAGCCAACACCCTCCGACCAACACTACTCCTAATCTGCATATTCTTTAAAAAGTCAACCCACGAATGTTGGCCTGGTTTTACACGTCGAGCGTTCCGGGGTTGGGGACCCTTGGTTCGGTTATCTGTTGCAGGATCGGCAGTCAATCTAGCAGAGTGGGCTGCATTTGAGATCATCACCGTTAGCACGTCATACATGAGTACGATACATCTAGCTGCACAGACGATTTTGACGACGACCTCGATTGTTATGTGGCATATCCCTTTTTCACTTGGTGTTGCTGTCAGTACGAGGATTGGGCATTTGATCGGTGGTGGACATGTTGTTGCTGCTCGACGAATTACTATTCTTTATAGTATCATGTTTGTCGGTTTGGGGCTGTTTGATGGTACGGTGTTGTTCTCGTTTAGGAACTACATTGGTCCTTTCTACGCCAGTGATGAAGCTGTTCAGCGAATTGTCGCGGAGACTATGCTTGTCGTGGCCATGTTCCAAGTGGTTGATGCCATCCTTTGTGGATGCAATGGTGTTCTTCGAGGGCTGGCGAGACAATCTGTTGCTGCATGGGTTGTCTTCTTCATCAACTATTTTGCTGCTGTTCCGTTTGCAATCTGGTTGGAATTGGGTCCTCTAGATTATGGCTTGAAAGGAGTTTGGTCGGGAATGATTGGTGGCATGGGGGTCATTGCGATTATTGAGGTGGTTTATATGATCAAGGTTGACTGGAGAGGCTCTGCTGAGATGGTCAAGTCAAGAGACGATTAGATATGTGCCGTATCATGAGCCGCTAATGAATAATGACTCGCCGCATCTGTCAACTCTTCCTTGCTTAATGTCAACCAAGTCCTTGCTGGAGTCTCGGCACTCAAACACTAGCATTCCATCCCTAACGGAGTTGGTATGCACTGTAATCAGACATGGTAGACAGCCCGAGTGGCCCATGTGATCAGAATACCATCATCTTTGTTGTTTCCTCACCTATATGCTCGCCACTTCTCTCCGTAATCTTCCTCATGGTCACGCTACCAATTTCCGTAATCTCACTACCATCAAATCTCACGTGGTGCAAGACCATGCCCGAACTGCTGGGCAACTGCCGTCATCGGTGACAGACCCCTGGGTCAGGGTCGTGTTGTCGCTTGGCGATCGAGCTAGGTACCTTACAATGACGATCGTCAACAAAACCACCGAAATACGTGTGCGCTGTCGAGTTGTCTCTCGGACGAAAGGAATGAAATGCAATACTACCCCACTTGTTGACATACGAAAAGGCGTAGTAAGCCGATATCGCTTCGTTGAGAATCAGCAATGCCTGCTTATCAATTCCAAACTAAGACGTGAAGGTTGCTGAAAGTGCGAATGCTTCTTACCAATGATTTGTCTCCCTCGCCAGTCCGCCCCAGGATGATGTTAGAAGTGGAAAAACAGGGTTCGAGCACTGAACCTGGGGTATAGATTTGTGTAACCTTAGGGATCTGTCTGCTGTGTTGTCTTTTCTCGCATTTGCATCTTCTTAATCTGGAAGCTTGGGAACAACACACGCTAGGTTCCTGAATTGCACAACATTACCAAGTACGGAGACTAATGGGCTGTGCCATTTATATCCAATAGATGTAACGTTAAAATAAGGCTGATCCTTTCAGGCTTGGGCTGTGAGCTGGCAGTGTTGTTGTTACTCTCACGGAGTCGATGAGCTGTCCCCGGGGCACGGGCCGATATGAAAGAGTGACGATCGCAAATTTAGCTTCTGGCTTCGCCCGTTTCGCTCTTGTCACTTTCTTTGACCTCTCAATGGGCGTTGATCTAGCGTAAGGAGTAACAGTCTTCGCATTCGCCTCTTCATGGCTTTCACGTGCACATGTCACGCGCCAGTTTCAGAGCATGCTTGAGTAGTTTAGATGGTTGGTGTTATCGTCGGATGAGAGAAAGGGACATCATTGTGCATTTCGGTATTTTCCATAAAATCCTCCTTCTGATCCGTCAAATGTTTGCAAAGAAATTCCGCTTTACTAGCGATAATGAACATGGTCAAAGTTATCTTCTTCCAAAGTCCCTTCCAAAAATCACAAAATCAAACTCACGATGACTTCTTCTGATAAGGTTTATACTACGCTTATAGCCGTCAACGGTAAGTTATTTAGGCCTCCTTCTTGAAATTGTTGCTAAAAAGACATCAGGCGATATGGGCATCATTTCTTCAACATGTTCCAAGACAGGTTCGATGAAAGTCGACTTTTCAGTCACTTCAATCACTCAAGAACAGACGACAAAGGTTCCTGACCAACACACACCAGTGCAAAGACAGAGTATGGATCATTGCTTGTACGCAGTCGGGGCTTGGGCATCTACTCATGCTGCAAGAAAAGAGTAGTGTCTCTGTGGATTAGATCAATATATTGCGTGGTATTAGTTATGGGTACAATCGCTTTTATATCAGGAGTTGGACTGGGAACATTCGTTTTTGTCTTTTTTTTTGGGACCGGTGTTATGGAACTTGGGAGGCATAGATTCATTTGATGAAGCTTGTGAAAGCTGGAGTAGTTAAACAGTATACTCTCATTACAGACTTAGACATATGAGCATATCACAACCGGGTTGGCGTTATCAATCGATTGAACATTTTTGCTATCACAAACCATGAACCAATACCTTCCTGCCACAACCTTTGATGGTCTAGATGGGTTTCAATCCTGCCAAAAGTCGATCATTGCCAGGTCAACCAAAATGATGTCTCAATTGTTGAACAGGAACAAGTCAAAAAAGGAAACTCGTAAGGGTCCAAAGTGAAGATCAAGTGGCGTATCATGGCCATGTGACAGTATTGGCCGAGTGTCGCCGAACGTGGCTTATGACTTCATCAAGACTGAAACTTGTTGTTCATCAGAAGAGACATTTACACATTTGCCCCAAGAAACAATTGGCAACGGCTGTTCCTGTCAGCCAGCCCCGAGAATAATACCGCTTCAGGATACCAATCAATTGTATACTACACTTTGCCTCATTTTGAGTTGCTTTAGGCTTTTGAGGATTGGGGCTGTTCTTAATCGGGCAGTTGGAGGTCAACGGTGATTGAGATTGACGACAGGCGGGTACCGTTCCCGTGGAGCTTCCAGGAGAGAATGGATGGATTCTGTTGGGATTTAGCTTTGCACTTTCTAAAGAACTTAGTCTCAGTTTCAACTAATTCGAAACCAAGGCGTGATAGTGAGGGTTCAATTACTGCGACCATCGGCCTGACGTAATACTCGTCCTGATCACGCAATTGGCTCGCAATGCTACCTCCGAATTGACTCAACTTCTCCTCACTGCGACAATTTCAACGTACAAAGCAACCTTTCGCCTCAAAATGACAGGAATAAGCAACTTGAAACCAATTTTAGATCACATTGTGATCTTGGTGTCCTATCAGACTCTCCAAGAACTTCCCAAGCGGCTAGAAAGCGTCCTCACAGTAATCGATGGTGGCGCTCATGCCGATGGCCGAACGGTCAACAAGTTGATCTTGTTTTCTGATGGCGTATATATCGAACTTATCGCTTTTCAAGAAGACCTTGATCCCGAGAAACGAAAGACGCATAGATGGGGAGAATTGAAGGAAAACACCATCATCGATTGGGCATATACTCTTCCTGGTGAAAAGGATTTCAGTGTGATCCAAGAGCGCGTCAAGAAGGCCAGTTCCCAGGTGATCTATCATGATCCTGTGCCCGGTGGCCGTATTAGGCCTGACGGAATTGAGTTAAGATGGTCTGTCGCTTCAGCTTATACCACCTCGGATAAGGCGCTACATCCCGGAAAAGCGCCGTTTTGGTGCCTTGATCGCACGCCGAGACATTTTAGAGTACCTTACAAGGAGGAGAAAGGCTCTACACCTTCGTATACCAAACATGCATCCGGAGCGGTGGGCATTTCTGGAGTCTCTATCTCAGTTCCCTCGGCGGATTATGAAACCATTGCAGCGGTGTATAACGGGATTCACGGATCTGCTTCAGACGATGGAACCTGGCCTTTTGTTGTTCATTCTGGCTCAACGCATGGGAAGCATCATATTACTCTAGAGAGAAGCCAAGACGAGGAGCGCCTTATCTATCTCACGCTTCTTGGCGGCAAGGAAAGCCCTGAAAGTATCGATATCCTGCCTGGTTTGAAGTTTAGCTTTGAGGCCTAGATTATCTGCCAGCATGCTTATTTCCATGTCTGCAGTAAGGCGACTCCGCTAGCTATGTTAGATAATAGAAGTTTAAAAAGGGCCTAACCGCATAATACATGTTTCCCAACTGGTTCTGCTTTGTTCATGAAACTGTATGGGTGATATGGATGCCAGTGCTTTTTTGTTCCATCTTTGGTCAAGGTAGTGGAGAATTGTAGGCTAAAGCTGCCAGCGGAGTAGCGTCGGAATCTCGTCATTTCCAATCCACAGAATATCGGTGGTCGGCGTTGACCAAAAGTAAAGTGCGGAGACTCTCAAAAACTGACGGCATGATGATGTCAGCTTGAGACTGTTTGAGAATAGGTAATCAACAACGTCACCACAAAAAGCCTCGACATCAAAAGAACAGATTCTAATCATCATCCTCAATTGAACTGAACTTCTCCGACTACAATTGACTCGGTTCATCTTACACACCAACTTATAACTGACTCGATAGTCTTGACACATCACCTCCTAATTCAGAAAAGATGGTGCATAACATCCGAACGTCGGTACACCCCATGATCTTCAGGCACCCAGCACCCAATTGACATGCTACTAGCAAGGACGAGTTCCAAGATGCTCTGACCAAATATCCAATTGTCGTTGTAGACTTTTACTCTACTCACAGCGCTGAGTCAAAGCATATTGCTCCAACATTTGCCCAGTAAGACTCCCAATCCCATTCTTCAGATTGATATTCTAACAGGCGATAGTGCCTACGAATTGGACAAGTTCAAGGACTTTAGATTTGTCAAGGTGGACATTGATGAGCTGAAGGGCTTAGCAGAGGAACTTGGTGTTTCGCAGCCTGCTAGTTTCCAGATGTATAAGAATGGAGAGAAGATCAATGATCTACAGAGTGAGCACACCGAGGATTTGATGCAGTTCCTCGAGACTGGGCTATAAAGAAAGAATTAAGTAATTCAAATCAAGAGAAGCATGTTACTCCCATTTGGTCTCGACTTCGATATGTCTGAGAAGTGTAATTATGTGAAGTCAATACATCACTTCTTCTTCTGAACTTATATAAATACTAGGTCCGAGTAATCTCAATTCATGGTGCACTCCGCATTTAGCACGGGGATAGATTCCGGCCAGGCTTAAAGACACAAATCCAGTCCAAGAAACTTTACGCCACAGTATGACCAAAGTCAAAAGTCAGTCTATCCCCCTAAGCACATGAGTATCAAACAGCGTAAGTGAAGAATATCATACAGGATATTCATGCTCTGTGAAATCAGACATGATCCCTCCCAACAAGATGCGAAGAATCAGTTGGTCAAGTGACTCGTCGTCTTTGTCAGCATACCCCACTACGTCATTGAAACATCTCATCCCAATGACTCTTTGTTCATCAACATCTTCAACATGGCGCAAGAGGAAAACAACAACAAGGGCCGCGTCGTCGGCGATTTAACTTGCCAATCAGACTCTTACTTGAAGACCCTTGAGACGGAAGTTATTTCTTGCGAAAAGGCACCTAAGCAGGCCCATAAGTCAAAGAAGAGCAATGGACATTCTCAGCTTGATGAGTGGTTAATCGAGTGTGCTGACTCGGTTCTCTTCCCAGAAGGCAACATACTCTATATATCACATTTAATGAGATTCCTACTTACATAAACTACAGGCGGCGGTCAACCTTCGGATCACGGCACAATCACCCCACTATCAGGCTCAGACCAAACTCCAATCCCCATCAAGAATGTACAACGCCAAGGTCTCCGCTGCGTTCTCTACTCCCCCAAACCATTATCGCCCGGTGATAAAATCCGTCAAGAAGTTGACTGGAGTCGAAGATGGGATCATATGCAACAACATACCGGTCAGCATCTTCTATCGGCCGTGATGATGAAGAAGCATGATCTAAAGACTCTTGGTTGGGGAATGGGATCTGAGGGAAACATGAATTATGTTGATTTGCCGAGGAAACCGACGGATGAAGAGATGCAGGCTATTCAGAGGGAGTGTGCGGAGTTGATTCGTGAGAATCTGCCGATCAGGGTTGAGACGCCGGATGATGCGAAGCATGATAAACTTCCGGGGGATTATGATAAGTCTGATGGTGTTGTGAGGGTCATTCACATTGGAGACCTTGACACGAACACGTACGTTGTTTAAATCCCATTTTGGGATGTCTACTGACCTGTCATAGATGCTGTGGAACTCATCTCTCTCAAACATCGCACATCTCCCTCATCATCCTAGGATCAACCCAATCCGTCCACGGCAAAAACTGTCGCCTATCTTTCATCACCGGTGATCGGGCTATCTCGTTGGCCACTTCCTCCGTTAGCGCCATTAGCACCATTGCCAAGCTCATGTCGTCCAGCAACGTCCCAAGTGAAGTGGTCTCCCGAGCCACCACTCTCTCCGACACAGCAACCGAGTCAAAGCGCTCAGAACGAAAGCTCCTTCTTGAAATTGCGAAGTTGGAAAGTGAACAGGCCATTCGAACCATTATGCAGAACAGGATGAATGCTTACATCCATCGTCACGATGGTAACACGGATTTCATCAATAAGATCGTTGGTGAGACGAAGGATATTCTCCAAGGAACTGGTTTTGTTATTGTGGTTGCTATTGGTGAGCCAAAGGGTAGTGGACCGGTTGTTATCGTGGGTGACCAAGTTGCTGTGGATGCTATGGCTTTGAAGGTTAAGGCTGTGATCAAAGATATCAAGGGCGGAGGCGCTGGTGGGAAATGGCAGGGTAAGGTGAAGGAGTGGACGAATGCGGAGTTGACATCATTGAAAGCGGTTGTAGAATCGTGAGATTGTCATATCCATGTACCAGATTCTTTGTGCAGAGCTCTGTCGTCTAGAACCAGGTAGACCAATCTTCCAATCCAATCCAAAACTGTCCCTATCCAAAACTCCCTTCAAGATGACTAGATCAACTGCAAAGGCATCCTCCCTCGGAACCTATTCAATCGATATGCCCCCCTCTTCGGCTCCTGCGTCTTCTGAAACGCCCTTCTCACATGCTCAACACCAATCGCAGATCGTTCCGGAACAGACGTGACAAAAAGGCTTTGTCTCCTAGCCTGAAGCGCCGCCACTGCTTTATCCTTCTCTCCACGTTGAATAGTCAACTCAGTTTCCTGAATCGACAAAGCAAGATCCGTCAACCGTCTAACCATCTCAACAGCTAGAAACGCAATGATCTCAAGACTATCGCTCTTTTTCTTGAGACCAGAGGTTATATCTTGACCGATCCAATCTCGAAAGCGCTTCTCTTTTTTCTTGATGAATGAAACCCTCAGGCATTCGGTATATTTCGCATATTCCGCGCCCGTCATTTTGTTGGTCATTTCATCAGCCCAACGTAACCGCTCCAGTGACTCTTCGGTAGCCACGGTATCATCGGCGTCGCCGCCAATTGGTTGCACTGAGAAGAAGAACTCTTCATCCCATGGCATAAAAACAGCAGGTGCAGGTGCTGTGAAGCCTGCAATCATTTTGCTCGCTTCATCGATGGCGGCGCTAGGGCTGTCAAGGGCTTCTTTTGCAACGTCTTCCACGTCTTCAAGGTCTGGATCTTCGTCATCTTTGCTCGTCTTCCTAGCCTTTTTGATGATGATCTTATTTTGAAGAAATTTGCGTAGACGGCGGGAGCGCTTGGGGTCGTGGCGGACTTGGAAGATGATGTCTTGGACAAAGATGGTTTTTTGGCCACGACGGTGGGCGAGAGCGTTGGCGGTAGTCACCTGAAGCGTTTGTCAGTAAGAATCTGAGAAACTATGGGGGATACTCACGATGTGAATGATTTGATCGCGGATGATTTGTTCCACGACAGCGAGAGTCTCGGGAGAAATCTCTTGAGTCTCACCCGCGACAAACATCATCTACGAAACAGTTAGAATGAGAATAACAAAGCATAAAGGGACATGCGTACTTGCTGAATTTCAGGACCATACTTTGGGATAAACTTGCTCATGGTGAACAAAAGTGTTGCAAAAAGATCACGTTCTGTGTCAGTTTGGAGAACAGGTGAAACCAGTTTCTTATGTATGAGTAGTTGGAATACAAGAGCAACCCTTTGAGGCTTAAGATGGCCGTGATTCACTTGCGCGTCTGTGATTGTGGTGTTTCTTTGTTAATCACAGTGTTCGATCGATGTTACGAGAGTTGGAGGGAGCTCTGACCATGAAACAAAGAAAAGAGTAGATAGAGCGAATAAGAAGAATACACAGAGCATTCTGATTCATTTATAACTTGGCTACTAAAGTGAGTGCATTTTTTGCTAAAGCCTATATTAATGCGCGCATAAGTTGAGTTCAGATCTGTAACTGCATATCTATATTGACTTCAGGTAATTGTTGAAAGGTGGGATCTTTGACTTCAATTAGGACGATTAACTTCCAGCATTAATTGTAATACTATGAACATGATTTCTTCTTCCAGTCAATGGTTGCTGTCGCCCACTTTCCGATGTGGCACGTGCAATCAGTTTATGAACTCCTGACTCGGGGTTAATCTTTGCAGTGAATCGCTGCCAAGCCTGATCTTCTTTCTTCTCAACTGTAGCCTGAATCCAACTGGTCCCGCTATCCGTGCTCACTTCTACCTGCTTCACACCATCATGACTCCAAGCCCAACCCTCGACGTCAACGAGCCCCTCGGAGATGACCGCTGAGTCGGCAGGCTTTGTTATCATCGAGTTCACTTCAACTTCCCAGACTGGTCGCATCTTGATACCTTCAGCATCTTCGGGGTCTTTCCTATTGTAAAGAATGGCTGCAAATGGGCCAGGTGCCCGATCTCTTTGTAGTGAAAGGCGACAAAGCCACTTTGTCGAGTTCGTGCCGAACCAACCTGGAACAACGAGTCTAACAGGTCCTCCCCTCTTTTTAGTGAGCAATTGCCCATTTATCTTCCAAGCTATAATTACTTCAGGCCTTTGTGCCTTTGTCACTGGCAAGTCTTTCTGGTAACGGTCCGCTTCGTACTGGGAGAACTTTCCGTAGTCCAGGCCTTCTGACCAGACAAAGCGTGCTTCTGGTAGTGGGTGCGCAAGAGCTAGGATGGTTGATAGACGAACGCCGGTCCATAAAATATTTCCAATACGCCTTGGGTTGCTAATTGGTGGCTTTAGAGGACTACCATAGCATTCATGAAAGGCCGTTACCGAGGTTTGGGGAAATGCCTTCAGTTGGTCCAGAGTGAGTGCGAATGGACGTTGAATAAGGCCATCAATCACCAGAAGCCATTTTTCAGAGTCTACAACAGCCGCACCCATGTGAATTGTCTGGAAGAGTTGATCATCGGGAGTGATAAATGACGATAGGTCATGCGGTGCTGGTGGGGGTCGGAAATAGAAGCCTTTAGGATCGATGGAGGAACAAGCAACTCTTTCACCACCGAGCGACGGGATACGCGAAATGGAATGATCTAATGACTGTCTGGCCATGATCGAATTACTTTTAATCAAGGATTTCGGGAACAGCGGAACAATGGACTATTGCTTATTGGGGTCGGCTCTTTCACCGGCCGCGATCGGCAAACAAATATGAACAAAACCCAGTCAGGCATCCTTTGTATACACCAAATTGAAACGTCTCTTCAACAAGCATCACGTGCAGTAATACTTAATTCGGTCTGGTGGTCTAGTGGTATGATTCTCGCTTAGGGCAAACCCTACAGCTTAGCTTGCGAGAGGTCCCGGGTTCAATCCCCGGCCAGACCCTTCCTTTTGCTCTTGGTGGCTCTAGGATGTTGGAGAGATATTTCTTTTTGACATTGAGAAGTGCTAGATAGATAGACAGCGCCAAAGTTTGGACAAACTCGGACTGCTAACTAACATCTTGGTCAGAGCTGATAAGGTGATCAGATAAGCTATCTTATTTCAGCTGCATTCACTACCCTAAACACCTCGACAAACGCTCTTTGGAGGCTTTCAATGCCCATGTTAATCACTGAATAAGGTTCTCTTTTTAAGTCTCAAGTAAGCTGGCGTATTACTTGTTATTTTTGCTTATGATTACTTGGACCAATGAGTCTATGGATTGATGTCTAGGAATGCCACTGTTGCGTCTAAGATTTGGCCCAGCCGACATGCCATTTTGACCGCTCGACGAGTTGTTTATCTCCCTTGGCAGCAAAGTCAAGGCTTAACCAAGCAACCCAGACGCGATAATCGTTGTATTGCCTCAGAATCATTCCAGTAACTCACTTTTCTCCGCAACCATCTGCCAAAATCTCACGACAACAGCCGCCGTCCACCCCCAAAATCACCTGGATTCCAATTGTTCAACCCCCCTCAACCAATCAGAGCCACGCCCGGTTAGCTCAATCGGTAGAGCGTGAGACTCTTACGAGTACGCGATCTCAAGGTTGCGGGTTCGACCCCCGCATCGGGCTGTTCCTATAAAACGATTGCAAACATGCGAGGCATCTCTTTTTTGCATTTTTCATCCACTACCTACACCTCTGGGGCGTCAACACCAGAAACTTCCTTGCACAGCTTGATCAACTCCTCCTGCTTGCTCACATTGTTCGCTCCAGGATGAGGCCTTTCTTCTCCGCTTGTAGTAACAAATGCACCAGACGTAACCTTTGTTAGAGATCCCTCTCCAGCTGCCCAACTTGCCAATGCCTTAGCGGGTTCACTTAATGCAACGGGTGCAGAATTTCCTCCCATTTTGGTCTTTACCCAACCTGGGTGCATGCTGAGAACTTGAATGTCTGTCCAGCGTCGCGCAAATGCCTTTGCAAGCATTGTATCATGAAGCTTCGTGTTGCCGTAAGAGTGCGACTGCGTGGCGTTTTTGAGCGTCTCATCACCACTGTAGTGGCTATCAGAGCTCATAAACAGAAGCCGGCTTTTTGGCTTATCCATTAGGCATGTAAGGATATACGGCGCCAGTGTGTTGACAGCAAACACTGCGGAGATGTTGTCTGAAGTCATAACCCTTGAAGCTGTTGAGCCGTAACCGATGCCGGCATTGTGAACCACGACATCGAAAGGTCCAGCATTATTGGCGTCCTCTGCCAATTTCTTTGTCTCATCAATTGAAGATAAGTTGCCAATGAGAACAGCCGCGGCGTTGGGAATGGCTGCTTTGGCTGAAGCAGCTCGGTCGGCGTTGCGGGCGTGAAGAACGACTTGATGGCCTTGTTCTGCGAGGAGTTTGGCGGCTGCTTGGCCGATGCCGTCTGCGGAACCAGTGATGAAAACACGAACCATTTTGCGCACAGTTTGGGGTTTGAAGTGCTTGAGATGCAGCAATTTTCTTTCTTGACTTGAAGAGATGTCGAACCCCGGAGACCTCAGTTGGATAACGTTATTGCATGATCTCATAGAATTAGTTACGTCATCAATTTCAAATCTCCCGATTTCACGTAATTATCACGTCGCGGCAACGCTGAATAATGGCTCTGGAATCGCGAGGTTGTTCATGGAAAATTGTCTGAAGATAATCTATCGTCAGTCACCAAGCTATTGAGGTTGCAAGCAAAAATCTCACTGCTACATCAGTCCTGAGACGCGTGCTACACCAAGCGCGGGGGCGGAACCAACAAAGGCCCCAACTCGGATCAATGATCTCGCCTTGTGTGATGGACAAGATCAATTAGTTAAAGGAGGCCTCAACAACTGGTATATGATTCATGAAAAACTCCCCACTGATGCGCCCGCGACATCGTTTGTCGCCAGGCTGATCCCCTAACAATCGGCGACGGACACCGAGGCCGAAACGCGGAGGTTACATAGCTTCTTCTCCAGCCCTGGATAATCACCACCATTACCAAAAGTCCTAAGACCAGTAGTTCACTTGATCACCGGAACCATCATCCCGGTCTTCAAGTTTGCCGAAATACCCCTCTTGTAATTTACCGACGGGATATATATGCGGCTCGGATATCGCCTGAAGCCATGCCTACGCGATATGGTAGCTATTGCTGAATTCTCGGCCGGTTTTCATCATGATTGGGAAAATACTCATTTATCTGTCAATTCTGGCAATATCTCCAACCATCGCAAAGACTTCTTCCAAGTGCTCAGACAGAAGTCTTGCAGTTCCTAACGCGAGCATTGTATCAATTAGCCACCACTCCCTCGGCGATAGTATCTCGCTTCCGAATACTGTAGCATCTTGCGGCGGACCCAACTTCAAGGTCAATGTAACGACTGACCTCTGCAGAGTTGTGCTCAACGTAACAACAAGTTCCTCTAGTGAAGTCAGCATCGAAGCTTGGCTCCCAGACGATTGGAATAACCGTCTATTGGCCACTGGAACAGGCGGAATTGGAGGATGTGTCGACTTCCCATCCGTTCAGAATGGCGCTCACCTAGGATTCGCCAGCTTCGGAACCAACTCGGGTCATGACGGACAAGAAGGCTTTGACTTCTTCCTCAACAGGCCCGAGGTAATCAACGATTTCGGACATAGAGGAGTCCACGTTGAGGCTCAAGTTGCAAAGCAGATCGTGGAACAATATTATGGACGCAAGGCTTCAAAGAGCTATTATCAAGGCTGCAGTACTGGTGGACGCCAAGGCTTACAAAATGCTCAGCTTTATCCTGATGACTTTGACGGAATCATCGCTGGGGCTGCTGGAATCGATTGGTTGCATATCGTGGCATCCAAAGGAATATTAGCAAGGAGGATTGGATGGCCAGATATCACTTCTGAAGCATATGTTCGACCTGAGCAGTGGAAAGCCATCGTTGCCAAGCAGATTGAAATACTCGATCCCTTGGATGGTGTTAAAGATGGCGTCATCGACAACCCCTCAGCGTACGGTTTTGATCCAGCGATTCTGGCGTGCGGAACTGGTCTTCTCAACAGCTCTTTGTGCTTAAATCCCAAACAGATTTCTTCCGTCAGAGCTGCATATGAACCCATAGCCAACCAAGAAGGCCAGATTGTCTACCCAGGTTTCACATTGGGCTCAGACACAAGTGTTTTCTCAGCGAACCAGGTCAACGGCACTGCTAAGTTGAGCTATCAAATCTTGCAGGTACGAAACGCATATCTTTGATGATGCCAAACATGGGAGCTAACCAATTATCCAGGACTTTTGGCGAGGTGCGGTGTATAACGACTCCACCTGGACACCTCATGACTTCACAGTCAAGGACATGGACTTTGCCATCAATGTCAACCCCGGAGGAGTCAACGCCGCTGAAGGTGATCTCCAAAAGTTTTATGCCAAAGGAGGAAAGATCATTTCATATCATGGTCAAGCTGATCAGACAGTCACGCCCAAGTTACCAGTTGAATACTATGCCAAAGTACAAGGTAACCTTAACGCCACACTTGAAGAAATGCACTCATTCTATCGTCTGTTCTTCATTCCTGGAATGTATCACTGCTCAGGCGGTCCTGGTGCATTCGATATTGGACAGGTCTATCCTTTAGATGAGGATAGATTGACGGCGAAGCAGAATGTCTTGCTTGCTTTGACGGAATGGGTTGAGGAGGGTGAGGAGCCTGAAATAATGGTTGGAGCGAGCTACGGTAGTGACAGAGCCTCAGGAAAAGCGAAAGCACAGAGGAGTAAGTTGATTTGCGACAAGAATTGGAGACTGAACTAATGAAGTGTAGAATATTGTCCTTATCCGTATGAAAGCAAATGGGATGGATCTGGAAATACCACAAAAGCTGATAGCTGGCGCTGCAAACTTCCCTTAGCCTGAACCATCTTAGAGTAGTGAATGATCACGATCTAAATCTTCTAGCTGTTTCTGTTACCTCTATTTGCCCCGTTCTTGATATCCCAAAAACATTCTTGCAGACACTACAGCTTGCTCTTGCAGGCCACCGCAGGTTGAGATTGAATTAGACTCTTATCAATATCACCAACACTCTTCAACCCAGCAACATTCATGAGAATATCTAAATCAGCCAAAAGGCCCTTCAAAACATGCCGAACTCCATGCTCCCCCATGATACTAAGCCCCCAGATCCAAAGTCTACCAATAAAAACAAACTTGGCTCCCAAAGCAAGAGCTTTGACAATATCGGCTGCTCCTCTGACGCCGCTGTCAAACGTGACGACGATGCGATCGCCGACTTTATCAGCGATTTGTTCAAGAGCATCAAGGCTGCCAATAGCACCGTCAACCTGCCGACCAGCATGGTTGCTGACGACGATACCTTCGAAGCCCAGGTCAGCTGCCCTTTCGGCATCGTCAACTCGTTGGATGCCTTTGATCAGAAAAGGCTTCCCCCCGCTGATTTCTTGCCACTTCTCTCGAGCCCATACGGCTTTCTTCCAAGACCATGCGCGGCCATGCCAGACGTTATCGATCCAGAGTTCTCCAGCTTCCGCAGGTTGTTTCTTTGGATCAATGCCCTGCTCTGAAAGTCGTTTCTGGAAGACTGGATCTGAAAGACCTAGATCGGCACCTATACCTCGGTAGAAGGCGTAATTAGACGTAGCTACGTCGTCGTGGCGCCATCCAAGTTGCCAAGTATCTGTCGTTAGGATGCACGCGGAAAACCCAGACCCATGAGCTCTCTTGAGCAGTGATAGCGTGAGTTCGTCATCATGTGGCATATAGAGCTGGAAAAAACGAGGTCCTTCTGGAATTCGATGACTCTCTTCACTTTCCTGAGCAATCTTCCGACCAGAATCATTCGCCTCAGCGACATCCTCAATTGGATAAGATCCTGCAGTCGAGAGACTATATGGAATACCAAGCTCTCCAGCTACCTTTGCTACTGGCAGCTCGCCTTGCGGATGGTAGATCTTATTAATGCCAATCGGGGCGATTCCGAAAGGTGCCGAGACTTGATGACCAAAAATATTAGCTCTTGTGGATCGTTCATTGGTATCTACAAGTTGATGAGGGACAATTTTGTGTCGGAAGAAAGCTTGACGGTTTGCGAGATGAGTGTCGGATAGACCTGCATTGGATGATGCGTAGTACCACCCATTTTCAGTGAGCTTCTGCTTGGCGAGCTCTTCGAGTTTATCAGGGTCTGATAATGTCAGTTGAGATGAATTGAGAAATAAGAATGATCACCATACGGGTGTTGAATGGTGGCACTTGGCCGTTGTTCAATTTCCAGAAATTTTCACGTTGATATAAACTCCAAGGAGGGGTATCGCGTTTCTTGATATGGGGTGATTTAGGATCCGACATTTTGAGATTTTGCAAAGGTTTGATGGAAACAGAATAGACTGAAACGAAATGAGTAGGGAAATGTTGCATTTCGTGTCCACTTATATCTTGATCGTCGGTGTTTATGACGTAGTCTATCAGCTTCCGGATATCCGATCAGAGAGGAACATGATGACGAAAATGTGATTGCTATATGTGAAAATAACCCCTTTGCCCGGGCCACTCCCAGTCTTCTCTTGAAACTATTGACGTACTACCCTCACTGGAATTTCCGAAGCCTGATTGTGTCTGTCTAAGGGGGTAGGTATTGCTCTCATCAGGGGCTACCACATCCAGCTTTTCCATTTTTTCTTCTTCTTTTTTGGGGCCCTTACTAATTCAAAATCAATCAAGATCATAATGTTGAAGAAGCCTCTATTTGGAGTTTATGCATTATGAAGAATGCTCTGGTCACTGGTTCTCTATATATTATTCCATAATAAACCTGTACCATGACTCGATTACTACGAGCCTTCAGCGCCTTGGGATATGTAAAGTCCCCGCCCAGCTATCATGTCCATTTACAGACTACCAGCAGACTTGCCTTTACTTTTCCCTTTGTCTTTGTTGTTGCCTTTATCTTTGCCTAATCCCTGAGGTCGACGCTCACCACGTCCAGACGCGCCTTCTTCAGTAACAAGTCGTGATTCTATCAGGTGTGTGACCTCCTGGGGTATAGAGCGGTCGACTATAAAGGTATCTTGATCAATGTCGTAGCGGTCAATAATCTCGCATAATTCAGAAAGAATGCGCTCATCGCTGAAGTATACTACCACGTCCGGCCGTCCATGGGTCATCTGATGCGCAGCTCTTAAGACACTCGTATTTCCATCAGAATCTGTTCGTCGACAGCTGACATCTAAGCCAAGCACCACCTCTGCATAGAACGCTACCCAAGAAGAATCTCGGCCACCAGAGTAGACAAGAATTTGGTTTCGATCTCCAGTATAGACTTTGTGTAATGGCGTAAGGACTCGAGTTGTTACTGCAACGCTATGGGCCCAGCTTGGGGAAGGACTGAATATTTGGTCCATTGCTATATTTACGTCTACAAGCGCTTCTTCATGAGGTTTACCAGAAACTCACCCCTTGAAAGAACGCAATGCTCGATATAACGGATTCCGTCGAGGTGGAGGAACAGCAGACCAAACGTCGCTGGACGGCGCGGCGGTCTTGACCTTGGTACGTGCTTCCATAATAAGATAAAAGTGTTTGAGGTCCTTGTCTTTGAACGCCGAGATAATGCAATAAACAAATGATTGAAGCTGCTGAATGCTAGGCGTACTGGGTTTGGGCGTTGCCCTGCCACTTATTGCGATCTGATGCGGACAACTCCCTCGGTTCACTTCTCAGCAGAGTAGAGAGGTCACTAAACAACCCTCTAAGGCGCCATTCCGCAGGAAAGAAGCTAAGCATACTGTCTGTTGATGACCCAGAGGCACTGCCATGGTTGAGTGACACTGTTCCCGCTGGTATGACAGGACCTGGAGGGGCAGCCATCCGGGAGTTGGTTCGCTGGTTTGACACCGTTTTTTGATCACGGATTCCAGGAAATGCGTATAGATTAGCATTGGATTTGGTGGATACCAGACCTACAAGTAAGATACTCATCAGGCTCGGATTGAAGTATTGCGTTTTGATGGACGCGAGAGCTGAGAAGATCCCTGCATTTTCAGCGCTTCGTGGGCCTTACTGATTTGTCTGACAACACTGCGAAAAGCCCGTCAGCCGCAGTATACTCATCACATGTTCGAGTCTAGCCAATGAATTTCATCTAACACTTTGATCTTCTACCAGGCTGCAGGTTTCACTATTTCTACCTGAAGCTGAAAATAGCTAAGACGCCTAGCCTGGTAGAGATTGTATTTCATTTATTATTGCCCATTATCACATCAACCACCCTGGCTGTCTCATGGTATAATCAGGAAGAATCCAGGAATCCGATTCAGTATTGGACGTTTTGGATAGGATTGGTGATCTTCATTGCCACCGTCATGTCAGTTGTACTAGCTGGGGTTCAGGTTTATTATGCAGCTCATCCGGTGACATGAGATCTTGCTAGTGCTGATAGAAAGCAGCTGAGCAGCTATGATCAAACAGAGATATAGATAAAGTTTACTTCATCGAGTCCATTAATGCATATGATGGCACTAGCTTGTCGATCGTTTTGGTGCAAAGACGTGGCCTAGTATGGCAAGGATATTGCTTCCTGATCGTCGATGTGAAATCATTTTAAGCATCGGAAGATAACTCGATTTAGTAAGTGTTTGGGATCGCGGAGCTGTCTTGCATGTGCCGGACCGGTCTAGACTCCGATATGCATCGGAATTGGCGCCATTGATAGAGTCTAGATACAATGTGGCTGGTGGGAAGCTAGAATTTATACTTACAATCCCAATAAACTCATAGCTTCTATTGACACCAGAGATATTCCAGAAGAAACAGATAGGATACTATATACCCACAGTAAATGGATCCGGTGTGTAGCATTTTGTTTGACGGGAAAATAGCAATTGCCGCAAAATATGCATATCTGCGGGACGATGCCTCGGAGGTTGGGGTCTCTCGCCACTCATGCATAAAGAGTTTCCTTAGCCCGTGTTCAACTAAGCGAGCAAACCAGCCATGACATGTCCATAAAACAGTGGCCTCGAGAGCGGGGTTTTATGTCTTTCCAAGAATCACAGTGCATTGACCGGCTGCAGCCCAGTGGAGAAAACTCGAAGAATGTGTACAGATACTCGGCTATTACAAATCCATGTCTCACTTGGTTACAGTTTTCTCATTCAACCAACAGAGGGTGCTGCAATCGATATGCATACACGGATATAATATCCCTATGCGACATTTATATGGAGCTGTGATATCTTGATACGCAGCTGTGATTAGCCACGGCGGTTTTGCTGCAAGCGGCTGAGACAGACGTTGAATAAGCGTATTGGCCGGCTTATAATTCGCCAAGAGGATATGTAGTCATCATTGTAACACACATCAGTGGCTTGCCTGCAATCTAGATGGAGCTCTTCGTCTAGCCGATTTACTGTACGCCGGAAGGGTTCTTAAGCCCATGTCGTCACATGGATATCTGTCATATCATAAAACTCGATCCGGGTATAAGAAGCTGTTGGACCCTTCTGAAACTCTGTTTCTGACATTTAGTTCTCCACATAACCGTCGCTATGGCTCTGCTTGACGTGCATCTTGATGCTACGCAGTCCTTGGCTGGCTGCTTCTTCCTTGGAGTACTAAGTCATGTACTCGTTCTTCGGAAAGGGGAATGGCACCTTTGGTCGATCGCATTCATCAAAGCATGGGCTTTCTACGAAGTGGCTCTGCCACTTCTTCTCGTCCAATTTTGGAAATTCTCAGTCTGGGATGCGGTTTTAGATACTAACATGTGGTTCGCATTATTCGCCACCGGCATGACAAGTAGTATCCTTATCTACCGAGCATTCTTCCACCGCCTCTGCCGTTTTCCTGGACCATTCCTTGCTCGCCTTTCGAACTTTTACATCACATACCTTTCGGTGGACGAGCGTCATTTGTACCTGGAGGTTCAACAACTACACGAGAAGTATGGAGATATTGTTAGAATAGGTATGTACTTTGGCTACCCCTGCATGAACTGGACTGACCGTTCCAAGGACCTTCAGAGATATCTATTGCAACGCCATCAGCTTTTCGCATGATCCACCCCGCCACCTCCCCAACTGTTAAAGCCCCGTGGTACGACATTGCATACCCGTGGATAAATCTTCTTGGCGATAGAGTAAAAAAGCGACATGCGCATCGTCGCAAGGCTTGGGACAAGGCATTCACCACTAAAGGTATATAATTCATAAGAGACTGGAAAGGCACTTTCTAACGATGTGATAGCGCTTCAAGATTACGAGCATCGAGTGGTCAAATACGCCAAACTCCTCACTGACCAAATCGACAAGCTGAAAGGCCAGACGTTCAACTTGGCCAACTGGATCAACTTCTACACCTTCGACATCATGGGCGATATGGCTTTCGGAAAGAGCTTTGATATGCTCAACGACGGAGTTGAACACAAATTCCTCAAAGACACGCACATGTCTCAAATCCTCCTGGGTCTCTTTCAACGACTAGTCTGGGTGTTCCCTATTTTCCAGTCAATACCCATTTTAAACAGTGAATATTTGTCTTTCCAGGCTTGGATTGTAAATCAAGTTGAGACACGACGAAAGGTAAGGGACTCCTCAAATGCCAGAGTTTGGCTAACTGTTATAGAACAAACCATCTGTTCCCGATGTCTTTTCTTTCATTTTGGATGATTACGATGCGCTTGAGAATCCAACGGCTCAGGACTATCGGAATCTCTGTGGAGATGCTCATTTAATCGTCATTGCTGGGAGGTAAGATTTTAACAAGAACACTTGTCGATGCATGGCTGACCTTTTGAAGTGACACTACGTCAACTGCGACGACATGTCTCCTGTACCAGCTGGCCCGCCATCCGGAAGTATTGGCCAAGTTGGAAAATGAGATTGATGAATACAAAGCGACTCACGAAGAATCTGACCTTCATTCACTGGGCAAGCTTCAGTATCTGCAGGCTTGTATTGACGAGTCACTTCGTCTTTACCCGGTTGTTCCATCAGGTCTTCCGAGGTTGACGCCCCCGGAAGGGATGCAGATTGATGATGTTTACATCCCGGGTGATACCGTCGTGACTATGCCCTCCTATACAATGTACCGTGGTATGAATGGCCTAAAGTCCATGCGCTATCGAGTTTTTAGCTAACTGAAGTAAGACGAACGATGCTTTCTTCGACCTAACGAATTTATTCCAGAACGTTGGACTACCCAACCAGACTTGATCAAAGATGCGACCATCTTTGCTCCATTCTCCATTGGTAAGTTGGCATCTATTTAGTGGACAGACAGGATTAACTAATAATGAAGGCCGCGGTGTCTGTGCTGGAAAGCAGCTAGGGCTAATGGAAATGCGATACGTCCTTACTGAACTTCTGTCACGTTACAAGTTCGACCTCCCTCCAGGAACAAATCCTCACGCTTTCACCGATGGGCTAAAGGATTGCTTTACTATGGAGTTACCACCACTGGATATGGTGGTTACTGCAAGGGATTGACCTCAGAAACTCAGTACTTCGAGATAAAAGGAAGAGAACGATAGTATGATATGAGTGCGCATCTCTTATCAATCTAGAGCACACCATGGAAACTACATGTCCACACTACGTCTTCTTACAGCATCTTGACAATGAGAAACAAGGTTCAATGCCATAGTTTCGCTAATCTGTCGTGCGAGTTCTCGCTTTTGCATCTTCAATAAGCTAGGCCTTGAAGCCAGTTAATGGCATTCATAACCTCGCTTTTCGTCCTCTTTGCCGCTTCTTCTTCTCCGTGCTCATCAATAAGCCATCCAGGATCCAGGTAATTCTTCAAGTGGTACAAATTAGGTACAAATTACGATAAACTTGTCCCCCACGTCTTGGCACGCCATCTGGGGTGTTTGAGCTCTTGCACAAGCAGTTGATAGATATCTTCGGGCCAGTCAGCTAACGTTTTATCGCACTGTCAGTCTTGCACAAATTCCTCCAAAGGAGGGAGGAAACCTGAAAACTCAAAGTCCAAAATCCCAGTGATACGTGAAGGTCTATCTTCAGAGACCAAGATGTTTCGTGGGAAGAGATCACCATGCGTGAAAACAAACTCTCCGTCTATCGGTAACAGCCAAGGAAGTCGCTTTTCAATAATGTCTTTGACCCCAGCTATAATACTATCGCGATCGCTGGCGAATACTTCGTGAAGCTCCTCGATTTGCCAATTGAACTGTGTAGTCCAGTATTCAAGATGTGACCTCGCCGGCGGACAGAAGTCATTACCATCGCCGACGAAACCGTAGATGTGAAGTTCTTTGCCGTCGATTTGAACGGGCTGATACAGGCTCAGCTCTGGCTTATCATTGTCGAAGGGCTGAAGGTGGAGATTTGCAGAAGCTTCGGCACATGGTATGTCTTTTCTCCAGGAAGCTACCATTTCGGCGAGCTGCTTTAACAGTACCGTCATATCCCCGGGCCTTCGTTCACATTCATCCAGTGGTCTGCCCGGTAGAAAAGTCATGAGTATCCACCCAGGGATATTCTGTCCCAATTTCTCACTAGCGGTGCTTGTGACGCTGCCATCTTTCGACCGTTTTCCGAATATGCGATTACTCGCGGAACAGGGATGTTGGGGCACATCTTTTGCAGTAATATCAAAGATAGAGCTTCATTTTCACAACGTATGATGATGACTTATCTTCAGCGGTGATGGTGTACAGTCGATTGTGAGATTGCTCGCCTTGATGAGTCTCCGAAATCTCCAACGATGCATCTTGAACAGGGATGCATTGCTGAACTAGCGATGAGAGAACATCATGGTCAAAGCCTTTTTGGTCTCTCATCGTATTGGAACTCTTTCGTACACCAAGAATCTGTCGTTCAATAGGAGAGACAGAGATGAGGTCTACAAATAGCGCTCTTTCGGCACAATAGCCGGGTTGACTAGCGCTATTGAATCCTTTGACACTCAAATTTCGGCACTCTTAGCAGAACAGTCTAAGCTGATTGAGTGAAATTACGACAGAGCCAATAGACTTACAGCATTTATATGCACTTCTATATTTGATTGATGAGTCAACGTAACTGTCTCTCCAATCTTCTAGCAGGAGTCATAAGCTCCGTGACGTTATTGATTGGGAAATCTAGGGGAGAAAGATTCGTTGATTCAGGGAATTATATTTCTGTCATTTCGGGCACCATGAATCTGTTGTAAATAAATATTTAGGGCAACCCTCGTACCAAACCTTGGCCCGAATTCTTATCAAGCTCAGGATGGAGAGAAGCTTTGCTGGAACGCTTCTCTCTAACGTGAAAACACGGAAAACGTTCGTTTTGCTGTTGACTATGTTCAAGCCGGCCACGCCGCAGCCGCAACAGTCGCACCATTGACTATGAATCCAGTTAGCCAGACGGACTTACGTCCTTGTTTCCCCGTGCCTTGCATCAAGGGTTCAATTTCGGTGCTTGCGAGAGTTTGGGGCTGATCCCTGAAACAACCAAGGTTTTAATTTACTCATGTATTTCAAAACCGAATTGGCTATGATTGGACCATGATAAGCTGAATCAGCATGATAGACGCTCATTATTGGTTATACTCTTTATCGATAAGAATCTACTTAGAAGGCTGGTTACTCAGCCCAGCAAGGCGCAGCTGGGGCATTGGTATGATCGGGTTTGCCCCTCTCAATCCCGATCGGAGCGCTCAGTCGGACCTAAACAGGTTAGGTAAGATTGAAGGATCGGTAGATCATTACTCTTTATGCCGCCACGATGTCATCCTGATAATCACAAGCAATGCAACAGCAAAGGTAATCCAATTCCGCCAAGCAATATATATATCTCTACAAGATTCCGTAACACTAATCAAATCATCAATCAACTCCCATACAAACATATTAGTCTTTCACACTATCATAACACAATTCAGATTATCAGACTATCCATCTTATTCATCACTCAACTTCAACATGAGTTTCTCACAAGACCCCAGAACCGACTCAACAAAGTCGCACCCAAACAACAACCTTGTAGTTGACTACAAGTGGAAGAGGGGCAAGGCTTTAGTCTCTGAGAAAGACCATCTCACCAACACAACAACACCAAAATACACCGTCGACTATCACGCCTTCAAGTGCCCTAGTCTAGTCTTCCATCCATTCGAGGACAAGGACGCAGTTCTCGGAACAGGACAACTCCACCCTGTCTCAATCCATGCAGACTACGACCTTCACGGCCAAAAGGGTCAGATTAAAGCTCTCAGGCGCTTTGTAACATCTTACACCCACTTATCCTACAACTACTCCGACAGCGCGGATGGAACTCCCGCTGCCATGACATGGACTAGCGCCAGCAGTTTCAAGACATGGGACTTCATCTGTCTCGATGAGCAACAAGTTCCCGTCGCAAAGTTCTCCGCCAACACCTTCTCTCTCAACAATGTTGGAAATGTTGAATTTATGGGACCCAAGGCTCACAACACAGCGGCCAGAGAAGAGATTCTCGTCATCGGCATGACATTGTTCTACCAGATGATGCTTCGCGCTACCAACTTTCTGAATTTCACTGGTGCTTTCTTTTCACGACCCGGGCCTTTGGATAAGGAGGCGGCGCCAAAGAATCCCTACGTTGGCGATGATGGAAGGAGTATTAAAGAATTGGATGACACTCCTGTGCCAGTCTATGATATGGATGCTAAAGAGCTGGAGGATGCTTCTGTGCCAGTCCACGCTGTGCAGAAGTAAGAGGGATTTCTTTGGTTTATTTTGAGCGTATTTTCTCGATGTTCTTTCGCCTGTTCTGTTTTCTTGTTGATGAGACTATACCATAGTTGATGAATGTTATGTACTATTACGTTTAAATTGTTACAACGAATCACCTTTTCGCTCGTCTATCTCTTCGTAATTGAAATGGCCCCCAGGAGATTATAGACCCATCTCTAGACCCTTGGGACATACGTTCCGAGTTCACGCTTACCACTATTGGACGTCTCGGCTAGGATGAGAATGCTTGGCGGTTTGTTCAGAAGTGGCATTGCGGATTCAACTGCGCATCAGTTGGCATGAGAGTTCTTCGGCAGTGGAAACGATTTCGCGAGGAGTTTCGCTTCTCTACTGTAGCAACCTTTATTTGGTTCATTCGAAAACTGCCTGTCAAAAAAAAGACTGATGCTACGAGATGTGAAGTTGATCGAGGACCACTTTTCAGTTGGTTTTCCATCAAGTCATGCCATGGGTCTCATCCCCTACTGCAAGGAGAATCCCCAGCTCAGGATCCAACGCCATCTCCAGTTCTTTGAAATGACCCCTCGTGCTTATCCTCTTTTGCAGAACCTGGTGAATCAGCAGAAGCCCCTAGGCTTAGGCGAGTATCATCATTTGACGGATACAGACGGACAGCCTACCATACAGGACAGCAGCTTTGAATATGGTCCGGATCCTTTTGAACCGGATGTTTTAGGATTGTATTCAGCTTTTGGTCTTCAGATATGGCTTGGGGAAACAGGAGCACTGCCAGATGCCGGGATGACCTGAAATTGCTACACGCTTTTCTTGGAGGGAGAACCATATTTAGACTTTTCTTTCGATTTCCTTGACGCCAGAATCGTTCAATTCTCAGCTCTCGAGGAGGCCTTTTCAAGAGCCAAAAAGCTTAATCCTGATCTTGATGAGCTGTTTCAAAGAAATCTCGACTGGGACGCGGGCGATTGGGAAGACGAGCCTCTAACCTACGAATCACAGCCGCGCAAGCTGCCCGCAGCACTGAAAAACTGGGCTGAGCGCATCCTGGAAAACTACGAGCGTGAGCCAACAGAGTCGAACCAACATACACAGTCCAAAAAGACGCCCAGGTTTAAGAGGAGAAGCGCCCGAAGAAATCGCGAGACGAACCGCAGTATGCTATACAACATATGAGTGCAAATTGCCTAAGGTTTCTGTTGAACGAAAGAGTAGGCAAAGCCGTGGTCATCGAGATGCGTACGAAACGGGCAAGGGCTAACCCAGCCCCGAGGACTGGAAATCGGGTAGATGGTATGAGATTGAATCGTGGAGACTAGATATATAATGCCGCGAATTTAAGACTGACTCTCTGCACCCTCCATTGCAACCCTCGCCCACGTCTTGGGGAAACCTTTCGTAATCCTCCACTTCTCCGACGTTTCCTTCACAGACTTGATGAAACAATCTCGCCAAGTACCTTCATAGTCATCTTCGCTCATCATCTTCGCACCAAGATGCCAAGCAAGGATACTCTCTGCTCTGGATCCTTCTGGTGAATGTAGAAGTCCAACGGCAACATCAACTAAATCCGCGCGATCATCTGCTCCATAAAACACTGAGGCCGAGCAGCGAGAGCAAAAGTATCGTTGAACGCCCGGTGAGCTCTGATACATTGTTAATGTACCGTAACGAGGATCTCGGTCGGGTTTATCGATAGAGTCTTTGAGTTCATGGGTGCTTTTAGGAAAATTAACGTTTGACATGCCGGGAAATTTGAGCTGCTTGAATAGTACAAACGTCCAGTCCATAATATCAGAACCGAATGATAAACGACAGGATTTGCACGGGTCGAGTGTTGTGAGGTGTTTGCGAGACTTGGGATCGATGTAGGCAGGTATCGGATCGATTGAAAAGTCCGCGTTGCTTGGCCGAAACACGAGGTCAACTCCTTTGCATCGGCATTGAATGGGTATATCTTCCTTCAGGGCGCTTTCCGACGGAGAAATCTCTTTACCCGCTGCCCAGTCTTCACTCAGTTCCTCACTGATATGATCTCGTCCTCTCCATAGTCGTGGTTTCTCGCCATCTTGATTCACATTCTGTAACCATTGAGAAACACCACCGTCCTCGGTATCACCCACAAAAATCTGTTTCGTAAACTTGACCAAGTTCTTGACGTCGTTATTAAGCGCACCAGTCACGACGGTTACACTGGGAGGTTTGTCTGGACAGCTCTTGGTCCAGAACATTGGGGACGAGCAGGTTCCGCAGAAGAGAAAATTGACCGTGGATGTAAAGACATAACTTTTCAAATCAGAGTCGAGAACCTCGTCTGACGAACCAGGCCACTCCATGTTGCTTGTATACATAGCTCCAGTCATGTTTCGGCAAGAGGTACAATGGCATATCGATCCTTGGAGAGGGAGATTGGACCGAGGGACTTGAGTATTGAAGGTATGGGCTTTGCAGAGGCATTGCGCCGTAAGGGTGACTTCTTGATTTTCGGTAGCCATTTCGAGGTAAAATAGATTGGATGATGTTGTTTAGATGATGTTATTGGAAAGTCCTTGATGAAGTTACTTTACTGAGGAACGTGAACTTTGTACCCCGCGCACAAGGGCGTGAATGATGACTAACGCCTTGGCAGTAACCATGGCGTCGGTTAAAGTATCTGGATAACGACCTTTTTAAATGATAGACATGAAAACTTATAAAATAGTTTGTTACCATGTTACAATCGGTAAGCATTACTAGTCAAACCTGCCGCTGTTACAAGACCATGTGCCTGATTCAGTATCACGCATCAAGCAAACTCCTTATTCCTCTTCACAGCAAGGAACGTCAAACTCCACAACTGCCTCACATTACTCTCTGTTCCTGACCCCGTGCCTGGTGGAGGCGGCAGAGTTCCCAGAGGCGCAAACTTGTACCCACTCTTACTATAACTCCAACTCCAAACTTCCGACTGTAGTCTCTGTTTATTCTCGTCGATGATATCCCAGAGGTGATTGTATGCACGCTTCAAAGCAGTGTGTACACCTTTGTCGTCGCAGAAGGCAGGGCTTTCTTTTCGCGAGCATCTTGAGAGCTGACGTTCGAGGCCTTTTGCCATGAGGGCTAGCTGCCAACTCCAAACGACTGTTCCATGATATGCCCCATTTGTGAAGCCAGCAGTCATTTCTTTGTTATCGGCTAGTGCTGGATTGGCAACGACAATCCCGACTGGTGTGCTTAGACCAGCTGGGAATGGACGAAGTATCGCATTTGCAGTGGCATTCAGGAAGGTTGTCAGCTGTTCATCGTTGGTTGAGTTGAGAAGGAACAGCCGGAATGCGGTATCAGTGTGAGTAACGTGTATCTTCTCCTTGTCCTTTGTGGTATTTATTGCAAGAGCATAGTCAACCACTTTCCCAGAGGATGAGTAGTTAGACACTGCATCTACGTAGGTAGGACCTTTGTAAAATGTGTTTTGTTCGACATAATCTTTCAATCGAGAGGTGGCTGTGTCGACGTTGACATTGTAGTCAAACAGCGACAGAGTATGGTCTTCCCAGATCTTAGCTCTCTTAGCTGCAATGGTACTCCAGCCTTTGGTAACAGAGTTGTTGGGATATAAGCCTTCGACCTTGGCCAAGTTGGAAATGGCGTAGAGAGCTGCTGGGACGAGTGCGCAGTTGACATCAAAGGGTATCCGTCCATTTGCAAGACCATAGTTTGAGTCGCGCCATTGACCAACCATCTCGCCATCCTTCAGCTGTATCAAGTTCTCCACCGATTGATCCTTCTCAAATGCAGCTGTGATATTCATAATCTTATGCGCGTTGATGTAACTCAAATTTCCCCATGTCAAATTCTTGTTTTCAACATCCACTTCACCAGCCTTTGTGCTCAACAACGGCTCAACCCGTTTCGGTTCAGCGGTGAAATACCGATCCATGAGAACTGGCAAAAAGAAATCGGTATCGATCATCGGGTAAGTGAAACCCGGCGCTGTAGAGTTTATGCCATTTTGCAGGTTTAACAACGTCGCATAATCACCAATGGTCTCTTCATGACAAACAGACCCATCAGTGCGGTTGATTCTCTCCAACACTGCACCAATGACAGCTTCTAAAGCAGAACTGTTTCCCCCACTGAGAACGGGTTCTAGTAAAAGGGCAGAGATCATGGTATCGCGACCAAAGTACGTCAGGAAACGCCAGCCGCCTGCGAGGAGCTTATCGGTGTATGAGAAGAAGGACAGAGACCGAACTTCTGATTCCTCCTTCTTGATAAGATCTTGTGACTGTTTGTTGAGAACTTGCTGAGGCGATAATTGCTTGAGCTGTGGGTAGTTGAACGATGCAGAGAAGCGATAAAAGCCAGCGCCAAAGGAGACGGTTTCCTTATGTATCTTCATACGGCTGTCTTTGTTCTCCCATGGCTCGAGTAGTAAGTTTGTCGTGGTTACATTGTCCAGCCATAATCGCGAGATCAGAACACCCCCGTTTTTGGATTGGGTGAAGTTCGTAGCATTCTGTATGATAGGGTTGAGAATGCTGCCGCCCTCAGTGAAATCTCGGATATTTCGGATACTGCCTAGGATGGCCAACGTGAGATTCGCTGACGTATTGAAGGAAAGAATACCCTCAACACCGACAAAAGAGTATTCTGAGTCCTTTTCTTTTCGGTTTAGTACACCAAGAGGAGCGCCGATAGTCGAATTGATCAACTCAACAGCCAACGTCCCATTCTTCTCATCTTGGGGTTGGAAGAATGTGCATATCCCGCTATTCCCCGCAGGCCACGCAACAATCAGCCTCGGTCCAATAATCGAAAGATTACTATCAGGAAGCGGACTAGTCACAACAACCTGCGCATCAGTATTACAATCAGAATAAAAGTAATTCTCATAAGGTGGATCGCTAAGCTGTTGGGTAATAACAGGACAAGATTCGCTGACCGCAAATCTAAAGTACAGCACCGCCAACAGGGCAGCTATCAAGGGCGTCATTGTTGCTGGTAGAGGGAGCAGAAAAGACCAGAACGTAGGAGGAGCCATTTCACTTAAGGTTAAATACAGAGAATGCGGGGTTGGAGCTAAGAAAAACAAGAATTTGAGGTCGTTGGGACCGTTTGTAGTTAAAGATGTTCTTAAAGTTTGGGGAAGAGGAGGAGTGTCGCGTCAGATGACGACACGCATGAGCATTGCAATGTCGGGGTCGCAATTTACATCCTCTTTGGGCGGAGTGAGGAGCAGGACCTCTACATGTACATATGGGAAGTTTCATGAAGAATCTAAACTTCAGACTTGATTACTTATCTTATTGCTTATTCTCAACTTTGTCAAACCAGATCAAGTCGTTGACAAGTGGTTCAAGATCTATGCCCATTCTTATAACCGCCCCATTCTCGACCACGAACTTAGTGATCAGAATCTCATCGCCGGTATCAAAAGCATCTCGCACATGCGCATCGTATATCTGATTGAAATTATGCTTGAGTCTGGTGGTGAAACCCAACGAACGGTCCGTCGCGTCGATGAACAGCTCGTCGTCTTTGACCTCTAGCTTCATGGTGTGATATCCGGGGTTCCGATAGTTGCCGGTATATGCATCAATGGGCAAATCCTTCGGTGCGATCTCTTCATCCGTATCATCCTTTCTGTCTTTTTCTCTTCGATGCTTCATCTTTTCGCCAGATTTCTCTAGCAGTTGATCCTTCGGCTTATTGATCTTGCCACCTATCGGCTGTTGCGAGGTGATGACTCGGTCTACCAACTCTCGAAATAGCTGTGCAGCCACCGAATTCACACCAGAGGTGTTTCCCATCACAACGGCCCCGAACTTAAACTCTGGCAAAAATACAAAGCGACTACCAAAGCCAGTGATATCGCCACTATGACCCAAGACAGCATGATCTCCTTGCCAGTAAAGATCCATGCCTGCAGTATAAAAGACACGGTCAGTGTTGGCCTTTCTCTGGGTCTTGTTAGGGCCACGTGAAGAACGCGGCTTGGTCAGACCTTGGTGGACAATATCACTGATTGGACCTTCGCGGTTGATCAATGCCTTCAGAAACTTGATGAAGTCGTTGGCGCTGGAAATAACAGAACCAGCACCTTGGCCTTCTGGACTATCGACAGCTTCGAACTCGCGATATGCTGTCGTTTTCTTGTCCCAGATGTGTCCTTTTGCGATACGATGTCCTCCGGCTCTGGCACTGGTGGGCTGAAGACTGGTTGAGGTCATGCCGAGGGGATCAAAGATGCGTTGCTGTAGGAATTCGCCAAATGTCTGGTTGGTCTTGACTTCTATTAGGTGCGTCAAAACGGTGTACATCATATTACAGTATATGTATCTTGAGCGTGGAGGAGCTGCGACTGCGAGATTACGTAGATTCCTAGTGACGGATTTGGCGTTGTCGGGCTCTGCTGCGCGCACTCCCATATACGAGTCATCGTGGCTTTCGCATTGTTAGTGGTGAATTGAGTCAGTGGACGAAAGTCTTACCCTGGCATGCCAGTTTGGTGTCCTAAAACATCATTTACCGTGACGGTCTTGGTATGCGCATCCTCCGACATGACAAAGTCCTGGGGCAGCAGATCAGACATTAGTGAGTCATATTGAACATCAGGAAAACTGCCGTCGTCAACCAAAAGAGCGATGGCTGCACCAGTGAGCGACTTTGAAGATGATGCGATGTCAAACAGGGTGTCTGCCGTGCATGGATCTTGAGCTCCAATTGAAGCGAAGCCAAAACCTGCCGATTTTATCTCATCGCCCTGAATAATTGCGATTGAAAGCCCAGGAACGCGGTTCTTTTGCATCAATGTCTCAACATGGTGATTGAAGTTTGGTGAATTGTACTGATCCATGTTTAATTGCTTCAGCTGAAGAATGTTGCAGCGCATCTATCACTATAAATGCCATGCATGGCTGGTGAGTCCTCCGGCGTAAGCATAAGCATGTATGGGTGCCTGGTGCGCCAAAATAAGTGCCGAAGATGCCGTGATACAGGGACTTGAGTCGCCAAGATTGTAGTTGCATTGCCAAGAACGCCATTGCCGACGCTGCGACGTCAATCCCATTTAGCCTCAGACACGCATCCTCAATCTTCCTGGTTTCAATCCGCCTTGACACGAGTATTCCCCTCCAATCCAACTCCCATCAAAAACGCAACTCGCACAGCACCCTGTCCCCACAAACTCCCCAAATTAACCCAATCCTCCCATCTCCACGCAGCAGGGTTCCAGAACACATTGGGGATCGCAGCCCAACTGCCGTACAAATGCAGCGCATCACAGATCAAAATCCCGATTAAGACCGTGCGCCAGACTTTGAGATCATTCGTGCGTCTGAGAAGAACTGCCTCGTTGAAGGCGAAGAGCGTATATGTCGCTGCCACTTGATCATAAACAACTTGATTGTCGGGTGCATACCTGGCGGTAGGTGTCATTGTGTTGAGGAACAATTCAGGCGAAAACCATAGAATAAAGGAGCCCATGAATGCCATGAAGGGCTCAAACCATAGGAACAGGAGGCGATAGGCGAATGGGATGTGAGTAAGCGTTGTTCTGGTCATGATGTCGATTGATGCGGTGAAGTTGAAGAGTTGAGAAGGACAGGGCAGGCTGGGTCTTAAATCCCCTGGACATAGGCTACTAACGCCCCGGATCAAACGGATCGCTTCAGCGACGCCATGTTACGCTCTGTCTTTTCAACTGCCGTATCAACTCCACCCGTTCAATACGCCTGGCGGATCCTTGAACCTGGCATTCCAAACCCATTCGTCTAGCTTTGAAAGGCGTATGCGAGGTTATCCCCGCTTACTGGCTGCATTTTTTAATAAACGTCCGACAGTCAATACGCCCCGGCAACATATTGAATAAGTATATCAAACTAACTCTAATGCCCGTGCCATTCTTGGGCTATTTCTGAACCGATCCCTCACCCCGTTTCAACGTCTCAGGAAACCTCCCAGTCTCCTCCAACTCCTCCCAAAACCACACCGTCTTGAACCTCCCATACCACTTCCTCAACCCCGCAAGATCCTCATCCTCCAGAATGAATTCGCCCCATCTAAGCTCCGTATGTCTCACAGTTGCACCCAGCATAACGTCAGCCATGCCTGGTCCTCCATCAGCAGCGGGGGTAAGCCACCCAGTTTTGGCAAGATTGTCAGCCGAGACATTCTGCAGCGTCTTGAAATATGATTCGAAGTCTCGGCGTGCACGATTTCCGACGTGTACGCTGCGTTCGGATTCGGGGATTTTCCAGAAGTCGGATAGGAAGGGCGCGTTGTACATGAGCCAGATTCGTCCGGCGTCGGTGGACTGGGTGATGTAGCTTAAGGCGTCTTGGGTGATGGCTCTATCAACGGGGCTGGTAGGCCACATTTGTCTGTATTTGTTCGATTCTTTTGCTGGGAAGATTTCTTCAAGGTAATTGATCATGCTCCATGAGTCGTAGATCCAGATTGCTTTGTGGCTTTGACTATCGAGACGCATCGCAGGAACCGTCACGCCCGCAGGTAACGGGTCTTCAGGATCTTCTGATACGAAGCCTTGACCATTAAAGTTAACTCGAACGGCTTTGAGATTGGCTTCGTTGGTTTTCCCATCATATAATTGCTCCACTGACGAGCAGAGACCCTTGGAAAGGAGATAGTAAGCAACACGTTTTGGAAAGGTGCCTTCAAACCATAGGAACAGCGTGTGCTTGGATTGAGAAGCCATGTTCAGTCTTAGAAGAAGACAACTAAGTGAAAATTTCGAGCAGTAGTAACAATGCCGCCCGTTTAGGGCCTTATATACCGAGATCACGGTACACTACGCCCAAGAAGGGCTACAGCTCTAAGTAGAAATCGCCGGGTGCTTTCCTTCTGTTTACTCATCATTTAGGCTTTCCTTCCATTATGGCCCACTATAAGTGACGTTGTGATTACTCGACAGTCAGATAGGATTGCTGACCATGGAGCTAGTTATACCCCAGAGCTTTATACTGGTATGTTGTCAACTGTTGAGATGATACTCTTACTCCTACAGCTTCCCCTACACCAATGATATCGTAGTCCATTCCGCTTTGCCAAAATGTGGCAGTAATCTGCATTCAACCATTCCACCCTTGAGTTTGTCTTTGATTGGGTTGACACCATCTCCGCTCGACTTGTTACCAACACTGTCATATTCATCACCAATCTCCTCGTCATCACTGCCTGCGACACTGGTTCTCTCGTCATCTTCCTCGTCGTCGGAAGACTCGAATCCCATTTCCTTATTCACACCCCTGCGGGAGAGATCAAGACAAAGAGACACCTGAGATGCTGCCAACTGCCCCAGGTTTGATTCAAATGCCTGTTCTTCATCCATGTCCGTTTGTTCAAGCTTGGAGATTTTACCAACATTAAGCCTTTCAATTGTGTTGCTGATAACGGGACTCATTTGAGAAGTTCGACAGCACATTTCCGCCCAAGAGCCGATCCTGTAAAACTCGCGATTGCCACTATCTTGAGACTCCTGAACTATAAGGCCATAAGCATGAGCTCCATTCCATGAAGGATCATAGCCATCCATGGTAAGCAATGTATGCTTATGCAGCCATAACGGAACAAAGAAGCATCGTAAAGATCGATCCAGTGGTTGGCTTAGCCTTATCTCGATCGATGATTCCTTCACACTTCTGTCACGATCTCCTAGTTGCAGGAACGGCACACTGGCAGAACAAAGCTGATCATCATACGGAGTCCAAAATGTGAACGTCTCCCCAACAGTATACGAGCTGTATAATTCAGATTCGTGGTTAGCTGCCTTGAAGTTCACTGGTATAAGAAGACATTTGATCTTCAAAATAGCACCAGCAAACGCAGCATATGGATCTCCCGCCGGTGGAAGGGTTGATCCGCACAATAACCCCAATGGCCTGTTAGAATCCGATTGGAACGAATTTAACGTTTTAGAGTCAAGTTCTGCCCGAAAAGAACCGTGTATGAAAGGCCTCGGATCGATTTTCCCTGGGAAATGGAACCACGACCATGAGGGAGCTGCCAAGGTTGGTTTTAATGGCCTTTCTACCTCTTCTTCCCCCAAACCGGTTTCCATGATTTGTCTTCTGCTCCTAAGAGGTCCCCAGTAGAGGTCTATCATCCAGAAATCAAGCCAGATACCGGCAAGGTAGGTATGTCCAGTCAGTCTAGCTATCTCCTGCGCAAGACCAGCTATAGCAACATGTCGATCCTCCTCAAATGTCAACTTGGATTTGCTGTAGTGTTGCACTATTTCCGGCCAATATCTACCCCATGGATCATTAGAGGCCAGAAGATATACCGACCTCCGTGCAGACACATGGTTTACGGACCCGGGGGCTACCTCACTCGCTACAAGAGGTCCGAACTTGTTTTCACCATCGCACTCCCAATATAGCTGTTCATTCCCCAGGTAGAGAATCCGTCTTGAAAGGCAGCGTTCCTGGAGGACCCAAGCTCTATCGTTGATGGTCGAGTTATTGACATTGGCCCAGATGTCAGCCCGATCTTCTGTGAAAGCATAATTCCCCGGAGCTGATACCGGGCCAGGGAATGAATCCGCCTGGTAGTCCAACTTCGGAGGCCGCAAAATAGTTCTTGGTCGGCACTTGACAAATAGAGAGCTTCCAGGCGTTTCCCAACAAATAGTCAATGTCAGTATGGCGTTTCGATAAACGTCCATCATAAGAGGAGCATCATGGAGGAAGTCGAGATTATCCTCGTCATCTTGAATGATGCATAATGAATCGATCCAGAGGTACTGAACAGACATTTTTCGGCAGATAGATATGATATCTTGGTAGGTCTGCGACAATACGCTATCCGGCTGAGGTGTGCTGTAGTCGTCATAATTTTCTCTCAAAAGCTTTGGTATGTCTGGAGTCCATCGATGAGAGAGCGCAACATATGGAACTCTTCCTTTAGTCTTGACAACACTCCACGTCTTAGAGTCGCCTTTACCGAGATCTAGTAGCCTAGTAGGCATCTGTGAGTGTTCAGAAGCAACTTCTCGCTGCTTGCAGTAGTCATGCTCCGTTTCGCAGACATTAATCCAACGACAGGCAATTTTGGCTGCCGAAGATGGCGTATGCTGAGCTAGGACGGGAGCTTTGCTTTCCACCTCTATATGAGACCATCAGTATTCCTTTCTTGTTGTAATTGAGAAGGATCACTTACCACGGTAGCACTTTTCCGTTGTTTTCCAAACGTTGATGCGAACGTTATGGAAATACGTTCTTCCTTTTGAGCATATCTCGAGAGTGTACTCCGCTGTCCTGGAGTCATACCAAATATACGTCATCCAAGAATAGAAGTTATTGATGGTTTCAATCTCAGGCGACGCGTTTGGTGACGACCGGATATACCGCCAGACTGTCCAACAAATTGGACAGTCACGATCGAGGGACTTTATCAAAGATTCCCAGGACTGGTGCATGATGCAGCGTATTTCCGAACGGTATACAAACTCTGCGTGGTTGAGCTTGAGCCAGATTGAGAGGGAGTTGCCATTGTAATCTTGAGTTGGAAAGTCATGCAACACCTGTTGGCAAATATTGCAGAGGCTCATGGTAGAAATCCCTTGTTGTTTTCTTTGACTCTCTGCCCTTGAAATGAGATTGATTATGGGTTTGGATGTACTAACATGAGCTTAGATGAGTTCGAGATATAATGCAATCTATGGTTTCGTCGGTGGTATTTTAAATATTTGCGGTGATCGATTAATATGTCCAGATTTAGTAATTTTCACCGTAATGCTTGGCGAACTGATGTTGATGTGTTGGCACCAGTAATTGACACATACCCCTGCCAAAGGCACTAATGATAGTTTCGGAAGCAATTTCCAACCTCTCAACTCATTCAATTTAAGGGAAACGACCGCATTCAATACTGAGAGGCAATAGTCGCGAGAATTCCAGACGAAGGGTAGATATAGATAGAGAAGACATATTGAATTAACAAGATCTTCTGAGTGGTTATGAATGCTCTCAAGAGGTTTCAGTGCCATGTCCTCGCGGCTTATACTTGTTTGGTCCTACGAAGATACGCAGCGACCTCGGGGACGAGAATCCCATCTGCAACTAGTTTATCTGCGGACTCCACGATCCATGTCTGGCAGTTTCTCTGATGGACCTTCTTTGGAGGAGCCTCCTTCAGGTCCCAAGTCAGTCATGCAATTTCAGACTAGATTGTATACGAGGCTTACATTTTGGCCTACGGCATTCAAAGTCTTCTCAGGGACTCTAACACTGCTCGCGCTCTCTTCAAAGCGGCAGGGGGGCATATTGTCGTTTCCATGAATAATCACTCTTTCATGTAGAAATGCGCCATCAATCCATTGCAATGGGACTCGACGCGAAGGTGGATCGGATTCAAGATTGTGGTTTCTTCGGATTTGCAGTTGAAAGCCGGTCCTCACGTCACCAATAGCCTCGAGAACCATGCCAACAGACGAGTCGCTGTTCGATCGCACAAAATATGCCCAGTGGTCGTTGAATGGAGCGCCATTATGTGTAATCAGCTCAAGTAGTAAGCCTCCTTGGGGGCCATTTTCAGTTACATAAGGTGGCGAAAGAGGTGACATGGCGGACGCGCCAGGAGTTCGAAATGACGGTGGAGGCGGTGGAGGAGGAACTCCCTCAGTGTAAGAGATAGTCATCTTGGCAAGATTATCGACTGAATTAACGCAAGTCTGCAAGTGTAGTGATGGAATTGTCTCAATTATGAGAAGAGAGAGAAGGCGGTGAGGGATGAAATATAAGCTCTTGGTTCCCCAAACCATTGGTCTGTTGGTTCTGTTACAGTTGCCTGGGCGAATGTGCCACGATACTATAACAAGGTTGCATGGTGACACATGATTCGCTCAATCCCAACTGTCTTTGGTTACTTATCACGGGATTAGTTCAAGATTCCAGCTAAGAAAGTGAATAAATATCACGTCGCCATTTTCTTTATCGCGATTTGAAGGCATCCGAGTGTTATCCGCTTTGCCTGAAAGCAAGTCAACCGAGAACTGATGGTGGTCTGGCATTGCGCAGTCTCACAATTCCCATGTTTTCAGACTACCGTGATAGTACTGGGAGTAGATAAAAAAGATTTGATATCAGATATTAGATATTGAAAGACGCGTTAACGACCTTCCCAACTTGGTCGGAACGTAAGTTGACGCGTCTTGATGACAAATGGCTCACGTGCCAATGTACGCGTTAGGATGCACCTTGATGAAACAAGCTCATTCCTCAGCTCAGCGTCATCAACATCATCATCAAATATGGATAAACAATCCCTCAATCCGCCCGAATGGGCCGAACCAAGAGTCAAATCCCGCATTAGCAAATGGAAGCTCTTCGGCGTGGGAATTCTTACCATCGCAGCTCTCCATTGGCTGACTCCCCACGTCCACTGCTCTCATCATCGCCATCGCCCTCATCACGCGACCTACGCAGGCGAAAACCTCGAATGGAAGCCGTGTGGCGAAATTAGCAACCGTACTGTTGAATGCAGCAAGATCGACGTGCCGATTGATCAGTTCCATCCTGATGCTAGCAACAAGACTTTCAACGTACCCATCATTCGCATGCGTGGCAAGGATGGAAGTCCCAACCTTCTACTCAATCCTGGTGGTCCTGGTGGCAGTGGATTTGAGTTTCTTCACCGCAGGGGAGAGCAGTTGAGCACCATCGTCGGCGACGGATTCCATCTTGTATCGTTTGATCCTCGTGGTATCAATTCCTCTTCACCACAAGCTTCATGTTATCCTACCAAAAAGGCACGTGAACTTGGGTCGGTCCATACTGTAGATATCGTCAAGGATGGCGCCGAGATATACGCATGGACGCACAACTACGTTAGGGCATGTGAGGATACCATGGCCGAACATGGAAAATACATCAATACTCCTCAAACAGCTGCCGATATGAACAGCATTCTTGATGCTCTTGGGCAGAAGGATATGTACTACTGGGGATTCAGCTATGGAACCCTTCTTGGTCAGACCTATGCTACTCTTTTCCCTGAGAGATCGCACCGAGTCATCATCGACGGAGTCGTCAACCAATTCCTCTGGTACGAGGCACGCTTCGACGGAGAAGATCTTACCGATACCGAGAATGTCATGGATGGCCTCTTCAAAGAGTGCATCAAGTCCGGCGATGCATGCCCACTCTCATCCATCGCCAAGTCTTGGGAAGGCCTCAAGGAAAAATTCATGTCTTTTGTCGGTGATCTGAAGGAACAGCCCATGAACGTGTACGTCAACAACAGCGTCTACGGACTTCTGGACTACCAAAAGATCTGGTACGGAGCGCTGTTCCCAGTCCTGTATAAGCCAGAGAGATGGCTCGGTTTCACCCAGACGATGGAGCAACTTCTGAACGGAAATGCGACTCAAGCCCTCATGGATTACGGTCTAGACGGCGACGGTGCAGGCGAAGGCGATGCGCTTTACACCGTTTCCTTGAATGATGGTGCCTCTGGTCCTCGCCACTGGCCACAAGACCTTGATGGTCTGCTGGACATCGTCATGCCAACCTTCAACAGGAGCATTTTCGCCCCAGATGACCTTATCTACCTCTTCGCAAAGCAACAATGGCGTATTCCCAAAACACACAACTACGTCCCAAAATACGGCGTGAAAACAGCCCATCCTCTTCTCATCCTCACCACAACTTACGACCCTGTCTGCCCTCTTGTCTCCGCAAGGACAGCACTGGCAGCATTCGAAGGCTCAAAGCTTGTTGAAGTCAAGGGATACGGACATTGCTCTGTTGCAGCTCCGTCCCTGTGCCTTGCTAAACGTGTTCGAGGATTTCTGTACAATGGAACCTTGCCCAATGAGGACATGACGCAATGTGAGGTTGATGGACCTTACTTCAAGCCGAATGATACGGCTAGCGTGATGGGCTTTGATCCTGAGGATGAGGCGATCCATCTTGCGCAGGTTGATCTGGCGAGGGATCCTGACTGGCCTCGACGTTTCCGACTGTGAAATCGCAGGCAGGTGGGTTGAAGAATAATCAGCACTAAGGTAAGAGTTAGGTAAAGCTATCCTAAAGATTAGGATAACTTACCTAAAAATCAGGATAGTTTACCTCAAGTCTTAAGCTCTTGGTGTACGTATCATTTTCTGACCTGCCTGTTTCGTTATTTTTGCAAATCATGTTTATCGTTAATACCTCATAGTACTGTAGCCTTGTGTAGCTGTATTCCTACGTGTCGTTGCCACGAAACTGTCTCTTTATTATGACGTCAGTGCAGAATTTTGGAGTCGGGTCCGTGCATCGAGTCTTGTGTGCAGGGTAGTTGGATACTGGATCGTCAATTCTTTACGACATCCAAGGCGTGGCATTATAGCACAGAATATAGCCTTTATTCATGGTGAAGGACAATTGAGAGATTTCTTATGTCCTAAATCTCACTGAGATATTATGAAAGCAACCCTGGGTGTCTGTGGTAGGTAGCCAATGAACGCCATAATCGATCTTGGTTCCGACGAAGCTAAAATCAACATTAAGAAAAGACCAGGAAAGCAAACTGTTATTGACTTTCCGCAATGGGATTTTGTAAAATCTCAGATAAACACCAAAAAGAATAGGTGAAGTTAGGTCTATTATTGGGAGTACGTTTTGGCAAGAAAGATTCTTTTGATCTATATAACTCTCCGTAATACGTTCTTAGACTGTAATACGAGACGACTTTATATCGATTATAACAGGTCGCGTGGCCCAATGGCAAGGCGTCTGACTACGAATCAGAAGATTCTGGGTTCGATCCCCAGCGTGATCATTCTTTTTGCCCTTTCACACACAGCGCAGTAATCTCATATCTTTTTGCCAGTCCTATTATCGTCATTCTGCTATCCTCCATGTAACACCAAGTGGTCTCGTGTCCTGCGGGCGTAAACCTCGCTAACTGAAACCTTCCCACGTCTTGTCTTGCTAAATCAGGAATCTCGTGTATTTATCCCTTGTAACTGAAGACATCAACCCTAGCACACCTTATTTTAGTCCCCGACGGCCCGTCTGCTACCTCAACGGTCGATCGGCATCACACGTCATTGATGGTTACCTTATCTGTTGAACTAGGCTCAGGGGTACAGGAACAGAAAACGCATGGGGAAAAGCTTAAATGGCATGTTTGGACGATCTCAATAGTGGAAATACATGGCACAAAGGAGCATAGTCTCATGCCAAGAGAACTTAGTATGGTAGTTAACTTTATTGAGTTACAGTGAAAGCTGGCAGATGTCACTGAATGCAAGATGGACGATGCTTTCCCCAAATAGTTTTATTGTGATTTTCCTGCTTTTTTTGTGCTTTACTATAGTTTTATCCTCCCTTCCCAATATACACCCCTATCTAACCAAGTTCACAAGCCTGATAGCGACCTCCTCTGTATGTTGTAGAAATTTAAAGAAAGGACATGACACAGTTACCCAAGTTGTTCATCTTCTGAGGGTAGGGGCAGTTAATACAAGAGGCGGTCCAAGTAGCGCCACTAGCTACGGCATCAGCGCCAGCTTCGCAACTGAATGCGCTCACACACATGGCGCCCATCTTGGCTAAGGCGCCAGGATTTTTACCAAAGGTACCCTCAGCGTTAGGGCAGATGAGGACTCCGTTTCTACGCTCCTGTTGGCGAGGAGCGAGGCCTGGGAAGGCAGAGGCAGTGGCCAGCATGGCGATGAGCATGGTTGAAGGGGAAAACTGCATTTTGGACTATTTCTTGTTAGAATAAAGAGAGATAAATGTGATATTGGAACACTCGACCTTTGGTAAGTTGAAAAGGTAGTGGAAGGTTTTGTGAGAGTAAAGACTGTGTCACCTTGATCGATCTCAGATCAGATAAAGGTACAAAGAAGAACTAGAAGATGAAAGAGCTAGATAAACTGTTTTGATTTTGGTGTTTGATGCTTGGAGATGTCTCTGGGTGCGATATGCTTGACTTATATAGCCATTCTTCCCCTTTCTGTGATAAGAAAGAAATGCCGAACATGATACCGAGCGATTAGAAATCTTGTGAACTTGCTTCGCCACCTCCTACAGTAAACTATCATGAGATGGTCATGCCAGGATGTTCTATCTCTTACAATTTGACATCGATCGTCTCAGTTCAAATTGATTCCAAAGCAAATCCTAGCTATAGAACAAAGTTGGATTGATATTTGGACTTTGATCGCAGGGATTTCGGGCGAAGACATCGGATCGCGATTGTAATTAGAGACTTGTGTTGGCGAGGATTCACTGCCTAGTTGACTATAGTATGCGTTTCCAACCTACAGCGGCAAAAATCATTGCTGTCAAAGTCATCGAGAAAACAAGCAATCTGTACCGAAGTGATATTGACCCCTGCATATGTCAAACAACATGCTTTCGGATTGACCGGTAGAGATCGCCCAGCTTGAGTGGGTTCCTCGTATTCTTCCCCATATATCGACGCAAACATCCTCAACAACGAATAACTCTATTTAGGATTAGAGTTTGGCATTGAAACGCTGGGGTTCAGCATATCTTGCATAAATTATAAAACTTTAAGCTTGTTTTGTTAGTGGGAGTTCTTTCCAGGATAGTCAACTCGTATTGGTAGTGATTACTATCTTGGTCTTCTATAGCCCTGCCTAACATGTATGTTTGAAGTAAAGATTGCCCCTAGTCAAGATTGACTCTCTTGATTACTCGAATCGTGATTCGACAATTCAACATTAAGATTCGTTTTGAATTTATCCCTACGAAGTTTGTAGTTAAGCTCCTTCCAGTTTCAGCTGTATGCTACGTCATCCTGCGATTTCTGTTTCTAAGTACGAGACGACTATATACCGTCATCAGCCTCAACTCTGTACACATGTCAGTGCCGAGCCATTTACCGGTTCACGGATTCTTCGAGAAGCCCGCAGAGAAGGTTTGGACGAAACATCAAACGAGGCTTCCTTCCTAATTCAGCTTTGTGCTTCAGAATAAACTCATCTTGGCATATGATGATCGTCTGATTCACGATTATTGATGATCGTAATCACAACACCGCTCGTTTGAAGTATCGCGAGATTTTGTCAATGCCGAAGACCTGCGAAAATCCTCTCTAAGTGCCGAGGAAGACTTCCTGCGTAGGAACTGTAGCATCGAGATTCCAAGGCCGATACCATGATCATTGTCTCGAGGGATCATGAGTGGTGTTGATTTCGATCGAAGGAGACGCGTAACCCTCAGGTGAGGCGACATGCTAATGGTGTCTCGGAATATTCAAGTATACTCCTGAGTTCTATATAAACTAGATGGCCTGGCCTTTAACTCTGCCTCTCGTCTTCTCGTCATCACTCACCATTCCATCATATCTTCTTTCACTTATTCTATCCAAGACAATCATACCACTCTCAACATTCAAAATGCTCGTCTCCAAGATCATCTGCTGGGCCTTTGCCATCGACACCGCCACTGCACTCCTCTCAACCAAGGATATTGCCTCCAAGTTCGGTATCCCAGAGGGTGATATCAAGGAAATCCTATCTGCCCCCGACGTTTCCAAGATCAACGTCGACAAATGGGCAGACTTTCTCGATGTCGAACTCAAAGACGTCAAGTCTTGGCCTGAGTCCGACAAAGTCGCGGCTCTTCAAGATGTCAAGAAGAACCTCAAAGTCTACATGGGTTCTGAAGGCAAGCTTGAAAAGCGTCAGCAAGTCGACCGTGAGGCGAACCGCAAGAAACTGCAGGCGGACATTGACAGCAGGATCCGTATCTACCGCAGTCAGCATGATGATGACCATAGACGCAGACTTGGTGGTTGCCCCAGTACTCGCTGCGGTGTCTGCGGTGCAGGTCTGACTGTTGCTTATGTTGCTGCTCTTACTGCCTGTGGCGCCGCTGCTGCAACTGAGGAGGCTATCCTTCTGGGAGCCCTTACTCCTGTGGCTGTTGTTCAGCTTGCTGCTTGTGTTTCTGCGGCTCATGCTACCTATGTTGGTGGCTGGACTTTCTGCCTTGGTATGAAGGACTAAGGCCTTCCGCCTTTATGAATAAACAGCCATGGCTGCAGGTTGGCCTATACTGTTCCACAACAACAACGACAGGGATTTAAGAGCTATCCATGCTAGACAACTTAGTGGCGGGAGCAACCAGATTTGATTATCTTCCAGAAAGATGGGGTTGGTGGGGGATAAGAGAAGAGGAGATTGGTGGTGATTTTCGATTTCTTTACTTTTCCTTCTATGTTTTCTTTTTACGAGTGTCTATGTATCTATTTCTGTGCCTTTGCTATGTTATCCAGTCGTTACCGTATTGTAGATATGACGAAATACTGCTTGTTGAAAAAATATTGATGCCTGTTTTATGAGAACGTGCCAGTGAAGTGCAGCTTTCCAAGAAAACACTGAGAGAAGATGAGACTCAGCTACTGAATGGGAGTGAAATAGACACTAAAAGATCAATTATTATAGTACTAGAGGGTTTGAGAGCCCTTCTGACAAAAGGTTCCATAGTCCTTCAGTTTGACAACTGGGAGGCTACCTTGACCAATCCACCTATAATACCCATCGCTGTGACATCTCCACCGGCCCCTGCGCCTTGCAGCATAAGTGGTTTGGGATATCGCTTGGTATGGAAACCAATGATGTTATCGCTGCCACTAACTCCAGCAAAAGGATGAGTCTTATCGTAGAACTCCATGCCCACATTAACTTTGCCAGTTCGCAAGTCAATGCTTCCAACATATCTGGGAACCTTGCCCTGCGCTTCGCCCTGTGCTTTTAGCTCCTCCATCTGTGAGTCAAACTCCGGTAAGCGTGTAAGGAACTGATCAGCGCTGTTTAAAGAAACCAGGTCTTTGGGTACAAGACTTTGGATTGGGACAGATGCAGCTGAGTCCACGGGTAGTCCGACCAAGCGTGCAAAGATGATCAATTTGCGAGCGACGTCCATTCCGTTAAGGTCATCACGAGGATCCGGTTCTGTGAAACCAAGCTCTTTGGCCTGTTTCACGGCGTTGGACCATGAGACCCCTGTGCCACTGACCGGCGCGAATGAGCTGAAGATAGATGTCATTGTCCCACTCAATACGCCTTCAATTCTCATGATCTCATCTCCAGCTTCCAAGAGATCCTTGAGCATCTTGATCATGGGAAGACCCGCTCCGACCGATGACTCGATATAGACTTTGGCGTCAGATGTCGCCTCAGCAGCAAAGATGTCTTGCCAAAGTTGGTATGAGCCCGCAAATGCTTTTTTGCTAGGGGTGACGATACTGATATTGCGTCGCAAGATTTCTGGGTAAGCATCAGCGATGTCTTGAGTTCCTGTGTTGTCAATCAGGATGGCCTTGTTTGGTGAATTTGCCAGCTGGTCCAACAGGTCTTTCAGTCCCAAATACGGCTGCTCGCTCACTTTGAGTCTCTCAACGACCGTGTCAACATCCAGAGCACCGTCGAAGTTGTAAACCGCTTTCGAACTACTAGATATGAATACGAGGCTCATTGATTTGGTATTAGGTTGTGACGTGAGCCATTGAAGCTGAGGCAGTAGACTTTTAGTGACTCCTCCCACTCCTGAAACACATATCAGTATATTTCTCTAACATGTTAAGCCGCTTGGTTTTTACCTAAGATGGCGATGTTGAATTTTGTAGGTGACATGTTGTGGAGTTTAGTTGAGACCACTTGATAGTTGGCTATTTTATGACTTCTAAAATCGCACGATTAAATACGCCTTGGAGGATTGGATGAGAACACCAGTGTAATGCATTGCAGGCTAGCGTTATATACCAACATATTTGATCTCATAAGCACCCCACTGCCCTGATGGAAGGTTGCAGTCTCATTTTTCCATACGAAAAAGATGCCTACAGAAGACATTTCAAAGACAACATCCAATCATATGGAAGATATAGCGAAAGGCTTTACCACTTTCGGGCGGTGAGCTGACAAATCGACCGAGGTTCATTGTCATGATAGGTTCTAAAGTGACATCTAGTCAGCAAACTAACCTTGAAGTGGCAGGTCTATCGGAGTTCGCGTCTGACCAGTTGACAAACCGGATTGAGAATGCTGAATAGACAACTGCATACGCTGAAAGTAGTAAATCGAGAATTTATCCGATACTGATCAATTGTATTGCTCAGCGCCAAGGATGCAGTTTCAACTACAGCCCCCGTGAAAAAGAAGTATATTTAAATAGCATTCTAAACAGGACTGTCCCCTCTGACCATAACAACAGTGTCAGAGCGACAAAAGCCTTGTAATTTGGTGTGTCCTCTCTGGACTGTCCCTTTTAGATCTCTTTCGCTCTGTGGTTGTTGTAGATGGCTCGAGCAAGACGAGCTTATATAGAAAGCCAACTTGAGTTATCTCCTTCTTACTAAGATTAGTAGTTATGTGCCATCGAGCTGTTGGGCGGTCTTCTTTCTCATGGTTATCGAGCTAGTGAGGGCTATTTTGTTAACTGCAGGATGTTCGTGTAATACGGATTCCAGTCATTATCGCTGTTGAGGGTTTGGAACGTCACTAGAATAGACACACGGTCACAGTTAGTGAGTTTTCAGAACGAAGTAGAGGGTTAAATGCGGTGGTTTCATTATGGAAGGGCTTCTAGTTTCGAGAGGTGTCAGGATCATAGCAAAGTTCTAATGGCAGACTATAGACACGGCGCCTAGGGGCTTCCAAAAGATAGTCAATGGCAAACCATTTCCATCCCCATGGTTGTCTCATAAAGAGGCTCTAGAGAAGCTATAGACTGTCAACATATTACCTGGTTTAGGAAGAAAGAGATGCCCTACCGTGGAAGCGTAAGAGGATGGTTGCATGGCCAATGTTGGGTTGGAGAACTCGATCTTTGATAATTAGAAATACCTATGAGATACATGATACAACTTACAGGCCTTCCGTAATCTCTCGTGAGTATCATAGCGAACTCAGATTCATGGGAAGTAAACCCATCGCGTTGCAGCAAAGAGACAATTTTGATGATCTTATGTGATACCACCGGTGTTTCACAAACCCTCCTGGAATCGATACCCTGAATTAAGTCTGGAATCGTCAGTGAATTATCATATATATTACTCGCATAAGTGGTGAAGTCATTTTCCGTCAAATTGTAAGACCGGGACACGCGGAAAGGCAATTGAGAGTAATGCGGCTATACCGCTGACTTAAGCGCTTGTAAAAGTTGATTCAACAACTCAAATTACTCAACTGCTCTCATCATCTTCACTCAATAGTAATCGGAACTCGGCAGCTCGCTCGGACTCGGTAGCGTAACGTCGCAGATTATAACCGCATTGGTCAAAATAAACGATAACATTCCACGCCCTAGGGCCGGCAGATCTTGCAGCGATAATCTTACATGTGGGGATATGCTGCCATGAGCCGGGCTCGGCGATCTTGAGCCATTATTATTGGATATGGAATACGCCGGAGGTTAGATCAAAACTATGCAATCTCGCTGATGACGATGGTATTCTAAAAGAAAAACGGCATTATATCCGTAGTGCTTACCAGCCCTATGGAGCTCTACCTTGCGACTGTTGTCACGCGCGAAGACGTACACTCATTTGGGGGCAAGTTTGGGGACCATATAATCATCCATTTTAATAATAGAAGCTGTAAAGGCTATAAGAATGGAATACCCCCGCTCTTTGGAATGATTGAAAACCAGAATATTTGAGAATAATCACTATCAATCATGGCTTCTTTTAAATCACCGATGTCAGTGCTTGAAGAGAGCACCAAAAAATATTCAGACTTGGCTCTATTCAAGATTGCCCAGCCGTCACCAGAAGGAGCCAAGTTCAAGGATATCACGTACCTCCAGTTCCAAAAGGATGTTGAACTTACTGGCAAATATTGGAAGGATCACCTTTCCAGGATGGGAGTCAAAGACAGAGCAGTTATTGGTGTCTGGTAAGCTATTAGACCTTTCTATGAGACGCTTGCTGATTTATTGTTAGGTTGAAGGGCTATGCTTACCGCGATGTTGTCCATATCTACGGTCTTCAGTGGGCTGGATACATCCCTCAAACTATTTCCCTTAGAATGACTGACCCCACTGTTATTTATGAGCTTTTGGCTGAGTCCAAGGCCGCAGCTATGATCCATGAGCCAGACGAAGCTGACAGAGTTCAAAACAGCCCACTGCCGGCATTCCCTGCCGACGGCATCCCATCAGGAGAACATCTCCAACAAATGCCGGCTGTAACTGCTTATAAACCCATTAATGCCGAGGATGTCCTCATGATCGCGCATACATCTGGATCAATCTCTGGAAGACCGAAATTGGTGCCACTCAACGCAAAATGGATCAATCATTCAATTGGACAGTCTGCAGAGTACGGACGAAGGAGTAACATGTCAAGGGATCGCATGACCCAATTACAAATGTAAGTCAAGCCGCATTCTTCCAGCGCCCTCACTATGCTAATAAGTCTATAGCGGAAGCTTCTGCCACATGGCTGCGACTATGCTTACTTGGCTCGCTATACGAGAAGGATCTTGCTATATCATCTCAAGCACATTCCCAGCCCCCATTACCGAGATACATCAAGCGCTTGATGAACAAGGTCTATCAAACATAGCCATGTTTCCCGCTATGTTGACCACCCTCATTCAGGCAGCACGCAAAGACCCATCGCTGCTAGTTTCTCTTAAGAAGGTAGATAGTTGTGGCTCAGGTGGCCTTGACCCCTCTCGCGATGAATTCGAGTGGGCAAAGAGTCATGGCATCCACATGATAAATGTCTTTGGGTCTACAGAGCTTGGGATGCCAATGACTACGGACTCGACGGCGGACAACGACTACCTTATACCTATGCCAGGCGACAAGCATGAGTACATCCCAATAGGCGCCAAGTTAGACACTGGTGAGGAGTTACTCGAGATGGTTGTACCCCCGGAATCACCCAACTGCCCGGCTCCTCACCTTCGATCTGCGGATGGCAAGTTCCATACCGGAGACTTATTTATCGAGCCTCATCCTGGAAAGTTCATTTGTAAGGGACGCAACGACAACTGGATCAAGATGCAGAGTGCGTTCCGATGCGACACTACTTCCATTGAAGCCAACGTTATGGAGACTTGTGCCGACGATCTTGTGGGCGCTGTGGTTGTGGTCGGGGCCTCACGACCTTGTCCAACGATAGTTGTCGAGGCAAAGGATGAGGCGGCAAGTACCTTTGGTCAGGGAGATAAGTTGAAAGGAGAGATTTTGAGGAGGATCACTCCTTTCCATGAGAGGAGGTATATGCACGAACGTATTGATGATATTCGGTACATACTCGTTGTTCCACAGGGAACGCTTCCTCGAACGGCTACCAAAGGCAATGTTAGGAGACAGGAGGTTGAGAAGGGTTTCAAGACTGTGCTGGATGGATTGTACGTGTAGTAGCCTTCGATACTGAAATAAAACCGTCGTTACTATAATGCTACTTTTCAAATTGTTTGATTTTCTCACTGTATCTGATCTGCGAATAGAACCGGTCGCTTGGCAGAAGATCTTGCTTCAGATATCCCTGTCTTTGACAAATTTCCCGTGAGCATAGCCGAAAATGGTTAGTTATCGTGGTCTGACATGGCGCGCCTAATTCTTTCTCACTGTCGCTATGCGCCTATTTCCAAGGTTCGGGAGGAGAATCCTTCAACTCGTGTGTTTGGTAATATTATGTTATTTGTGTTCTGGCGGTGAGTCGACCTGCCAAACAAGTTTGGTCTAAAGTTAGACGCCGTCTTAACGCCGATAAGGTAGGGCTGTTCATCAGTTGGCACATTTAACTGGTCGGTTCGCTCAAGGACTGTCTAAACGCCGAAATTGACATCTTGGCAACCAATGTATCCAGGAAAACTCCGAAAACATAATGGGTAGGCCGGCATCATAAGATTGGCGAACGTGATTCAATAGCTTCCGGCTGACAAGCCTCCGGTCGACTGGCCGCAATGCTATTGGCCTATATACGCGGCAGTCTCAGGGTGTTCCGGCAGGTCAACCCCGGCACATTTTATATGTGTCGCAGAAAGTCGGTTGTAAAGAATTACAAAAATGGAGCTGGGGACAACTTGACTGGGCAAGATCAGCATCCTGTGGGAAAGGTCTCGAAGAATGTTAGGTTTATGACTGACAGTCTCGCTAATAGAGCCTCGCTATTCGTTCTTTTGTCTCGCGAATCGCGGATGCCTACAATCTTAATCTGGCTCGCCGCAGATATTACATCAACACAGTCAGCTTTGAACAGCTTATTCGGTTGCTTGGCATTGCCTGCCGAATGGAGTAACTACCGAAGCTGAGGCAGATCTCAAGATGGTCCAGAAGGTAGATGCTTTTATATATCGAAAATGAAAAATGGTGCTTGTCGCTTCACGTAGGGTTCAATATAAGGTTGATATGATGATGTACTAACCAGTTTGGGCCGAATATGCGTGAAATTCTCAAATCAAATTGTAGAGTTTGCAATTGAGGTCAGCATGACATGGGTCCCTCATTGGAAGAGGCCCACTGCCGCGGATTTGTCCATGGTCATCATGTCTGCTTACTCCGCCACTCGAGTCTGTGCGACTGCGACACTTCTTATGTTTCTATCCGGTTCATAATCATCCAAATCGAACCTATAAGTCCACTACAAATCCGAACAACTCTCGGGACAATCCAAATCTGTTTTACGTAAACTCCAATATGTCTCAGTCAAAGAGCCCGAACTACCTTGGTGCTATGTCCACTGACGCTAGCAAAGTAAGTCGGACTTGTTACGTTAGTGATCCGGGACTGACGAGTTCAGAGTCGAAGAGAGAGAAATAGAGAAGCACAGCAGCAGTTTCGAAAGAGACGACAGGCTGCTGAAGCGGCGAGAATGCAGCGACTTAAGCGACTGGAGGGGGTGATTGAGAGGATGAGCACCGTGATTGTGGACTTTGCGGATAAGATGTTAGAGGAAGATGTCTTGAGGCAATATCCTCATTTGACAGCGGATGTTCAGGAGGTCATTACGCAAGTTCTCGCGTTGGCCAATGAGGCTGGAGATCCGGAGGAGACAAGTTCAGTTGGAAGACTTGAGGGGATGTCGCCGAGTTTCAGGGACGAATCCGCAAAAGAGAGAGATTCCGTGCTCCCAGAAAGCCCTTTCGTTCCTCAAACTATTCAACCCGAGACTCCCATGATGTTGGATCAGCAGGATACTATGTACATGAACCATCCATCCCCAAATTATGGACAGGTCATTCCATATCCTACCATGCAAGATCCAACATCCTCCTCTCAAGTCTCCCATCTCCAACCCTCTGCAATCCCTCAATCTCTCGGCCCCATAACGTGGAACTCCTCAAAGCCACTCTCACCCACGTCGTTCACATACAGACTCACTCAGTCGTGCTTCAACGTGGGTTACCTCCTCCTTAGCAAGTCCCCCAGCTCACTTATTCCTTTATCAGACGAAGTTCGCATGTTTGGGTCCTCCCTACGATTAACCGAGCGCGATGAAATGATCCTCAAGATAAAATGGCTTCTCGGCCCCGGAAAGATCGAATACCAAAACGCTGCGGCACTTCCCTGGGGTGGAAGATGGTGGGACCAGGAGTTTACGGGAACGGACCTCTTGAGCGCTACTGACAAGGCTGATAACTCTGCTATGCAGTTTTGTAGTGTTGTTGGAGTTGAGAGACAGCTTGCGGCGTTGGGAGCTAATATTGTGGGGAAGGATACGCTTGAGTTGGACATTGGGAATCCGATGGACCATGAAGATCCGAAAGAACTTCAACCAGAGAGTTGGAGCTTTGTTAATATCTTTCCACCCGAAGTTCTACGGCCGAAAACGAAAGCATTACCCATACGAGTCAGATTGAGTTTGCTGGTAGAGAATTTGGCCAAGATATGTGTTTGTTTGATGAATGGGCCCGGATTCCCGAGGCAGAAGCTTAGAGGCGCGATTATGGACTCAATGATTAGTGATGAAGGAAGAGCTTCTCCAGATTGGATTTGTGTGTAGGGGTATTACGTTCAGGATGATAATAATCTTTCTAAAGTGGTCGCTAGGTTTTGGAGGAAAGGCATATAATACTCAGCAGACATTTTAGAAAGAATGAAGAAGGTACTCTATAACCTGAAGCCTAATAACCAAATCCATCCAAGACCTGCAGGGCATGGTGTTTTATATCAGGTGCTGCCGTCTAGGTGGACTCGGGGGCTATTTCGTGAGCTGGCCCGGTCAGATAGTCAGCTTGGCGTGGAAGCATGACACAATGAACATGACCCGGGATAAAGTACGTAAACAAGCCTTTATCAATTGAGTGAAGCGGAGGCCATCTTGTAGTATCTAGTATCGCGAATGACTAAGACCTCCCGATACGTCAATCCAAGCGAGGGCCCAACCAGTACTTAGGCAAATGTCGCATGACTATAGCATTCACTCACTTCCTTTATATCCAACTTGATATAACGTCTCAGTATAGTCTTTAAAATTGGGTTGGAAGACTTCATATGTACAAGATATGGAATGTGCGATCTAACCGACATCCATTCCCCTTACACCTTTTTAACACTTCAAGCTATACACTTCAAGCATTAACCAGAAAGCTTACCCTTCAACTTCCAGTAAACATTGTAGTTAAATCCCTGCGCATCATAGAAAGGACTAAGCTCAATCGACTTGCCATCAGCTGTAGCTCCAAACTTCAGACCATCGTTACTCTTTCGCTTAACAGTCGACAGATCGATAGTGGGCATGGAGTTCAAAGAGGAATCACCGTAGTTACCCGCGAGAATAACGGGACCGAATGCAACAGCAGCGACGTTGGAGTCATCGTTGGCGGCCACTGTTCTCAGGCTCATGGGGAATTGAAGGGTGACTGTATCTCCAGAATTCCACTTTCTCTTGACAAGAGCGTATTTTCCGGATTGGATATCGACATTGACTGCTTGGCCGTTCACCTTGATGGAAGCCTTTGAAGTCCAAGATGGGATTCGGACAGCCAGAGTCCATTCGCTAGCCTCGCCGTCAAGCTTAAGAGTAGTTGTATCGCTTTGAGGGAATTGGGTGGTTTGAGTAATAGAGACCTTGCGCTGAGACCAGTTGAGCTTCGAAGGTGTGAACAAATTGACGTATAGCGTATCCTGGGTATGGAAGTAGATTGAGTCCATAAGCTTCGTGTTGGTCTCAATTCCAGATCCTTGACAGCACCAGAACGAGTCGTAGTCAGTACTCCAAGTACCGCCGCCCCAAGCCGGACCAACTCCTCGTCGACCACCGGGGTTAAGTGGGGTGAAATACGTAACATGACCATGAGAGTTCTGAGGGTTCTGTTGTCCAAGAAGATGGTTCATCAAAGCATTCTCATAAAAGTCAAAGTATGATGCATCACTGGGGTTCAAAGCCCAGAGCTCACGAGTCAGCTTGAGCATATTATATGTGTTGCAAGCTTCACATGTATCTTTGGTGAGATACTTGGCAATAGCATTGGGTTCTCTGAAATGCTCGGCCTGGCTGTTTCCACCAATGGCGTAGGTGTGTTTGTGGACTGTCATATCCCATGCGTTGCGACCAATATCAAGGTACTTTTTATCGCCTGAGACCTTGTACTCACGAAGTGCACCGATCCACTTTGGGACTTGAGTGTTGGCGTGCAGGCCGGAGAGTCTGTCGGTGTTTTGCTGAAGAGGATCGAAGATGGCGGCGTGATCGAAGCGTTGAGCGACCTTCAGCCACTTTGCATCTTTGGTGTAGTATGCAATATCGGCGAGAACTTCGTTCATACCTCCGAACTCAGTTTGCATCATATTTTGCATCTGGCTGTAGCTCAACTTTCCAGTACGGGTATCAACCCAACTTGCTAGTTTAAGCATAACATCCTTAGCATCATTACCGCCAACATGACGATAGACGTCAAGAAGGCCAGCAAGGGTCTTGTGAATAGCGTAGTAAGGAACATTGCCGTTGCTCAAGGTCCTGTCCTCCACCTTCTGAATCTCAGACTCTGGGAAACCGGAAAGGTATCCGCTGTTGAACCCAACCTTTCCATTGTTGGCCTGGCATTTGGCGAGTTCTTTGACAAAGTTGGTTGCTCGAGAGCCACATTCCTGGTTTCCGGTGCTGGCGTAGCATTGAGCCCAGGCTGAGAGGAAATGCCCTTGAACATGGCTTCGGAAGGGGAAGTCGGGTGCATCCCAACCACCATTCTTCTGTGCGCCTTTTGTGTCTAGGCCGTGATTCTTGCGAAAAACGTAGAGAAGACGTTCGGGGTCAATGGAGAGAAGGTATGACTGTGTTCGCTTCTGGTTGTCCATCCATCGACTGTCGGTAAGGGAGACCTCTTTCAAGTCGAATGCATCGGCCAAATCATTGACCTTTGGTGTTTGAGCGGAAGATGGAAGGGCGAGACACATAATGCCAGCCAAGAAGGCTGTTGCCTTGATCAAAACCATGATGAAGATGATTTGGGTTGTATCAGGTTGATGGAGACGGCAACTTGGCCTGTAACAGTTGATATATATATACAGCCATGATATCAATGAACTGACCATCAAGACTATACGACTGATACCCCACAAAGCACCCCGGATCATCTGATGCATACGGACTTAGGGACGAATACTCATTGGGGCGCCAACGGTGATGTTGCATCCGCAGCAGTGTAGATCCGGGTCAAAGCCTAGTGCTGTTTAACCGGTGCTATGACTGACGATCTTGCATGAACAACATTCCACAAATCAATTTTAGTAGTTTCAGTTTAAGTGATTGGCCCAGACCACGCGCACCAATGTTATCCTCATCGACTTGATCAGCTAAAGCCTATACATCATATCAACGAGTGGGACTATCAGCCTGAGTTCTGATCAGCAACATACGATATCGGTCCTTAAGCTCCGTAGCCCTATATATCTTACGGCGCATGCTGATGTCGGAGCTCTCGCAAACTTGACCCATTAGAGGTATAGGGCTACGGAATTATATAGGATGCTGATGTGAAAATATAGCGCACCAATACGAAGCTGAACCTCTTACTCTTTCAGTAATTATTTATGCGGAGGAGAAGAGCCGGTCTGTATTCGGAAGGTTACATCCATGTCACCACTAGTGAGGGGTCGAGTTGAATATGCCGGGGGGATCTGCAGACCGGGAACGTGAATACGAGAAGTTCGGAAGCCTGTGGTTCTACTCAATCACTGTGATCTTTCAACAATGTTCAATAGTAGAGCTTTTCTCCAGGTGTATTTGACCGCCAAGAGAACAGATTTCAGCAATCCACCAACTCACTATTGCAGAGCCTCTCTGCTGCCAGCAACTCTCCGGCCTCTAACAAATACATGAGCGACATTTCTATCATCACCAGTCATAACATATTTCTCAAACAAGCCCCTCAACGAATCTTTCTCCTCTCTCGGAGTCATAGCAGAGTGCAATCCCGTCGTTGTGCTCACCCAGATAGCATCAAACTCCTTGCCGACTTCAAAGTTCCCAATCTTATCTTCAAGACACAAAACCCTTGCTCCGCCCATCGTCGCAAGATAGAAGACCTCCTCAAGCGAAAGAGCTTTATCCTCACCGCTGGACAAAACCTCTCTAGCGTTGGAGGCGATCATAGCTTGTCGGATAACAGATAACATCTGAGATGCCCAACCACCACCGCTGTCTGTTCCAAGTCCGACCTTGATATCACGGCGGAGGAAATCACGGATGGGTGCGACCATGAAGCCACCACCAACTGTCATGTTGGCAATAGGGCAGTGTGCAATACCGCACTCCAATATTTGGAGACGTTGCTTTTCGTAATCGGTCATGATGGTACAATGAGCCAAGATGCTGCGCTTGTTGAGTAGGCCGTAATTCTCGTATAAATCAGCCTCGCTTCCTTTAAATTGCGGGAAGAGCGTTTTTGTAAAGTCGATCTCTTGCTGTGCTTCGTTAAAGTGCGTTTGTATAGCAAGAGTATCATCTGCTCGAACCATATCTCCAAGGCCGCGGAGAAGTTCGTCTGTGCAACAGATGGCGAATCTTGGTGTTAGAACTGGCTTGACCAACCCCTCTTGGCCATTAATGTCGGACTTCAAGGCTCGGATGTGATCAATGCATTCCTTGGTCTCTTGAAGAGAATCGGATGCACTCTTTTCTGCGAGATATTCTGGTGCGTTTCTATCCATATTGCATTTGCCCACGAAAGCGCGCTGTCCTTTCTTGTGGCATATATCTGCTAGAATTCGTGTCGCCTCAGCATGTCGAGATCCATAGTACGAAGCAGTCGTGATTCCTTGTCGGAGAAAGTCCTGGACCGTATGCTCGTACATCTCGGATGCGTATCTAGGATCTGAGAAACGAGCCTCGAAGGGGAACGTGACTTGCTCGAGCCAATCGAGGATATGAAGGCCTTGGCCAAGACCTCGCATCGGCCATTGAGGAGCATGATTATGCGTATCAACAAAGCCAGGGATGAAGAATTCTCCGCGTGGAAGAGTTAGAATCTTGGCATCGGATGGGTAGGCTTCAGATGGAACGTCAGCCCTGTCCTTCCAGAAGCCGGTGATGATGCCGTCGCTGACGACGAACGTTGCATCATCGAGAAACTCAAGGGTCGTGAGATCAAGGGAGTGAATGGCTGCTCCACGGTAGACTACAACAGATGACATTTTATAAAAGAGAATTGAACTTGTATGCCAAGGCTTCAAGTGATGAATGAATAAAACAGATCCCAGTGTAGGTAAGCCTAATACATGGGGGAGATGAGATGGCGGGGATAAACTCCGATAGCCGTTACCCCTCCCCCATGTATGGTGATCCAATCACAAGGCAGGCAGTTATCGGTTGAGCTCGGGCGAGTTTTCAAGGCACCTACCTCTGTAGCTATCATCAGCCAGTACCCTTATCTGTCTAACGCAGATGTCTCTGAGACAGCAATCATGGTCTAGCAAGTCAGTGATGCATTACCCTTGAGGGCGACACAAGTGGAGCCAATAGGCGTGGGCTTGCAATCTTGTGTTCGTTTGGACCAATGAGCAACATGTTTGGAAACTTCATCATCTCGTGAGTTACTCATATCAAGATGAACGACAGTATATAGAACTGACACGCCCAGGTTTATCCCAACGAGATTCTTAACCAAGCAGGTATCACTAATACATCTACGCAGACGCAGATCCAAGTCATCATCAATTGCTGGTCTTTCGCCGTGGCAGTTGTAGGTAGTTTCATGCTTGATATTCTTGGCCGCAGACTTCAGACCTTTATTGGTGTTAGTGGCATGATAGTTACCCTGTTACTCATCGGTGGCCTTATTAAGCGTAAGTTCTCTCTTGTGAATTCCTTTTCTTGTCGCTAATCTTCCCCAGGCTTTGGAGAAAGTACCAACAACTCTGCTATTTACAGAACGATTGGCGTGCTCTTCCTCTTCCAAGGCTTCTATGCCTTTTCGATCACCCCAATGACAAGTCTCTATCCGACTGAGGTCTCACCATTTAGCTACGAGCTACAGGCATTGCCATATTCCGTATGCTCGACTCTGAAGCCGGGTATGTCCACTTTCCATGCGATTCCCAATCCTTTTGCTAATTATCGCACCACAGTCTTTTGGCTTCGTTCGCCATGGCCTACGCAATGGCTGATCTTGGCTGGAAATTTTATTTTATCAATGCTTCTTGGAACTTTATCTTCCTTTTAATCGCTTATTTTACTTTCGTTGAGACAAAAGGCTTGGAGCTTGAGGAGATTAATGCCAAGTTTAGTGATACAGGGGTCTTGAATGGTATTGCTGAGGATTCTTCTTCACAAGATATTAGACATAAGGGCGGTCGGATAATTGTGAATGCCCACCCGAAATAGGCTGCAATCATGGATTACACAGCTATATTATTAGTATGTACTACTCAGCGATCTAAATGAATACCATAACTGATCAAAATTTACTGTTTTGGTAATCAATTCGGTGGATGTAAAACTTTATCACTTCGAGCTTCCAGTAACTGTGAAACATCGCAAGGCTAAAATCTGACAATCACCAAGTCGCTTCGCTTATACACAGTCTGACAGCACATCCGAGGATCACGCTAAGTGGATCGTGCTTGAAGACAATAATGAGCCAACACTGGGATCTATTTATCTATCGGCTGACCTTATACGGACATCTGTGTGATGTTCTTAGCCAATAACAACTATAATCCAGGAGGCATCCAAAGTTGTGGAGTTGAAAAGTTCACGGTCAGACATTTGATAGTCGTGGCACTCCACCTTTACCGCAAGACCGCAGGCAGTGCTGCTGTATAAGCCGAACTGACAAATCAGATACCTTGAAAAGCTTGGTTAGCCCCACCAGTACAGCGAATTACTGGAATTATTATGGACGGGTACTTGAATGCCTATAACTAGTGCCCGACCTCACTAGGCAGACTAGGCAGACTAGCAGGGGCAAAGATGTCAGCCACCGATATTCACCACAAAAAGTTCAAAGTCCGATCCGAGCACCAGCCCCACGTCGTCAAGAGCTGGAGCTGAAGCCAGCTATTCTGGAGGCCATTAAGGATTTTGAGTTAGTCTATTCATTTAGCTCTGACTTTGCTTTACCTTGCCCCGAAATGTGATCAAGGACCCCTCTATAGCCTGATCTGTCCAGTGACCAAACTAGGCAGAAAGGGACTTTGGTATGGAGCCAGCCTGTGAATGGAAAGGCTGATTCACCAAGGACCCAGAAGTGAATTGAAGTGCGAATGCTATATAAAGTCCATCTTTCAATATACTCACCGAAGTACAAACTCTTCAACCATTCTTTCACTCATTCCCTTACCAGCCCGATCAACTTGACAATATGATCATTGATACCCCAGACGAAAGCGGACGTACAAGCCCGTGGAGCGAAGTAACACCGGACAACAGCTCTTCGGTCGATGGCAAAGACTTCACTTTCGTGAATAGTACAGAGGAGGCAGTAGGAAATACCAATGACAACGAGTCAAACCTTCAGAAGACGGAAGATGTTGAAGACGGAAGTCGCGAAGAGAGAGAGGATAGCGATGTAGGACAGGGAGACAAGATTGTGGCAAGCTCCAATGAGAGTAAGACTGAGGATGACTGTTGCCAAGAGAAGGAAAAGGGGGAAGAAATTAATAAGAAAGAGGAGGAGGACGAGAATCAGAGAAAGGGGGGCACTGACAAAGAAGAGAAAGAGAAAGAGGATGAGATTGAGGAAAGTCAGAAGAAAGAGGATAAGAAAGAAGAAGACGATAAGAAAGAGGAAGACGCCAAGAAAGAGGAAGACAACAAGAAAGAAGAGGACGCTAAGAAAGAAGAGGACGATAAGAAAGAAGAAGATAACAAAAAAGTGGAAGACAACAAGAAAGAGGAAGACAACAAGAAAGAGGAAGACGACAAGAAAGAGGAAGACGACAAGAAAGAGGAAGACGACAAGAAAGAGGAAGACGACAAGAAAGAGGAAGACGACAAGAAAGAGAAAGAGAAAAACGAACCTAAACGACTAGAATGGGCCGAGCCCGTACTCAAGCACATTGACCCAGATTTGATTGATGATGAATCTCCTTCTCGACTGGAGTGGCTTCGTCAGAAACGCGAAAACGGAGAAAAGAACATTTTCTTGGACGAGATCATGTCCATGGTAGGTATTGAAAATGTCAAATCTCATTTCCTCAAGGTGAAAGAAAGAGTTGAGATTGCAAAGAGTTGGAAAGAAGGCCTTGACAAGATCAACTTCGATATCGTCCTCCACGGAAACGACGGGACAGGTAGGGCTGACAACAAACTATCTGATTCTTCTTACTGACACATGTCTGCAGGCAAGAAATTGATTGCGCAACTCTATGCAGAGTTCTTGTTCAGCATTGGGGCCGTTTGTCGTCACAAGTTCCGACAGGAAGAAAAGGAATGCATCACGGAAGATGAAGGCCAAAAAAAGCTATCAACTGTATGTCTCACCTGAACATGCGATTCATACACCCATTGACTTGATAGGTTATATTCTTCCCAAATTCAGAGTGGATCACTTCTCTTGATCATATGAAGGCAATTATGGGGATCGTCAACAAGCGAAAAGACAAGACAGTCATCATTCTCGCGTACCGAGAATTTAATGATGATCGCGAAACTGCACTGGCAGCAACTAGTGATTCTCGCAGGCGTTTTTGTAACCGCATTGTCATAGATGACTACAGCAAAGCTGAGATGATGCAGTTTCTGCATCGTCTCGGAGGGGAGATGGAGTTTGACACAAATGCCACTGCGGAAAGATTGTACCGAATTGTGGTCCACGAGATCAACAGGAGGAAGAAGACCAAAAACGACGACAGGAATGCAGCTATCTTTGCAGGTGCTTTCAATAAGAAGCTGGATGAAGCATACAACAGAAAAAGGCAGCGGCTTGAGTCGGAGTGGGTAAATTGGGCCAAGGCGAATGTTCCAGAAAATGACCAAGATTTGGAAGCCGTTAAGCCAAAGGACGTCTTCATACTTGACGATATACTTGGACCGACACCACCAAGCTCGCGAGACAAAGGCAAAGCGTGGAAGGAATTGCAAGAGATGGTCGGATTGGACTCGGTAAAGAAAGAGATCAGCGACCTCCATCATCTTATGGACTACAATCGTCATTGCGAACTGGACGGAAGACAGGGCCTTGCAATCCCCTTGAATCGCTTCATCATCGGTCCACCCGGCATCGGCAAAACCACGATTTCAAACCTCTACGCACAAACGCTGATCGAAGGAGGCCTTTTGTCAGGAGGAAAGGTTGTCGTCAGAGCCGCATCATCACTTCTCGGTGAATACATTGGGCAGTCTGAAGAAAAGACGACCAAGGCTTTGGAAGAGGCCAAGGGTGGTGTTCTTATCATCGATGACGCTCACATGCTTTACAAAGACTCTTCAGATGGAGTAGACTCTTATCGGCAGGGTATCATCGACACTCTGGTAGCCAATATCTCTGGTGAACCAGACGCAGATCGCAGCGTCATCCTCTGTGGCTACGCAGAGGAAATGGTCAAAATGGCCCTGAACGCCAACCAAGGTCTTCAAAGGCGTTTTCCAATGGAGTACGCCATCAGAATCGCTACATATACCGAAGATGAGCTCTGCCAGATCCTTGATGTGATGATGGCAAAGAATGGTGTTGTCGCTTCGGAGCAAGGCTCCAAAGTAGCAAGATGTATGTTGAGCCGAATGCGAACAGGACCGACATTTGGAAATGCCGGGGAGGTGCAGAACCTTCTTGTTCGAGCCAAGTCCAGAAGAATGCAAAGACTTAAGGATGCAAATGTTGGATTTGCTGATATGCATTTACACAAATTGGAAGCAGAAGACTTTGATGTCGATTGGGAAAGATGGTTCAGTTCCAAGATGGGCAACAAGGGTCTATTCAACGGCTTTGTTGGATTCGAGGAAATCTCTGGGCAGTTTGAGCGATTGCAGAAAATGGCTAATGGCATGCGTCGCTTTAACATCGATCCAAAGCCCAATATCCCTTTTGCTTTTGTCTTCAAAGGGCCTCCAGGAACGGGCAAGACGTGAGCATCTCTTTATCTCTACCAGGAATTCTTACTAACATGCTTGCAGCTCTACTGCCAAGAAGCTTGGAACCATTTTCTATGACTTGGGTTTCCTCTCCTCAGACGAAGTCGTCGTTTCTTCAGCCACAGATCTTGTCGGGCAGTACTGCGGCCAAACAGGACCCAAGATTAGGAAGCTCTTTGACCGAGGCCTCGGCAAAGTTCTTTTCATCGATGAAGCGTATCAACTGGCCCAAGGCTCCAAGTTTCACCAAGAAGCAGTGGGGGAGATCGTTGATATCATGACCAGACCTAAATATGCCGGTAACTTGGTCGTCATCCTGGCTGGTTACGATGACGATATGGAAGAACTCTTGAGAGCCAACAGCGGTTTACGAAGCAGATTCCCAACCATTGTTCACTTCAAAGCTATGGAGTCTAAGAATTGTCTGAAGCATTTGGTACAGTGTTTGGCCAAACTGAAGATTCAGTTTTTGGGAACGGAGAAAGAACAAACTACGGTGCTTGGGTTGTTCGATCGCTTGAGAGATACTGGTGAATGGGCGAGTGGTCGTGATGTGGAGACCTTGGCTCAAAGGATTATCGGAGATGTCTTTGTCAAAGTTGAAGAGGCTGAGGGTAGTGGCTTGGTGGTTTTGTTTGAGGAAGTTAAATCCCACTTGGAAATGATGCTTGTGGAGCGTGGAGGTGAGCTCTAAGCTTAGTTAATTGATGCGCAATTATCGCCGCATCTATTTCGCGAGATGCGTCTTACAGTTGATTCAGGGACGTGGATAAAGAGGGTTCTTATAAATAAAACTGAGGTTATATTTGGCCGAATTGTGGTTCCTCGTAATAATTAGATGATATTAGTCACACATCATTTTGCAGCAATATCAAAAGCTCAACAGCGACTGTCTGGGATGATGCTACACAGTAGTGTTGATGTGCCTTTCTAATTGTATAATAAAATCTGTAAAATATAATATCTTGTATTTAAAGTATAGTTGTAGTATAGGATATTTTATAATATTATTATAGACGCCATGGCGCCCACAAATGCATTGCCAAGAAGCCGAGAGCTCTCTTTATCACGGGTTACGACAAGACTTGTGCGAGAATTAGCGAAGGATCAAAGAGAAAATTGAATAGGTGCTTGATAGCTAAGCCTAAACTCAAAAAATGCGAGATCGACTTGATGGTGGCTAACTGTTGACCAAGTACACTTCAAATTGTCGGTTCATCTTCCCTATTTGATGGCATTGCAGGATGTTCCACTACTCCAACAATCCAAACCTTGAGAGTCTCACGCTGCATCACATTGAGTTTGATGCTCTTTCTCACGCATCATTCAAACCACTTCCAACTGAGAACCTGACTTCTTTCTACATCCATGCCGGAGATTACTCATACGAGAATCTGAACAAGTTTCTCAAGAATGCAAGCACTCTTAAACATCTTGACTTTTATCACCCTGTCACTGAACGATTCCGCCATTTGGTAAACTTCTCTAATATACTTCAAGCTTGTAAGAGCACTCTTAAAATTCTTGGATTGTGGTGGGATTGTGACGATGCCATCTGTTTCAATGGCAATGGTATGAAGTTCGCCGACTTCACCGCCCTTCAATACCTCGCCATTCCTGCCAGGGCCCTGTTTGGGCCTTTCATCTTTGAGCAAAACCTTAACTACTTGCATATGCTGAAATATCATATACCACCTAACTTGAAATTTCTATTGCTGGATGGTAGAGATAAAGTAGAAGGACGAGACTCAGAGCCAGCCCGAGCCGACACTACTGGACCGTGATTATGAATTGATCAAAACATTGCTCAACAGCAGGTAGTCATTCCCGTCACTTTGGTATATTGTTTGGACATCCGATATCAACATCATGGCGCCAGAGGATTTGGAGGATCTTGGCGCGGAAGTGGGTATTAGTGTTGAGGGGCTGGACCAGAGAGATGACTATCCACCTGATCGAAAGTGGCTTGCTGGGCTGTAAAGAGTCATATATGGAAGGATTTTGGCAGTTGAATGTTGAGTGTTAAGGTTATCATACATGATCATTATTAAAAGGCTATCCTTAACATCTAAATTTTGGTGCCAACATTAGATCTATCTAGGTACATCCATGCTTCTCTGTATCGTTCTCGTATAATCCTTCTCCGCGCTGCGGATCGAAGGATTAGAACTCCCTGCTGTATCAGGATATCTTGGGTCTCTCTCTCTTGAATCATCAACCTCTACCACCACCGACGTAACAGTATCCATCTGAATAGCCGGGCCTCTCAAAGACTCTTGGCTAACAGTACGTGTCATACCCTTCCTACTTCTGTTCTCGGAACCACTTCGCCTAGAAGGCCACGACCACCATCCCCCAGTCACGTTCTCATTTGTTTGTGTTCCTCCCTGGATAGAAATAGTATTTCCAAAAGGCTGAGTCGCAGGTGTTTTCAGGAAGGCGAATGTGCTTAAGCCTACGTCGAGGGAGGAGACGTCGTACTTGGAAGCGAAGACGATGGTGTTTCGAGTGGAACCGAATAAAAGGCAGTCGAAGAAGCCGTTGGAGGCAATCATAGCTCCAGCGAATACGAAGTAACTATTAGGGACGTTGGCGCCAGCCATGGATGCAATACGACCAGCTGCTAGGGGAAGAGTGCACATAACGTAGATGACGGGGTATATGAGAAACGCAGGGTTGCGACTGAGTTGGAGTTGCATGGTATCGGCTTCGCTTGGCTCGCCTGAAGACTCGAAACGGGCTTGACGACGGATATGGAAGAAGATGATGATATAGAGGACTGATGTCGTGCCGAGGCCGAGGAAGATGTAGAGGTAATGCGTAAAGAGGCGCAGGGTCTCGTATTTTTTGTTCATCCAACACTGCTATGGTTAGAGGTGAGAATTGACAATCAAGGTGTTTTGGACTTACCCAACTTCCAGCGCGGACAAAGAAACCTCCAAACTCAGCGCCATTGTGAGTCGCGGCGATGGGGATGAGGGAGATGGCATAGACAAACACCCAAATGCTAATGATCATGGCATACAACACCCTTTGCGGTGTCTGCCGACACTTGACCACGGCAAGATAAGTATGGACAGCAATCGCAGTGATGAACATGGATGAAGCCAAATCACCAAGCGACACAAACAGTCCCTGAGTATAGCAAGACGCTGTTCCAACGCGAATAGCATCACGACGAAGCCAAGCAGCGTTGAGGAAGAATGCTACACCTTGGTGCATATCGGCAAGGAGTAAATTGATGATGAGAACAAGAAACTGATTCGGTCGTCGCGGAGCAGAAGGGATTTCGCCATCCGACTTCTTGTTGGGGACCTCATTTTCAGAAAATATCCCATCAATACCAAGCGTAAAGTCAATAGCCCTTTGAACTCGTCCAGTAGTATGTTGAAAATACCCCGAAGGCTGCGATTTAATAAACAAACTCCAAGTAGTAAGCTTGTAAACGAGGTAGAAAAAGAGTGAACTCGCTGAAAAGAACGAAATAAAAGCCAAAACAGTAACGGCAGTCAAGCCATTTCTCAAATCATCACCCAAGGGGTCCAACGTCCTGCCCTCGGCTGGAAGATCGCCCCAAGCCATTTTAAGAAAGGTGAAGGAAAGAATAAAGATAAACGAACAGAGACAGACATCTCTAGGGATGTAAGAGCTATTTGATAAGTGACAGATCAAAGCGTTATTAAAGATCAGAGACCCTCGAAAAGCAAAGTTTGGACTATTAGTGGCACAGGCCAACGATGTTACGTCGCTTTGTAGCTGAACTCCCCAAAGGATGTTAAAGGATGTGTGCTAATTCAAGGATATCCTGGTAAAGTGAGGCTACCAGACCCTGTTAATAACTTAACGCCGAGGCTAAGCCAACGGATGTGATATTACCCACTGAAGATTTGCTCCAGCAGAAAAGAAAAACGTGGTTTGGACGGAGAATATCTTCCCGTACAGGCTAATACGTAATTTGATCCAGTTTTGACATGTTGTCAGTTGAACCGACCGCTTATGTTTACATTACCGACCTGAAGTTTTTTGGCCCGTAGAAAAATACAATGTTTATGCATTGTCTCAGGTAAATTAGCAAGAAAAAAAGAAAGATATGCTTAAGAAACTGGGTCTTGAGACCCGACGATTCCGATCTTCTCGCTTATGCTACCGACGGGCATGGTTGCAAATCAATTGTGGAATTGGATCTGCAACACTGTCTTTTTATCTGTTACAAAAGTGCCGAGGCACAACTTTATCCTCCTTCTCTTTTCACTCGGTCCCTAAAGTTAAGGATCAGCGCACGGAACCCACGAGTCAGCGTTTCGAGTCCAAACGTTGTTCACTAGAACCTTCCGGGCAAACGACAAGACTGAGTTTAACTATTTACAGCTAAAGCGTCCATTCTATCTAACTTAGTCGGAACGGTAGCACCGAAGTCAAAATTGATTCGGCAGATTTTTTTCACCGTGAGTATTTTCATGCATTGGACGTTCTAGAACCGGCAGGTCATTGAGATTTGGTATGAGAATCTCGATCCGAGTTGAGGCTGAATGCGTGTGTCGCGCCATGTTGCACATTTTCGGGTCGAAGCTGAAACAATACTAATTATACGCTGTTGACCCAAAAGCGGTATTCACTTCATTTAAAAAAAGCAAATATTCATCATCATGACAGCTGAAAATTCTCCGATGGTAATGCATCGCCTAGAAGAGTATTCTATTCATGAAGAAAAAGCAAGTTCTACATGATGACAATGAAATCCTCTGCCAGCTCATACATAATCCTACCTAGCATAACTCAGCCCTGAGCCCAACTTTGTCCATGATCCTGGACTTGCCAATGCAACTATTCACGCTCTGTAGGGTAAACTAGACTCCCGCTTAGGCATTCTTCTCATTAAACTGCCTTTCCACTTCCTCCGCAAACTTTCCAATAGAGTCAAACCTCCATTCAAACGCAACATTCTGTTTCAATTTCTCGTAATCGCCACCAACACCTTGCTCCTCTTTCGTTTCTCCCCCACGGGAGATCCAAACACTTCTCAGGCCAAACCGTTTTGCCGGGACGTGATCAGCGGTTAAGCTTCTCGCTACATGTAGTAACTCGCCGCGATCCTTGTCAACGCTCAGCTCGCTCCTGACGTGGTCAAAAAGGTAGTCAAAGTTTGCTTGAGCAGGTTTGTAACTACCGATATCCTCGGCAGTGTAGACCTTGTCGAATTGAACGGGCTGAAAACGATTTACGGATGCTGACGCGTTTGCGTTGTCCATGTTTGTAAGGATGATTAACTTGTAATGTTTCTTGAGTATTTCTAGGCCAGGGACTGTGTCGGGGAAGGGTAGCCAAGTTCCGACAAGGGTTTCAATATGTGTAGTTTCATCTTCTGGGACGGAAACATTGAGTTCCTCGGCAAGACTCTTGAAAGAGCGTAGGAGGATGACATTATATCGGAGGGTTGGCTCCGTGTCTTCCAAGACCCGGGTGAGCTCATAAAAGCGCTGGATCAACGAAACAGGATTTTTCTTGTAGTCGCTTTCCGAAGGGAGACGACTGATGATAGGCTGTAAGCCACGAATCATGCCAGCTTCTTGATCAATCAAGGTTCCATAGCAGTCAAAGGACAGAGCCTTGAAGGAAGTGAGGTCGGGGTAAGTCATGACTGGAGAGTTCTGACTCAGATAATGCCTGGTTAGAAAGAAGCTAAGGGATTGATGATCAGGTTGGAATTGTAAAGTTTGAAGAAGTCAGTTTGGAGGAACAGTTTCACATTCTGAGTCGTGTTATATGGTGAGGTCGCAAGGGCGCCGTTGACACGATCAGCATCTTCTCCTCTTCTCTGACGTCAAGCTGCGGCGCAGTGCCAATGACAAATCCTTTGGAAAATAAATCAAGTAGCTCCAGGTCGATGATAAAATGAGCTGGAACTGAGGCCAAACGGCTGGCGAAGTTAGTGTTAGTGGCGAACTCGGTCCTGTTTCAGACGCTGAGATGGATGATCTTCGATCTTCGATCCCTCGCAGCCAACACACCACGCAGCGACGTGAGCCGGATTCCGGGGTCTTAATCATAAAAGTCTCAATAGAGGTACCTCAGACGCTCAATAGCGCGAGGGTATTGTATCCTGCCCGCACAAGAAACGAGTTGTCCAGTCCAAGGCTTCCTCTGTATGGTACTCAACAACAAGACCACCATTCAACTTATGCAGCTCACCCAACGCCCAATCTTTACATTCTGATGAAAGAGTTCCCCACGCTATGTAAATTGGGAGACGCATATATACCGATCCAACTGGCGCAAACTGGGAAACGTAGGCCGTTGACATGAATATCTTCTTGCCAAGACTCTCTGATTCGAGTTTCAAGTCATCCTGGGATAGCTCTAGTGTGTTCATACTAATATCCAGTGGAATGAGGAAACCCATAAGATAGATGAGAACATTGTTGATGTATAACATAAGAGTCCAGCACATGTTGGCCGCGCGTGCTGTAGAGGGGTCTTTGAACCAATAAGTGCCAGTGATTGGTACTCCGACTGATCTCTTGAGTTGTCGTATCTCCAGGCCTTCGTCACTGAGCAACGTCTCTATTTCGGCTTTTAGCGTAAAGATTTGGCTTCGTAAATGTACTGCTTGTTCGAAAAGACACAGCATTGTTGATCCGGAGCCATCAAACTTGCAAGCCGAACGAACTCGAACAATCAGCGATGCGATAAGATTAAAATGTTTTAGGATCCGCATAAGCAATATCCTCCGTTCGTCGTGATTAGAGTCGTCTGAGAAGATCCACGACCATTGGGGCTCGTTGAAAATGCACGGTTCGTCCTTCATTATTGAGTCCATGATCTAACTCAATAATCAGTATATGGGTCTCCTCTATCGAATAAGCAGTAGGCGTGAAGCTTACAATACTACCAGCTGCACCAAAGAGAACGTCTCTTGCCAAATCATCTTGTATACATGACGGGCCGAGAAGTTTGAGGAGTGCAGACAAACCCCCGACGTGTTGTACATAGGCTTTATCGAGTCTTTCCTCTCCAAGGACCTCAGTCCAAGCAAGTAAACTTACAGCGCACAGAGTTGTACTACGTGTCGCTTCTGATGCACTGTTGAGAGCATCCTGTAACGAGCCTATTGCCATCAAATAGGCCACGCTCCCGTTGGTGATCTGTCCCTTACTACGTACTTCGTGGGCTTGAATTAGACAGGTCGTCGCGTTATCAAGTGCCTTCGACTGCCCCAAATAGCGAGGTAAGTCTTTCAGTAAGGGATTGTATCCAGATAAACAGAATCCAGGGGGTCCCTGTAGATACGCATTGATGAATTGATGTCGTAGCTTGTCAGTGGAGCTCATTCGTTCACCTAGAAATTGGATTTTAGAGAACGAGATAGCTGAAATTCGGTACTTGTGAATGATGCAGCCTCCAGGAATGGTACTGGTTTGTGCCAGACGCAGTTGTTTGTTGACCTTTGGGTCCGGAGATGCTGAGTTTCTGTCTGATGGGCTTGTAGATGCACTTCCGGTAGAAAGCTGCCCATTCTTCGCCCACATTATCTTAGTAGGTGGAGACTCAGTACATTCCCGACCTTTGATTGCACATTGGCCACAAACTGGTCTAACTTCATCACACTGTAGGTAACACTTTAGTCAGAGGTGATTGTTCACTCTCCTGTGACAGGCTCGCACCTTGACTCGCCTCCGCCGGCATGTCTCGCAAGCATTTGTTCGACGAGTACCAACCATGACTTCATAAAAGCGCAGAGCATTAAATTTGCCCAGAAATGGAAACTTGCTGCGAGATCGTGATGAAGAGGTGGTTAATGGCGTGAAGAAACAGAGGCGAGGAATTGTAAATGGCCGTGATGTCAGTCACTAATTGAATGCGATAGGCGAGTTACACTATGCTGAATCAAGTAATCTAGATGCGAGTTTTGGCACTAAACCATGTCGTCAGAGGCTAGACACAGTGGGTCGAATGCGAGCTCAGCGGCAGTCAGCCATCAATTGTCGTGATCTAGAATAGGTACACCGCTATCTATACAATGTCTCTTACAACCGTCGATCCGATATCAAGATACCACAATTTCTTAGCAAATAACAACACTAGGTAGTCACTTCGTTAGCCAAGCCCTGTAAGAATTGGAGGGGCAAACTCACGCTCCACCTGTAGCAGCAGCTGAGCCAGCGCCCATCCTGCGTCGACGACCAGGATCTCCTCTTCTTGGGATTCTGTTGCCTAGAAGGCCGACAGGTCGTTGTCGCCATTCACTGTAGGCAGATCTCGTTGATTGTCCATGGGTATATTGAGCGGTAGGTTGACGTCCGCTATCGTCGAATTTTGAAGGACCGCAGCCCATTTTGTGCAGATGTGATTGATATAAGAGGTTGGGTTGGGTCTGTATTTGCGATTTTTATATGGGCAAGAATGAAGTATGGATAGAATAGAGACTTTATGAACGAGCACTAAATATAACCTTAAGGAGAAGTCCGGTTACTTATTTATATTCCATTAATACCGTATCAGTATGATCATTACGCCATTGTCTTGAAGTGGCATATGGTTTAGTGTAGCTGAGTGCAAGGCTGAGCATGACGATCACCCGAGCTTCCAGCATCGATCTACCCGATCAGGTAAATTCGGTTCGAGGTTTCTGTTGAGTGGCTTAAATCGTCTAACGACAATGCCAGCATGATACAGAACGGCGATGGCGCTCCATACGAATAGACGTGGCCTAGTAAAGTAGAAGAGTCTGATTGCCTTCACCAAGTTCTCAAATAGCAGCTGTTACGGCAAATGGCTATCGGCTGTGCAAACCTTCAGACCCGTGTATCAGGAGCAGCACCCAAATACGTGACCATTGCGAGAGAAAGGCTGACGGCAACGCGATCCTCAGGCGGCGAACACAGCGAAGCATGCGACACCACCAACAATGATGCCGATGGCGAGAGAGGATGGTCAGCCGTTAGCCCTGCAGGGTGCCAGCAACGGACGCCTCGATGGACAGTAGCCTGCCTGGGGGTTGATGAGCAGTTACATGCAGTACTGACAAATTGGGGACGGACATAAGCGGGGGTTGATAGACAGAGTGATAGCGATGCAAGTTTCACAAGGGATCAGGTAAAAATAGTACAGCGACCAAGTCAGGTTGTGAATATATAAATAGGGTATCTGATATCATTATAAATCGCTTGCGATAAACAAAAAGGCGCTGAGAGACTCAATCAATCTCCCGATAGACGTGACGAGATTTGATGAAGGACTTCCTTTGAGACCTTATCCAAGAACGCAGCATCATCTTTCCCTCTGTCAAGGTAATCGACTCTATTCGCCAATGCGATGATATCGTCTTGTATTTCTATCTTTTCCACATCCTTCGTATCTTCAATATCTCGGAGATTCTGCTTCAACTCCGCCACCTCTTCCTCCAAGTCTTGTTGGGATTTGCTCAAAGTCGCAACCTCCGTCCGTAGCTTAGCGTTGTCCTCCTTCAGCTCTTTATTCTCTCGTTGTAGCGCTTCGAAAGCTGTCGTCCACATTGCATCCCGCTTATTGATCGTCTGAACCGCTGCCCAAACCTTCGCTATGTCGTCGCATGGCTCTTGGGAATTCGGTCGAGCTCGTTTTCGATTTGGGGCGGGAATGTCTGTGGGTGGCGGTGGTAGAGATGCGGCTTCGGTGTATGATGGTGGCGAGGGATCAGGCAGATTGATAGCTTTGGCTCCCCTACCACCAAACATACGCGAAATATCTTGGTCGGAGTTGGGAAACGGTTGAAGGAGTTTGTGGTTTACTCCGTCTCTGATGCTTTGGAGCTGGTCTTTCGATAGCTTGGCATCCTCGATGTACACGTTGAGGGCGGATACGCGCGAAAGCTGATAAATGGCGTCGAGTACCTTTCCTGAACGTGGCCGGGCTGCTACCACTCTCTCGCCCACGTCGGTGGAGACGAGAACAGTAGGGCCCTTGTTCAGTTCAAGGTCGAGGCGGGTGACCACAGAGTTGAGCTTTTGCTTTACATCTTCAGGAGGAGTCGTGCTTGAGGAAAACTCGAACGAGGTGATGGAGGAAGGGCAAATGCGGAGGTAGATGGCGGTGCTGCCAGGAATGTCTTTGAGCTTGATAGGTACGAAGATCTCGAAGAGTGCGTGGTTTTCTGAATTAAGTCGTATTGAAAGTTTTATGTTCGTGTTCGATGGATCAGGAGTTGTTAAAGAATGCGTCGTGTCGTCCGACTGCCACTCGATGACAGCGCTCGTCTGGTGGAGGTCGATACATGATGAAGTCGACATAACTGGATCACTTGGGTATACCTGTTCAATCAGTACAAAGTTCCCATGCACTCACCTCCAAACCCAACTCGCCCGATACCCAACAACACAGACCAAAAAAAAAGCCAGGTTCGCTGCCAGGCGGCCTGTGATCTCCAGATGAACTGCAAGATCGCCCCAGACTCCAGATGAACTGCTAGTCTGAGCAGGTCCCTTCTACAAGCCCCGGTTGTTCCAGCAAAGGAGACGCGCTCATTTGAAGGGTACAAGTCGGAATTTTATAACGGCTGTAGCGCGAGTTACGGGCTCTTTTTGATGTGCTATCAGGGATCGTTCGAGAGAGGGCGCATCAGCTATGTCGGATCGTAAACATGAAGTCGCTAGTTATTTGGCAAGCCAGGGAAAGGGAGACCCGATACCGTTGATGGGGATATGGCGTTAATAGGTTGGAAGGGTCATCGTGAAGAGGAGATGAGGCTGGATTGCGTGAAGCGCACGATGGCAGTGAAATGAGTCAAAGTGGGGCTAGTGCATCGGCAGAACAGTTAGTCCGCAACATCCGATGCAGCCTTGCTGAGTCATCACTAGTCACGCAGAAGCACGTCCTGAAGTGGGGAATGGACTTATCTTATCGCCTATCTTATCTTGCTTGGAGGCTTGGACAGGCGAGCAGCTACGGCCTACAGTTAACATAACAAGCTCGATGTAAAAGTCACTACAGGCACGAAGCAGAGCGGCGAAGCTTCGGTGTTAATGGGAGCGTCTTGAGGAAAAATCAATACAGGGAGTTCAAAACTGCAATAATAAGACAAGTAAGGCTTATTGAGAGATCTATTGTGGATGGTAAATCCTTGGCGCCATGATAGAATCGTTGAATACGAGGATTTGGTCAAGATGGGATATTCGCCTCTAGAAAAGCAAACACCCAATTCCCATCAGGTTGCTCTATCATAGTCCTGGATCTCCGTGCCATATGGTGTTTCCTGGTATCCGTTTAGGATACGTCCCAATGAGACTGCCCAGTTCGTCAGTGTTCAGATCCAACTGAGCGACCCAGATTTTCCGTTCGGTCCTGTTATCCAAGGAAGACTGCAACTGAAAGGATCCCTCCATCGCGCTCAACAAATAACTCGTTGGACGAACGACATAAAGAGGACATACCATCATGAGTTTAATCATTCTAAGCATAATTCTTCCAAGTTCGATCCTTTGGACGAAGATTCTTTAAAACACGAGAGAAGATTTTTTATCTCTTCTTTAGAGGATTTTACGGAAAAAGATGTTTTGTTTTTCGAGATTGGAGTGAAACCTGCATCAGACAGTTTTGGTTTGTTACTGGAGCCAACTGGGAGCACGAATGAATTTAAGCGGGCAGGGATATACACAGAGAACGTATGCTTGGAGGATTGCATGGAACCATCGGATGATACTTGCAAGTGGTGTGAGTGTCACAGAGGAAGAAAGTAGTTGTGGTAGATATCATTTGAATGTATTGCCTTTCGTTACTGCGAAGGCCCTCCATACCTATCCCACCGAGATACTTCGGTTTCTCATTCAATGGATGCTAAGCCTGCCCTAGGTATCGTATGATTGAACCCTTGCCACATATCTGCATGCACAGCGAAATGAACCAACAACATGCTGACAAATTTTGACTGGGATTGAAAGGAATGGATAAAACAACCTGATCTTTTCAAATGAGGGGAAGTGTCTCTTGGAATCATCACATTGCGTGATTAAGATACGCTGCGTCAAAATGGCTGAACCAACTATCACCTCCGAGCCAGTTGTCATCCCTGATCAAGAGGTTGTCCCCCATGTATAACTGATGGAACATTTTGATGTTAACTTCAAATTTTAGGTCGACGATGGACATGACTCTTCAATTGGGTCTGTACGTTTGCCTTGGAATTCCTCTCTCGTGAGAAGCTGAACTGATCCAGCCTAGAGCATGGCGTCGACGTCGGAAAGCTTGAGAACTTCTATTATGGACTACCGGAAGGAGAATGGACGCACATACCATCGATACAAGGATGGAAGTGGGTTTTCCGGTATCTCTTTGCTGAGATGTAATGACTGATGATGGCAGAGTATAATCTTCCGAACGACGACATCGAAAAAGCGCGGCTTGGTATGTTGGACCTTTTGAGAACTCGCCCACACTAATGAACCAGATCTTCAACATAATTTGTTCATCTTGACGCTGGGCAACAGACTTGGCCTCGCTCCCCCGAATGATCCAGATTCTAAGGTCAAACGTGTTCTCGATGTTGGTACTGGCACTGGAATTTGGGCGATCGACTATGCCGACGAACATCCCGATACAAAGGTCATTGGTGTCGATCTCTCACCAATCCAGCCAGACTTGTAAGCTATTTTTCAAAAAAGAATGACATGTATATTAGCTGACAATCATCAGTGTTCCTCCGAACGTCGAGTTCTTCATTGACGACATCGAGGAACCATGGACATTCTCTGAGCCATTCGACTACGTTCACAGCCGAATGATGACGTTCAGTATTAAGAGTTGGCCGGATCTCGCGAGCACTATTTACGAGTAAGTCGCATCACTGGATACACAAGATAGGTTCCTCATCATCTTAGTAATCTCGTTCCTGGGGGCTACGTAGAACTTCTCGAAATTGACCTCTTCGCCAAATCCGACGACAGCACCCTTACCAAAGATCATCACCTATCAAAGCTAATGGATCTTCTCCACGAAGCTTCCCTCAAAATCGGACGCCCATTCCAAGACAACAAGAAGAATAAAGACATTCTTCGCGATGCAGGATTCGTGGATATTGTTGAAACGGTTTTCAAGTGGCCAACTAATCGTTGGGCCCAAGACAAGAGATACAAAGAGATTGGGGAGTGGAGTAATTTGAACTTGGATAGTTTCAAGGGTCTTGAGGCGTTATCAATGGCAGCTTTGACTCGAGCGTTGGGATGGAGTGAGGATGAAGTAACGGTATTTTTGGCCAAGGTCAGAAAAGACTTGAATAATAAGTCCATTCACGCATATTGGCCAGTGTAAGTTTCATCTTTCTTTTCGAAGTCGATTTGCTAATGTATCCAGATACTCCACTTATGGGAGAAGACCTTTGGAGTAATATGTTCGGTGTTTGGAGTCTGCTCTTCAAAAGCTCCAATTAAGATTCGGCCATCTTACAGTCTACGCGACGTGACACGAAACTGTTTGCCGGAGCTTTATGGGTGCTGACTAAACATCTAGCAAGGCGGGGCTCAAGGTGACAGGGAATGAGTGACATGAAGCAGTCGATGCATCAACATTGTGAGATTGAATGGTTGGCTTAGCGGCGGAGGTAGCCATGGATATCTGCAGGGAAGGAAGGAAAACTTTTACCGTGACATATTATTTAGGATCTAAAATATTGCAGCTTGGAGCCTGATCCATGTCAAGTCAGACAGATCCTTAATGTGTCAGTGCTGTCTTGTCCCGAATCCTCGGGCCCGAGTATCATCGGCTCCAGAAAAACATAGGGAGTTTGGCATCGCCGTAACTTGTCATTCATCCAACACTGCCCTGCTTTCCTACTGTTTTTAGCTCCTCTATACCAGTAAAAATAAGTAACAGTTGCTTGAAACTTAATCCGCGGTGATAACCGGTCTTTTCACACAAATATGTCCGTTAATCCACGGAGTAATACATAGTATAGGGTATGCCAACACGCGTGTTTCACCTTCAAAAAAACGCCTTGCACACGGGAATGTCAACAAAGTGTCATCCACTGGGGTACAGTAGCAAGCATAACGGGGAAGTGTATCCGTAGTTTGTCATATTCTTATTTTCATGATACAAGCGGGTAACAGCTTTCGACCCTTTGAACATCACAGCCACGATCGACCTCGAATGAACCGTATCCAGAAAATCTTTCGAGAGGTTTCTTATCTAGCCGTCTTATAATCTTATCAGTGCCGTGTGTGCCGACTTATCTAAACGCCACAACTGGGGGTTGGTCACAGATCAGCGTCTAGCTAAACTCCTTTAGGAGAAAGCTTCGAGCGGTATCGTCACTGATTCTAAGCCACATTCAAATGGGATTTCTGTCTGGAGGAATTCATTCGACACGGTTTGAGAAGGGATTTGCTGATGGAGCTGTACCTGAATGCCGCAATTGGAACAAGCTCTTTAGTCTTTTGCCATGATTCCTTTGATTTGATCATTTGCCTAAGGTCAGCTCAATAAATAGATACAGCTTCTTGATCGGTAGCTAATCTGTCCAATCATCAAGCTGGAAGTACGAGAACCTAAGCCTAAATTAAGGGTCTACTAATATCCATCTGCAATGTTGCTCCTTCAAAGGAACCAAAGTGGATTCATATCACACTCCCCAACCTATCAAACCCTTCAAAATGAATGACAAAGGCGGCCGCTGACTTGTCAATCCCTTAACCCAGCAATCTAACCACGTATCCCAACGAATCCGCTCCCTCCCAACCTCTCCACTCACCAAGCTTTTGTCCCATCCCTACCTGTTGGAGCTTGGATGCAACACTGATTCTCATTCTTGGGTCTAAATATCGGAAAATCGGAAGCATCAGTGGCCGTTCGAAGGCCCGATGCTCCACTGGCTCCCTCAATCAGTGGTAATGGGTTGTAGGGCTGACGGACAATCCTAGCTGTGTAGCTGGGCTGTGTTGAGCTGCGGTTAGACAAGAGGGAATCTTTGGGTTTCAAGCTACAAGGGGTCCCATCCTATGCCGAGCACGTCTATTGTATATATATCTGCCTGGTCTCGCTTGTTTACCAAATTCCCTATCGACATTCAAGCCACAGCATCTCATACAATACCTTTTTCCTTTTCCTTTTCTCCTTTTTCTCTCTTGTCAATAGATACCAGCAAAATATCGCTACAATGGGTCTTTTTAGAGGTGATGACGACGACAGCAGTAACAAGAATGAGACGGCTCCTACTTGCCCCTCTCATTCATACGCTCAAGATGCAAAGACAAAATTCGCTGGTGATCTCAGCTTCTATGAAGTGAGCATGATCATCGGTGGTGCATGTGCCGCATTGACCATGGTAATCATGTTCATCACCAAGCAAATGCACGCAACACATCTCTCCAACCCCTCAGAACAAATCAAGTAAGTTACGCACGCGCCTCTCAATTCTGCTTCAGTGACTAACATTCCCAGGATTATGCGAATTGGCACGCTAATCTCGGCATTTGCCGTCATTTCATTCCTCGCCATCGCTTTCCCTGAAGCAGCTGTCTATATCGAGCCCTGGCTTCACGTTTACGAGGGTTTTGCTCTCGGATCTTTCTTCCTGCTTCTCTGCGATTATGTTTCACCAAACCGCGCTCAACAAGATGTTTTCTTCGCGACAAAGAAGAAGAATGGTATTAAATGGTTCAAGGTACGCTAGCCCCAAACCTCCACTGCTTGTGAAGCTGTACTAATTTGGTTAGACTCGCTGGACTATGATCTTCCAGATGCCTGTTGTCGCAGCTCTTGTCGCCATCGCCACTTGCATCACCCAAGCAGCTGGAGTTTTCTGCGAAGGAGTAAGCAACCGACACTTCGCCTACGTTTATCTCAAGGTCGTCATGTCGATCTCTCTTGTTGTTTCGGTTCTTTCCATCATGCAGATGTATTTCCTTCTTAAGAAGGATCTGGCTCATCACAATCCCATGCTCAAGCTCACTGCCTTCAAACTGGTTGTCGGTTTGACATTTCTCCAGGGAATCATCTTCTCTATTCTTAGCGACCAGGGTGTTCTCAAGCCTACTGACACTCTAACCTATGCTGATGTTCACATCGGTATTCCCAACCTGGTTATCTGCCTCGAAATGGTTCCCATGTCATTCTTCTTCATGTTTGCCTACCCCTGGAAGGTGTACATGCACGGTCACGGCCGTGGAGCTTTCACTGCTTTGGAAGAAGGCAACAAACCCGAGCTGTCTTATCAGGGAGGTCCCTTCGGTATCTACGCTTGGCTCTCTATGTGGAACCCCTCCGACTCTATCCAGGCCATCTTGTTCATCTTTAAGAAGAACGATCGCAAGCAAGGGTCTACACCTGTTGCCATGACTGGATACAACTCAGACGATGGTCTTATGTCACAGGCCCCATCTTACAACAACCAGTCTTATAGCTCTCAGACTCACACTCCCCAGCCTTACAACGCTCAGTCGTACAGCGATCAGGCTTACAACGGCCAGTCCTACGATAACCAGCCTCAGCATTATGCCCCTCAGCCTTATAACCCTCAGCGTTAGGTTTAGGCGAGTTCGAGTTTGAGCGATGCACTGGGATGATACCTTGTATGATGATTCGGTGGTAATGATTTAAAATGGGTTATGTTATAGAGTAGTGTTTAGCGAATGAATGTTTTTTAGACATGACCTTGGCTTTCGTTGATATGTGTTGCTTCTACTGTCGTCTGACTTGTCGACTTCAGCGTAGATACAGGCAGATGAAACTCTACTAACCACAAAACTACCCCATTCTATGAGGAGATGGTTCACAATAAGAAGGATCTCAAGATTCAAACGGATCGTGGAAAAAGACGCAACGAAAATATGGTCTCAGATACTGGCATCTGTTCTCATCCAATCAAGAAGCGCCTCGATGGCTCAGTGGTAGAGCGTGTCACTAGTAATGACAAGGTCCACGGTTCGATCCCGTGTCGAGGCATTCGCTAACAGAAACATGAGTGTTCTGAATTTATTCTTTTTGGAAATATTTACTCTGCCTCTTACTGACTAGTCTGACAACTTGTCGCGCCCGCTTAGCCCATCACACCTCCGCTAACAGCGTATACCAACGGATTCCCATATATCCATCATGGACATTACAATTCCCATCTCCAGTCCACTTTGCCCACTTTGTCTCCCCAGAATCCTGATCAAAAAGACACCACTTTCCCCTCCGAGCCTCACAAGTTACCCCCCGCCCTTCCAACCCATGTAAAAGCCAATCTGCAGGAGTTTCACCAGGTGGTCTTCCACGAGCCCGAGGCCTGGCGATAAGCCCGTATAGAAACACCTGCTTCAACTTAGCAAGACCGTTTCTGTCAACTATGATGTCCCCCAAAGCTTCAATGAGGGCCCTGTTGCCGGCACCTGTTGCACCAGTGCTAAGGAATTCATCCTCAGAGAAGCCTTCGTTGTCTTCAATTCCAGCACTAGGTCTTTGCTCTAGGACTAGAGTCTCAAGAGTTTGACTGGAAGCTAATAATAATCTTCTCCATGATTCCAGGCTAGCCTTTTCTGAATGCTTTGACCAAGAATTACTTTGGTTGAAGTAGTCACCGAAGCTGTTGCTAGGTTGACAAAGATATAAGTGCTTGAGCCGTGGGAATGATGGAGAGGCCTCGGAGAAGAAGCTGCCTAGTGGACGAGGGATAACTCCTCCTGCGTTTAATCCCCATCCACCATGATTCGAATCGTCCTCAATATCTATCCCGACGTCTCTGGGTATTGGCTCGTCCAGCACACCAAGCTCTAGACGCTCGAGTGTCGTTGCAGATCGAAGGACATACGTGATAAACGACAGGGGTATGTATCCAGATAATTTCGTGAATCGGAGCCTGGGCAAGGGCATGGCTCGAATTTCTTGAGAATCTTCCCATTGGCTTCCATGCAACTCCAGATACTCGAGGTTAGTGAAGTAGGGCAGCAGTCTCCAAACAGACAATTGATCTGTAACCAATTCCTGACCTGGACGCCAGCCGGGCTCTATCACTGTACAAAGACTTTTTACCCTCTCACAAAGCTCCCCCAGCCGTTTCCTGTCTCGGACATGAAGAACCTGTAACATGGTGAATAGCTTCTCAGCTCTTTCATTAATGTCACTCATCCAGCCACTTCTCTTCGAAGCATGGTAAAATCGATTTGGCGATTTGCACGGCAATGGCATGTTCAGCTCGGCGCTGGATTTGTGATAACCATTCTCGTGAAGCTCAATATCCTCCCACAAACTAGCACTAGCGATCGATCCCAGGCGTCTGCAGGTATAAATGAGAGAGCATAGCTCTTGTGGTGAGCATTCGTTAATGATCTGGAGAAGAATCTCGCAGGGCAAAGAGGATAGAGATGTCATTATGAAGTTGACTACGTGGTAGCAAATGGGAGAAAACGAGGGACCGTCTGACTGAACGCGACGAGATATGACATGAGTTTATTTGGTCAACAGGCCTCACAGCCTTCTTGACTTACGTCAATTGCTGACTGCGCTTATCATCCGGGATTCCGAATGTAAGACAGCGGCGCGTTTCGACATTTTGGTTTACTGGCGTGTAAGACGGTATGTTTAGCCTATTCCGAGAGCCTATCATATCATTCATTGTTAAAAGTTGTCGAACCAGATGCTATTTCGGGCTTGGGATTGTCAGGTCAGTAGTAGTATCGAGACCGGAGGTAGTGAGGACAGTGGTAGTGGCAAAGGAGGTCTCAGCAGTAGTGGTCTTGGACATAGAAATGGTCTGCGAGGTAGCACTGGTCTCAGATGAAGTTAGTGCTGTGGTAGAAAGACGAGGATGGCAATGTCCAGCGTTAACACCACTGAGGGAAAGGGGATAATAGGGCCGGCAATAAAATTAGAAACGAACATTATAACGAATGTGGTGATACTAAAAGAGCGTGATGAGTTGGATGGATGAAGAGAGGAGGGCGCAAAGAAAACAGACTGCGCCAAGATAATATCAAGATCTTTATTTAGTTGGAAATTTTTATCATAATAATAAGAACATCCTGTTGAGAGCTGAAAAGAAGCATAAATATCCTCGTGCTTTGGGGCGCTGGTGTTTTGCCGACCAGCGACGACGTTGCCGTTACATGGGATGCCCGCCGTGTGTAGAGCAAGTCAGTGAATTAAACGAGGATAGGCTCTATTCGTACCAGCTTACAATTGTGTTAGAGCTATGAGGCTATGGTAGTCTTTGAACTAGCACCAACAGTACATAAAGCACTTACACCCTAATCACAAGGTTGGGTTGGAAATAGTAGTAAAATAGAAAATCGGAGGATTAGATAAGAATGCTTGAGACCGGATGGTATCCGGTGCCCTTATCGGATCACTGCCGGTGTGTAAGCAATGCTGCATCGGGGACTCCCTCCGACGCCCTCGCCGGACTCAGTCGCCGATACTCGTCAGCATATAACAAAAAGAAAGGTGACCGCATCAAATAGTTTGTATATGTGAGGCTATACCCATTATCACCTCAATTACTATCTCCGCATATCATGTCCCAATCCACTTTCGGCGCCGCGGAATACATCCCGCCCGATGCCATTTTCGAAGTAACCAAGAGATTCAACGCTGACCAGAGCCCTCAAAAAGTGAACCTTGGACAAGGGGCATACCGAGACGAGAATGCCAAGCATTGGATTCTTCCTTCTGTGAGAGAGGCTGCGAAGTTGATCGTCAACCCTGGCCATGAGTATCTGCCAATCGAGGGTTTGCAGAGCTTCCGCGACGAGGCTACCAAGTTGTTGTTTCATGATACATCTGCCCTGAAAGAGAACAGAGTGAGTAGCAATATCTATAATAATTTACTAAGTACTGACATCTTTGAGATTGCCACATGTCAATCCCTTTCAGGAACTGGATCTCTCCTCCTAGCTGGTCTTGTTCTCAGGAAAGCCAATTCAGGTATCGAGAACATAATCATCACCGATCCAACTTGGTCAAACCATGATTTACTGTTCAAGGAAATTGGATTCATTGTCGTCAAAGCACCTTACTACAAGGACAGAAGCTTCGACTTTGAAGGCTATATCCAAGCACTGAAGACAGCCGACAAGCGATCTGCTGTTGTTCTTCACGCGTGCGCTCACAACCCAACGGGCTGTGATCCTACTCGCGACCAGTGGAAGGAAATTGCTACAGTCATTAAGGAAAACGGAATCTTCCCCATCATAGATTCAGCCTATCTTGGCTTCAACTCCGGGAACTACGATGAAGATGCCTGGGCTATCAGATATCTCATCGAAGATCTTGGTCTAGAAGCAGCAATTTGCATGTCATTTGCAAAGAACATGGGTCTATACGGAGAAAGAGTTGGTCTCACAGCGATTGTTACAAAATCTGAAGAAACGAAGAAGACTGTATTCTCACTTCTTCAGAATGCTCAGCGGCAGACAGTTTCTACTCCGCCTGTTTACGGAACTCGTCTTGCAGCTACTGTTCTAGGGAACCCTGACTTACTCAAGCAGTGGCATCAAGATCTTGTGACTATGTCATCACGAATAAGGTCCATGAGAAAGAAGTTATATGATGAGCTAGCGCGGTTGGAAACGCCGGGAGACTGGTCACATATTGTCAACCAGACTGGCATGTTTGGATATACTGGCATCACTAAGCCCCAGATCGAAGTTTTAGAAGGTAAAGTGGTCTCTGAAGTCTTGAATATCATGCTAATACGGTCTCAGAGAAATATCACATTTACATGGCAAACACCTCGAGAATCAGCCTGGCGGGTCTCAACGAGCATAACGTAGAACATGTGGCAAAGGCACTAGATGAAGTTGTCCGTAACGTACAGTAGACGAAGCTGTCGATGAATATTATATTAAAAGAGCTGTTGAAAGACAATACATCAAGATTTGTGCATGACCCATAAGTTCCGCGAGTGAAGATTGCGAGTTACCTGTAATTCTGCTGAGATCATGTAGAACTGACTGACAGTGCATTGAATCGGATAAGGCAGCTATTATTCAAGTGAAAACAATGAAGTCACTCAACTCAAGCACAGCCTCTGAGTCCTTCACAATCCTGGCTGCTTGCTCACCACGGACAGCTCGGATCAGTTGGCGATGTAAAGGACAGCCCTCAGATCAGGCAACCTTACGGAAACCTGGCCACACACTCTCGATCACTTGGTAAAGGGAAAGATCTTGAAGCACAAACTGTGGCGAGTTAAATGAAACCCCCCTGTAGCCATCTCGATGTTGTGACCCCTGGTGTAACACGATCCGTCCGTAACCGCTCACGTCAAGCCCAGATGCAAGCCCAGATCTTCCCTCCACGCAATCAACACTCGTATCCAGTTCTACCCCACGCCGGTGAGACCTCCGATATAAACTAGAATATGCAAAATGGCTTCTAGCGTAACACAGACTCAAGATGGCAATCTAACCCTTGCCTTCGCCATGCCCAGCCGATGCATCACGCCTACCGCATATAGTTTAACCCCAGCCATGATAACACCCCAAGTAACACTCCCGTCAACGGTGTCATTCCCGTAGAGGGGTAATGATACATGCATATCCATGTCCTACCGTGATATGTGACCAAAGTGGGGTTGGCGAAACTATCGGGAAAGCCTCCCGCAATCGAGACCCTACGCTCTCCAACTCGCTAAGAAAGATAATGAAAAGAATGACGGGGTTTATTTAGCTTCGTGATAACATTGTCCATGTGACCCTTTTTACCCCGCTCCCCACGTTGTTGGAAGTATCGGTTGGGGTGCCGATAGGACGTGCCCAAAGGTTGGATGAGCAGCCTTTGAAAGTCAAATAGATGATAAGGTTATGATGCTTCACTTGGAAATGCATATCTGTTCTGACTCAACTATTTCTTCTTTATTCTTTACATCGATCATAATACAACAATCAATCAAGATAGTAAGCCTGACATGCCAACCACGCTTTCGGGAAACATCACTACTACACGGGGCTTGACCCTTACCTTCCGACCTGTCTCACGGATTCGGAGGGCAAGTCTTGTCTCTCTCGTTCGCTACTCTTCTTCCAACGCTGCAGCAATTGAGGCAACACGCACAAACACTTCAGCCAGTACAGAAACACCACTTTCCGAACTTCCCCCAGCAATTCTCTACCGCTCTCTCTTCGTCAACGCCATATCCTCAAGACCATGGCTTCTCGTCCCTTCTCTCCACCTTCTTCAAAAGCTATCCAACCCAGGAAATCCATACCTGTTCAATGTTGATCGCAACCCGTTGCTGAGAAGTATTCTCAAGCATACGTTTTACAAGCAATTCTGCGCTGGTGAGACGGGCGCTGAGACGCAGTGTACTATGAAACAACTGCAGGATATGGGTTTCAAGGGAACAATTCTCACGTTTGCAAAGGAGACTGTTTTTGACGCAAAAACTGGAAAGGAGCAAGGTCTCGGAATTGAAGCTTCTAGCACGAACGAGTGTCAATGGTGTGAGAATATTGAGGCTTGGAGAGATGGAACCGTCAAGACTGTTGAGTTACTCAGAGAGGGTGATCAACTTGCCATTAAGTGAGTCCAAACAACCAATATCTCATGAAGCACGTACTAACAGCGTCTTAGGATGACTGGCGCTGGCCCTGGTGTCTGCGAAGCCTTTGCTGATGGAACCGAACTTCCCAAACAATTCATCGATGCCTGCTACGAAATCTCCCAAAAGGTCAAAGACAAAGGTGCCTATATCCTCATCGACGCCGAATCCCAGCACTATCAATGGGGAATTTTCCGTCTCGGCATGCAACTCCAAGAAAAGTTCAACACGGACGGAAAAGTCGTTCTCTACAACTCATACCAAGCTTATCTCAAGAGCACCCATGATACTCTCGCCAAACACATGCAAACAGCACTCGACGAGGGCTTTACGCTTGGTATCAAGGTTGTTCGAGGTGCTTATATGGCGTCTGACCCTCGCTCTTTAATCCACGATACGAAGCAAGATACAGATGATAGCTACAACCAAATTGCCCAGGGTGTTCTGAAGCGAGACTTCCGTTCCTTCGGCACAACCAAGCCATTCCCATCCGCTGGACTCCTTCTAGCAAGCCACAACAAAGAATCTCTCGTCAAAGCACACGAAACACATCAGAAGCGTACAAAGGCGGGTCTTCCGACAGTACCGGTCAAGTTTGCTCAGCTTCATGGTATGTCTGACGAGGTCAGCTTTGGATTGTTGAAGCTTAAGGATGAAATTGGAGCTTCTCCTGAGGTTTACAAGTGTACTACTTGGGGAAGTCTGCCGGAATGTATGGCTTATTTGACGAGAAGGGCTATTGAGAATAGGGATGCTGCGGCGAGGACATTGGATGAGTACTCTGCGCTCAAGAGTGAGGTTTGGAGAAGGATGGCATTTTGGAGATAAAAGTGGATTTTAGTTTTGCTATAAACTTTGGAGTATTGTTGAGAATCGAAATAATTAGAATGATCTAATGAACTGGTTATTTGGGTGTGTTTCCTGTGAGATTGGTGATATACAGTGAGTGAAGCCTATCGCAGTGTCCTCTACAGTGGATGCATCGTAGTGAAGGCGAGTCTTCCTCGTACAATTGGGCTGATTTGCATAACTCTCTTTGGGGAAAGTCAACTCATTCACCGCTTCTGATAACACAAATGTCTCGGATCACTTGGAGATAACAAACCATGCATCCATGCAGATCTCTCTGTCAGTGATGCACCAGATCCATGCCCTTGCTCATGTCGGTACTAAAAGGGATCGGGTGATCCCAATCAGAACCTCAATTCCTCTCAAAATTCTACGTCAAAGCAAACTGTCACGAGTGATGAATCGTGTTACAGTGCATATAAAGTGGCGTATCAGCACCCGGTGAGGGTCCCGTAGCCCTGCATGCGGAGGTCTTCTCTTCCCCCGCGTTTTATCTTTCCGCAGCTAAAATATCGGCAGACCTTCCGTTAATCTACACCCCCTCACAAAGCCAACAGATATCAGAGTTATATCTGCACGAGTTGTCAACGTCTTTCCTTCCAGGGTTTGGTTTACTTTTGTGCAATGTCACAAGACCTGCTGTGCAATCTGTTATCTTTCGGCAAATAAGACATTAAAGTTCTGCCGTAACAAACCGTGTCCCTTGTACAACAACGCAATAATGAGCCAGGGCAAGACACTCACCATCCTGGGAACAGGTACGACACTCGTTGTCCAATCAATTTGCATAATCTTACTGACTGTGCTTAGGAAACATCACCAAGCCTATTGTGAAGAATCTTCTTCCGGCTATCAGAGATCGCACAACAACACTTCCTTTCACAAGGATCGTTGCCTGCGTCCGCTCAGAGGCATCTGAGAAGAAGCTGTCGGAGGAGTTCAGCAATTATGGAGGTACATTGGAGGTATGCCGCGGCCGCAATGTCGAAGCTGTGAAGAAGAGCCATGTGATCATCCTGGGTGTTGATCCTGCTGATATCGGAGACGTCCTCGCTGAGGAGGGCATTCGCGATGCTTTATCCGGCAAGCTACTCATCAGTGTAGCAGCGGGATGGACCAAAGAGAAGCTTGAGACTGCTATCTATGGAAGTGAGACGACTCCAGAGAACCACAAAGGCAGAGTGTGGGTTATTCGAACTCTACCCAATATTGCATGCATGGTTTCCGAGGGTACCATCGCCATTGAAAAGTCACCTTCTCAACCAGAGACACCAAAGGAGCATCTAGATCTCACAAAGCAACTATTCAACACTATTGGGAAAACAGTCGAAGTTCCACCACGTCTCATGAATGCCACGACAGCAGTCGGAGGATCTACACCTGCATTCTGGGCCATTATCTGCGACGCCTTCATCGATGCCTCCGTAGCAGTTGGTGTTCCACGCGCAGACGCTCAAACAATGATCTATCAATCTATGCGAGGGTCTGCAGCGATGCTTCAGAGTGGTCTTCAACCTGGCGATTTGAGAGACCAGGGTACTTCACCTGAGGGTTGCACTATTGGAGGAATCATGGTTCTAGAAGAAGCGGGAGTTCGTGGTCATCTTGGTAGGGCGCTACGGGAGGCTGTTACTACGGCGAGATTGATGGAGACTACCACTCATGTTAATGATACACGCCCTACTTCATAGATTGGTCAGGAACGAGATCGAGACAGTCTCTTTGTACCAATAACCAGACGCCCCATTGCACCTTGTAGACTACTTTAGAGCTGAACGCTATCTCACATATGCTCGTACTAGCTTCCAATATCTGTATTTATGTGCATCAACATGTTTCCATTTTAAAACCAGCCAGCCTTCTAGAAACCTTCCATTTACAATCTATGAAACCGAGCCCTTGCCTCCATGTTAACAACACACCCTACTCCAAAAGCCGGAATGATCCTTAGAGACCTCAATATCGTCGCCGAGAAAAGGTCCCTCCGAATCTGCGCTGACCGCTCTATCCAAGGAACACCACGAGGCCTAGAATAAAGGTCTAATCCCAGCAGATGCACTGGCGTAGCAGCAAATTGTGAAAAGATAGGCACAGTTAACTGTGAAATAATAGCCTTGGAATGCGGATTCGAAGATAAGCTATCAGGAATCAGAGATGATAGCCACGGCGCCATTGTAAAAGACCCAAAGATAGTGACAGCATCTCTCATAAGAAACGCTGCAGTGGCTGCTCTTGGAACACCAGGCTTGATTGGAGGTGCAACCTTGTCCGTTGGCGTACTCGAAGCGCTGAACATCTGAGCGAATCTAACATCCTTGAGAACGCCAAGGGGAACATTTACTATCATGGTATTCACAAAAGTGATTGTCCCGACAGCTGCGGCATGAAACTCATGAGCCAACGTATCGGAGGCATTTGAAACAGCATACGTTGCTCCATAGAGAGCCCAAACGTAGCCAAATGCACGACTGAAAATAAATCGTCCTGGATGTTTGATAGCGTTTAGGCTGTGAAGTTTCATGCCAGTGATGAGGGGTCTGTTGAAAGAGACTTTCTCAACCATTGATCTGTGATTTGTTAGTTTGGTTGAGATTATAGAGTTGGCAAGATAAGAATTACTGGTCAATTATGGTTATTATTGGTGTTATCAAGGTTGTTGAAATAAAGGCTGATGTGAAGTCTCCCAAGATAGGTTTCCATAGATGAGTGCGGCTGAATGTTGTTTGGGCAACATCTTGATGCTTTTCCATTATAGTTACAATATAATTTCATAAACCTAGAAGTGATAACGAAGTTTGGAGTTGTAGATGCTGGATGAAATGTTCAATATCTCACAAAAGATGATAGTAATATTCCAGAACGAAGATTGACAGCCGGGACAGTACTCTCGGCAGTTAACCCAGCCATCTCTTCCAACCTGGGTAACAATACCCAAAGTAACATCGCACAATCAAACCGACACCAACGGGATCTCAAACCGATACCCCAAATTAAAGATATCGGTGGCCTTCCCGGCAGTAGATCCATGCGGCTCTAGAGTCTTGTGACCCCAGTCGGCCCCAGGCCCGGTCAAAAAAGTGGCTGCTGATGTAAAAATTAGCGGGGTGAGGGGTAAAAACTCACCCACTAAAGATTCGGCTGCAGGCCCGACAAGCAGTAAATTTCAGTGGGAAGCTTCAGTGGGTGTAGGTCATAAACATAAAACGCCATCATCAGCCTCTGGCAAGCACCATTCTTGTTTACTCACATCACAAGCTTGAGATCATCAGTGAAATACGATATCACTCATACAAAATGGCTTCTTCAGTTCGTGCTTTGACGTCAAAGGGTCGTCTCACTCCCTTTGCTCGTCTTCGTGCTTCAACACCAACAATCACCCAAAAGCGCAACAATGCAACAACTGTACCTTTCAGACTCCCCGCCGCTCGCAATGAGCCCAACGTAAGTAATCTCAACCTCACTCTCATTCTGGTCAAAGTGTTAACAATTTTAGCCAACATACACAAAGAATTCACCAGAGCGCGCAAAAGTCGAAGCAGCTCTCAAGAAACTCCGCTCTCAACTCCCCGTCAAGAGTGAAATCATCTTCAACGGAATCTCGCAGCAAATCCACGCCAATGAGGACCAAGTCCTCCCAGCAGAGCACGCCACAACTTTCACCAATTACCCACTCGCTAGTAAAGAGCAAGTCAACACTGCTATTGACTCTGCCCTCAAAGCGAAGAAGGATTGGGAGAACACTCCCTTTGTTGACCGTGCTGCCATCTTTCAACGCGCCGCTGAGTTGGCTACTACAAAGTATCGCTATGAACTTATTGCTTCGACTATGTTGGGGCAGGGAAAGAATGTTTGGCAGGGCGAGATTGATGCTGCGGCCGAGTTGGCGGATTTCTTTCGCTTGGCCGGGCATTATGCTGCTGAGATTATGGGTAAGCAGCCTGAGCGTGGTACAGATGGTATTTGGTCTCGCGTCGACTACAGACCTCTTGAGGGTTTCATCTACGCCGTTTCGCCGTTCAACTTCTCAGCTATCGGAGGAAACTTGATTGCCCCTGCGATCCTCGGTAACGTTGTCCTCTGGAAGCCTTCTCAGTACAACATTCACCCCAGCACCATAATCTACAAGATCCTTCAAGAGGCTGGTCTTCCCAGGGATGTCATTCAGTTCGTTCCTGGTGATGCAGCTGAGATCACCGATACTGTTCTTGCACATCGCGAGTTTGCTGGTCTCAACTTTGTCGGTTCATCTGATGTGTTCCGTTCGATCTATGGAAAGATTGGTCAGGGTATTGCTGAGAAGCGATATCGAGATTTCCCTCGTGTTGTAGGTGAGACTTCTGGAAAGAACTTCCACCTTGTTCACCCGTCTGCCGACATTGACAATGTTGTCAACCATACTATTCGAGGTGCCTTTGAGTACCAAGGTCAAAAGTGCTCTGCTACTTCTCGTGCCTACGTTCCTGAGTCTCTCGCCAAGGAATTCTTCTCTCTTATCCAGCAGAAGATGAAGAAGATCACAATGGGAAGTCCCGATAAGGACTTTGAGGCCTTCATGGGTCCTGTCATCCACGGTCGCTCATTCGAGAAGATCAAGAAGATCATTGACGAAAGTAACAAGGATCCTCAAGTGAAGCTCATCGCTGGTGGAGAGTATGATGGTTCTGTTGGATACTTTGTCAAGCCTACAGTTTACCAGGTCGAATCTCCTGACCATCGACTCTTCAACGAGGAGATCTTCGGCCCTGTTCTCGCTGTTCATGTGTACAAGGACTCAGAGTTCACGCCTCTCCTCAAGAACATTGATCAGAACGGTGGCGGTCTTGCCCTCACTGGCGCAGTTTTTGCTCAAGATCGTGCAGCTCTTCGTGAAGCTGAGGACGCTCTTCGCTACTCTGCCGGAAACTTCTACCTCAGTAAGTCAATACCCATCCACATTTTGAACCTATCACTAACATATTTACAGACTGCAAGACAACTGCTGCTCTCATCGGTCAACAGTCTTTCGGTGGTGCTCGAAGTTCAGGTACCAACGACCGAGCCGGTAGCCCTGATATGCTTCGACGATTTGTTTCACCAAGATTGATCAAGGAGGAGTTCTTTGAGCAGACCGACTTCTTGTATCCTTCCAACACACAATAGACTAGAGATAGCATGTAGAACTGTACCAAAAGCTTGAGACTGAATTTAATGGATTTAATGAATAGTATCAGAGTCTGAATCTGATGTGCTCCCAGCTTTACCTATGAACATGTTACTTGCTATCTAAAACATGCCGTGGCCACCTCACTACAGTATAGCTATCTATAGCAGAACCCGTCTACTAACAGCGTTCTTGCTTCTCTGTGATGACTTTGTCTTGTATGTATTTGTAACTGCAGCTCTCTTCAAAAGCGAGGATCTGTTATAATGACCATGATGACGAACGTGATATTCTTGAGAGAGATTTGCTGATTATTCTTCAAGGAGAGGTTTTTTCACCTTGTGAACTGGCTGTCTTCAGGTTCTCAGGCCGGTGATGTATGGCGTGAGGCTATTGGTTCATAGATCTAGGTCATGTCTAATTTTAGGCGTCATATAGTGCTTGAAACTCAAGTGAGTGACTTGGGCCTGGCAGTTGGTACCTGGAAACTTCTTCCAGACTATTTCTCTATGCTTCTGTTTGTTTTCTGGAAGGTACAGATCTTTGGGGAGAAGTCGGGTGCCTAACCCGAGACCTGGTCGAGGAGTGCAGTTACACTGATACATCGCGGGGGTAGTACGCCACCGAATCTCTGAGCTTCGGATTTCAAGTCTGCCCAGACCGAGTGTTCAAGACATGTCAAATGATTCACTGAAGCCGTGATTGTTCTTCCATCTGCAGGGGACAAGAGCTTTGACCGCCGAGATATCCTACATGCACGCCCATTGCAAACCCAACCACCAACGGCTTCCTGCATTCAAAAAGATAAACAACATCCGATACCGGCCCCAATGAATCTCCAGTCATATCCGAAACCATGTCAAGATAACGCACCTCGTCACCAGACTCTTCAAAAACGCAATCCCAAAGATCGACACCCTTGTTCTGCGGCTACGCTAACAGCACGGATGGGGAGAAAACGCCGCTAAAAGACGTGGAGCTCTTAGAACACCAATCATTGGAGAAACAATATCGGGAGGGATCCCGGTGTGGCACTCGGTTGCGAATAGCGGCGTCATGGTCTATTTTTGATGATGGGTTGTGAAAGGCGTCAAGCGTAGTCAGTGGCTTCATGAGCGGCGGTGACCGATCATCGAGAGAGGATGTTTTAGGATGGAAGCATACTTATAGAATGAGGAGCCAATTGCTTCAATTGAGTCATTCAAGTTTCTCAGTAGTGAAAATGAGCGTCCCCAAATCTGAACCAATTCTTATCGTTGGAGGCGGTGCCTTTGGCCTCTCAACAGTCCACCATCTTCTCAAAGCTGGATACAAAGACATAACAGTTCTCGAAAAAGATGATGAGATCCCCTCTCGATGGTCCGCTGCGAATGATCTCAATAAAATTGTTCGTGCAGAATATGAAGATCCTCTGTACCAAGATCTCACAGTGGTGAGTCGCCCCTGGTGAACGAACGCCAGAGTCTCCCCAAATTACACCAAATTTAGCGTTTTACTGGATAGCCGTTGACGAATTGTCCAATCAGAAAGCAATTGAAGCCTGGCAAACTCCCCAGTTTGCTCCCCATTTCCATCAAGTTGGTTTTCTTCACTGCGTTTCTGGTAGTGCACCGAAAGAAGCACTTGATACACTCAATCGGTTTCGCGCTGCTGCTGAACGTGATCCTCGTTTGAAGCCGCATCTTTCGCCACTGGATACCAAGAAAGATATCTCGGATGCTGTTTGGCAGTATAAAGATAGTTCTTTTCCTGGTTGGAATGGATACTTCAATAAGTTTGATGGGTATGCGCACTCTGGTAATGCTTTGAGGTCAATGTTCATTGAGACGAGAGCAAAAGGTGTGAAATATATCCTCGGCGCAGCAGGAGCTGTCTCTGAAATCGTTTACGAAGAGACTCCTTCCGGACGAAAGGCCAAGGGTGTCAAAACAACCGGAGGTCTTTTCTATCCTTCCAATCTGGTCATCATATCCGTCGGCGCAGCTGGTTCAAAGCTCATCCCTCAACTCGGCACCCGACTCGTCGCCAAATCCTGGTCCGTCGCTCATCTCCATCTAACCGACGATGAAACATCTTCTCTCCGCGGTATCCCCGTGACATACGCTCGTGATCTAGGTTTCTTCTTTGAACCAGATCCCAAAACAAATCTCTTGAAACTATGTCCCATGGGAGGTGGTTTCATCAACACCGATCCCGAGACCGGGGTATCTCATGCACCTACGCATTTGAAAGATAGTGCATTTCTTCCTGAGGGTGATGAGAAGCAACTTCGTGAACTTGTGAGACAAACTCTTCCGCAGTTTGAGGATAGGGCGTTCGTTAAGAAGACGCTTTGTTGGTTTGCTGATACAGCTGACTCGGATTTTATCATTGATTATGTACCGGGTACATCGTCTTCTGTTCTGCTTCTTTCGGGTGATAGTGGGCATGGATTCAAATTCTTTCCTATCTTTGGTGAGTGGGTTAAGGATCTCTTGGAGTCGGATAAGGGAGAGCAGCCTGTTGCGAGATGGAGGTGGAAGAATCCATCGGATGATGAGGGTAAGGGTGATTGGGGAGGTGCTGTGAGTTGGAGGTTGGGCAATTCGAAGGAACTTGTTGATATACAGCCTGTTGGACAAACCAGGCTGTGATGTTTAAGATTCTGGCTCTCGTTGGGAACAGCAAAGTATTAGCAGCTTGTTTCTGGCACAGTTACGTACAGAACGCTATCGAGTAATTCGGTATATAGTTAAATTTCTATTCAGTTTATTTTCACTATTCATAAAACCTTACGGTACTTGTCTATCTCTTGGCTGAGCAGGGGAGTATGAAAATTTTACAGTCCTGCAGGGTAACTCTGAGTTCATGGGTTGGTCTATTCTGCTTGACACCTTGCACATTCTCTTTATGTCCGTATAGTTATTCCTGGCATATATTAACAGAGCCTCTCATTCAATCGCATCATCAATAATATCTTATCGGTGTTCCGACTTGCTCCTCGTGGAAACTATAGTTACCGTGCTAGTTATCTGGATGAGACTTATTGGTCAGTTTTTATGTTCAGTCTCGGTCAATCAAGTTGTCACACTGGAACCAGATTCTCTACATACTTGGACTGTTGAAAAAATAGTTACAACCAGCCACAAATTCTCTTGATTCCAACCTTTATCATGACTCAAAATTCGGGGGACAAGTCCGAATGTTGAGAGCGTGCAATTGGACAAAGTAAGCAACGGAAGCACTGCCGATGTCACCGGTCGGGTTCCCGCGGCCGATTGATCCACCGAAACGAGACTCCAACTTCGGTCGTCGGAACATTGATGCGATGATAATTAAACCCCACTTCTCAATGAGGAGTTATCATGCTTTTAAAGAACAACAGTTGAGTAACATTATCTACATTTGAGACATCATCAACACATAATCACTTAACAATTCATTTTCAATCATCATGGGCTCTCTCAACCCCTCCCAGCAACCCCACGTCCCCAGGTAAGATCCTAATATCCCATCTCATCAAGGCAAACACTAACATTCCCAGTCCTGGAGTATGGTGTCCAGCAGTAACTTTCTTCAACCACCAAGACGACACAGTAGACCATGCCTCCCAAGCAAAATACTTCACCCATCTCGCCAACTCCGGCCTAAACGGCCTCATCGTCATGGGTTCAAACGCTGAAGCTTTCCTCCTGACCCGTGAAGAACGCTCCGCCATAATCGCCCTCGCCCGCAAGACAATCGGTCCAGATTTCCCTCTCATGGCTGGTGTCGGAGCGCATTCCACAAAGCAGACTCTTGAACTCGCCGAAGACGCGTACAAGGCTGGAGCCAATTATCTCCTTGTTCTTCCACCTGCGTACTTTGGAAAAGCTACGAGTATGAATGTTGTCAAGCGTTTCTTCTCTGAGGTTGCGAAGAAGTCACCGCTGCCGATTGTTATTTATAACTTTCCTGGTGTTACGAATGGTGTTGATATTGATTCTGAGACTATCGTTCAGATTTTTGAGGAGAGCAAGAAGACGAGTGGAAAGTCCAACATTGTTGGTGTCAAATTGACCTGTGGATCTGTTGGAAAGATCACTCGTCTAGCCGCTCAGATTCCCTCTGAGGAGTTCTCTACATACGGCGGTCAATCCGATTTTCTCATAGGTGGTCTCGCAGCTGGTAGTGTAGGATGCGTTGCAGCATTCGCAAACGTCTTCCCAACTCTCACAGCCAAGATCTACGCTTTGTACAAGGAGGGTAAGTATGAAGAGGCGATCAAACTGCAGCAGCTAGCAGCTTTGGCGGAGAGGCCGTGCAAGGCAGGCGTTGCATCTACAAAGTATGCCGTTGCGGTTTATTCAGCAAAGTTGGCGGGTGTTGAAGGAGCAGAGGAGAAGTTGGCGCCGAGACATCCGTATGAACCTGTTGGTGATGCTGTGAAGCAGAGTGTTAAGAGTATTATGAAGGAGGCGGGGGAGAAGGAGGAGGAGTTGTTGAAGACTTGGACGGATCGTGTTAAGGGACGACTGAACTAGATAATATGAGAGCATTGTGTAATAGAGCCGGAGTTGAGATGTTGACGCACTTTTTACGCGACTGAGTGAGACCTGCAATTGACATGGCCAGTTCACACGGGGTGGCTGTTGGGTCTGTATTTCCAGAATGTTCTTGCAGGCATTCACTGCAGGGGTTCAGCGAACGTGGAATTTGACGAAAGAACAGCCAGGAACACAAGTGAAAAGGCTTCCAAAGCGCTTCCATGAGGCAATTCTGAACGAATTGAGCTGGATGCATATCCAACATGCCATGCCGACAGGCGTCGCATCGCCCTGTACCAATCCAACCCATCCTGGAAGGCCAGCTTCAAGTGCACGGTTCTTTTAGGCCTTCCCCGTGTTCTCGATGAACTAAATTGACCAGGGTCGATGTCACTAGCATTGCTTATTAGTGATTGGGTATATCAAGTAACCAGAGAACAAAGGGGTTGTCCTACTGTCAAGCCGTTATCAGTGGCTCTCCACCAACTTCCAAGTGAGAACAGAGCGATTACGGAGCCAAAGATAGCGACACTACCCCGCATACACCCTCCCCTATCTCCCTGCTATTCCCCAACTCTTTGTCTTTACAGCGATGTTCTCGTGACCCACAGTGGCTTTTCTAGCCTGGACATGGTGAGCAGGGGCGAAAAAACACTGCAGCACGGCTCTAAACAAACCTTAAGCCCATTCCCCGCCAACCACGAAGCAAACATTTTCCTTTCACTTCAACAATTCACTGTAATCCAATTTGTTACAATGGCTCCTGGTTCATCGCATGCGCGGAAAACATCTGGTACGACGGATAGGACGGGAGGATCTGGAGGTCGTGTTTCCAAGAGATCCGATAACGCGTGAGTACGGTCAAGTTCCCCCTCACCTTGCAACGTTCACCTCACCTTCACTCACCGAAAGATTGATAAGGAAGAACAAAGAGCATACATAACTGACAAGGTCATAGGTGTTCACGATGTCGCAAGCAAAAAATAAAATGTTCAGGTTCACATCCCTGCGATGCATGCAAGAAACGAAAATTATCTTGTGAATTTGATCAGCGCGATCAAAAGATTCTCGTTACGCGTGGGTGAGTTACCACGGCAATTGAGTTTCTCAAACATGACGTATTGATTCATCGGTACAGATTCATCCTTGACTTGCAACAACGCGCTGCATCGAATCAACCAAGTGCTGCTGGAAGTGCTGAATATGTTACGCCTGGGTCTTTGGATACGAACATCAATGTTGCGGGTCCTTCTGATAATGGTAAGTTTTGATCAACTTCTTACACCCTGCACTCGTTCAGCAAAAGTCTTAGGCCTGATGAGCATGATAAGAGAAATTGCTAACGTTTGACAGTTGAACCTCCTCCTCATTTGCCTTCACCAGGGGGCAACATCTCTGCCTTACCCACCGAAGACTCTGTGCACGGCAGCCACAGTAGTGCAAACAGCAGTGGAAAAGGACTCGACCCCATTGCGTCCGCTCTCATTAATCCCCTCTCATCTGGCCAATCCAAGTTTATGGCCTCAGCCCAAGGTCGAGAATTTTACCTTGGCACATCATCAAACTGGTCCTTCACCCGTCGAGTCCTCAGTCTCACCCACGAATACATCCACCAAAGTCCCATTTCCGTCGATAATCTGCTCTTCGATGGACTAGCCTATGATCTTGGATGGGATGGATCTCGAATCACTCCTGCTCTGGATCCTCCTGTGATGCCCAGTCTTGACCACGCCGTTTTCTTGATCAACACTGTCAAGTTTCACTGCGGTCAGCTGTTTCACCTCTTTGATGAAGAGACCTTTATGGCATATCTCCATGAGTTTTACGCCGATCCAAGTACCCATATCGCTGCTGCAGACCTTCGATACATTCACCTTCTTCTTATCTTGGCTTTTGGCAAAGCATTCGCCGAGAATAATAACTACCAAGCCAAGAGACCGCCTGGAGCTGACTATTTCGTCACTGCTCTACGATTACTGCCGAGTATCCATATCCTTGTCTATGAACCGCTTATTTCGACCGAAATTCTGTGTTGTATTGCGCTATACTTTGAATCTCTCGACTACCGACACTCGTCTCATGGGTTTATTGGACAAGCCATGAGAGTTGCCCTCGGACAAGGCATGCACACCGATATGCCCGTTGATCAACTAGGAGACCGCATTGTCGAACGAAGTCGGAGAATATGGTGGACCGTCTACGTATTAGACCGTGAGATGACATCCCTCATGGGTTTGCCGCAATCCGTGCATGACGACGATATCCACCCGGCCCTTCCGCACTTTGATGGGAACGCGCAACGCGTAGCGGCGCTTCATATGCAGATTCGGCTATGTCGAAGTATTGCGTCAGTTGGGAGAGGTAAGGAGCAAGGTCTTATACATGAATCAGACTAATAGGTTTACAGGAGTATACGGAATCAATGGACGATTAAACAAGAAATTCTTACTCAGCACGAAGAAAGTCCTCGAGAATATCGCTTGTCTTGCGGATGAGCTGCAGCAACAATTCCCTCTTGGAGTTGACAAAGCCATCAACGGTGTATCGAGAGTTGCAGGATACTTACACACTCTTTATCATCAGGTAATTCCATCTTCCGGTACGAAGTCGACAAAATACTGACATGTTTAGTGCATCGTCCTCGCAACAAGACCTCTGATATTATGCTTCCTGAAAATCCGTTTTGAAACACCAGACGCTATAACAGAAGCCCTCAACTCATCTCAAACCGTCTGGAACCTGATCAAAATGTGTATCGACTCTTCTTACCAGATGATCAATATTCTTGGCTGTTTGCAAAGTCAAGGTCTGCTCGGTAAATCACAAAGCTGTCTCCTCTCGCTCACCCTCTAACATCTTTACAGAAGCCTTTCTCCCGTTTGATCTTGAGTCCCTCTTTGTATCAAGTTTCAACCTTCTCATCGCACCAGTTCTTGATCCCAGGTTCTCAGAGTACGATGCTACATTTCGACATAAAACGCATATCATCTTCAATGAGATGATTAGCAAAGGGAATATTATCGCTATGTTTAGAAGATCGGAACTTCAGCAGCTTGATGATATGCTGAGTAGCCTACATCGTGGGCAGGATATAACGCCGATTCCCATCGATGGCCAGATTATTGGAGGATCAATAGCTGAAGGCGGTAATGAAGGCAGTTTGCATGAACTGAACGATGATATGGAGTCGATATTGCCGATGGACGATATAGGGATTGAGTGGTTTTCAACGGCGCAGATGATTGATTTGGCGAATTCCATTGAGAATAGTGATACGGAGTGGGTATCGCATACAATGATAGAGCATGATATCTGGTGAGGGAGAGCATGTAGTGGGCGTGCTTCACGGGATCTGGAAGCCGAGGTTGACGGTGATGGAAGTGATGGGTGGTGTTTCGGTGTTTTTATTGACCAATCTTGACCCTAAGATCAGGGAATACTTAATCATATTAGCCAAAGATCCGTCGATTCTAAGGAAGCTCTCGGATCTCCTACAAAAGTTTGATCTTTCTCATCTTACAGTCTAGTGTTAGGAACTTGGGCGATATAGATTTCATCGTACTGTTTGGACATTGCTGCAACGTGAAATGATCCATGTCCAACATTCAAGTATTTTCATTCAACCTACACGACTCATTAAATTAAAGTATGAATCCAATTCCTGTCAGAAATACAAGACATGAAAGGGTATCATTGCGGGATGCTTGCATTCCCAATTCCATTACCATCATCCAACCACTCTCTCCAACTTGTCCCTCACCGCCATCCATGACTTTCTCATTCTTCCTCCATTCATCCACTCTTCTTTCTTCTTCTCCAGTTCCTCCAGACTTCTCAATGATTCCAACGCCCTTTGCTGCTCAATATCCTCGCTAGAAAACCACGTCCCATGAAGACCATAAGGGACCCGTTGAGGTAGTCTCACTTTGCCGATAACGTTACGCATATTCTGTGCATCGAGAATCCACAGCTCAGATACAGAAGATGGGGGACAATCGCCAGATGGTAAGAGCTGTGATTCGTCGAAAACGTAGAAGAGAAGATATCCCTCATCCTCCCCAGTCGATGAAGTCTTTGGGATGAATCGGGGTTCTTGCGCGTAATGCTTCGGTGGCAGACGGAATATCCGAATAGCATCTTCATCATTCTGATCTTCAAGAATCTCCACGACGGATCGCTTATCAACACAACCCGTAACAGGACTGGCCTTCATCTTCTTGCCGCTCTCGATGAGTGTCTTTGCATCCATCTTGACGAGAAGATCAACCTTGTCAGCTCTTCCAAGAGCAACACCGAAACAAGATGTTGATGTACTGCAGCCGTAGATATAGCGAGCATCTTGCATCTCGCAATCTGGGCGAACAGACGGAAACTCGAAGGGTATAGCTGAGAGAGCCCACTGATGCGGAATGGTGTTTCGAGAGGTTGTTGTAAGGTCGAACTCGTAGTAATACAAACGGCATTGCGCATAGTCGTCAGACTCCTCAGTAGGAGAGAAGTACTCAGTCAATGAAGCCTTTTCCCCTGGTGATTCCAGACCTGGAGCTCCCTTATAGCGGCAAGTGTTGTTTTCATTCCATCTGACCACTCCACGTTTCGGAAGTTTGGCCGGCGGTGCTATGTTTCCTGCAGTGTAGACCACGGCCGAGGAAGTCATTCGGCACGCAAGGAGATTGACAGTCCTCTTCCCATCACTAGATTGCGAATCCCATGTATTCGCCGTATGGAAGATGCAAGAAGGCGCTGTTTCGAACCACCGTACCTCCGAAGGACTGTGACGCGGAAATACACCGAACCGTGAAGGTTTTGTAGGGTCATATGACACGACTTCCTTTCCCTTCATGTTATTGAATGGATCCAGGCTGAGAGGTAGATCCATGATGATAGTATGGGTTCGGGATACTCCGAAATCGTGCATCATTTTCGGACTTGATATTCCGGGTACGGGTTGGTTTACAATCCTGTTTCCACTGAACTCTTTGCGCCTGGTGTTGGGAATAACAGAATAGTGCACGTAAGGCGGTAGAAAGGCGTTGTGATAGAGAATCATCTCCCCAGTGACGGGGTCAACTTTTGGATGCCCTGTCGCCCATTCTTTCATAAAGCTGAGAAGGCCCTCACCGCCGAATGGAGACTCATGATTGTTGATCACAGGCTCTTTTGGTTCTCCTTCAGCTCGGATACCATCATACCAGCCAACAGTATCCAGTGAGGGCAGCTGTATCCTCATAGGCGGACCACTTTCGCAAGTCGCCAAAGCTCTTCCATCGTGATACAAAAGAGCCGTGTTGGCGACACTGATCCGTTTGATGGCTTGTTGAGATCCGGGAAGGTTTGAGAGTATGACAAGAAATATTGTCCTAAAAGTTGCATACATGATCTGAAACATTGTCGATAGCGGGTTGACGAGAGTTGTGATTGATGGCATGATTGGCGACAGAACAGAAGTTGTTTTTCTCGACAGAAATAGGTCGGTGAGAATGTATTGATTGACAAACTCTGGTACTACACTTCCATCTGAAGAGACCTTCCGGAAGGCGACTCCAGACAGCATACCATCTCCATCAAACCAATGCGCATCTCGGCCGAGATCTTCGTGGCTGACGGGATTACCTCCATTGCGAACATACTGACCACCGGTAAGTTCCGCTGGGATACATCCGCTATATGTGCATGGAGTGAGATCTGTGGTTTGGTGAATTGGGGCGAAATTGCCTGACAGGTATCTGTGAGAGGTGAGCCTTTGGACATATTATGTGAGGAAAACGGACGTACGGATGCCGAGGTGGAGGTTTTGTGCCTGGGTGAGATATTGGTATTTGTGTGACGGGGAGTTGCTTGTCTAATTCCATGGTGCCGAAATTGTAGAATTATGGGATTTTCGAGATGGGATAGTATGACAATAGCGTAATTAAACAAATGCCAGTTGAAGAGTAACGTAGTCAATATGAGATGATCTCCAAGCTACATCGCAAGATTAGTCAAAATAGAGTATCACAGCAACAATGAACATAAAATCAAAGTAAACATTCCCATTGAAGCTATCCAACTCAGTAGTAACCTATCTATCTATATGTATAACCTTAGGCAATCTCGATCAATCAGGTAAATTCCGTATGTCGCATCGCTGGATAACACGGCACATTGAACCAAGACTTTAGCACGATCGAACGAGAAGTAAAATGGTCGTCATGATCAATCATGGACACGGCAATATCAAAAAGGCCGAGTATCCCGGACAAGGGTCTCACTTAATATTGATGACAAGTAGACTGATACCCAAAAAGGTCGAGCTTAAAGTCTTGACGTCAACGAGTTTTGACAGACAGGAGGGTGACAGATTTGATGGCCTAGTCTAGTATGTTATCAGGGATATTGTTTTCTGTCACCCTGATCCTAATCTTACAGGGGTCTGTCTGGTATGCAGGCTGTGTTAACACTAAAAAAACAAACTGTGGACACCACTAATCTTCAACGCTGTCCGAATTCTTCCCTAACAACAGCCAACAATTATCCTTTTTTTACCTTCAATTTATTGTGAATTACTCGTTCAAAAGCTGAAGCGGTTTTTGCCTTCAAACTTTTTTGTTTTGCCCAAGTACACGAATATCTTGTCAAAATGGGTTGGGAATACGCCCAAGTGTACGTACCTTTCCCTAATCGCTACTCCAATGAGGGCTTTTTACTCATCCCTTTAGTCATTTGAAATACACGATACCGTTCGGTGTTGTTCTTGCAGCGATATACAGACCTTTGTTATCGAAATTGGATCTTTTTAAACTTGTGTTTTTGATAACTGTGAGTTTTGATCTCTCAAGCTGACTTGTTGGTATTAATTCGTTTAGATCGCCGTAGTCTCTACGATTCCTTGGGATTCGTATCTCATCAGGAATCGAATATGGACTTATCCTCCTGGTGTTGTGATCGGGCTCACAGCATGGGATATCCCAGCTGAAGAACTCTTTTTCTTTGTCATTCAGACTTTCAACACTTCTCTTCTCTATATGATTTTCAGCAAACCAACCTTTCATCCCATTTATCTCGGTAAGACGACAACATGGGGTAAAATCGCTGGTCAGATTGTTTTTGCGTCAGCAATCATTTTCGGTCTGGTCTCTGTGTCTCACGGTGGTGAGGGGATGTATATGGGACTTATCCTAGTTTGGGCTTGTCCATTCCTTTTGTTTCTATGGTAATTCTTCTTGAAACGTTTCAGAGTGAAAATGCTAACGGTTGGCAGGAGCATCTCTTATCAGTTGATTGCGAATTTGCCGTGGACAAACACGGTGCTTCCAATTGCTTTGCCGACTTTGTATTTGTGGGTTGTTGATACGTTTGCTCTACGTCGTGGAACATGGAGTATCACGTCTGGTACAAAGTATGGCGTCGTTTTGTGGGATGGCCTGGACATCGAGTAAGTCTATAACCAGCGTTCAGAACAACAGATCCTAACACTGCACAGGGAAGCTGTTTTCTTTCTCCTTACAAACACCTTGATTGTCTTTGGTTTGGTTGCTTGTGACAACACACTGGCTATTCTGGACACTTTCCCCGAGCAATTTCCCAGATCAAAGGGATTGCCCAACCTTCTGCAGGTCATCCGGGCTATTATGTTACCGAAAGAAAAGTATGATCAAGAACGTATCGACGGACTCATCAGTGCCGTTGACTTGCTTAGGAAGAAGAGTCGAAGCTTCTATCTCGCAAGTGGTACTTTTGAAGGAAGACTTCGAATCGACCTCATCCGGCTTTATGCATTCTGCAGAGCTGCAGATGATCTCGTTGACGAAGCCCCTTCTGTGGATGAATCTAGAACCTCTATCGGAAAGTTGAGAAAGTTTCTGGATTTGGCTTATGATGAGAATGAAGAAGAACCTTCACCTCGACTACGAGAGTTTGTCAAGTCAAACTTCCCAGAAATTTTCCATATGGCTCTTCTTCAACTCCCGACTTTCTATCTACCCAAGCAGCCTCTGGACGATCTCCTGAAAGGTTTCGATACAGATCTTCTCTTTGATAATGGCTTTCCCATTGAGACTACTGAAGATTTGGATACATATGGAAGTCGAGTTGCTGGTACAGTCGCAGAACTCTGCAACCATCTTATTCTCTACCATACTCCTGAATCTGTACCCACGGACATCCAACGTGAAGTCATCGCTTCAGGCCATGAGATGGGCATCGCTCTTCAATACGTCAACATCGCTCGCGATATCAAAGTCGACGCAGATATTGCGCGAGTTTACTTACCTCTCTCGTGGCTCAAAGAAGTTCAACTTACACCAGAAGATGTGATCAAGCAGCCTTCCGGACCAACTATCGAAAGTCTACGTCAAAAACTACTTGACCGTGCTTTTGAAAAGTACAACATGGCAAAGGGAGCTATTGATAAACTTCCTTCAGAAGGAAAAGGACCCATTCGAGTTGCAGTTGAGAGTTACATGGAGATTGGACGTGTCCTGAGAGAAACTGGGCCTGTTATGAAGAAGGGTAGAGCAACTGTTCCTAAGATGAGACGAATTCGTTTGGCGTGGTCTGCTTTGAATAAGTAGTGGTTTAGGGTAGTGGAGGATTTAATTGGGTTGTAGACATATAGATTCATAGATTTGATTTCATAGTTTAAACCCTGCTCAATTGATGGATCATACCACTCAATACACAAAAATACAAATTTTACTTTGACTGCAAATTTTCGGACTCTATGAAATTTCCGTGATAAGTGATATCAACGTGTCCTCAACTTGGTTGTCAAACGTCTTGGTGGGACTAGCAGTCAGAAACCTCAACCAATCAAAGAACACGCTTTCTATCACCAAATACACTAAACCAAACCGTCAATGCTGATCAACCCGTCAACGACTTTAATTCTTGTCTCGCTTTCGCTTTTGTTACTAAAAACAACTTATTCCCTCAAACTGCGCCTCAATAAGCACAAGGTAAAGTGTCCTTTCACATGAAAAAACCCAAGCGTCGTTGTCTTATTTTACAAGGATTCTAAAAAAGTGGATCAAAACAAAATGGAAGACGTCATTGACTCTATTATTCATTTCCATTAAAATCGTTTGACTCGACAGTTTGGAGAATGTTTAGGCATCTTCACTTTATATCGTCAAAATGAGTGATATTAAGAAATCCGTCATCGTTATTGGTAAGTTTTGTTGCTAACACATGTGAAGACGACTTGGCTAATAGGATTGTAGGTGCTGGTGTTGGTGGTGTTTCTACTGCTGCGAGACTTGCAAAGGCCGGTTTCAAGGTTACTATTGTTGAGAAGAATGACTTTACTGGTGGAAGATGTTCTTTGATTCATAACGATGGTCATGTAAGTTGCTTCATTCACCTCACTGAGAACAATATTCTGATGTTGTTAGCGCTTTGACCAAGGTCCCTCTCTTCTTCTCCTCCCTCGCTTCTTCCACGAGATCTTTCAAGATCTCGGAACTTCTCTCACAGCCGAAGGAGTCGAGTTGTTGAAATGTGAACCAAACTACAATATCTGGTTCGGCGATGGTTCATCTTTCGAAATGTCCACTGATCTCACAAAGATGAAGAAAGCCATTGAAGCTGTCGAAGGCATCGATGGTTTCGAGAGATATCTCGGCTTTCTTCAAGAATCTCATCGCCATTACGAAGTCAGTGTTGAGTCTGTACTTCGAAGAAACTTTCCCAGCATTCTTGCGTTGGCCAGACCGGAAGTGTTGTTGAATTTGTTCAATATTCATCCTTTGCAGAGTATTTGGACAAGAGCTAGTAAATACTTCTGGACCGAGAGGTTGAGAAGGGTGTTTACTTTTGGAAGTATGTATATGGGTATGAGTCCGTTTGATGCGCCAGGAACATATAGTTTGCTTCAGTATACCGAACTCGCGGAGGGTATTCTCTATCCTCGAGGAGGATTCCACAAGGTGAGTCTGATAATCATTCAGTCTTGGCTTCACACTAACAATTTCAGGTTGTCGAAGCACTGGTCAACGTTGGCCAACGTCTTGGTGTAGAATACCGTCTCTCCACTGGTGTCAAGTCAATCTCAATTGACCAAGCAACCGGCAAGACAAATGGTGTCATTCTGAGCGATGGAACATATTTGTCCTCAGACATTGTCATTTCAAACGCCGATCTTGTCTACACCTACAACAACCTCTTACCCAAGACAAGCTACGCCGACTCACTTTCAAAACGAGAGACATCTTGCAGTAGTATCTCGTTCTACTGGTCCATCTCAAAGATTGTCCCTGAACTCAACGCTCATAACATTTTCCTTGCGGATGAGTATCAGGAGTCTTTTGATAGTATCTTCAAGGAACACCTCATTCCTTCGGAGCCATCTTTCTACGTCAATGTTCCTTCACGTATCGATCCATCAGCGGCACCAGAGAACAAGGACTCTATTGTTGTTCTCGTGCCTGTTGGGCATCTTCTTTCAGATTCAGAGGGAACACATCGCGGCTTGTCCAAGTCTGGAAACAATGATACACTCAAGTCAGGTCAAGACTGGGAGAAGATGATTTCCCTCGCGCGAGACACAGTCATCGCAACAATGCGTGCAAGAATAGGAGTAGATCTCACTCCTCTTATTGAAAACGAGATCATCAACACTCCTTTTACATGGCAAGAGAAGTTCAACCTCGACAAGGGTGCTATTCTCGGTCTAAGTCACTCCATCATGAACGTTCTAGCGTTCAGACCTGGAACTCAACACTCCAAGTACAAGAATCTCTATTTTGCTGGTGCAAGTACACATCCTGGTACAGGTGTTCCTGTATGCATTGCTGGTAGTAAGATTGTTGCTGAGCAGATTCTGAAGGATTCAGGAGTCAAGAGTCATCAGATTCCTTGGGCAAAGGACACGGCCAAGTCTCACAAGACTGGTCTTGACAAGATGAATGATTCGTCCTTGACTTTGTTTCAAGGTTTCTTGGGAGCGTTGGTTGCGATGTTGTTGGCGTACTTTTACCTTGTTGTTGCTGCTTAATTCTGTATGGATACTAGACTGATGGCATGAACGTTCCTTGTCCGATTTAATTATATAGAGCTGTTAGAATGAAAATTGCTAGTCATAAGCTAAGCTATCGAAAATAACACAGTACTATTCCCACAGTTGACTTAAGTTGCTATGCACATCGGGTATAACCGGTCCCTCATAGGTGTTCCTCTCACCAAGACAAAGATCCTCCAATGTCGCATCGGAAATTACAATCTCAAACACAGCATGTCATCATTCTCGGCAAATGTCACAATCAGCCTTAAATCCCCACTCAACTGTCACGGTAACAGCCATGTTCCTTAGCCTCTCAGCTTTCTCCACGCTACGGCTCACGGCAACTCTCTAGTCTCGATACAACATGATCGCCAAGAGGGTGTGTAACTTTTAAACATATCACCGTCATAGACTTAATTTCAGCCATCGAGCTTTTTGACAGCTGATGTCAAATAAACGTAACAAATATGTTTATTCATGACGATTACTCGGCAGTTACTTTCCGTGATGGTCGGGACATTCGGAAATTATGAAGTCATGGATAGAGTGAAAAAACGTGGTGAAGAATGTTAGCGCGGTTGATTGGATTGTAGGCAAATGTTTAATAGAGCTGAGCTGTCCTCTTGGATCGGAGAATATTGCAGTGCTTGCAGACTATTCGAGTTACGCATTGGAACGTTAAGACCGTTACGCACAATGACTGAACATCTTTACAACCGCCACAACGGCGCGCTAGACGCCAACCGTACGTTCGTTTTTATTAGCAATTGATTTTCAATTACTGCTTTGCTATTTTGTGTTCAACTGCGTTGATCGGAGCGGAACTCGATTGTTGTTGGAAGACTAACATCAAACCACAGCCGATATTGTCAATGGCCAACGCAGCGACATCAACATTACCGTCAGAGGTTCTGATTGGTATTGGGCGGTATGTATTCCATCGCCTCGGCCTCTGGGAGTCTCCCTCTAACTTGACTGTTAGGTTTGTGCCGTTATGACCGTTTCTACCTTTGTCTTCCTCGCGCTCGGAATGAGAAAGCCACGAACTGATCGCATCTTCCATTACATCACTGCAGGAATTACAATGATTGCTGCAATTGCTTACTTCTCCATGGCCTCCAACTTGGGCTGGACTCCCATTGCGGTCGAGTTTCAGCGAAACAACCATCGAGTTGCCGGCAGATATCGCGAGATCTTCTACGTTCGATACATTGACTGGTTTTTAACAACACCTCTCTTACTGGACGCAAACCTGAGCTTGAATACGCTGAAAACATAGCTAATATCATTCCAGGACCGATCTTCTTCTCACCGCTGGCATGCCGTTCCCAACTGTAGCTTGGTAAAATCCCCTCCCACGGCCGATCTCCATTGGAATTTGGGTCGCTGTGAGCTTCAAAGTCCATTGGAGAACGCTGTTACGTTGAATAGTCATGTACTGACTTCATAGGGTTATCCTCATCGACTGGGTCATGATCGTGACCGGACTCGTCGGAGCTCTCGTCAAGTCCAGCTACAAGTGGGGCTACTTCGCCTTTGGTAAGTCCTATGTCTTCTTCTGAATATGCATGGACTAATTCGATGTCAAGGTTGCGCCGCTCTGGCATACATCGTATACATGCTCGCCTGGGAAGCACGGCTCCACGCCAAGCACATTGGCCCTGATGTTGGACGCACATTCATGATGTGCGGAACTTTGACATTGGTCGTCTGGATCCTTTATCCCATTGCTTGGGGTGTCTGCGAAGGAGGTAACATCATTGCCCCCGATTCAGAGGCAGTCTTCTACGGTATTCTCGACCTTATCGCCAAGCCAGTCTTTGGAGCCCTGCTTCTCTGGGGTCACCGAAACATCGACCCTGCTCGTCTTGGTGTTCGAATCCGCGACTTCGATGAGCCCATCTATCCCGATGGCCCAGCTACTAAGCACCCTCATGGACATGGCCAGACTGCCGCTAGAAACGATACTGCGACTGCTACCGGTGCAAACGTCAACCCCACTGCGTAAATGGTTGAGTGATGGTTGAGTGATGGTTGGCTTTCGATAGCAAAGATACCCACGAAAGCCAAGCACTGTTGATGGAGATGTTGGACTATTCGGACTTTGGACTATTGGAAAAATTGCCAGTCGAATACCTGTTGCTTAATTCGCGTACGAACGCTAGTCAGATGATACCCGGACGGTTACTGTAGCACGGATATGTCTTGGCGAGATTGATGACTTATTGGACTTTTCATCTTTGTACTTGCAATGTAATACTATAATCAAGGTCGCTGAATCTAACCTCTATTATCCATACTACATCAGTTTGCATGAGTGAGGTCGTTAGTCTGAAGGTATCAGCCATAAACGTTCACACAATTGTTCAAAACGCGCATGCAATAACAAAGGCGGTTGAACAATAACCCAAGATACCACTACAACGGGGTGGATGAGAGTGCTTCCTACAGGTGAATAGTCACTCTGACTCTGGCTGACAGTGCCTGGCCTCCATCTGTTTACTCCCACCATTCAGCAGTGAATCTCGGCATAATTCTGGGTTGATCCACAAATCCTCCTTTGTTTTGATTTTTCTCTCACACATCCCCTTGGGAGTTCACCAACATCTGTTCCCTTCCTCATACAAACCTTCTCCTCATATTCTGAGACACCTCAGCGCCCTCTTTCAGCATGGAGTGCTTCGATATCTTCGACAAATATCATGAGGAGAATCGAGATGTATGCGGCATCTGTGGTGATCGAATCATCAAGAGAGGTGCAAGCCTGAAGCACCACATCGAAACACACACCGGCCTATCTGCACCTCAGGTATGTCTCGGAGTTTTCTCTGGATACACAAAAACTAACAAGACGTAGGTCGTCGGCGACAAGGTGACGTGGAGCGCGAACATGGCTGACTATCTGCGGAAAAACGCCAGACCTCGTGATCGTTCATCAGAGATCGCCGATGTTCCGCTTGTTCAGAAGATGTTGATGTCTCAACCTGCACTCGTTCGATTTACTGGCGGCACATTCAGGGCTGGGCCACTGTCAGGAGAGGCAATTGATGGAATGCCCAACCTTTTTCGTTCTGACGGCCGGCTGAAAGAAAAATATAACTGGGTGAAGGAAGGTCTGAACCTCAAATCACGATCCCTTCGTCCAAATCTATCGAACATCTCGAACTACCCCGAAATTCCGCCTCCATATGAGAACAAGAAATGGCAGTTGCTGGCTCCGCAGCCGTTCACGAACATCACTACAAATCTTTGGACTCCAAACAAGTTCCCGCATTGGCCAAAGCCCCCGGGTTGGGAAATGACGTGGCCATAGGATCCCTCGTCAATCTCACAAGAAGGGCAGCAGTGTGCTCTCTGTAACGAGATGTTCTGCAACTGCATCATCACCAAGGCCTCTTCTCAAGTCCCCAAGGTTGTAGATCTCGGTGAGATGACAGAAGCAGTCCACGCCACAAAACACTACGACATCGGAGAGCTGATGGGGGAACTCACGGGCGAGTTGGCTCCTCTTGGAGAGTTCAAGGACAGCTGGGCTTTTGACCTTGCCCGCGACGATCTTGTTCGAAACAGTGAGGGGGCAGCGCTGCAAAGCGTCTGTCAGGTGTACGTCCTGAATGTGGGCAGTTGGGCTAGAAGGGTGAAGCACTCTTGTGAACCTAACGTCTGTTTGAAGTCAACACGAGTCTCGGGGAAATGGCGTCTTTTGCTTGAGGTCATCAAGCCGATCGAGGCTGGGGAAGCGGTGTTCAGGGACTATGGTGAGGCGTACTTCAAGCAGAACCACCTTTCTTGTCTTTGTGGCTCTCCTTCATGCTTTCGAAAGCAGACCCTGTGATCGGGCAGAAGGAATACGTTAAGGTGTTTCCACAAATGCTTGGGAGGTCTACAGGGGAGCTTGATGTCTGGACATCCAAAGAACAATTAACAGCGCGATAGGATTGGAAATATGAAATACTGGGTGGATGTTCATGAGTTCTTGTTTTAAACCTAGCTTTGTTCAGAGCCCTTTTAATAAGTCTATCTTGAAAATTACATTGTCTATTTTCAGATTTCGCCATTTTCAGTGTTCTACTGTTGCCTGATGTTCAACTGCCATGGATCTATCATCTATCAGGTACCTATAAATATCGGCAGTTTTCAATCTTGAAGCTCTTGTCAACAAAACCCTGACCTCACATCATCCTAGCCTACTCTACACTAACCAACATCAATATCTTCACTAACCGCCAATTATCAAAGCTTACCTTACCAATCATCAGTTCCCGAACTGAAAAATGTCTCTCATCCACCTGCAGGCTCGTGAGAAACCTCATATCGGACGATACATGGGCAGACTTGTCAACACACTGCAAACCATCGCATTACAGAGACCCAATGATCCTCAAGCCCAACGCCGAGCTCAGGCCGCCACTGACTTGTATCAACAGGTTGCCCCCATTGAAGGGTTTCCCGGCCTTTTACCGCCTTCCCCACGAGTACAGATTCACCAACCTACGAATGAAGTGTACTCCCTGCCTGTGGAGGTCTACAAAGTCATCATCGATCTTCTCGTCAGTGATGTATACGGCTATCCCTCAAGCCTAGAAGGCCGTGCGTCGACCTTGGTGGCCTTATGTTGTACCTGTAGGCTTTTTCAAGGTCTTGTTGAGGCACATCTTTACAAGCATCCTCGCAGTATGGAGATCAACAACTTCGGCGCAGAAAGATGGCTGTTCCGATTCTCTCTGGCCATTGAACCGCGACGGGCCAGTCTAATCTCATCATTGAATATTTCTTGGATGGGCAGGAATCGTGAACACGAAAATGAGTGGTGGACCGAAATCGCCGCACTCGCCCCAAATCTCACCCGTGTGACTGTCGTAGCACGCGCGGACCAGCCCGATCGATTTGAAGAAGGGTTAGCCAATCTATTTGATGCAAGTCCTAATGTAACAACCTTCATGCTCAATATTCCGTCGGGATGGGACCTTCGTGAAGTTTCCCTCGACACTCGGCGGAAGTTCTCAAGGTTTGCCCAACAGCTTGTTGCCTTGGAAGTGAATGCGTCAATGGGATGGGTTCGCAAGGAAATTCTACCTTGCAAGTTTCCTCGTGTCACGTCACTAATTCTTTCAACGAATGACTTTGGGATCAATGGCTTCGGGATCAATGGCTTTGGGCCAGCCCCTGTGTGTGACTTTCTTGGTGAGCTATCCGCCCGGTTCCCTATACTGCAAAGGCTAGATGTCAGTGATGTCAAAATAGCGGCGGTTCATGATCTCTTTGCAGCATGCAGAACATTAGGGCAGACTTTGAGATCAGTTGAATTCCAAGACGTCACTGGAATAGGATATGGACAGTATACTCTCACTGAGCTTCTTGCCTGCCTACCACTGTTGGAAGAAGTTGTAGTTGACCAGGCCTTTCCGATCTGGAGATCAGACCTGGAGGCACTGGCGAGCATAAGCCCGCCTCGCTTGACAAGGATCGAATTGAACTTTGGCCGTAACCAAACAGGTGATTTCCACAACCTAACCGACCTTGATGTCAGCAGCTATCTAGTAGATATCATTCTTGCCCATCACTCCACGCTCAAGAAGGTTCACCTCCCAGGATTCTACGCTTTCGACAATTGTGTCTTCACAAGTCTCAGAGAGGTCGAAAACTTGGAAACCGTTTCCATGACAGTGCTTAAACTATTGCTTCAGCGAGGAGATCTTGGAAATCTCTTGGAACCTTATCCTAGATTACCTTCTGGGAAACCCCTCAAGCAGGGCACCAAAATCTCCATGCGACCGAGTAACAGATCAGGGTATGTTGAGATGACAATAGGGAAAGTCAGATGCTGGCTTGACGAGAATTGGAAAAGCGGAACAAGCTGGGGTGTCAGGCCTGCTCATGGACGCGAGTGGTACGTGACGTGATGCGAGTCAATCAAAATTTGGGACATAGAGGCGAATTTATGTTGACGCAAGTAGTTATTTCACTGGAGTGCGGACAACTCGCATTGTAATGAGAGTATTCAACAAGACTACAGTTCGATCAGATAGTTGACAATGCGAGCGAGTATCAACACATGAACAGAGGGAAATTGCAAGAGAGAACTTTCTTTTTTGAACATGCATGCATGAAGGCAAGAATGAAATGAAGAATTAAGACTACAAGACTCCGGGTACAGCATCCTAATATTTCTGTCAGCTTGAGTAATAACTAACCCCCCCAATTCCAGACTGTTCTGTAGCTATGCTTGCTCTAGAAAATACCTCACATTGACAAGACCCCGGAGAATTCATAGCCACAATGAATCACTTCGGCACAATCTGCATGGTAGAGAGCGCTCATCCTTCAGTATGTTCGTTCAATCCTCGTACGCCAATAATGTTCGCGTAAACCTTGTTCAAAGTTCAGCCAGTCAGCGTTAGTCAGCTTCAGTCATAATGTGTAAGGCAACGCTAGCGGCTTTCGTAATACCTTTAACATCAATCAATTGATCAGCTTATCATAATCCATTTTTACCCCTTCGTTTAAAAGAACCGCACGCCAAGAGACACGTTAATCTCATACTGCCCATCACTCACGGTGGACTACTGGCAGAAATGGGACTTACAACACGAAAGAAGTCGACTCACAGCGGAGATGTCGAGGCGCGACCGAATTCTGTGCCCCCGAGTACTCGATATGAAAGCACGACTCGACCATTCGCAGGAAGACTTGGCGCCAATCAAGCGGCCGTGGTTGACCTCACAACATCCGAAGATGAACGACTAATTGAGCATCAACCTGATGCGACACCGCATATGTCCTTCATAGAGTTGATGGACTTGCGCCCATTAAAGAGTATCAACTTATGGAAAGCAGCCTTCATGGAAGGAGTCGGTATGTAACCTTATCTTTGGTACGTCCAGCTACTGACACCAGACAGGGACATTGATGCAGGTCTATCTCACAATATGGGCAAGCGTATCACCTAATGTAATCCCGGCGAAACCGACGGAACAGTTTGGGGTCTTTAACAATGCCGCATTCATTGGACCACTCATCGGTGGAATTACCAACATCATCTTCATAACTCTTTTTATCACTGCGTTTGGCTCCGTATCTGGAGCTCATTTCAACCCTCTTATCACGTTTGCGACCTTTTGCGCTCGTCTATGTTCTCTTCCTCGCTTGCTGCTGTACATACCGGCTCAAATTGGTGGAGCCTCGTTGGCTGGTCTGTTGGTCAGAGCAAGTTGGGGTGGTAGGGACTTCAAAGTCGGCGGATGCTTTTTATTCACAGATGTCGTACCAGCAAACGAGATATTCGTCGTCGAGTTGGTCTCGGCTACAGTACTTTTGTTCATTGCATTTGGAGTTGGTTTGGATCCAAGACAGGCCCAGATTATTGGCCCAGCGATGGGAGCCTTCTTGGTTGGATTGACCGTTGGAGTACTGACGTTTTCGACAGCCTTTACAAGATATGGCTATGGAGGGGCTGGGTTGAACCCTGCGAGGTGTATGGGTGTTTTTGTTGGGAGTAGATTTCCACGATGGCATTGGGTTCATTGGTATGTACGTCGCTGATGTTTGAGATGATGTGCTAACTCAGATCTCAGGGTGGCAGATGGGATTGCTTGTATCGCTCATGGTCTTTGTTATTATTTCATTCCACCTTGGGAGCGAGTTGGACCATAGGGGAAGATAGACGTGGATAAGATGCAGCACAACCCTGCGAGCATTCAGGGTCAATCATTATCTTCTTGCGACGAAATTTAAACTACCATCGGGGCTTTATGAACACCGTATTTACTCACAAACTCTCATATCCCAAATACCGCATGTCTGCAATACACGGATCTGCGATTACCCATGTCCATTTAGATGCCCTTCGAGTGGACAGCCACCTGTGCGCCTCATACAACACTCCAGGATATCTACCGGGTTACTCAAACTCTTTCGTCGGCCCGTGTCGTGATTGTAAGCATTCTTTGCATGATATAATACGTTTTAAGATACTAATAAGTTTACAGCTTTGATAAGGAGCTCTGAAAATACCGCCGAAATGCCGTCTTCGAATGAATCAACTCCTGGAAACAGGGAGAAAGATCCTCCCGGTCGCGAAGGCAGCCTCTGCCCTTTCATGCAGATACCCAAGCCTGAGGTTGCGTATATAATTCCGTATCTATTGAACAAGACAGAGGGAATGGTCCGCCGCACTTCAGCAGTTTCACAAGTGTTTCAGGCTCTGATGGGATCTCACTGGTTCAAGTCCTTTCTGACTCTAATCAAACAGGTTGGAAGTTTCAACGAGCTGTGGAATACCATATACCTCAATTACCAACTTCAACAATATTGGAGCAAGGCTTACTTTGGTACAGTATCACAAAGGCCGGGATGGTCTGCGGTATCTGTTAACTCAATTGGATGCCATACGACCATCGATACCGAGGCCGGAATTTGGACCCGGTGGACTACGGTGACACAACGTATTTTCTTGGTTAGTCACGTGTATCATTTCATTTGTACAAAGGTCGCCCACATCTGATCCAAAGACTCTTCCCTTGGCACTTAATACATGCTGTATATCGATATATAACAAAACCCCAGCGTCAATCATGGAAAGGCTCAAATCCAACCGGTCGATCCCTTTCATTCCTATAAAGTGACACTGCAAGGAATATCTGGAATACCACAACGGTCGACCCGCAAAACTTCCGTTTGACTCGCTTATCCAGCGAGAAGAATTCCTCAAGAGGTATCACTCCGAGAATGTATGTTCTGAGCTCTTCTGCTTGATACGAAACAAGACTAACATTATACAGGTCACCATCGTTGTCGGTAATATCGGATCTTGCAAGACGACGCAGATTCCCCAGTACATCTTGTATGATGAGTGGGAGCGCGGTTCACGCGTTATCTGTTCTCAACCTCGCGAGGATGCTGTGGTGACTGCAGCTCGACGTGTTGCACAAGACATGGATGAATCCTTTGGTCGTATTGTCGGATACCAGATTCCATCCGATGAAGTCTCTGGAGTTCATCACGGACGGTTTGTTACTTCGACGATATGCTATTGACCAACAGCTGAAAGACTACGTATGCTTCATCGCTGTCATTTTCAGCTGGTTTCTAACATCGATAGTCCTGCATCATCATTGATGGAGGACACGAGAGAACTACAAATTCCGACTTGCTACTAGCGCTTTGCAAAGGACTCATCAGCAAGCGCAACGGTCTCAAGGTTCGTATTGTACTCCGTAGTCCGGACTGGGTATAATTTCTGACACTAAGGCATCAAAGCTTGTCGTCATGTGCGCTTCGTTCAACGTCGAGAAGTTCACCAACTACTTCCGCACTTCAAACGTCTTCAACGCGAAGCGGCAGATCTAGCCCGTCCGTATCCACCATCTCCAGTCACCAGCAGCGCTCTATACTATTGCCACAAAGGCCACAGTCAGAGACATTGTTCTCAACAAACCAAAAGGAAACATCCTTGTTTTTTTTACCATCTATCGCCGAGATCGAGCAGACAAGTACCAGCATTCGAAGGGAGCTACCCGAACTTACAGTACTATCAATGTACTCCGAACTACCTCGGTATGTACAAGACATGGCTATGGAGAGTTCAAGTGCGCAAACTTGTATTATATCGACCAACATCGCCGAATCAACTGTCACAACCCCTGGAGCTGTTTATGTCATCGGTATGTGCTGTTTTCTCTTTGGTCATCATTACTAACACTGTCTTCCAGACTGCGGTCTTTACAGTGAGGAAGGTTACAACTTCCGAGTTGAAATGACTACTGTCATGACAGCTCCGATAGCCAAAGCTTCTGCACGCCTGAGAGCCGAACGCGCGGGACTCACTGGGCCTGGCGAGTGCTACCGTCTTTACACCAAGGACTTCCACGACCAGGCATTGGTATTGAATCCTCCACCTGGTTTCCACGTGGCTGAAATCTCTGGGGATATCCTGCTCCTCAAGTCAATTTTGGATCCCGTGGAAAACACCACCCAGTTTGAATGGGTGGACCCGCCACATCCTGAAGCATGTCTACGCGCTATCGGAGATCTGAACGATCTGTAAGGATGGCCCAACCACATAGTCAACGATGCTAACGATTGAAACAGGGGTTACATTGATGATAGATGCAAGATCACTAAAAGCGGACGACAAGCGGCAACTCTTCCTGTTCACTGCGCATGGTACAACTGCTTTCTCAAAGCTCATGAACTCGGCTGCCTTGGCCAATTGATCACCATCGCCGCCCTCATGAGCGCACGAGATGATATGTTGACCAGAACTCATCCAGTGCGGTACGCCGCGGATAGAATCCAGCAGTCTTTCACTCATCCCGAGTCAGATATCCTAGGACTCTTGAATGTACTGTCTTGCTACGTCCAGATGTCACTGGATCTGGGCGATGATGATCTACGTGGCTGGTGGAACCAATACTTTGTCAATGACACTGTGGCGGCTGAGGTCCTTTCACTACGCAGAGAGATACTCGCGCATATCAAGAAACACCTCCTCAATGGAAGCGAGATATTGAATTTGGATGAGACGGGCGAGGGGTTTAGCGACAAGATCCGGCAATCCCTTCTCGCAGGGTTCTTCGACAAGGCAGCCATGTTCGATTCATCTCACGATCAGTACAAGACTGTGCGCGACAGTCATCCCTTCCTACTCGATCCAGACAGTGGCCTTGTCGGTGCGAGTCACAACTGGGTTATTTGTCACAAGATGCACTATGGGGGTAGTCCGTACATGCAGTTCGTCACGGCTGTTGAGCCAGAGTGGCTTATCGTATGTGGTCCTCTTTTCTCGCTTGACTGAATGCTAATTCTCTACGGGACTACTCGTTTTTTGATGATGATAAGCTTTCGAGAACGTTCGATGGCAAACTCAAGAATCCCGGGATGAAGAAGTGTCTTGATGAAGTCCGAGCAAGGGTTCGACGCGATCGCCGACGATCCAACGGCGCTTTTTCATTGTCTGCCTTCTGATCCTGAGAAACCGTTCCCCCTCGCAGCATCTCTTGGCAAAGCTGAACTTTGAGGAGATCGGTATAGTTTTTAGAGTTATTCAACGGTGACGAGTAGGGAAAGGTTTTGCGATGAGTTCAGGTTGTTGAAATAGATAAACAATAAAACCACGAATTAGAATAGCGAAACGGTGACAAGTCCAGCGATCCATATATTCAGAAGGAAAAACCAGACACACTACAAGCCTTCTTATGCCATGTCTGATGTTGTAATGCCATGGTGCCTTTCGCAACCCACCCTGGGGTCAGAAAATAATCAACACCAAGAGCCCATTGAGAGAAATATTCAAGCATTTAGGCCTTAAGACGTTGTGTAAACTCCCCTAATCTCTAGAACATGTTGTCCTAGTATTTATTGCAGCCTTACCTAAATTTTACCAGCCCTAAACGCCCTTAACCTGATTTGGCATAGACCAGTTATCTTCTCACACCCCACCACATCGTGAACCTTGTTTCTCTCTTGTCAACACCAGCTGCTGCTCTCGCTCCCCAACACTGTTGTTTTCGCCCGCGCTTTTTTCCTCGACCGCGCTCATTCGTTTCTTAACGAACTTTTTCATATTCTTTACTCATCGGTGATAGACTTCGTGTCTATCTGTTTTTCGACCCTCCGACCTTACGCCGATCCGCTCTGAGAGACTGAACTGCGACGCTTGATTGTGGAAACCGATCCTTGGTTGAAGCCCACTCACGTGGGCTTCTCCTTTCCTTTGGGCTTGCCCTCTGGTTACCTTGGTGAAGTAGAAGCAGATAGTTGTTGTCGGGGACGTCAGGACGAGTTCTGCCACCCATACCCTCCCATCCTCTGCCCGACTTTGTTGTAAGGCCCTCTCACGAAGGCCTTTTTTTTCAACCTGGAGCTTCGACAATGTCCGGTAAACGCAAACGTCCCGCCGATGAGAAAAGAGTGATCAGTTCAATCGCCAAAGAATGTGTCCTGCTGTTTGTCTACCCTGTCTTAAGTTGCGTGTGAGATACTAACTGCTGTAGTTTTGGCGACTCTGGTCCTGTTGTTGCTGGAGGCCTTTCCTTGGGTCTCGGAAGTAAGATTGGCGCGCGTATCAGAAGCAACGCCAGCATCCACACCAATCCCTACTTCGGCGTTAACCTCTACATTCCTCGGGACCCCCTCCAGTCGGCGAGTGAAGAGAACGGATTCGGCGTATGCCATGCCTGTGAGTACTATGAACCTACATGGTATCATCTCGAGCTAACATTTCATTTTAGATGACAAACACTGCACAGAGATATTGCCTGCTGATCACCAGATCACCATTAAATTCCCCCGTGGACAGATCTCCTGCTCCTACGATTCTATCCCAGAAACGGTCAAGGCCATGTTCTCAACCATCGAGGAATGGGACAAGTTCACGTACCTGACAGTCAAGCTAGACGACGGCGCCCATGTAACCGTCGACGGATTCGGCAAGCCCTTCTCAAACGCCCTTGACCCCGAGCTCGAAGGATGGGTCAACCAGAACAAGCCTCTGTTCGACAGAATAACACTTCTCGATGTGTTTCACCAGAGGTCCTTCTTCCTAATCGTCTCTTGGACGACGGGATCAGCATCGAGGATGCTTGGGGATGTCTATCTGCCGCCACCGTTTACCTACGGGTATCCTTACCAACCGACAGACGTGAAAAGCATGATTGAACTTGTCGATAACAATACCGGCAGTGATTTCCACGCATGCTATGGGTACGTGGTGATTCTTGTCCAGTCACTGCATGCTAACGTACAACCTAGATTTGAAAATGATACGGATCATCTGACTGTCATCAATCAACTAAACGTCCAAGACGTTTTGTGGGTTCATCGGGAAGCAGAGCAGGTTTGTACATGATCATTCCTTCAAGTCAGTGCGTACTAAGTGTTGCGTAGATTGCTGCTGAGATAAAACCGGCATACTTTGTCATACCAGAGGAGGATGCTGCCGCTTCATATCTCTATCTTGTCGTTCTGTTGACCAAGGAGTGGAGTGACCTGCACGGAGCAGCCTGGCGACGTTTGACGAGGAATGATGTGTTCACCGTCAAGATCCATGAGGTGACCGCACCAAGTGGTGAAAAGCGCGGACCAGTTTCGTGGTATGTTCATTGAACAATTCCTACTCGCTCATATCTGACGAAGACGCAGGCCTTGCAAGATCATCGAATTCCCCGGCCATATTCCCACTTTGAAACAACATCCTACCACGGATCACGAGCTTGTCCTGCGCCTCCGCTGCGACTCTGGCTCTCACCCAGGGGTCATCATCCACGACTTTCCCGATCGCGAGACCGCTGACACCGCTTTCAACGAGGACAATCAGAAGTAGAACACTGTCTCCCTCGTTTTTGATTCTGGTATCAGTGAGGTGATTCGAAAAGTCACCGCCATGAGGGACTTTGCAGAAGGCTCTTCTCCGACAAACCCCATGGCGTGGAATCTTCCAGTTGATGCGCATCGCCGTATCCTCCCGCAATACATGATGACTCCAGAACAAATGTCGGGTTACGCTCATGTCATGTTTCGAATAGAGCTCCATCGGGCTCTTCTCCGCGGCAACGGCTTCTTCGATGTACTCGTGAGGCAGAAAGCTCCGACCTCAACAGTGGCGACAGTGAATCACTTCATGGAATACGATATTGCTGAGTTGCCTTCCACCAACTTCTTAGACTTCCCCGATCAGAAGTATGCACAGTGCATCGTTGAAGAAGCTTTACCCGAGGATCGCTTTCGTTTCGAGGCATATCTCAGCAACCGCGTCCTCGATCTTGGCCTAATTGTATCTGTAAGTTTTCCAAGCATCCTAGCAGCACTTGGTACTGAAAGCTAACAAACAACTTCAGCCTGCCGGCTTTGGCAAGACCACAGCTGGAGCTGCAGCAACCCTCGCGATGCAAGCAAAATTCGGTCAGATTCTCTGCTCTGCACCCACCCACGTCGCGGTTGATAACCTCGCGTACCGGCTTGACGAGAGGACATGGGCTATTGCCCAACGATATAACCAGGACAAAACACAAGATGACCCTACCCGCTTACGCCATCGATTCGTCCTTCGCGCCTTCAGATTTGACCAAGAGATCTCGGCCGTAAAGAGGATCTTGGAGGACCCCAAGGCTGCAGTCAAGAAGTCTGAAAGTGGATTGTTTTCCTATCACTGGAAACTACCTCTCTCTTTGGCCTATTGGACTTTGGTGCTGCTGGGCTCTGATGCAGTGCCACCTCTTCATCCAGATGCAAGCCCAAGTCTCCATAGACTGGAGAGGGATTGCAAACATGATCCTCAATTGGCGCCACTCCTTGATGTAAGTTTGCATCCTCCCAACATGTGGCTTCGCTAACGAAGACAGGTTGCGTCTGGAAAGCTTGGTTGGGCCAACTACGTGAAACGTGAGCCCAGAGGCCAAGAATTCGTCGAGCGGATCATGCTCTCGCTCATGATCGAAGCAGATTTTCTCTGTACAACACCCGCCAATACAGCACGCGAGCCCGTCGTGTGGTGGAAAAATGAGCGAGCCAAAGGTGTTGCTGTTGATGAAGCAGGAAGCAGTACGTTCACCATCATACGATATCTTCATGACTAACAAGAACGCAGTGAATCGTGCTGACCTCTGCGCTGTTTGGGGCAATACCCTTCTGCCCTGCTTCCTCTTCGGCGACCCCAGGCAACTTCCACCTGCAGTCATGACCACGAACCACAAGGATATTAATGGGAACCATTTGAACCGCTTCGCTCAAGATGGTCTCATCTCAGCTTTGGGATTCCTTGTAGGGACTGGGATGCCGGTTTATCGGCTGAAAACTCAGCTTCGAATGGCAGACGGCATGTTCGACATGGTGTCAAGCATCATATACCATGATGTACCCTTCAAAGTAAGTCAACCAGTCATTAACTTGTATCACGACTGCCAATACTGATGTTTCACAGTACGGCCCCGGCTCCGACATTTCTCTCCCCGCGCACAAAGCTGGGCGCGACATCGAGGCCTTCTTTCAACAAAGATTCCCCTCGATGGCTCATGCACCCACAAACAAGCTCCTGCCCATCTTTGTCAATTGTAGAAAATCTCGCGTCTTCACCAACCCGAAGACACACTCCAAGGCGAGTCCAGATCAAGTCAAGATCGCCCTTGATCTCCTCGTTGAGCTGGTAAAAGACAAGGATATCGATATCTCTCGCGTGGGGTGCATCGCCCCCTACGCCGCCAACGTGGGGATAATCGACAAGATGAGAAAGAAGGACGAGTACGAATTGTTGAAGGACATGCCGGAAGCCTCAACAGTCGATTCGTTCCAAGGCCAAGAGAATGACGTTATCATCTTGATCATGGGTACAGCGCATCCTCGTCCAGGACCCGGTTTCACTGCAAGCACCAAGCGTCTCAGCGTCATGCTTTCGCGTCAAAAGTCCGGCTTGATCATCGTCGGAGATATCAACGTTTCTCGGAAGAAGGATAAGTACATGATAATAGATGAAGCGACTGGTGAACAGGTCTTTGTGAGAGCCAAAGCGTTCAACGGGGTCTATACGAAACTGAAAGAGGAAAACAGGGTTGTTCATGTCACAGTTGAGAGAAATATGTAGATAGCTTCATCAAGACACTTCTTCATCCTGGTCAGTTGGGATATATTGACACAATGCCACATTTTGCCAATTTGACGCTGCTCCATACAGAGAGTGCGATAAAACTGCCAATGCGAAAATTGAATTGACCTACAATCAAGTTTGACGAGGCTTTGTTATTGGGATATTTTGACTTGTTGGGATACATTTCGGTTAGGATATATTTGAGTCGGGATGTTCTCTATCACAATTGAATTGATCCGAGATCTGGACTCCCTGGTATGCCTGACTTCAGTCGATGACCCCTTCCCTTCCATCGCCACATTTCGTTCTGGTGTTGCGACATTTGCATGATTGGATATTTCACTTTGTCGCGATGTCTTTCCCAGTTGACATTCACCCCGAGATGTCACTCAATACGCCATGATAGATATTTTGACTATCTCAAGATCGTAGGCGCTCAATTTCTTGACGCCATTTTCGTCAATTCGTGCTCAACACGATGCCCAACACCAAGCTGCACCACAACCAACACTCGAAAGGGCGCGATATCATTCAAAGGCCATTTACCATCATCAATACGTTCATTCAATTCCACAAAAATCCTTCACTCCTGTGCCGCATGTTCACTTGTCGTTAATATCCACCAACACCTTGACTTGGTTGTTCTTGTCATGGATCAGTGCCTTAATACCCTCTTCAACAATATTTTCCAGTTTGATCTTCTTTGTGATCATTTGACTTGGCTTGATTGCACCTGACGCTAAGTTGTCAATGACAGCCTGGAAGTCTTCTCGATGATATCCGAGCACAGACTTGAATGCGCTCTCCTTCCAGGTAATCCAGTTGGGGTTGAAAGGGATTTCCTTCTCCCAGATCGCGATGTTGACAACTGTTCCCTTGGCCCGGACGACTTCACAGGCGCTCTTGATACTGCTGACTGTCAGGACAGATCAACTCGTTTGACCTTTGAACTCACCTCGCTGGTACTCCCGCACAATCGAACGTCACATCCGCACCAAAACCGTTTGTCAAGCCAAGCACAACCTCCTTCAGGTCTTCCTGGAGCGGGTTCACAATCCTCGTAGCCCCAAACTCCTTGGCAAAGTTCTGTCTCGAAGCCGCAACTTCAGAAACAATAATCTCAGTCACTCCCTTCGCCTTGAGACACAGAATCATCGCAAGTCCAATCGGTCCACCACCCAGAATCACAACCTTGGATGATGGATTTATCTCTGGCGCAGCAGACATGGCATGCCACGCCACAGAGAGTGGCTCAACCAACGCTCCAATCTCCAAGGGAACATTCTCCGGCAGTTTAAACACGTGTGATGCATTCGCACAAACACTTTCGCTCAATCCCCCGCCTCCTCCACTGAGTCCGACAAATCCACCAGTATGGCAAACATTCTCTGCGTGAGAGTGACAAGCAGCGCAGTGGCCGCACAGAAGAGTTGGTTGGACGACGCAAGGTTGACCAACTTGGAAGCCTGTCACGTCTGGGCCAATCTCAGAGATTATGCCGCTGAATTCATGGCCGAGAGTAACAGGGATTGATTCGTTGGTGAGAGGGTGGGGAGTTGTCGGACAGAAATTCGGGCCTCCTAGATATTCGTGAAGATCTGTACCGCAAATACCAACGAAAGCTGGGGAGACCTGTGTCATGTCATTTAGTACATACAGTTGTCTCTCTAGAGGTTACTTACCTTGATTTGGCCGGGCTTGACTGTAGGCTGAGGAACTTGCTCGACACGAATGTCCTCAATACCATAATATCTAGCCGCTCTCATCATGGTGCTATAAAACGAGCGGTTTATATTCCTATGAACAGGGGCTCGGAACTGTTGACTGAGGAGTTTTGTAAAAGGAGGAGTATGCAGTCTCATAATCGTAAAATTTCTTTTTTCCCATTCAAGAGAGTGCGTTCAAAGACGTCTTTATATATCTGCTGGGTTTAACTTCACGTACGAGTTGTCAGCGGACGGACCCGCTCTTGGACCGGGGTGTACATCACGAGAGACTCCGCAGTCAAGCCCGAGGTTCAAAATCCCTCTTTCTATGCATCAAAATACACGATTTAATTCGTATTTTCTTCTAGATCCAACGGCTGTGCAACATTGAATGCGGGGTGCTGTGAAGATCTTACTGTTTGCGACATCCTTTGGACCCTTTCCCCGGATTCAGTGAGCTTCATCCTTGTTTAGCTTTGGGAAGCGGGGCTTGAGCCGATCGTGAAAGTCGGAGCCGATTGTACGCTAGACGCAGAAGTCGGAAGCGTAGATGATGGTGTTCGGCTGATTGTGGATAATGATGATCCGGAGGTTCCGTGTGTTTAATTCGCTGCTCAAGATTCTTTGTATATTGTGTTTGTCTTTCCTCTTAAATCGGAGCCAGCAAGCCAGCCAAGCAAGTGCTGCATCTCGGCATAATCTCAACCCCAGATTTCCTTGATGATGTCTTTATTTGTCATCCTCCTGACGTCCTCATGTGCATCTTGAGTCTCAATTTGGATTGATCTCCCTTGTCTGACTGACAAATATGGGGATATGGCTTGATTCTCATTCTGTGAGGCTTGGCCATGGTGGATCCAGCTGTCAATCGAGAGTGGTGTGAGGCTCAGATCACAAACTCCGATGACGGTGATAAGCGATGGCAAAAGGCCATTTATGAGGGGAAAAGAAATGGCAAGGCAATCAATCAAGAAAAGCAGAATAGAGAATTTTCTAGAGTAAGGAGTATTTTTCTTTGCTGTTTTGGGATAATTAGAAAGTTAAGAATGATCCCCACGTTAAACCACGTTCAATTTTGGTTCTTGATTCGTGTCATCCATAATTTAAGCACAACACCTTAAACCAGAGACCATCTTCAGCGACCCCGAACAATTGCAATTTCATCATGGATTAGCTTTCGGGCTTGAGATAGTGTGTTATCGACCTACAAGTCGTCATAAAAAAGAATGTAAACGTGAAAAGATCGCGTTTACCCTGTATCCACGAATGAAGTGACGCGCGACTCCAAATGACTGGGGCACTGACTCCAAATCTTGGAGTCGTTCCACTTCAAAGATAAGATAAGGATATCAACCGATAACGATGGCGCTAATCTCCATCCCAGTCTTGGGGCTTAGCGTCATCGGTTCGGTGCTTCAACGGACATCTGGGCAAAGAGAGATCCATATGTCAACTTTGTATGCGACTTAATGATAAGAACCATACGATCTTGCAATTAATGATACCATCGCTGGCGGTATAATTCTTTCAACAGCCTGAGAATATCTGCTATTACGCTCCTGTCAATCCACAATAATGTCCATCTTCAACGGCGTCGCTCTTGTCACGGGCGCTGCTTCTGGTAAGAATGATGAATGTTTGCTGAGAGACGACTAACTCAAGTTGAAAGGAATCGGTCGCGCAACTGCTCTGTCTTTTGCACGTGAAGCATGCAGGCGAATTGTCCTTGTAGACAGAGATGCGGATAAGCTCAAAGACACAGAAAAGAGCATTACTGAGTTATCAAAAAGTGCTCAAGTGATTGCTATTCCAACAGATATCTCAAAAGAGGAGGAAATAAGTAGTCTATACAACAAAACCATTGGAAAGTTTGGGCGGATAGACTATGTCGTTAACGCAGCTGGTTCGTACAATCGCCCTTCATATATCCAATCCTGACGATATTACAGGCGTCTTGAGTAACAACAAGAGATCACATGAGTCTTCGGCCGAGGAATTTGACAGGATAAATAATGTGAACTATCGGGGATGTTGGCTTTCTTCCCGAGCTGCCATTCAATACATGCTGAAACAAGATCCTCTACCGACTCATGATGGAAGACCGGGATTTAGAGGAAGTATCGTCAATATTGCAAGTCAGTTGGGTGTAGTCGGTCGTCCAGCAGCACGTAAGTAAAAGCCTGAAAGTCTGAGGAGTTCGAGATGCTAACAGTGGCAGCGGCATACTGTGGCAGCAAAGCAGCTGTGATCAGCATGACGAGATGCGATGCAATCGATGTAGGTACTCTGATGCAACCCACAACTTCAAGTACTGACTCTTCAAGTACTCCAAAGATCTTATCCGCGTTAACGCCATCTGCCCTGGTCTCATAGACACAGCCATGACTAGACCTCAAGCTGATGTTCTTAATGAAGCGATTAATATCGCTCCCATGCAACGGATGGGAACGGCAAAGGAAGTTGCAGATTGCGTTTTGTTTCTAGCGAGTAGTAAAGCTAGCTTTGTCCAGGGCTCTGCTATGATGGTTGATGGTGGATATGTGATTAATTAGCTGCGCAACTTCACTAGAAATGAACCAATTCCTTTTTTCTGACTCCTTTGCTGTAATATTTATCTGCTCTTAACTTTGGATTTATGCTTCCTCTCCAGCCTTGACCTTCTCATATGCCCGGCTCACTTCTGGGAGAGCCTCAACACGATCAAACCAAGCCTTGACCTTGGGATAGCTGGCCAAGCTCAATCCAGCAAACTCATGTTGCCTCATCCAAGCCTCAAAGTGAAAGTCAACCACGTTTGGCGTAACACCAGCCAGAATCCAATCTCCACCATGAGACTTCAACTGTTCCTCCAAAACTCCAAGACATCGATCAGCTTGAGCGTGATATCTCTCATAAGCATTTTCATTCTTGACATTGTGATAGTGCTTGAACCAATTACACTGTCCCATCATAGGACCCATCGTGCTGATCAAGAAACTAACCCATGCGTCTACATCGGCTTTTCCTTGCTCCCCGGCCTCAGCTCTTGGGCCGAACTTGTGCTCAGTGTCGTAGACGCGGAGGATGTAGTTCATGCATGCCATGCTTTCCCAGCTTGTGACGTTGGTGTTGGGGTCCTCGAGTGCTGGAACTCGACCATTGGGGTTGATGGGAAGGAAGTTGGGGCCTTTGACGCCATTGGGAGCGTCACCGAATTGCCAGAGTTTGACGTTGTATGGGATGTTGAGGAATTCGAGAAGAATTGCCACCTTGAATGGGTTGGGGCCAGTGGTATGGGCGTGAAGAATGAGAGGCTTGATGGAGGTCATTTTGATTGAGTCAATTGAGTTCCAATGAAGTTGTCGTTTCGTGGATGGGCTGAGATGTGTAAATAAGTATCAATTATGGAGTGCGAACATGTGTTTAATAGAGACAACGTTGGCTTCAAGGGCAACAATGGTGGAGACGATTTGAAATCAGGCTTGTAACCACTACGTTATGAGGTTCCAATGGCGGTATACTGACCGAATCTACTCGATAATGATTGGGTGGACAAATATTCATGACATCCGCAGTGGAGTTGATGGAGTCGCTATGACAAAATTGGAGTTGGAGGCTAACATCTCAAACAACTCCGGTAACTCCTTTCGTCGCCGGGTAGTTTCAAGCCACTGATACAGTGTACCTTGCTATCAAAGACGTGTGGTGGCGGATAGTAGGTGGTCTTCAAAAATCGAGGTGCACATCTGAGATCAGTGCAAAAAGATAGGTACAGGTGGGATTTAACCACCGATGATGGACGAACAGGGAATCGAACCCTGGACCACTCCCAGACGTTTGAAACATGCTAAGGGAGTATTATACCACTAAACCATTCGCCCGAACGATTGCTGATTGGTTGTGATTGAGGCCTGTTGTTTGTGTATACAAACACCATTTCACAAATATGGACTGTAGAATCGGGCTTTAAGGCAAATTCTAGGTAAGGCTACCATATATATTAGGATAATTTACCTAAACTTAAGGTCTAATCCTGTGATATTTTGTTAATGCGCTCTTGCTATCTTGATTATTTTCGGATCTGCATCTTCTATTCATTGCAGGAGCAGATCATGCTAAACAGAATACATTTCTCAATCGCATCGAGTACCAAATTTATCTTTCTAACTATCTCTACTGCGAGAGTCCCATTTATCGGTCGTTGTTCTCACAAGAAAACGCTCCTCCAATCAACCCATTGGCATACGCATCAATAATGTTCTGAACAACTCCATAAGTTCCACCAATTGTCAAGAAAACTGACAAGGCAATCATAAGCCAGTTGAGGTAGTAAACAATAACCTGCCACACCTGACCCTTGCGATAATGCTGATGGTCATAGATCCAAAGGTATCCAGGTAGACCCAATGCGAGGGGTGAAAAGGTCAGACTTCCAGCCAGAGCAAGAAGATAGTTGAATATAGGAATTCCAGAAGCAAGAAGGAATGAAACAGCCGACATGAAAGTAGTACATCCGAGCCAGACTGCCCAGTGAGTGACGGTGTTCTGCTGGAAGTGCTCCGAGTGGCGGAGAAGTCGGACGAATAGGTACTTGGCTGCCACATGGATGTAAAGACAAGCACTGACGAGAAGACCAGTAAGACCGACACCATAGGCAACCTTCTTGATGGTTTCGCCAGCGCTGCCCAACGATGGTGAAGCGACCCATTGTCCACAGTATCGGTACACGACGAGAGAGAAAGTAAGATATGAAGCTGTAACGAGACCCATGCAGAGATAAACAGCCTTGTTGTAGTCTTTTGGTCGTCGCATCTCTGAAATGACAGGCAAGAAGGCAGAGGTGCCGGCGCCCGAGCAAAAGATGGTGGAAACGCTCGTGATAGCGGTGACGAAGGTTGGGTTTCCGATGACATGGTAGCCAAAGTCGTAGTCGCCAGTTTGAGGCGCAGCAGCGGGTCTGCCAGATCGGACTCCAACACCAATACTAGACATGTTAGCGATAGTCAACGTGCGTGACATGAAGGAAGAACTTACACGACGATGAAAACAGCAATGTAAACAGACAAGAAACCAGCCCAAGTAAGCCAAGCGATCTTCTCAAACTTTCTAACACTCGCGAGAATGAGGACGGCGATTGTGGCGACTAGCATGAACCAGTTGGTGCAAATGGCATGGCTCGAGAGAACATTGAGACCGACACTGGCGCCGAAAATACCAGCTGCGCCAACAATGGCGTAAGTAACCAGAAATAGAATCCCGACAACTTCTTTGAGCCAAGCGCCACCAACGACGTTAGCCATATCGGCGATGGAGTGGCACCCAGCGTGTGCGTTGCGGAAGTTTCCTTGGATGATGGCACAGTATGTGTTCAAGGCTTGCCAGCCGAGCACATTGATTGCGCCTGGGAGTGCACCGAGGACGTACATTGAACTTGGGATACTCAAGACACCGACAGCAAAGATGACTTCAATCTGTTAGCCGAGTCTGATGGAGAAGAGAGTAACATACCCTTGAGGAAAATGACAGAAGCTTGAATCCATCCAACAGTTCTAAAGTCAACGACTCCATCACCCTGCTTAAAGACCTCACCATCATCGACTTGTTCTTGTCTTCCAAGTTCAATACTTCCAGAACTAAGCATACCGGATTGCTTGTCACCCTTCTCACCCTCCGAAGAACTCATGTTTGCAGAAGTCATATTGTAAGATGAAGAAGAAATGAGATGTGATGATGCAGATCCCCCAACAACGTGGGATTGCTTGGTCTATATCACTTGTTCAACCCAACGTCGTAGCATCAACTATCAACAACCTAGTAAATAGTCCATGCATAATTCATTGATAAGGTCTGGGGTAAAAAGAAACATCCCTGTTGATTCTGGGGAAGATCTTGACTCGTAGTGTGATAAGAGAGTTGGAGTTTAGTGTTGGAGTTGGAGACTAGCGTGAGTCGAGGCCTGGGGATGTTACCCCATGATATCTTTTGTGGAGGTGATAAGCGTCATGACCCCTCTATTAGTTATCGGATTTGGTGTAATCGGATGGTTTTGGGGTGACGCGGGGAGAGTTCGGCATCAGTGGACTGATTGACCCCAGTCGAGACACACTCGTATCTGAGACTATTTCTAGCCCAGGTCCAGTCTTTGTGAACCGTGATTATCTAACGGCTCGGCAAGACTTGCACACCATCATTGGACTTGTTCTCGTGTCTCAACCCTCTATTGAACATCAATTACCCCACCATGCCTAAGAGAATCCTATGCTCATACGGTGTTGATGTCGACGCCGTCGCTGGATGGCTTGGCTCTTACGGAGGCCAAGATTCACCCAGTGATATCTCCCGTGGTTTGTTCGCTGGAACACATGGAACCCGCCGAATGCTCAAGTTATTCAACAAGTATAACATCAAAGCTACTTGGTTCATTCCTGGACATAGTCTTGAGACATTCCCAGAAGAAATGGCGATGGTGCGCGATGCAGGCCACGAGATTGGTCTCCACGGTATGTCATGAGTCTAGACTTTGGTCTAAACTAACTGACGACTTATTAGGCTACTCTCATGAGAATCCCTCGGATATGACTCTTGAACAACAACGTGACGTCCTTGAAAAGACACACAAGATGTTGACAGACTTCTGCGGCAAGCCACCGCGTGGAAGTGTTGCTCCTTGGTGGGAAACTAGTAAGGAAGGTGTTGATCTGATGCTGAGCTATGGAATTGAGTATGACCACTCTATGTCACATGATGATTGCCACATGTACTGGCTGAGAACGAATGATACATGGACAAACATTGATTATACAAAAAAGGCTGAGACTTGGATGAAGCCCTTGGTCAAGGGACAGGATACGGGTCTTGTAGAGATCCCTGCGAATTGGTATTTAGATGAGGTGAGTTCGACTGATGGTAACTTTGAACGAGAGCTAACCGCCACTAGTACGATAACCCCCAATTTGCAACCGGGATTTGAGACTTGTGATACTGACTTTTCACAGCCTTCCACCTATGATGTTCATCAAAGACAGTCCAAACAGTCACGGCTGGGTCAACTCCAGAGATGTTGAAGATCTATGGAGAGACCACTTTGACTACTTTTACCGAGAGTACGCCGATGACGAAGATGAGATCTGTGTTTTCCCCATCACATGCCATCCCGATGTGTCTGGCCGTCCACATGTTCTTCTAATGCACGAGAGGTAAGGCCTCCAGGCGAAAGATACAGCTTCAGGAACTGACCTTGACTAGACTGATCGAGCACATCAACAAACACGAAGGAGTGGAATGGGTAACAATGGAACAAATGTGCGACGAGTTCAAGAAGAAGAACAAGCCACCAAAAGGAGCCGTCATGCCCAAGTCCCAGCAGTAGATAGAAGTTAAATAAAGCCTGTTCAAGAAACGCTGGCTAGTATGTTCCTTTTGTGAATAAGTATTTCGCGATATTTCTCCAGCCCAACACCAATTATATTGATGAATGGCCATTGCGTATTACTTTTGAAGAAATGGGCCCAGATCTTCAGAACGGCTAAGCATAGATTCCCAGGATCTCCAAAGTCCAGAAGATTTGGCGGTTCTTGATCTTCAAAGTCCACGACGGTGTATGCCTCTTCAACGATGCATCTGACCCAGTGTAAAATTCGGTCTTCGCTGTCTATACAAAGTTATTACCAGAAAGGTATTGTAAAAAACAAGAGACTTACCACTCAAAGGACTGTCGACAGCTGTTTCTGACAGCTTGTTCAACCATTTACTCAACAAAACAGCGCAGTCAAGACCGCTCAGTGAATGTCTCACGCTCCAGAAGAAGGCCTGACTTCTAGCAACGCGGTCGATACCTAGTCGCACTGGAATACCAATCATATGAGCTGCATATAAAAGCGCCGCAATGACACCATCACTTCTCTCTATATCGGGACTGCCAGCAATAGCACTGGCAATGCGTTGTGGATCTCGTGTCTCGAGTTGTCTGTAGGGGCCAAGGTGTAGATAGATGCGTACATAGGCAAGTGCAAGTAGAGAGCTGGATGTGAACGGAATAGGTCCATTCTCGTTGTTGGGGTCGAGAGTTGATTCGGGAGCTTGCTGCCAACATGAAGTCCATGATCGGAGACCGCGTCTATAGAACTGTTAGTACAAGGTGTACCGTAGTGGTTTGGGAACTCACTCTAGCTTCTCAACCTCTTCGCTCGGGAGGACAGCCGAGCTACTAGTAACCGGAAGACTCAAGTCTCTGACGATATGTATCCTCTGAAGTAGTCCATGTAACAGGACATAATTCCCCAAGGGCGTAGGAATCGGTAGCAGGGGAGCAGAGTCGTGTTTGTTCTTTAGCAGTACTGATAAAGCCTCTCGGAAGAACAGTTGCGGTTCTTTAACTTCTTTCGCAGCAGCACGCCATAATACTGGCGTCGGTGCTTGCCACTCTTTCGTGGAGCTCGGTAATCGAAGGCCAATTTCGTTACTTCGAAGTGTTGGATATACATTATATGCAATACTATGAGTATGCAAGAAAGAAAAGCCGATAAGCTTGGATCTCCTGTTGGACTCTTGCTTTATCCATGTCTTCCATTCGTGCCATACTGAGTTCCCATCACTAGGCTGGTCTGATGGTGTAGGTGAAGCTGGCTCGTTTACATCTTCGAGGCCAGAATTTCGGAGAACTTGTGTAAGAATGCCCTGCAAGACAAAAGATTCCTGAACCATAGATGCCTTGGGCTCCCAGGTTGCGAACCCCATCAATGTGATCAAGGCACGTATCGCCTCGACAGACAAGTCGTTCCCAGTCTCGCTGCTAGTACGACCATTTGGGGTGATGGAATGAGCAATGGGGATTGTTGATAGACCGAAAACATCTGCGTCCCTTCTTAGCCTATCCAGCAGTAGAGCTTTTCCAGCAAAGAACAGCCTTTCCGAAGCTCTTGACTCGAAGCAGTACTGTGCGCCAATGGCAGCTATGCCAAATATTAACTCGGGTGAATGATCGTTAATTTGCCATGTCGGTATATGAATGAAGGGCATGTGAGTGTGAAAGCCTCCAAAGAATGATGTCACATAACGGGTGAGAGCGTGTCTTGATGGCACGCAGAAGGCGGGGTCCAGTAGATGAGAGTGGTCTTTGATGGAAGCTTTGAGTTTGGACCTTTGCTCTTCGGTCACTTTGAACGGACGCGTCTCAGGATCAATCGCTCGTGGATCTATGGAGTGTCAGCAGTTGTACAGGATGGTACATGGAGGTAGACATACTGTCCGTATCGGATACATAGTTGGAGATCCTATTACCAGTTGGAGCAGACGGTAGCCATGAACTGAAAGGCGTGCCAGCCCTGGTTGGTGCAATTTGTCGAGGAGATGTATCCTCATCTTGCTCTTGTGCTAATGCATGATCAACAGGGTCATTGTGCCTATCTGGATCACCAAAGAAGGGACTCCATTCAGCAGATAGACCAACACCGTCAAGGAAACTGGTGAACTCGCGGAAATGAGTATCAAAATCGACACCTTTACTGAGTCAGCAACGGATCACGCATGATATGAGAAATATGATGTACTGACCACTGTCAAGCATCTGTGGAGATAGGAAGTTGGGAACCAATTGGTCATCATTGTTCGGCTGGTGCTGAACATGCACTTGTTCATCCACTGGAGGTACAGCAACAGGGATTTGCATCGCCTGCTGTGTTCTCGCACAAAACCATGGGTCAACACTTAGACCCGAGAGTGAGACCGCAGCAGCAAGGTCTGCTTGATCACCAATAACAATGTTTCTCGCTTCTGTTATGGTCCCATGTCCAGGTTCTGGTGGCGGTGCATCACCTTCATGCTCAGCTATCCTCTGATGACGCGTGAGCAAATCACGTCTTGCGAATGATGCACCGCAGTGACACAGAAACGGCTTCTCTTTGGTATCTAGAGCGCCTACGTCAGCGATAGCACAGTACTCCCAGGTAACAGCTATTCACGAGTTCTTAGGTGACGCTCCAAATGTTCATTTCTTTTGAACGTCCGTCCGCATTGTGGACACATGCGAAGATTGGTTGATGCTGCTCCATTGTAACCCACTCTCTGGCGCTTGTTTTGGGCGTTGAACGTGTCGAGACCGATGTCGTCACCCATCGTCAGGCAATGACTCCAAGAGTTGGAGAGGAAGTGAAACGGGGGATATGAATGGGGTAGTGCGTCGTTTATCTTGGAGGCGTGAGCGGGGCTGGCTTGGAGTAGTGTCGGTAGCGAGGCCGTAGCGTTATCTTTGGTGTTGCATCGGCGGGGGATATCAGACTAACAACATGGAGCCAAGACATCCAATGAATGTGTTAGTCACTTATCTTTCACTGGGCCAGGTGGATTTGATGGCAAAAGTTCAATTGCTAATCAATTGAAGACAATAGATAGCTTATCTGGTTGATGGTCTATGATGCGATATACTACAGATGAGAAGATTCTCTAACACGTCGAACCTCATTCAAAACATCTTCCACTGTAGTCTTATCCCCGTTTTCCCAATCAAAACTACTCTCCAGCGCTTTCGCAATACGAAGAACCTTCTTTTCCTGCCAAAGACCGCCAACGATCTGCAGCCCAACAGGCAGCTTGACACTCTCATCATCAACAGCTTGAGACCATCCAACTGGAAGCGACAAAGCTGGCTGACCTGTGACATTGAAAATGGCAGTATTGTTCGTCATTCCAATGCTAGGCTCAAATGACTTGAGGACAGACTCTCGAGAGCCGTGTCGTGGTGCGACGAATGGTGTTGTTGGCATTATGATGGCATCGTAGTTCTTGAACTTCTCCTCGTATGCGTCACGAATTTGTCTCCCGATGTTGACGGTCTTTGCGTATAAACCGGGAAAGTTGCGTGATAGGTAGATTCCGTTGATAACTGTGTTCTTTGTTGAGGGGAATAATTTCTCGAACTCAGAAGCTGTCCATGGAAGACGAGCGTGTTCGAATTCCGTCAGGTAAAGTCCACGGCGACCGTTCGCGTGGCCTAGAATGCCAGCTGAGCCAGATATGCGTTGTTGGATTGTCCATATCGAGGGGCCTTCTTTGTGCAAGGGAATGGAGACTTCTTCCACGATAGCACCGAGCGATTTGAGTCTGTTGATAGCATCAAAGAAGGCTTGTTTGACACCTGGCTGCACCAGATCGTTGTCGTATCCTTCCTTCAAAACTCCAATACGGACACCCTTGACTGACGCATCCGATAATGAGTCCATAAACCTAAAAGATCCCGGTGATGCCGCACCAAGAGATCGATCGTCTATTCCATCGTAGCCCGCGATTGCGTCCAAGCAAGCAGCCACCTCACCGACCGTTCTCGCAAGTGGGCCCGCATGGTCGTCAATCTGATCACCACTCGTGATACCCGTATATGGTACAAGACCATGCGTAGGCTTGAACCCAACACAACCGCAGAGTGAAGCTGGGACACGAATAGATCCTCCTTGATCAGTGCCAATAGCGATATCGGCTAAGCCACCTGTGACAAGAGCTGCACCACCAGAGGTGCTTCCTCCTGCTGAGTATCCAGCTCTACGAGGATTATCAATGATACCCTGAGCGCTTGTAAACGACGACGTAGAGTTGCAAAAGTTCTCGCACGTAGCTGTTCCAGTGATGACCGCACCAGCGTCGAGGACTCGTGTTACTACAGTAGCATCTGTAGATGGCGTCCAAGCAGGGAATGCATCACTACCGAAGAACTGGGGTACACCAGCTACAGCGATACAGTCCTTCAAACAAACATTCTTCCCAGCCAGTGCTGTGCGAGCGGATTGATCGCCCTGAATGTTGAAGCGATGGGCCCAAGCATGGCCGTAACTTTGCTCATGCTCTTGGGCTAGACGGAGATTTTTGCGGGGATACTTCTCGGTATCTGGGAAGGGTTGATAATCTGGGAGACTCGAAACCCGTTCGGCGACGTCGTGGACTGCTGCGAGGAGGAGTTGGTATTCTGCTGACTCCTCTGGGCGGATGGTAAGATCTAGAGGGTCTAAAAGAGCTTCAACATCGCCTTTCTGAACAGGATTGTCTCTGGAGAGTTGTTAGGGATCGAAAGTTATTGACTCGTCCATGGCACTTACGGCAGAATCTCCTTGAAGAAAACGGACATGGTGGCGTGAGTGATGGAGCTACTGGCGATGGCGTAAATTGGCAAATTGTATAGGCCAAGATAATCGCAATCAAGAGAGTCTCATCAATTCATATGGGCAGATAAACAACCCTCATACTAATTTTCCTATCATGTAACGTTCCGTGTTGTTGAGTTGTTGGAGTAGCCTGACCTCAACTGGAGACTTACCCCAAGATCCCTGTCGGGGTACTCCAACGCTCTGGGGTAGCAAGCGACAAGGTCTTGATAACGATGGAGAATGCGATGACCCTGGACGAGTTGTTGATAAGATGAACCGGAAATAATTGAATCTGATATCAAAGAGGAACAAATAATGTTCCCGTTGATCGAAGTCTGCTAAAGCTGGCTCGTCATCAGCAGGGTTCAGGCCTCCATAGCCACCATGAACTCCAACACAGAGTTACCATCGCAAATGAGAGCAGCGTATATCGCCGAGGTTAGTTCATGACTGCGAACCTCAAAGACAAAACATGCTAATAGTTAGAAGTACAACAAACCGTATGCACTGGGCGAACGTCCACTACCATCCATCAAAGATACCGATATCCTCGTGCGAGTCCATGCCGCTGGATTCTGCCACTCAGATCTTCAAGCCTTACAAGGCGAATTCCAGAAACCCGCACCGATCGGTCTTATCCCATCTCATGAGATAGCCGGTATCGTCGCTAAACTAGGCAATGAGTACGAGGGTGATCTCAAAGTTGGCGATAGAGTTGGCGTTCTCAATTTCAAGCATTCCTGCGGTACTTGTGTAGGATGTCGCTTGACGAAGAGAAGAGGGGAAGACCTTGACCCAAGATTTTGTGATAACCGAGAAACAGCTGGGTTTCTTCACGATGGAGGCTTTGCTGAGTATGCAGCCGCTGATCCAGAAACGACAGTCAGACTGCCTGATTCAATTTCATTCGAACAAGCTGCACCACTGACTTGTGCCGGTGCAACAGTCTGGGGAAGTCTTGAGGGAGCTACCACGGGAATATCCAAAGGAGAAACAGTAGCGATTATAGGAATTGGTGGGCTTGGTCACTTGGGAGTTCAATTCGCCAAAGCGCTTGGCTTTAAAGTCATCGCCGTGGATAGCAGAGAAGCTGGTCGACAACTCGCATTCGACGTGAACAATTCTAAATTAAAGCCTGACCTAGTTGTCAACTCATCTGATACTGAATCTGCAACGAAGATCATCTACGATTTCACGCATGGCGAAGGCGTCGCAGCAGCGATTGTTTGTACTCCATCTTTGGAGGCAAATCGCTGGGCTCTCAACATTCTCAGGATCAAAGGAACCCTCGGATTATTGGGACTCCCTCAGAATCCATGGCAGTTTGATGCTACAACGATTGTATTTCGGGAATTGACGATAAAGGGAAGTTATGTTGCCAGCAGAGCTGCGACAGAGCGAATGATGAAGGTTGTTGAAGAAGCTGGAGTGAGATCGCATTTAACTGTCTTACCATTCGACAAGATTCCAGATATTGTTAACATTTACGAAGATGCCTCTTTCAAAGGACGTATCGTAGTGCAGATAGCCGAATAAGAACAATACGAACGATCAAATCAAGTGCATAACCATCAATGCATGCAATCACCAATCACCATGGCACGTGAAATCGGTGAGATCTAGATTCATGCATGACGAGCCTTAAGTAACACACCCAAACCTCACTCGGGGCAAATATTCCGGTGCTAAACCTTGGAAATGCACATCATAAATTATAATGTCATCGTTTGCGGCGCGGGGTCTCACAAAATGGTGTACTGCTGGCACTCTGTGGCGCATCCGTTAAACCTCTTACAGGTAGAGTTCTTATCAATTGACATCACGAACCTTCTTGACCGACTTTCTTATCTTAGCACTGGATGCTGTTTCGGGAGGCGGGGGAGACGTCATTGTACTCGTCGTGATGATACAAAACTCTTGTTCTTGGGAGTTCTCTGAAGCTGTGCAGAGTTGAGCAAAATGTCGCTACCTACGACGTCTCCGCTTGCTATTAACGGGCATCAGAGAGAAAGACGGCATTCTATTTTTGCGGACTTTATTCCAGATGATTTACACTTTCCGCCTTCGTTCATCGATATAGCTCCAAATGTGGAGGAGATTCTAAACAGAGATATCGAGGATTGTTCCTCTGGTGACGAGCACGACGATGAAGAAGCAGTTGAAGACCCACGATACGTCGACGCGACAGATCTACAACTCGCATTCCATCCAAACGGAATATCCTACGGCTCAGGCTTCTCAACAGTCCCACCAACGGGTCTCGACATCCCCGCTCCGAACCCCCACGATTTTGAACAATCTTTTCGCGCAGAAGTATCACTCCTTCGCGATAATGATATTCTACCGTCGAAGCATCCACGTACGGGATGGAGAGCTACATTCTTGGGGAGAGTGTATCGGCATTTATTTAGTACACGAGTGCACGATCATGATAGGCCCATTTTTGCAGAGGATTCGGGAGAGACGACGCCCTTGTTGAGGGATAGGGTTGTTAGGTTTGATGGTATTCCGCCTACACCGGGGCCGGAGGAGGTACATAAACGGTGGGAGGAGGCTTTGGCGGCGCACAGTATTGAGACTACGTGGCAGAGAGAGACCAAGACGTTGGTTCAGTATGCTGTGCCGCTGATTGTTACGTTTCTTCTTCAGTAAGTATACCCAGTGGTATGAATAATCGACACTGACGAGGTAGTTACTCCGTTACGGTGGCGAGCGTTCTTACAGTTGGGCGTCTTGGAATGGAGGAGCTTGCCGCTGTAAACCGTGAGTATCCCCGTCCTATTCTCCAGCCATTCTAACACCCCCAGTCGCGACAATGACAGCTTCAATAACATACTACGTCCCCGTCCAAGGCTTAGCAACATGTCTCGACACCCTCTGTGCGCAGGCCTACGGTTCAGGCCATAAACACCTCGTCGGTCTTCAAGCCCAACGCATGACATGGCTTCTCTGGCTTCTAATGCTCCCCATCGCTGTTCTGTGGTGGTTCTCTGAACCTATCCTGGCTGCACTTGTTGGCGGTGGTCGAACGACAACGTTAGCTGCTATGTATATGCGAATCCTCATCGCAGGTATGCCAGGAGTTTCAGCATTTGAAAGCGCAAAGAGGTTTGTTCAAAGTCAGGGCTTGTTTCATGCTACGACGTATACTCTCCTTATTGGAGCGCCATTGAGCTTTCTTCAGAATTGGTTATTTGTTTTTAAGTTAGGTTGGGGTTTCAACGGTGCTGCTATCGCTATGGCCGTAACCCATAATCTTCTTCCAGTTATTCTCATTTTATACGTTAGATTGTTCGAAGGTTATGAGTGCTGGAAGGGTTTCAGCCGCAAGGCGTTTACCAATTGGGGTGAGACTGTCTCGGGAGGTTTAAGACATGTGCTAACTTTGTTAGGTCCAATGATCAAGTTGGCTTTACCGGGGATGATCATGATTGAAGCGCAATTCTCGGTGTTGGAAATTCTTACCATTGCTGCTGGACGGTTTGGTACAGCGCAATTAGCTGCTCAAGGAGTCTTGGTTACTGTTACTTCGACGTCATTTAATATTCCTTTCCCTTTGGCCATCGCGACGTCGACACGGGTTGCTAATCTTATTGGGGCGAATTTGAGTAATGCTGCAAGGGTGACAGCCAAAGTGGTACGTCTCTCCTTTCTCCTCTTATTGTACCTTTGCTGACTTTATAGGCCATATTTGCTGCTCTTCTGGTCGGTTTATTTAACCTGACCATATTCGCAACTCTCCGAACTCAAATCCCACGCGTGTTCACCCAAGACGACCAGGTCGTTGAAATCGCATCCAACGTCATTCTCGTCTGTGCAGTTATGCAGATCTTCGACGCTTTAGCAGCCGTATCCCATGGTCTCCTTCGAGGTATCGGTCGTCAAGCCATTGGAGGTTATGCGAATCTGTTCTCATATTACGTTGTCGCTCTTCCAATTGCACTCGGCACAAGCTTTGGCTTGGGGTGGGGGTTGGCTGGTCTATGGGTTGGTTTGACAGCTGGTCTTGCTGTGTAAGTTGTATCCCTTGTTTTGATGAATGGTCACTAATTTTGTCAGTGTTTCGGGTTTGGAGGCGATTTATCTGTATTTTACAGATTGGGAAGAGGCTGTTAAGCAGGCTGAAGATCGAATGCGAACGGAGACTAGAAGACGATCTTCACTCTCGGCGATTTCGCCATTAGGAAATCAGTGATATCTGGACTTTTTCTTTTTCTTTTTCTTTTCTTTGGAGCGGAGCGTTCGCGTTTATGAGTCATTATAATGTTGGCATGGTACAGATTGAGCGATGGATTTCTTATGAATTACTATGTAATATTCGACTGTTTTTTTGGGTAACTTTCAAGATCTCGATGGCTTCAAAGTTTCGTATTGACATGCCCCATACTCGGTGGAGTAAGCGGTCCGAGGCCCTGAAAGTTGGTCTAGGCCAGCGCTTCAACTGCTAAAATAGAATAAGCTCATGCTTGGCCAGACCCTTTCTGCATGAACTAACAGGTGGCCAATGCAATATTCTCAACAATTAATAATTATATAATTATGCTTTATGTGATAACTGATAAGAAATGGCCTGACAATTGAATGAAATGCAGCCTCGACCAAGTCTAGACTAAGCTCATCTCGACCTGTTTTCAGGTTACAAACCAGCGGAGTCGATGATGTCAGACCCAATGACGTATAACAGACAATTAACCAAATTTCAGGGTCCTGTCATTAAAAATTAATGACACCTTAATTGCGAAATTATCGCGTTAAATACAACCCCGCACCAGAAGTCAAAGTTTCAAACTCTACATATCATTATTCCCGAACCCAATCTCTCAATGGCTCTGGAAAACCCCCCTGCCGCTGACGGTTACCGAGACTCAGACGATGACTTTAGCCAAGATGACCAGGGTTTTCACGTAGATGAACGCTCAGGGAGATCTTGGCCGACTAAGATCCTTCATACTGTTATCAAACCCCTCAAACCGAAATTAGTAGATGCTTCTCAAGTTTCATCTTCTGATCCAACACGATGCAAGCCTTCCAGGGGTGCCAAGAAGAGATGCGATGTTGAGGAGAGGCTTGTTGAGGGGGTTTGGACATATGATATGACACCCAAGGATTCTGATGGTGGGAAAAAGGATTATGTCAGAAGGATCTTGTATTTTGCTGGTGGAGGTTGGCAAGCACCTCCCTCTGGTTAGATTTCTCTCATCATTCACTGGTCATCGTCTAACAACTCTAGGACAACATTGGACATTCTGTGCCGAGATAGTCCATCGCCTCAAGGATACTCGACTCACCATCATCTCATACCCATTAGCGCCGAAAGATCCAGTCCAAGATTCATTCCCAGCAATTTGCAAAACCTACAACGCGCTGCTGAGAGAATCGTCCGAGCTAGGAGAAAGAGTCATCGTGGCTGGTGATAGCTCTGGTGGAAACATTGCACTCTGCACAGTTACATGGACACTGAGAGATCAAGATGTTCAAGTCATCAAACCACCCGTCGCTATCCTCTCAATCACTGGAACAACAGATCTAGCCCACAATCATCCCGACATCAAGGAAGTCGACAAGGTCGATCCAATCATGAGTGAGAAATCCATCAACGACACAGCCAGTAAATGGGCACCAGGACACTCCAACGTCGATCAACAGCTAGAGAACAACTCCTCAAATAACAAGTCCAGCGATAGGAACGAACAACTGGACTGGTCAAAGAGTGATCCACGAGTTTCACCTATCCAGGCTGATCTTGGCGTCTGCATCCGAAACAACGTCAAGATTCATGGTATAACAGCTTCACATGATGTTCTTGGACCCGAAGCTATTGACTTTCGTGAGAGGTGTAGGAATGAAGGCATTCAAGGGGAGTGGCTTTCTTGGGGTGATCAGATGCATTGTTTTCCGTTGGCGTACAAGTATGGATTGCCGGAGAGTAAGGAGGGATTGGAGTGGATTCTTGATGTTCTTAAGCGGTGCTAAGACTATACCCTATACATGCTAGGAGTAGGAGTTGCTGGTTAATTTGAAGAGAAGCTTTGATCACTGAATACATTGCACACAAACTTTTGGACTGCCATCTTGACCGCTCTAGGCAGATTGAAGCAATGCCTAGATCCGTTTCCATCTTCTCGTCCTATATCTGTCTGCTTTACTAGGCTTTCGTATTCCTATGTATCCCTTTCCAGTTCCCCTGCGTACAGTCATAATGGTTCATCCAGACGTGCCGCGTGACTTTGATGGTTGTGAGTTTTATTGGGGCCTCAAGGAGGGCACAAACCTTTGCCAAGGGGGGGAAGTTTCGTTATGAGTTCTTTTTCCTACCTGGCGCTACGTCTGAGGAATGCATAGCGCACTTTCGTAGGGAAATGGAAGCTCGGGGTACGATTCGCAAGGTTGACAAAGCTTGGAGGGAAAGTGGCCTAGAAGAAGGGTGTCATCCGGTCGCACATGTTGGCCCTGTTGAAAGGGAGTTTGAAGAGCCCGCTGAAGAAGAAAACAATACCAAGAGTCAACCTCCTGGCATGGTATGGCCAGATACAGTGAGGGCAATGATGTTGAGGTCATGGGAGAATACGATCCATTGAGACACCCGTTTAAGTCAACAAAAATGGACATCAGGCCAGAAGAGGGTTGTCTGGGTGGCTTAGGTGGCTGGATGAAAATGCACATGCGTGATACATGGGAGGAAGCCACTAGTGGAGCGATGTGTCGTGCAGAGAAGTTGGGATTGGAGTCTTGGTGAAGCGAGAAGACGTGGCTTAGCTTAAGCAGTTCACGATGAATGGAGCTGGTCAATCATAAGGATTGTGTTATAAAATCTTCGTGATTGACATGTTCCTGCAGTCGATCTGTTTGAAGCGTATCATTTCTAGCTACTAACGTTTTTAGGGAAGCCGTTGGAACCCATGCACCGCTGAAATACATGCCCTCAACTGCCGAAACAAACTTCAATCGTTTCTTTTCCCAAGGAAATGTAATCATCGTGATTAATTCGAGGATTGTAGGTGAAATTTGAAACTGATTATGACTGGTGCGTTTGTTGACGCCTTTCAATTGAGGGTTGTCTGGCCATTCTGAAAACCGAGCCGTCAGGCATGACACTCGAGAAAGCATGGTTGCCAAGGATCGGTTCCGGCCGAAAAGCCACATCATTTGATGTTAGCTAATGGTATCTCGATGTATGAAAGCCACAGTAACGGTGTGATGATCAGATACCTTTTTGACTCTCTTAAAATCATGTTATTGAGCTGCGAGCCTCATTATTGGAACGCATGTTGATTGACCCAGGGTAAACCAATCTGTTATCGCTTCAACATGCCTTACCGGGCTGTATAGTCAATCATACCCGAGGCAATCTCTCTTGCACTACAACATGATCAGCAAGCTGAATTCTTGGTAGTTGTTACCGAAAACCCATGCCATTATTCCCGGCTAGATTAAATGCCAAAACCGCTTTATTCCGTCGGTAAACATTTTTCGTTCTCACAAGACTCTCTTCCCCTGTGCACTCCAATTAAACGCGTGGGGATTAAATTTGGGGGCATTCAGTTCTGCGTTGAAACATCAGATCACACGATGCAACAGAAAATGACTCGATGTCAAGATTTTTCTCATGCAAGAGACAGTGTGAGATAGAAACATCGGATCCGCATGCCGATGTTTGGTTGTTAAACTGCTGCCTGCGAGAATAAACGTGGGAATACCACTTTAACCCCAAGAATTCTCCGCCAAGGCCCAGTAAAAACCAACACAAGAGACTCTGATTGGGGCGCGTAAAGATTCATGGGGGAGGCTAAAATGGCTCCACTGACTGTTTGTCTGGGGTCAAGCAAGATTTGGGGTTGATGATCTTTGAGGGGATGCAGATTGTTAAGAAGGAAAAAGTCAAGAAGAGGAAAGGGGGAGAAGGAGAAAAAGGAGGGTTAGATATATCATAGGAGTACTATAATTCTATCAAGACCTTGCATCGATACTCATCTATGAAGTCTAGAAAAGAGCAACTTCTTTGCCGATGGCCTTGAGCCTCTGCCAGGTTGGGCATCACGGAAACAACCTCACTCCTGCATCGGCACATTTCCGCCCCTCACATTGTTCCCACGCTAATTAAAACACCTCTGTTAATGATCAAACACGGCCAACCAAAGTGGATCTCCTCCACACGACCACTACCTACGTCAAGTATAAATGCTCTACAACCACCTCAAAGATCATCATCGTGATTGTCTCCAGCTCCAAACATAATAGCAATCATGGAGCGTCTTCCAGGTTTCAACGTGGCTAACCACTTTGAGAAGCGAAAGCTTCTCATCGCTATTAATTGTGTTGCTGGACTCTCTATCTTCTTCTTTGGGTATGACCCCATTACTTTTGAGTGATATGAGCATTACTTTTGAGTCATATGAGCATTACTTTTGAGTCATATGAGAAACTAACAGATTGAAGTTATGATCAAGGAATGATGGGCGGTGTTAATAATTCCAAGCACTATATCGATCTTATGGGCTTTGGATATGTCGATGAAAAGACTGGCGATCCTGTTATCACCGATTCACTCCTTCAAGGTGGTATTGTTTCAGTATACTACCTCGGAACCCTCTTTGGCTGTCTTTTTGGCGGTTGGGTTGGTGATAAGCTGGGTAGAATTAAGACCATTGCTATCGGTTCTGTCTGGGCTATCGTCGGTGCGGCACTGCAATGCTCAGCCCAGAACCATGGTATGTATAGAGCATTATCCAATTAAAACATAGCATTAAGATGGCCAGATAGTGAAAAGAAACATGCTAACAGAGATAGAATGGATGATTTGCAGTCGTGCGGTCAACGGTATTGGAACAGGTATTCTCAACGCCATTGTTCCCGTCTGGGCCACCGAAACCGCTGAACATACCTCTCGAGGTCAATTCATCGCCATTGAGTTTACTCTTAACATTGCTGGAGTGGTAATGGCATACTGGCTCGAGTTTGGTCTATCCTACATCGACAACAACGGTTCCCAATTTGGCTGGCGGTTCCCAATTGCTTTCCAGATCATCCCTCTCTTCATCCTCCTCGGTTGTGTATGGTTCTTCCCTGAATCACCTCGTTGGCTCGTCAAGGTTGGACGTGATGATGAGGCCCAGTATATTCTCCGTCGCCTTCGTGGTTCAAGCGAAGATGATCGCGCGCGTGCTCATGCTGAGTACACTGATATCAAGAACATCGTCCAACTTGAACAGAAGGAATCATCAAAGAACTCATACTTGCATATGTTCTTCGGCATTGGTTCCGGAGAGCTGCATACTGGTCGACGTGTTCAGCTTGTTATTTGGGTGAGTCTTTACAGCACCGATAAAGACGAACATGCTAACATGAATAGCTCCAAATCGTCCAGGAATGGGTTGGAATTGCTGGAGTCACAGTGTATGCACCAACCATCTTCCGAATCGCTGGTTTCGACTCACGCAAAAGTCAATGGATCTCGGGTCTCAATAACATCTTCTACATGTTTGCCACTTTGATCTGTGTTTACACTCTGGACCGAATTGGACGAAGATGGACTCTGTATTGGGGTGCAGTAGGACAAGGTATTGCCATGTTCCTCGCCGCCGCCTTTTCCAAACTTGGCCAAGACGCTCGAGACGCTGGTGATATCGACAAGGCTAGCTCTTACGGTGCAGCCGCCGCGTCTTTCGTATTCATCTTCACATCCGTCTTCGGCGCTACGTGGCTCACTGTTCCATGGCTGTACCCCGCCGAGATCTTCCCCCTCCAAGTCCGAGCCAAGGGCAACGCCTTTGGCGTGTTCGGCTGGTCTATCGGAAACGGATGGCTAACACTTTTGTGTCCCGTTATGTTCTCCAAGATTGGCGAGAACACACTTCATATCTTTGGTGTCTGCAACATCCTCGCCATTCCTATGGTCTGGGCGTTGTACCCTGAGAGTAACCAGCGAACACTTGAAGAGATGGATTTGCTGTTTGCGGCTAATACGCCTTGGGTTTGGGATGCTGAGAAGAAGTTCAAGGAGCTGAAAGAGAAGCAACCTGGACTTGTTACTGCTTCTGCACATACTAGAGATGTTATGAATGTTGAGACTGGTGTGAAGTTTGCTTCCGGGGATGAGGTGAACTTGAGTGCATGATGGTGAACCTGGCACAAGGATACTGACTGAGTTATGAGCTCGAGGAGCGCTGATAGGTTGACTTCCCATAGATAGAAAGTGAATTCAATAAGTAACGAGCCCTCGCTCTGTCAAACATCCGCGGAATGGGCCATATCAATAGTGATAATCGAAGCCATCTCATCGTCACGTAGAACGACGAGGCGAAAAAGGTATGAACAAGCAAACTTTATTCCCAAAGTCAGTGGCTTAATTGCATTACCTGATGCTTGAAATCACCATCCGCCTGAGAATTATAGCGATTCAAAGGTCCAATGTGTAGAGGCGCAGCGTCGAGCACAGGCTGCTATAGACTTTTATCGTCAACACAAAATGTTACCCGAACTTCCTGCGCCCAGCTACCCAATACAAACTCATCAGTCAGTTGTACATCATCAGCTGCTAACAGAGATATACAAATCTATCATCGACTATGTTTTTATTGACCTCAAGACCAAGAGACCAATAATTTTGGCAGATCTACTTCCTCTTTTCCCGATTTTAGGACCGTCCTCGAAGCCCCATACTTTGGTAGCTCTAGCTTGTACTTGCAGGCTTTTCCAAGCGCTCGTAGAGCCGTATCACTACACAAACCCACAAAGGAGGTGGTTTGACCACGATCCCGATGGCTCTTGGCTATTTCGGCTCTCTCTAATTATTGAGCCTCGTCGCGGACATCGTGTTCGAGCGTTGAAAGCGAGGTGGTATTCCGCGCAGAATAGCCTTTCGCTCTGGGCTGAAGTCGCCGAGAATGGTCCAAATCTTCAAACCTTACATATCTCAAAGACAAGAGACGAGGAAATAGATAGGGCTCTAGACATTGGAATCGGCAAGCTATTTGCTGCCTGTCCGAACATTACAGCCCTCATAATCGACCTTTTCTTTGACAATGAAGAAGAGCTTTCCGGAGTCAAAAGGTACCCCGATGTTGACACCGACACTGCGAAGCAATTTGCTGACTTTGCCCAACAGCTTAAACACCTGAGATGAAGTGTAACTATCTATGGTTGAAAAAACGAATACTACCATATCAGTTCCCCAACTTGGCCTCTTTGGACTTTGGATGCAAGGATTGGAGTGAATTCGCGAACCTATTGTCCTCATTGCTTCCAAAGCTAGCACTCCAGTGCCCGTCGATCGAAAGAGCCGTGTTCAATAGTAAACAGCTAAACTTTCGACACGTGCTTAAAGCCCGCAAAATATGGGGATCAACCCTCCGATCTCTTCAAATTGAGGGTACGCCTGACATCAAAAACCCCATAAGCCGATGAGCTATTGATTTCGTGTCCAAATCTTTAGAATCAAAGTTTGCAGTGGGGGATGTCTGACGACGAGAATAATGATGGAACATCTGATGGTGTTCCAAAGACCCAATTGTTGCTCGAGTTTGGGGATATTGGCGACTTTCTTGAGCAGAAATTTCCATATCGGAGAGGGAGCTGGGCACCAACGTTGACACGACCGCCAGGATAGGGAAACTGAGTTATAAAGTACTATGAATATAAAAACCGCTCTCGAATACTGTTTTCATCCAAGACTCGTTGATTTAATAGCATCATATCACGATATCACAACTTATAACCGAACAAAGCCGGCTAATCACGCTATACCGCATGCAGATGATAAGATCCGCGCCCTCACCGAATAATCAACAGCGATCTCGCTCTCGTATTTATCATCAGTAATTTTTTTGCCTCCTTCATTCTCTCTTGACATTCTTTCTTTAACAGCAACCATGGCAAGTGATGAGACAACACCACTTCTCCCTAATAAGGGAGAAGGTAAAACAAAAGTTGGAAATTGGTTATCCAGAGCTTTTAATGTTGAGAATCGGATTTTACTTGCGGGGTTTCTTATCACGTTATCTTTCAGTTTTACCCAAGTTCCGTGAGTCAATTGATGAAGTTCGTGATAAAAGCACTAATGGTTTGTAGGCTGTTTTATGTGTTTCATTTAATGACTTGTGATTCCTTCTATGATTCACATCCTCCGTATGATGGACCGGGTGACAGATGTAGTCGTGATGAAATTGCGGCTGGTACGGCTACACAGTATTCCATTCTCGGAATGAGTACAACTTTTTGCGGTGAGTCAATTGGCACAGCAACAGTATATGGTGTATTAACTTTTCAGGGACGTTGAACTTGTTTGTAACAGGCTGGACGTCGAAGAAGTTCGGGCCTCGAGCTGCACTTTTAGTTCAAATCTTTGTCCCGGCGATCCGAGTGGTTACGCAGATCATTGGCGTTGTCGCAGGAAAAGAACGTGGCATGATGATCATCCAAGCGACTCAATTGATCACCATATTAGGTGGGCCAGCTGGTTACATGCAAGTCCACCAATATTTCCAAATCACCCGTTACTAACTTAGCTCTAGTCTTGTTGTCAACATTATCGCCGGTGAAGTTGTCGAACCTATCAGAAGAACAGCGGTCTTTGGACAACTTCAAGGTGCAATTATGCTGGGCCAAGGCATTGGATATCTCACTGGTGGTATGATTGGAGACGCCATCGACATTCGAGCACCTTTCGATGTTGCGTTTATCTCATTCATCCTCGCGGGTATTTACGCCTGGAGCGCGCTCCCTTACATCTCGCCCGAATCAATGTCCAATGGTGCAAACTCGGATAAGCAAGGCGTCTCAGGTTTCCTCGCTCCTCTCAAGATTCTCACACCTCAGAAGCTGCGCCTCGCCGATGGAAGAGTCAAGAAACATCTTGGCGTTATCTTTCTCTGCAGTGGAATCTTCCTTGGCGTTCTCGCTACGGGTTATGCTCCATTACTCATTCAGATGTATGCAACCGCAGCGTTCAACTTCAGCCAGGGAGACAACGGTTGGCTCATGTCCGAGTTTGCTATCATGCGGAGCTTCTTCTTGATTTTGTTGTTTCCTCGAATCATCTCTTGGGGACGTGGTCGGGTGATCAATTCTGAACCAAACAGCGATGACGAGGCGGATGAGGCACCGACACAGCATATCCCTACAACCGCAGGAGAGTTTGATGCGACTTTGGGCGAACAGGCCGACCATGAACCATATGAGGCAGTGGCCCCAAACAAAGAAGATGATGGATGTCTCTTTGACCTTGTCTTTCTACGCTGGAGTCTGGTCGTTGATGGTATTCTCACCATGGGTGCAGCATTTGCAACACGTCCATGGCACATCTATCTTGGTATGTGACCTATATCTCTTTCCATGAATCTCATATGCTGATGAAACAGCCGCTTTTCTTCTCCCATTCGGCTCTGGATCTGCACCCGCGGCAAAAGGTGTCATCACTCAAATGTGTCCAGACTCGCAGCGTGCCGATGCACTCAATGCGGTAACACTGGTAGAGAATGTAGCCCGGCTGGCAACCCAGGGTCTATTTGGGTTCATTTTTGCCAGTTTGGCTGAAGTTGGTAAAGCTTATGCTACCTTCTTCTGCAATGCAGTAAGTCGATGTCTGTTATACGATCATCCTGCAAAAGCTAATCGGCGACCAGGCTATCGCGCTTCTGGCCATGGGAGTGCTATTATTTTCCAACTTCCCACCTGCTGGAAGTTCATTGATCGAAAGGCATGAAGAGGACGGAACCCAAACTGAAGCGAACGAAAATGAGCCTCTTCTGAATGAGGATTAAATTAGTATACACGATTCTCTAGGTGAGAGTCAATACGAGAGTAGATGCATAGGATCGCATTGGCAAAAGTGGGAAAGCAACTGCAAGATTGAAACAAGCGAATCTTTTCTACATACAAAGGCGTTAGCGGATTTAGTCAAAAGAATAAATTGCATAGAATTGACTGTTTTGGCATTAATCGATTTGAAGCCGGAACTTTGCAGATGCATAACTGTCTTTCGACCTCTAGATGATCATGCAAGGTTGAAAAAGTATATCAAAGATGACATTTGTAGCGTGATATTAACCTTTCTATAAAAACCAATTACTTTCATTAAATTATTTTACGAAAAGAGCGCACCAAAACTCCGATATATAGAACCAGCGTCCTTACTTCTATCTCTTTCCACTTCCACGAGCCACTCTCCCACGGAAGATACCCCCAGGATTGATAAAGAAAAGTTGTCAGTTTACACCTTCTTCATCAGACTTGGACCTGCAAGTGCAACTCTTGACATGGCAGCAAATACCGCTCCCACCAGGATAGTGACACCACAGAAGATGATCAGTCCAGAGAAACTGCCATCCTGACTACTAACGATAGCTCCAGCAATAGGACTTCCGATCAGCACGCCTATAGCAGAAACTCCATAGAGCGCTCCATTTCGTGTACCAATGCTTCGCACGTCCGAGAAGGAAGCAACCATTGCAGGGATGATGGATAGTGTACATCCGGAAGCGAAACCGTAGAGCACCGCATAAACGATCACTCCCGCGGTGGAGTTTGCAGTAAGCCAAACCGCAAGGGTGAAGATGCCTCCCAAGGCGGTGATGGGGATCATGACGTTAAATACACCAATACGGTCACCGACATAGGCTGGGATGAGTCGGCCAAAGGTTCTGCGACATTAGCTTATGAAATGAAGTGAAAGCCATCTGACTTACGAAGCAGCATTAACAATCGAAACCAGATACTGAGAAAGACTGGGCGAAACTCCCATTGCATTCGCCTGAACAATGATAAAGTTGAAGGGCAAGAAAGAACCCAAGTAGATAATGAACGCTCCAATTGTCAGCAGGAGGAAAGGCGGCTCCTTGAACGGCGTGACGAAGTCCATAGGGTTGAACTTTCTTCGCGGGGGTGGCAGCCTCGATTTGATGGTCGCATTCGAAATTACCAGTACTCCCAGGAACAAAAAGGCAACGGATCGCATTGCCCAGCCGAAACCAATACTAACGACGAGGTGGTTTACCATAATCGGGAGGACGACACCGCCGAGACTGGATCCAGCGGTGATGATACCGAATGCCGTAGCGCGGCGTTTGGCGAACCAGGTACCCACGGCAGCGATAGCTTACTTTGTCAGTGGGATTATGCCAATTGGGTTGTGGATACTCACGAGCATAGAAGAGAAATGAGCAGCCAAGGGCACTGCAAATACTTTGAGATAACATGATCTGGTAGTACTCCTTTGAAATGGATGTCATCATGAGACCGAAGACGTGTAGAAACGTTCCGATCAAGACAGGAATACGTGGACCGAGCTCATCGCTCATTTTGCCAACAACAGGACCCTATTTACTCGTTAATTACGCCCGATAATAGCGTGTATCAAAACATACCCAGAAAAAAAGCATGAATGACTCCACGGATGGAATCCATGCTACAGAGCTAGAAGAATAATTTTTGAGCTGATTTTGTTGGTAGTAGTCTTGGAAGATTCCGATACCTAAGACTGTTATTAGCTTCTGGTTTTGTTGATAAAACTAAGACACGCACAATTGATCCATCCAAAACTAGCAAATACTGCAAGAAATCCTCCAGCGACAACTGACCAGGCTTCAATTCCTCCATCAGGTGGTGGGCCGAAGTCTGCGGCTGAAGTGCCCTCTTTCTTTGATGCCTTTTCATCGTCAGAGGCGGGGGAGGACAGCGATTGAGGTTGATTTGACTCTGGAGACGCCATTGTCACAGATATATATCAAGTGTTGGTGATATAACTGAGAGATCTATTCAATGATGATGAAAAACCGATGCATATTCTCCCTTCAGGCTATTATATAGCTATCCACGGGGCAATTCCCTCCATAAATCATTTTATCTGACAAATTGCACCCTAGAAGGACTGCTCGCAGGATGGTTCCGAATCAAGTCAAGTCTGATCGCTGATCTTTAGTGCTCGCGCTAGATTCTAAACCCTGTCAAACATCTCGAAGGATGCTTCCGTATACAGTTTAGTGGATTGATTCTCTGCCGCTGACGTTAGAACTGAACCCTTCCTCGGCTCTTCGCTTCTTTCTCGTAAAAGTTCGTGACAGAACACACTCGTTCAGTAAGTTTGGCATAACGTGGCAAGATAATATACCCCTGTCATGAATCTCGAGTCGTGGTACTACATATAGTCTAGCGTCCCATCTTACCTCATCGCACCTTGCATCTTGTCTTCTATTTTGCTTCTTTTACAACTCTGCAACATGGTTGGAATACCGGGAAAGTCGAAAGCATGCCTCGATTGCAAGAGACGTCGCGTCAAGGTACATTAATCATCCATGCCGTTGATCTTTCTAATATCTTTCAGTGCGATATGACTCTTCCGGTCTGTGGAAGATGTTCTAAAGCTGGTATCGCGTGTCGGGGTTATGAGCAATCTACCCTATGGGTCCACCGAACTCAAGCCCAGCCAAACGTCACTGCGCTCTCTGTCCTACAACAACAGCAACAAACTCGTGATAGTACCAATTGGCTAAGTCTATTACAGAGAATGAGAGATCAAGTCAATTCCGGTGAACAATATGATACACAGACTTTTCGACTGCAAGCATTTGCCATGGCTGGCCGTATTTACTTTCCCCAGGCGAAAGCTGGTGAGGAGTATGGGTCAATGCCCTCGTCATGGTTCAGAGCAGTTTGTCATCTACAGGCTCCAAGCGAAGCTTTAGATCATTCTCTTGTCGCATTCTGCGCCATCCAGATCCGCTTATCTAATCAGCCTGGCATTTCCCATGATGAATCCATGCAGCTGTACACGCATGCCTTGTCAAAGGTTATTCACTTCCTTGATTGTCCATGCGTAGGGAATAATGATGAAGGTCTTGCAGCTATTGTTGTTCTTTCGACGTGTGAACTGTTCCTATTCCATGCGAGCACCAGTTGGAATGCCCATGCGCAGGGTATATCAGAAATCCTTCGCCATCGATCTTTGCAGGAATCGAACTCGCCGAATTGGAGCAACTTGTGTCGACGTCTTTGTATTATCTGTGTATGAACCAATTACCTGATCCAAGCCAATATGCTAACTATCGCCAGTTCATCCAAGCATTGGTTGGCAAGCGTTCCCTCATATTGGAGCCCAGTGTTTGGAGAAAACATATCGGTCCTCCGGACTCCCCCGAGTCCTTTGGCGGACTTCTAGATAAGGGGATCGAGATTCCTTCTATAATGGAGGGAGCTCACACCTTGATATCCAGTGACGAGAGCGACTCTACAGAATTGCTTCGATATGTTGAACTTCTTACCGCCAAGTTCAATTGTCTTGAACAGTGGCGAGGTCTTCGGCATCGCGCTACCGTAGCAGAAAGTCAAACACCATTATACTGGTCCGTTCCCTCTAAAGCCAACAATCCAGCAGACCAAGGCTACACAGAAAAGCTATTTCCCTTCGCAATAGTCTTCCCGTCTATCGACCTTGCCAGCGCTTGGATATTCTGCTCTACCATTATGCTAGACATTCTCGATACAGTCTTGCTCCTCTGTCAGCGACTCCCGAGCGACACCGTTATATCATCTCTTGAAGGCGGTTCAGTATCATCAGTTCAAACAGACGCAGATTTGATTGCGCGTATGCTATGTCAATGCATCGAATATTGCTACAAAAGTGAGAATGGCACTCTAGGTCCACAAATAACGTGTTATTCTCAAGCTACGCTACTCAGGTATTTTGCGCGCTGCGGGTATGATCGGGAGTTAGCGTGGTGTAGAGGGATAAAGGACATGGAGTGTCCTGGGACCAGTTTTGGTATCGATCTTATGCACTTTAGACCAGCACTAACAGAGTAAAGGCTGGCTGGTCAAAAATGAGATAGAGCAAAAATGACATCTTGTCTTGCCTCGACACGGGATCGAACCGTGGACCTTGTCATTACTAGTGACACGCTCTACCACTGAGCCATCGAGGCGCGATCTGATTGGTGGCAGAAACTCTTGCCATAAGTACCTATGTTCCTGACAAGAAAGGACCGAGATAACCAGCCACGGCGTTGTTGATTCAGGCTGATGCCGAATAGTACCTATTAAGAACACTCCATTCAAGTAAATCACGTTCGTTACTTGCACCAATAATAACAAAGACTAAACCTGAGTATTTATTCTTAATTTGCACAACTCCTACTTATTCTTTTCGCCTTTCCCTTCTCTGTCTGATGCAAGCAACCTACTCTGGGGCTTATGATGCCACCCTCTTTCCCAACCATGGTCATGGCAATGCCCTGGATTACAAATCAACCGAATGAATATTCAAACAAAACTCCTGTTTGTAAGTAGGTCTAACCCCCCAGCTGCCCGTGTTACTGCTGCCCTCCAAGTAGCGCCCATCCCGTTTAGCTGTTTCAACTGTAGGAGTTTCAAAGGGCCGTGGCTGAATCATAATACCGTCATGTGGCCACATGTGAATTTTCAACTGTGGATGCGCCGGAAGCTCTGGACACGCTGCTAGAAGATCGTCAATTTGTGCCTGATCAAGATCTTGACCCAAGGGAAAGCGGAGAGCGGTTACAAGACCCGCCCTCTTGATACTCGCCAGGGCGGCCATGCTCAGCTGATACCTTCCTCCAATAAAGACTCTTTCAAGGGATTCGGAATGGGCGATGATCGTTGAGCTCATAGCGTCATTAAGCTTGGCCATACCCAGATGATGGCAGTCTGGGTACTCTCCATTTGCCTCAGCATACTCCTCTATGGTCAGATCAGGATCGCATTCGAAACAGAAATCGCCACAACTGAAACCATTCCAAGAGATAAACATTTTAAGGCGATGATATTTGCGGGCGGCGAGACCATGCATGTCTTCGGTGGTAATCGGGAAGAAGACACCCGTCTTAAGCTCTTCAAGCACTGGAAGATGTTCCAAAAGCTGGCAGGGCAGTATTCTTTCAACAATCCAATCTCTGTTTCCTCCCAACTCGAGGTACTCAAGTTGATTAGCAAATGTTATGAATTGCTTCTCGGCCTCAGAAGAAAGAGGTTCTGCGGTGTATGGGCTCCAGCCAATGTGAAGCTTAAGAGCTGTTACATTAGATAAGACCCCGAATAACATACATAGCCGTTCATCCATGGGGCTGGCATCTTGTGTATCGAACTCACCCCTGGAAACTGCCAGATGACGAACGTTGGGACAAAGTCGAGCAATGTCCATCCATAGCATGCATGCATCTTCTTGATCTTGGTCTTTAGGCCATTTGATGACAAACGATTGTACAAGAGTCGCGCGGCAAGGCTCAATGGTTAGGGAGAACCGAAATAGCCATAGATAATACATGTTCTTGTAGAGCTTCTCGCTCCGTGGGTGTTTGTAGAGATGCGGTTCAACGAGGCCCTGAAATAGCCTGCAAGAACAAGCTAAAGCCTTCAAGGTGTTTGCTCGTTGTTTGTCAGCCAATTCCAGAATCTCCTGTTCGTCCTTAGGCCCGGGTCGGCGAATTCTAGCATGCTCATCAAAGTCATTGACAATCATGTCAATGATGATCTTGTATATCTCAGTAGAAAGTCCGCAGGTCCCGTGAACTGCTTGATGAACTCATACTGGGGCTAGTGGCTCGGCTAAGGTGGGAAAGGGATCGGTGAGTGCAGCTTGTTGGTAAAGACATGAAACAGCCTGGGCTCGCCGTTGAGCCTCCGGATCATTGGGCTTCTTCATTGCAATGATGCTTAGATTGCTAGTAAGAAGGAACATTGAGTCCCCAAGTGTGGAGTTCTCCATTGTATAGTTTGCAAAAAGGTGGCCGATGCGTTCCCGCGATCGACTTTGTCGTTCAGTATGGGTATTAATTGTTGGTATTTTGAGTTGCGATATCTCAAATCTGTTTACCAAAGGCTTGAAAGCTAAGGGAGTCAAGACGAAGCTCTGCATTTATATCTCCAAACATATAAAGATGAACAAGTAATGAATCTCTTTTCGAATGAACAAGAGAAAATATGATCCAGGGATAAAAATCATATTGTGACGAGCTATGAACAGAACTGATAAGCCTTGGCGTCTGATATATTCTTTGTCCTTGGGATAGCTGAACACTTTTTCTCCCTTGTAAGTCAGAACAGAGTCACTCTGTTATGAAAATATCATCCGTTTAGGTCCGCCTGATCCTTTTATTACGTAGCTTTAATTTATCCTTCTCTAGAAAGGCGCAAGGAAACACAATAGTTTCTCATATAACTCCCCTTATCTACTCTTCTCTAGAACTGTATAATAATCCAACCTATAGCTTATTACTATAGGCTCTTCAAGACAGCACTAAAAGTGATAAACATAAATCTCGTGCTTTCGTGGCAGCTAGAGATTAAATGTTTAATATGTGGTCTAATGAAGGTGAGTGCTATTTCAAATTTCCCCTGATTATCTCAGCTGAAGGTACTCAAGACCTACTATTTTATGCAATGATGCAGGATATAAACCTCTATGCCTAAGTTAGCACATTTTATGTCAGGAATAATGTTAAATGTGTTAAGCTTGATTCTCAGTTTGCAATTTGCAGCCTAACCTCTACCTTTCTCTCTCCATTCCCCTGGTTTCCTATCCTTTCCTTTCTTTTCTTTCTCCAGTGTAACCAAGACCAAACCCGAGTCAAACAAAGGAGAATCCTTCTCTATTCCTTACCTATCTGTCTTCCACTACCCCGAGCGCTTTAGGTTCTAATCAATGCTCACTGCGCCAAGAGATTGGGTCTGACTCCCCAACTACCCTGGTTCCATTGATCATCACCGGGCTTTGGGATGGACCTCTTAGCCCTGAGCATGAAACCATCCTCATGGTCATCTTCGTCCACTATAGCGGCGCCGTAACTACGGAGCTCTTTGAATAGCTTACAAGTACGGGTCAGGGATCTCAACGTTTCCTCTCGATACGGGCAGCTATCCCCTCTACCGAATTCGCCAAAGGGTTTAGAAACAACGTGCTTGATGATGTTTTCGTAAATCTCAACGGGAAGACTGTACACAACATCTACTGGTTGATGAATTGCGGGTCGGCGAGGTTTTTGAGGCTGGGGAAACGGATACAGGTTAGCAAGGTGCTGATAGAGCTTTACGGCAGCCCGGGCTCGGGAGGAAAGAAATCTGAACAGATTCTCCATGAAATTCATGACATGAACTGCAAAGAGACTTCCTACCTTCGTTTGCGAATTGGAAGTCATTGGCAGTCATTGTGTATCAGAATAGACTTGAGTACCTGTTTCTATGGAGAATGGCTGGCGACCTTTGTTCGTCCCTGTCAGAGCATCAGAACAATTTTTCGTATCAAAGGCTTTCCCCCGACTCTATATGAAGGAAACCAAGACGACAACTTTATGCCTTCGCTTTGTCTCTGTTCACAAAGGGGAAAAAGAACGAGATTACACCGATCAGATGTTCCCCCACTTCTAGAAAGAAAGGCCATTGATGCTCGCATTGCTTGTTTCGGCTAATTCAATTCGAATTGTACAGTCAATTCGGGCCGTATAATCGCTCTTTCAATGAAAGTGATGTAGAAAGATTAAGTTCCTGCCATATTGCCCGTAGCTCCGCCTCAATATCATATCATGTCTCAAATGGAAGTTCAGTTGTCTCAGCTGCAGCCTCACCGCCAAACGCGTCTGAATTCGATATGTCAGCAGAGAATCCTTCAATTACTAATGTATTACTAAACCAAACACGTCTCAGGAGTATGTATATAAGAAATATCACGACTGGTCAACATATGAGGGGAAGTGAACAAGGCCCATCCAATCATTCTTTAGTTAAGTAACTCAACCATTCCCACCATGCCGACTTCCCTCTACGACCTCATTATTCCCACCTTAATTAAGGGCCTTGAGTCATTCGATTATATCCTCAAGAAGGCTGAAGAATATGCCGAGGAGAAGAATCTCAATGCCAACGAAGCCTTTACTCAGGCTAAATTGATCGATGACCAACTTCCCCTCATGTTCCAAGTCCAAAACTCCACCAAATGTGTTCAATACACCCTTAGCCTCTTAACAGGGATTGATCCCGTATTTTTCGAAGACAACGAGAAGACAATTGAGGACCTGCATGCACGACTTGAGAAGGCTATTGTGCTTTTAAAAGACATCAAGCCTGAGGATATAAATTCAAGAGAGGATGAAGTTGTCGACGTGTAAGTCCATCAAAAAAGCAGTCATAGAATGGAAGGGTCCTAACTCGTTCATAGTCCTAAGGGCGATGGAAAATTTCAGTACACCCGCAGAGATGCTGTACTCCATTACGGTCAAACAAACTTCTTCTTTCATCTCGTAACTGGCTACCAGATCCTCCGCGCTAAAGGCGTACCTCTTGGAAAGGCCGACTATCTCGAAAGGTTCATGGCGTAGGAGGATGTTTCGGGGACCATATAAGACACGCAATTGAGCATTGCAGGAAAGGTCGCCAAATATTAAGCATTTGCCTGTCATTCTCATTCGTTCTGTTGTTTTCGGGAAAATAGTCGTGATGTCAGTGGAAAGGTTGACCTGTATGAATGGAATTGATTGGATAAAGCAGCGAAATTTCACCGTTCAAAGGGATATTACAATTTAATTACACTGCTTAAACCCCTCAACTAACCTTGCTGGCGGATGGCGTTCGTCGTTTGGTAGCAGGGACCATATAATGACCCTTTGCCCCCAAAGCGAACAGGTCCCTCTCCAGAAGCTACAACTTGCATCCATCAACATCGTATCGAGGATTTGACCTCTAAAAAGGCTTCTATCGGCTTCAATTACGCTTCAACAACAAATATCTATCACTCCTGGGTTGCCTCGGTCTCCTAATGAGGTTCAAACTCCATCTGGCCTTAATCGGCCTCGCCTCCGCGATAACAACCCCCATACCTCCCGACATCCCAACAAATGCCGAGGAAATTCTCGACAAAGCTATCGTAGCTCTCGGAGGAATCGGTCCGATAGCCGACCTCAACGGAGTTATTTATCGTACACAGTAAGAACACTAAACTTTGTATCTTTCGGCTTCCACTTACAGTCGCAGAATTTACCGGTCTCGGAGTCTCATGCAAAGCTACAACCTTATGCGCGCCGATGTTTCAGCTGCTGCCGCGGGGGCGCAGAATATTTCGTTCAAGTTTAATTGTGCGCGTCTGAAGCAGCGAATTGACCGAAATGCTCAGCTTTCGAGTGGGGTTCTGTGTTTTATAATGAGTTTGCGGTACTAATGGATACAGATGCGTGGACTTGGGCATCGCCAACGTTGGAACCCATTGACTTCTCACTCGTGGTCCTTGGAGGCTATCAAGGCTCTGCGTGCTACGTACGTGGTAACAATCAGATCTACCTAAAGCGTGATTTCACAGCTGGATACGTCGACGGTAAGACAATTTGTTCTCGTTCATCTCGATAAATACTAACTGATAGAGCGCCGATGGCTCTGAGTATGATGATTGACGCGTACATGTTGTCTCCCAAATTGGTATACACCGGAAGTTATTCTGCCGCCTGTAATGGGTTGAGTATGAGATGGTCGCTTAATTCAACATAAATATCCAGATGAAACGGAGCAATGCTTTCAGTCTCGCCAACGTCGAAGTTGGTGGCGTACTCCACCCTGGTGGTAAGTATTCCTTCTCGCTAATAGCAACTCCTAACGATACGTAGTTCGCGACACGACGTACAATATCACGGTCATCATGAATCCACATACATTTCAACCGTACATCATACGCAAGCAGGAAGAACATCCGGTATACGGCCAAGCGAACAAAGATCTCTATCTCTCAAACTACCAGGACATTCGAAGCATCAAATTTCCTCATCATATCCAAACGGTATATAGCTCATCAACGCAAAACATAAGCGCAGTCCTCGAAGACTTTTCCCTTGACAGTCTCGCTGTCAACCCAGAATGGCCTGAATTTCACTTCAAGCCACTTCCGAAAAATAGAAGTCCTACCCCTCTTGCTAAACCAGCTGAAGCACTCGGGTTTCCTAGCGGTCTTGTGACAGACTACAGCTCTAGTCTGGTTGGATCTGGATTCAAAAATGTGAGCTCTGAGGTTATCTTCGACTTTACATCCAAAGAGTTCCCAGAAGTTCATTGGCTGGTTCTTGATGATACTGGAATTGGTTTCAAACAACTTATCATCGAATTTGATGATTGCGTTATTGTTTGTGATGCGCCACCTTTATGGAGCAAGATTGTGATGAAGTGGGTTGCAGAGAACATCAAGAAGTCGATTGCATATGTTGCGGTGAGTGTTTTCATATTGAGCGGCAATAAATCACTACTGACGAGAACAGCCGAGTCATCATCATCGTGATCATACAGGAGGAGCGGCCGATTATGTCAAAGCAAACGTTACCCTAATTGTCCCTGAGATGGCCCAGGACTACTGGTCCAGAATTCCCGGTGCCAAGGTCGTCACATTCAAGTATGTCAATTCCCATTCTTATTATATCGCATTACTGACAAATCTTAGCCAAACACATCCATTTGTCTATTCTGATAACAATATCAAGGCGTGGTTCAATTGGGCAGACCAAGCTCCTCATGCAGCTGACTGGACATACGTCGTGGTTACAAAAAGTTGCGCTAAGCTCAGGTCACCCGTTATTATCTATGAAGCAGATGCCTGGGATCCTGGTCTGGGTCTTGAGACGCAAAACATGGGGTTGTTAAGACAGTTCTTAGATCAAATCGTCGGGGATGGTCTGCCCAAACATGCAATGTTAGTATTCTCTTCATTTGCTTCGCGGTTACTAACGGGCTCTAGGGTTTATCCTTCACATGGGAAAATTGCACCGTTGCAACAACTTGTTAATATTACGGCTTATCCATACCCAAATCTGGATGTCGATAGTTGGAGAAATGGGGCGGCTTTGTGTGACAAAAAGGGTTTATCGCGTGAAGAGGAAGAGTCGTTTGTTGAAGAGGATCACTGGCATCGAAAGGATGGCAAGAAGCACTTACGTTGGGAGGTATCATGCTAGAACCTATTCATGGTTGCCATTCGTCTTGGATAAGGAATTTCTATGACCTGTCACGTTACACGATGCAAAGCCTGCTTCCTAGCCATCTTGTCTAATAGTTGGGCATTTTGGGCTATATTTTAGTGGTGACATAAGCACTTGCATTTACACTCGATTCGTGCCAAGTCGGTGCACGGCAGATCTTCTATGACAAGCAAAATTGATTGGTCCTTACACTGGGCTGGCAGGGCTGGCAGTGATATTAGTCAAATCCATCATGGGGGCCATGCGACATTTAGTCCGTGCAGTCAACTCGTGGCGATGCGTTGGGTTGGAACCGTTTATGAGCCTAGTCACAGAATAGCGCGACGACTCCGCCTTGCCTTAAGGCTGAAAGCCCGGAGTAGTACAATCCTGTCAGATGATTCAGCAAGTCAGTGATTGGTAGGATAGTGGGAATGACTCTCGTCCGAGTCGTATTGACAATGACTACCGATTGCTATCTGAGCCATTACAAGTCACGCCCACAGCATTGCCGATCTTGAAGATGGCTCACAGTTCATTTCGCATTGGCCAACTTCCCAAAACAGAAAATGAGATCTGGAATTAATTTGAAGTCTGTCAGAACGCCTAGAGCTAACCGGAAACTGCCTACGCTAGACAGGCATGCTTGCATGTCTCACGTCAGTTAACACCGGACACATTTCTTTTATCCACAGAAGTGTGCTTTACCGCTACTAATATGCTTCAGCCTATCTAAAATCCTTTGAAACTTCAATCAATTGAGTCTTCGGAGACTTTACTAGTCAAAAGTGCCGATGAAGTCTAAGGTAGTTTGTGGCTATAGAGCTTTGGATAGAAAACTAGAATGGACTAGAGATATTATTAGGCTAGACTCCATTCTTCAATTTTCGGCTATATAATTATCTTCGCCTTGGTTTCTTGAATCTGATATCTTCTATCACGAGTATCATCGTCTCAGTTGCTTTCAGTCTTTTACAACGCTCGCCCAATACCCTGTCTTACAACAATTTCTCCTGCCGAGTCACACATCTGGAAAACATGCTTCCCCAAGTCCCCCTCCTTCTTCTCTTTATGAGTCAAGCCCTGGCAATCCAAAGCAACTTCGACTTTTATCCCAAGGGAGCTCAATACTGTCTAAAGCAATCTGCAAAGGCTGCAGATTGCAACGGCGACGATGTCGGAGAGCTGAACAATTGTCTTTGCGGTCACAATGCTGACGATCAAACCTTTATCCTTGGTTCGGCCGAATGCATTGGCAAGGATTCACCAGATGATCTTGATGAAACCTACGATACCATGGCTTCAGCATGTCATAACTCAGGGATTCCATTGAAGGTTAGCAAGAAACAGTTTCATGCTGCAGCGAAAGACGATAAATCCACAACATTGACCACTGAGACATCGACAAAAACATCAACAACTTTCTCCACGAAAGCCATCACTACGAGTTTCACGACATCTACAACAAAAGCAAAGTCCTCGTCCACCGCAACTTCGACTACCAGTGCCCCGACTTCAACAAGTTCCAGTTCCAAGGACAATGACGAAAACGAGAAGTTCCATCTTTCAACAGGCGCTCTGTCAGGAATAATCGTTGCTGCTGCCGTAGCTGGCATCGCACTCATAGGCACAACCATTCACTGCGCCATGAAACAACGAAGCTCTCATGACATGACACCAGTTTCTGCCATGTCAGGCTTTGAGAACCCACGACTTCAAAATACATCTATGGTGCCACGGCAAAGGCTACATAACCCAAATCCACCGGCTTATGGTGCGCCAACACGGGGATATCACTCGGTTCAACAGGATGGGTCCTATGGAGAAGAGTACGATCGTTGGAGCTTTGGTGTTTCTCTTCCAAGTCGAGGTGCGCCTGGCACTACTTATTGATTGGGTCCAAAGCTGGCGAATCAAACAGCATGTTATAGATGAACGATTGTTATGCTGGACGATTAGAATATATGAGTTGATGTCGGCTAAGCGAGGTATGCTGAGGTTTCCGGAGTCAGTATGATTGAGATTCTCATTTTCATCGATTTTATGCAGATATGTTATAGAGAAGCAATAGACATGGCATTCAAACTGTTAAATATGAAGGAATCCAAGCCCAAGATCTTTATTCCTGCTATAATCTACTCCCCGGGACAATCTTCCTGTAGTTACCTGATTTGTGTAGGGACGATTCCCACATGTAAGACCACTAGCGAGACCTTAATCACGCGAGCAGAAAGAACGCCCAAGCGGATTCGTATAGCTCATTTCTATCTAATAACTTTATAGCTTAGAAATTAGTTGACTTGCTAAGTTGTCGCGGCTATTTGCCCCAAATGAGTTAAGTCCATATTCCTTTCACAATCATCATATTCAGCAATTATACTGTGATCGACGGAGGACCTTGATGTGGGGATGCAAAGAACTATTCATTCAATCAAACAAGAATGGATCATCGTATTCCCCAATGAATGCTACTATTGAGGAGACCTTAAGTATTTCTCACAAATATTCTACTTCACGATCAAGCCACATTACACTGCCATTTGGTCTTGGTGCCAAGTTTAATCAAGGCTTAGACATTGCCGAAATGCCGGTAGTGCTTATGCTTAAGATAAACGAGCCAGACATACTGAAACAGGAAACCTCCAATCTTCAAAGCTATCCCGCTTCTGGCAGGCAAACATACAACCCCTGGAAGCACTGCAAATACGTCTGATTTCTCTCGATGGAGGAGCAGAACAAGTAGAATGTTTGGAGGCGAACTTTTGAGAACATCAATTATGCAGATGAAGAAATACTCAGTTCAGTTGATCTATTATATTCCTCTTTGATATATCGTTCAATTCTATCTAAACTGCTTCATGCCATTCCAAAAGTACGCTTCTCCTCGCTAAATACATCTCGATATCTGCAACACCAAACTAATATCCGTCCCACGTCATAGTTTAACTCCCATCAAGTGTCTGTAAGCTGGTTTATGGAGCTTCGTGTAGTCCCGGAATGGTTGGTCCATAATCCTGTGCCGAAGGCAGTTCATGACGGGCCTGCTCCCCGGGAACTTCGGCAGGTTCCTGAGGCTTCTCCTTCGAAGCAAGCTCTTGGGGTCCTGTCATGGAGACTGGCTGCGCCGAGTATGGAGGTACTGGCTGTGAGGTTTCTGGTTCATCTTGAGCAGCCGCGGCAAATCCCTTTGAATTCTGTCTCCTTCTGAAAAGGAGAAATCCGAGGGCACCTAGAATCGCGAGACCTCCTATCGTAGCGCCCACGGCAATACCAGCCACTGCCCCTGTTGAGAGACCCGAACTTGACTTTGAGTCAGAGTCTGTCGCCGAGTCGGTCGAGGATGAAGTAGGATAACCTGCCATGGTGGCTTGGGATGCGGTGGCACTGGCGGTCGTAGCTGTCGAGGCGACTGGACTATCCAGACTGACGTTGAAGTAGTGAGAATAAGCTCTAATGGTGTCGATGTTGTTTTGGTAGAGGACTAGGTAAAAGACGAGATCATTTCCCCTAGGAACATTGGTCGCGAAGCCACTAGTATCGACATTCCATATCAGACTCGTGTCAGTTGTGTTATCTGAAAGTGTGTTAGCTGTGAATCTAGTTATTGTTTCGTCTAATTTTAATCTTCACCTGCGATCTTGAGTAAGAATTTACTACCATCGCTACCCGTTGGATGGTCTTGAAGGATATAGACATCGTTATACTTGAAGTCCGATTCCCATTCGATATCCATTCTGTCTCCTATATCGTAGACGGGATTGCTCTGGTATTGACCAGGTGCTCCATCGGGTCCTGGTTGAGTGAACTTGTTGTCACCTAGGACAAAGGCCGGCGTAATGGCGAGTGCCAGGAGTGCTGCTAACGCATGCATTGCTCTGAGGTATGGGTTGCTCACTTGCTTGGATTTCAAAAGGCGAAGATAATAAGAAGAAATCTCCTCTAGAATGTTGAGAGGGTGAATGGGTGAATATCATCTTTGCTAAGTCAAAGCGTAAAGCTGACAAGTGGATACTACTAGCAAGTGCTCATCATCACCGGCACCAAGCGGGTCAGAAGGCGACTATTTCTTAATTTGACCCTCGGTACTCCATAGCAAGGCTCAATCACATTTCGGAGACTTTTTCTAGGGTCGGAGTGTTAAATAGAAGTCCAATCACAAGTCAAATATAAGTTCCCCGTCCTGTTTTGTGCTTTGCCCCCTTTTCTTCTACTAGCGCTGAGCACTCTAGCTACAAGAAATTGCCTTTTATGGGGTTAATGATTTTAGCCCACGATCTCTTTGCTTTTCTCATATAGCTTGTATAAGTGCCATCTTCCTTCTTCTACACGAAAGTCATAAAGCTGGCGCGGCTGCTGTTATCCTGGTTGCCGGGGCTATCCGAGTTGGTCCAAGGCTCCAAGCCTTGGAAGCCTGGAGGGGGTGAGTATGAGGGAACTTCGATATAAGATAGTCAGTTGCCACAAGTCTCATGTTTTGTTCATGACTCGTACGAGAATTTGGGGGCTCAAAGAAGTTCCATAGCTAGGCTGACTTGCTCCACTAGGGGTTAGGATGATCACTGAGGTAACGTTACAACTAAGACAAGAAGTATCCTAGGCCTCGAGCTGACATATTGCTAGGATTTGCAATGTTCATATAACAACTTCTTTATGGGCTAATTCTTGAATTTCTTGAATCTGCCTAACCCTTCTCTTAGCTTCTCTCTAACAGAGCCAGGATGCATGCATATCTACTGATGCATATTCTCCCGGGGATGAGGAGCAACGCCAAAGCAACAGGCCGAGCCGTCTTTCGCGAGAGATAAATTGACTTAAAAGACGACAAGTATAATGAGCTCCTATTGGAGCTTTCCCGAACGCCCGACTCCTCTTCAACTGGCGTTATCTATCTCGCGATAATGGAGCCAGGATCGTGTACGATGGACGCAATGGCTCCAGTAAAAGGCTATACCGCTCCTCCAGCGCCCATGACCTCATCCGGAGTAATAATCAATGTATAGTGAGTCTCTACAAGTCAACTCTTTGCCCAGCTGTTGCAGAGGGTGAAAGATTCTACCAGTAATGACGAAATCCAAAAGTTGGGCCGGGTCGATGACTTGGCCGGACCTCGCGAGCAGCATGATATATAGTCATTGAGGGGATGAGAAAGACTCATTCATGACTCAAGCGAGAGACTTGATATTCGAACCACCTGAGAACTAAGGTTGAGAGCAGAAGTTAATATCAGAATCCTGAATCCTACAACACTGTTTTTTGTTTCTTTAGCCTGCCATGGCGAAGACTTACGGTTACAAAGATCGGTTACATTATATTTCCACCAATATGTAGCTAAATCTAACAGATCATATGACCTGCTGTTGTAAAGTAATACTAGAGCGTCGTTTGTTTGGTCAACTGTTTCATATTTTTCGACAGTCTTACAATTCATGGTGCTGTGTTTCCTCAGTCTTGCCTCAATATGGAACGTTCCAAAGTTTTCAAACCACTGAACAATCTCAACCACCGTTACGCTCCTCACCATTACTTGAAGCACTCCAATCTCTCTCTAGTTTTACAAATGCAAAAATGGAAACCCCGAACCTTTGCTGGCGTGGTGAGCAGAGTTTTCCATGCCCGTCAGCTACGATGGCTTTTGTGAGACTAGACAAAGACTCGCATGCAGTCTCAACCTTATACAATAATACAGTGGCCAAACCTGAGATAGCCCTGTTAGCCTCACCCGATATCAGTTGGGTCTGACTTCATGGCGTGACTGGGCTAAAAGTAATTGACACGTCTTGATCTCGAGCTAGCGCATTTTTATTCTCTCACATTTACAGCATCTCTATTGATCAAAGATTTGGTTCATTCTATTCAAGAGCCTGCCAAGATTGACGTGGGAATTGGTTGTTGGGGGCGAAGGCCTAGCCAGCCAGCAAAAGGTCGATATTAACCGCCGTGGCGTCTGCCCGCATACGCGCCGAACGTGATGGACGTGGCATCGAATTTCTGTGCAATTAAACCCATCGACTGCCCCACGACAGGTGCGCTCTGTTTTGGATCATGCATGTCGGATCACTTTAATCACTTCATTCAGTTCAGCTGTCAAGCAGTTCCGCGCATAAAACTCTTATATACCGCCTCTTAATCCTTTAGTTCCTAGATCAAATCTGTGTCTTCTTCTTTCATACGTTCGACGTAAATCTCAATCCATTCCATTCGTTCAGTATAATGTCTTCAATTCTTTGGGATCCAGCAAACTTGCTGCAGATTACAGATAGCCTGCGAGATCGTTGTGGCAAGGTCAATTGTGTTGGCATCACGAAATACAATGCTCGCTGCAAATGGACTATCGAAGAGCCCAATCTCTCTCAGATTCGCCCATTACTCCGACAGATGTCGCAAACCTCGCCCGAGTCTATTACAGTCGGAACTTTACGCCAATTAGCCCAGTTGTGCCTATGCCCGAGCTATCATTCTGGTCAAGCTCAAATGTTCGTCAACCATTGGACTACTGTAGTCAAAGACGCAGCAGAGTATCAGAAGAACATGACAGCGCGAAGTGAAAGCCAAGCTCATACTCAGATACAAACTTCTCCAGAGCAGGTGGTGCAACTAGAGCAGAGTCTTGCCGCGGCGAGGCTAGCATGCGCTCAGATACGCGAGCAGCGCGAGATGGACGTATCAGGACTACAGAACGAAATCCGATCCCGTGAGGAAAAGCTTGAGCAAAGTGAGAGTCACAACAACACCCTGGAAGAAATTTTGTCGGGGATGAAGGAGTACAGCCAAACATTGGAGAATAAAGCAATGGGAGAGTCGTTTGCTCGCCAGAGACTTGATGGAGAAAACACGATTCTCCAAGCGAGAGTGATGGAAGCTGAAAGGCGATTGAATGCTTATGCATCAATACAGGAACAAGCCAATGATCTCAAGAATCAAATCAAGTCCTCAACAGAGAATATAGAGCAACAGGAACGTGTATTACAAGCCACAGCCGAAAGGGCTCGTGAAGCGGAACAGCAAAACACAATTCTGCAAGAGCGGCTACTAGGGGTCGAAAAGAAGTTGAGCGTTTTTGAGTCTATGGAGGAACAGAAAAATAACCTCAGCGGTGAAGTCACTGGCTTGAAAGAGAAGTTTGAGCAGCAAACACGTGTTTTACAAACAACAATCGACAAAGCCGACATGGCCGAAAAGCAGCTGGCAAAAGAGCGCGCTGCGAAAGACTCCATGGCACAGCAGTACAAGACTCAGCTCGGCCAACATGAAGCTCAAGGTTCGATACTCAAAAGTCGTATTGGAGACTTGGATCTTGTAGTAGCTCAGTTGGAGGCAAGCATTTTGGGTTGTTGGTGGCATAGGTTTCGATCACGGATGTCTGGCGTTGGAAAGGGAAAAAGAGAGCAAGCATGGAAGGTTGAGGGAGGTGAAGAGATTGTTCTTAAGACTTATGCATGAGTTGGAGAAAATGTTTAATTTTTGTTGAAGACATACCTTTCGTCAATATACTTCATGGTCTCGGATAGTCTTGGGATATCATCAAGAAATCTCACTAGAGCACATGGGCTCATCCTAGAGTTGCCCATGTCACTACCGAGGTAGATGCTCGAAGCATACCCTCCAAACCAAGACTGATTGATCCGCATGAACAAGATAAACAATATGCACCTATAAAATAAACTATTATCGACTGTCACCTCTATTGGAGCGCCTTGATGTTTCCCCCGCCCCCAATCCGCGATGCGGAGGTAAAAGTCCCGAAGGATTGCTGGGGGAATAAGCACTACCGGGACGGGCCTTAGCCCTACCATTGGATCGCATGGACATCCTAGTAAATAGATCGAACTACTCCAGATCGACTACGACATTCCTTCGGTGAAACGTCCGAAATGAGAAGTCACCTGGACGAGAACTTGAGCGGTATAGGAAGGTTATTGACATTTGCCAAGAGAAATATTGGTCTTGTGAGGATATTGGTTTTGGGTGTGTCCGTTATAAAAGATGTATCAAGGCCCTCATGTTAGATCGACAGCCCATTGAACCCAAAGACTTATTGTTTCAATCGCAGATATGGTTTCTTGGAATAACATCTTCACTCTGGCGTTGGGCCTCATCGGCTCAGCTCGTGCTTATACAAACCCCATTAGAAACCCTGGTGGTGGTGATCCTCAGATTACCTATACTGGAGGCTACTACTACCTCATCTCAACCGAATGGACGAACCTCCAGCTCTCTCGTGCTACCACCATTGAGGGATTAAAGACAGCAACTCCCAAGGTCATCTACACCGACAATGATCCTTCCCGATCATCCAACGTTTGGGCTCCAGAACTTCATTATCTTGGTGGGAAGTGGTACATCTACTATACTGCTGGAAAGGCCGAAGACCTTACAGGCCAGCGCTCGCATGTTATCAAGGGTAAGATATCAACATACTCCCATGTTATCGAAGTCATTGACTAACAGAAACCAGGCGGTGTTACACCTTGGGACAGCTGGTCCTATGGAGCCAAGCTCTCTGATGACTGGGGAATCGACGGTACTATCCTTCGCACCAACCAATTCGGCAACTACTTTGTTTACTCATGCATGACCGGTGTCAAATACCAGTCAACTTGCATCCGCAAGCTCGGCTCAGACTTCATGTCCGTCGGTGCTCTCAGCATTATCTCCCAGCCTGATCAGAGCTGGGAAAAGAGCGGTACCCCCGTGCAAGAAGGTCCCAACGCTCTGTACTTCGGCGGCAAGACTTATATCGCCTATTCAGCTAATTACTGCTGGACTCCCGATTACTGCGTTGCTCTTCTCGAATGGGATGGCAGAACTGATCCCGCTAGAGCTTCGGCGTGGAAGAAGTCAAATGGCTGTGTTCTCAAGAGTGGAAATGGAAGTTATGGAACTGGACATAACAGTTTCTTCCAGAGTCCTGATGGGAAGCAGACTTATATCACTTTCCATGCCACTTCTAATAAGAATGGTGCTTGTGATGACACGCGATACGCGATGACACAACCGTTGACAGCTAATGCTGATGGAACGCCTAACTTTGGAAAGGTTCAACCTTTCAATTTCCAGTTCCCAGAACCTTCAAAATAAAACAAAAACCTCGGGTTCGAGTTTGGCGGTACCCAGATGCGCTGGGGCTCATTACTATTATTTTTGGACACATAGTATTCTTTGATGGTACACAAATGCTTAGTAACATTTAAACTTTTATGGAATCTATTTATTGACGAGATACAACGCTTGATGTGCTATTGATACTAGCTCTCCGGATGTAAGGATAGTCAGGTCTTTGTATCTTGCAATGACTCGTGCATTGTCTTATCGTGAGATTAGCGGAATTAGCTAACCGAGACCGAAAACAACAGGGGAGTTCTTGTCAATTGACTCGAGCAAGATCTTTGACCTCCGTGGCTCAATTAAATGTAGTTAGATCAATGGCTTTTCCGATTACGTTGCCAGTCGCTGTGGCCGTAACTCAATCGCCGCCATATGCAAGCCTTTCCCCCTATTAATGGGGTACGAAAATTCCGGCATAACCGGTTCAACAGCCAGCCTCGTTTTGGCTAAAGAAGCCGCTGCTGCTATTTCTGGCTCCTTTTTTTTTTCTTTCCTCTGCGCTTGGATCACTCAACGGCCCTGCTCGGATATGAAGGGAAGCTTAACGCCATACCCTAGACCTATCGCCGCCATTCAAGGGATCAAGCAAGCAAGTTCATCCCGACTTCCACGCGGTGTCAGGGTTAACTGACTTCGATTAGGGGGTGAGTATGCTAGCTAGACTGTCGTTTTTTTTTGTGTATCAAGATGCATGGTCTTTTGCGCAGCGTTGGCTCAGTGGTATCTATAAACTCCTGGTTGTTTTACAAGACAAACTGTCTTCAGGTCAGTGAGACACTAGCAAACAGTGACATATAAGCACTTAATATATTTGGCAGTGATTTCTTGTTAAGACATCCGATCTGACTGCGGGTAAGGCGTTTCATGGTTCACTGCTTGGCATCACGATGCAAAGCTTGGCCAACAAAAACACATTTCGCCTTCACCACGCCAACCAAAACTCTCGCACGTCGGAATCGGCTTTGCACAAAGTACAACAGCAATAGCATATCACGTGGGACCTTATACGAAAATTAAATTACCCTTCTCTCACTATCCCACTAACATCCAACTTTACAGGATCCAATCTCCTGCTACAGTCTACAAGACTGATTCAACTCAGTAGGTTGCCAAGCAAGTTGCGGGGATTCTCTGAACCACCATGAAAAGAACAAGCTTTTTGCCAAGTAACATCAATCGTAGGTGCGGGGGTTTTTTCATCTTTCCCTTCCTTGTCAAATTGGTACATGCTCCATGCCGAGGCCAGATCAGATCAGGGCGGACCCAGGGGGGTCCATCCAACCAGCAGATGGCACGGTAGTGACATGTCGCCCGTTTGTCTTGTTGATCAATATTGGAGCTGCCGATCACCGGAAGCGACGGGCGTTTCAAGAAATAAGTTCTGCCGTGCTTGGATGTCAGTCGCTGGGGAGATAGATTGAGTTCAGTCGTCTCCATTTGAGATTTAATTGGTGAGAATCAAAGACTGTCCTCCCTTGGTTTGATCTCATTCACGATGCACGTGTATTGCTGGGTACTCCGTCCTATGTACTCTCTACCCAGTCATCCAACCTCCCATGCCCAGTCCAGGCACAGGATATGGATAGGGTCATGCAAGGTCAGTCTTTTGGAACAGTCCAACCTTCAAAGGGCAATCGGACTTCGCGTGAAAAGTAGTGTCGTGAGCAAAAGGCCACTTCACCGTAACATTACCCCTGATGTAGTAAGGATAGTTACATATTGGGATGTTCGCTAGGCCCCTCTTGAAGGGAACTTCAATGCGACTTTAGCTGTTTCCCTCCACCCACGTGTAGTCGGCTGGTGGATACATATCCGGTTAAGCTTTTGGTTCATTGGAGTCTATCTATCCCTGGAATCTGGACCGACGGTTGTGAATATTAAGCTTAGTTTGCATTCATAGTCAACGTAGACTATTGGGTAGAAATGAATAGAACCTCCTGGCTACGGGCAATATTCTTGATGCTTAAAGTGTAATACGAAGAGAGTTTTGATGCATGGCCTGTTTGTGTCTTGTTGGGCTGGGATAAAATTAGATCAATGCCGGTTTAATCCCATTGACTCACGCCAGCCATCATCGCAAATGGTACCATGCAATCGCAAGATACCTACTGTTTTGGCGAGGGAAGACCTGAAACAAGCCGCTTATAAACATGACACCCACTGGTATCGTTTTTTTTTACGAGTTCAGAGTGTGGGATTGGGCAAATTCTGCTGAGATAAGCCCTATAAAATCCCATTCCTGAGAGTGGACCCAAATCTTTAACGAACCTTATAGGGCCAAGCGTAAACGAGTTGCTACGGGAATTACGATTGGAATTTTGCTGACGTGCATACTAAGCATGAGACTGACCTTCCATTACGAGCTTTCATTTTAAAAGGGGAGTAACTCCGCCTCGAAGGGGACTTCAGTCTTACTAAGTTGAGGTTTTTAAAAAATAGGAGGAGGCTACAAGTTTGACTGTGCTTGAATTAATTTCAAGGGGCTGGACCATCTCGTAAAACGATAAGCTATCAAAAAAAAAGTCTATCACGTTTCCAGCTTCCTAGTATGTGTGGGATTGTTGCTGGAAGTGGGTAAGCCACATGCTTTCGCCAGAGACACCGATTCGTCAAGAGACGTAAAGAGAGTAGTAGTCTACCGAGGAGTCGAGGACAAGACACAAAGAGACATATCCCTGTATCACATCATGGGCTATAGACGAACCGGGCGCTTGGCGAAAAAGGCTTAGCCTTGCTTTAATGAGTGACGCGTATAGGTCCAAAGGGAAATGCCAGATAACTAACTCCATACGACGCATCCAATTAATGTGCCGCAAGCGTCTGTTTAGCCCCGTTTACCCAAAGGTACTTACAAGGGGTTTTGGTGTTATTCCGGACGGCATCAGCTTGTTCGAGCTTAACGCTGCCGGTTTCCCGTATGGGTTGATTGGGTTCAACCAACACAATACGAGAATGGTAGCAAAGTAAAAATAAAAATAATTGGAAAAGGTTAGCTACCTAAATGAATCCAGACTCCCACTCCCTCGCCTGCGACTAAAAAGGCCGGCTATCTGGGCCTACTTTTTTATCTTTTCTCCTTTCCAAAACTCTCTTTTTCCTTCTCTTCTTTTTTTTCTTCCATCCCAACTATTTGGCGTTCATTTTTTGTGTTTGCTTTACACTGCTGTCGCCATAATGGGTGCCATCAATTTCCCCCAGGTGGTCAAGATGCTAACACCCCGAGCCAGCCGGCAGAAGGGAGTTTTGCTCGCAATGAGCATTCTCGTCATCTTCGGCCTGGTTACACATACCTGGGGCTTTTATTTTACACCAACCATGATTTTCGCCACCTCTCAGTACGTCGATTACTCCCGCGACCAATCCACTTCTTCACTCTTTCTAACGAGTCGCTCGCGCAGCACGAGTTTCTCAAGATCACCCGAAGTCAAGCTCGCATCGCATACGTCGGACGTAATGCACGATCTATGGAAGCCTTTTATTCTCGAGATTAATGCGACAAAGTTTATTACAAATGAGGGTTACAAATATGAGGTTCCCAAGGATCGCAAGCACTGGACGAAGCCCCTCGGCAAGAAGCTGCTCATTCTTGATGTGGATACACGAATGGACACTGGCCCTGGCGCCTTGATGAATGAAACGACCTTGAATTACAAGGAAATGAAGGGTAGAAGCGGTGGACTCTTGAATCATTATCTTTATGGTAAGTTGTATGACGTGGGTGGAAAGACAATGGCTGACCTTTTTGACTTTAGCCATGATTCACGGTTACGATTACAAGTTCGTGCGAGCTCCCAATTATCCCAACCGACACGGAACATGGGTCAAGGTCCCCACCATCAAGGAAGCCCTCAAGACCCACGACATCGTTGTTTTCCTCGATGCCGACGCCGAATTCATGTACCCTGAGATCCCCTTCGAGTGGTTAATGCGCCTCTGGAACGTCACCGACAAGACCCTCCTTGCTTTGGCCAACGATCCCGATTCCCCCAAGAACCGCGACGAGAAGGGCAAGGTCATGCAAAACACCGGCTTCATGATCGCGCAACAGAGCAACAAGACACAAGAAATGTTCGAAGATTGGGATCAGTGCCCCACCGAGAAGAAGTTCAAGGGATGCCAGCGCTGGGCAAACGACTGGGCTCACGAGCAAGCGGCATTCTCAAATTATATCCGATACGAATACAATGAGACAGAAGAGATCAATCACATCCCATGCATGGACGGGAATGGCGCTCCCTACATCGGAGACAAGACATGTGGTGGCGTCTTTATCCGACATCACTGGTTTCGAAAGGACGACCCTGCAAAGGATCTGCAGCACCTAATACTCAACGCATTTGTGGCTCGCTTACAAGCCGGGTTTCACAATCAGCTCAACGACAATTTTGTCGACGCGAGTCGAGAAAAATACCCCTTAACCAATGTAATCATATAGAATACCTTTTAGACCATGAATAGTCTTGTTTTATTTAGTGCAAACGAATTGACACGTTTTAATTTTTTTTTTTAACGAACAAAACAGCTGAATTGAGCTTGCTGAAGCTATTGGGAAGCTAAACGGAGTCCGCGAGGTGCCGACTCATGCGAAACTGACATGGCCCCTTGAACATAATCGGTAAACGGCAGTGGCCGAGTTCTCCATAATAAGGGTCTAGAAGCAGTTGAACCTTGTCCATCAAATCATGAACCATGCTAGTTGGGCTGCAAGGGGGGCCACTAACGATGACATTCAGAAATTGGTACCTTTTGGTTGGCAAATGAGAATCCAGGACGGGCCGAAAAGCCGCAATGAGCGGAATTCTGTGATTTCTTATCTCGTATTGTGAAAACCCCCTTATCCCTGCGTCTGATCAATTGTGGCTCAGCTCTTGCGTTGACGTATCCAAGTGAGCTGATGTACATGACGTATACGAATTGAACCTGTGAAATGGAATGATGAAGGATCGAAGGATTCAAGCGAGAAGGTTGACAAAGAGCATGACGAGTCAGTAGACGCGCCAGGCGTCTTTAGATAGGAACTTGCACTGGAACTATTGGTTCTGGATTTGGCATTTCAGCTGTCCAAGTAGCCCCTCCAAAAAAGCCCTGTAAATTGTTGCATCGTATGATTCTTGGCAAGCAACTTATCAAGGTATGGTAACAAGCTTTCAGCTATAAGGCTGGAATACAAGCAACAAGACAAGCTTTTAACCTAGATCACATGGTTAATAGTTTAAGAATAACGATAATAATTCTCCATATGCTTAATAGAAACCTGGGAATGCGGCCCTTTTCTCCGTAGCCGAAAGATACGATGTTGTTTCAATTGCTACCCTGGAAACAAACTGACTCAACAATAAGGAGAAACAAACTGCCCAGACAGCAAAGGTTATGTGAGCCTTAGTTTCAGTTATGAGAAGGGAGATAATACAGATAGTAAGTTTATTCATAGCGTGAAGTATATACAAGAAGTCCACCATAACCCGCGTGTAATCATCCACCTAAAAATAGCCCGCAACTGACCGCCATACATAAAATAGACCAATAGAAATGATAGGCTCATACACTCTGTCTGCTTCGCCTTTAGCTAATAACGATTCGTGGACCAGAGATAGAAGGATCCCAGTAAATAGCATCAAGGTCATAAACACCAACAAGCTCAAGTCCTTCAACAGTACCAGGAGCCTTGCAGTCAGTCTTCTGCGTCATGTAAGAACCATAAGTAGCTTCCCAGGTCGCAAAACCTCCAACCTTGACATCCATACGGCCCAGGTGGACATTGCGCTGGTTACCAGGACCCCAGCCATCTCGAGGACCGGGGGCGGGAGCAAGACTGGAGTAGAGATCAAGCTTCTTGCTCCCAATTACATTTTCCTTCTTGTTAAGGAAGAATGCAAACTGGCATTTCTTGCCTCGAGCTGCCTCGGGGTAGGTAAAGGTGAGGAGGGTTGTGATATCATTGCCGCCGTTGCCGGGGGCTTTGGTAACACGGCCTTCATCTGTGTTGTAGATGGCTCCGTTGTTGATGTTGTAGGTATGAATGGCTGAGGGAGTAAAGTAATCATCGCTGCGAGGCTCGAGAGGAGCTGCAACTGCAGCGGTGGCAGCGAAGAGAGCGGTGAAGATTGATTGGGCGAGCATGTTGAAGTGAAGTAAGCTGAAGATATGACTTGAGGTAGATGTTGGAGGGCAGTTTATTAGATAGAAGGTGATGTTGAAGTTGTGTTTGATGTCGAGAGAGTCTCTGTGGTGGCAGACTCTCGTCTTCTTATACCCAAAAACCTGTCCGCAAAGATACTGCAATATCTACACTCACATACTGAGCCCATTTGCCCTGCCTCGCTATAATAAGACATGGCTTGAGATTGAGCCTAACAAAACCTCGAGAATAGTGGCTCAGATGTCCTCAATGCAAGAATTTCCTAACCAAGGCTGCTCAGCAGTTCGACTCAGCCCTTTGCCAAGACACTTATCCTCTATGGCTTTCAATATTATCAGCAATCATATACGCCAAACCAATCATCGTGATTGCAGTTTTTGCAAACTTGGCACGTGCTCCGGTATTTAACGGAGGTTCACCTAAAGCTGAGCTCAGCTGTCCATTTCGGGATGAAAGACAAAGCTCGAGTTCGCAGAAAGAGCCTAGAAGCGGGGTAAAAGCTGTCAATTGCTGCAGCCAAGAAAAATAAGCATATAACTTTACCCCAGGTTCTCAACTCAGCCCTACGTTCTCGACCGTGGTGGCTGAGATTGTCTCAGAGATGCTGACCTAGTCCGTTTTGTAGCGGAGGGTAGAGTTGTACAAGCGATGATATCAAGAGGTGATGGTATTGCGAGATGTGAGGGAAGGGTAAAAATGATAAGTGGATGGATTGTTTCTAGGGTGCGATGATGGGGAATATGACTTCATAAGAAAGTAACCTGAGATAACTGGAGTGACCGAAGGAGACGAGTTCCTGATTGCTTGAGACAAGGCTCTACGTCACAGTATGCGCCCTGCATAATTGCTTTTGAATAGCCTGCTTACCCCCCTCTATACTGAGACATACTTCTGAATCCCACGCGCTTCTTCAGTTCGGAAGACGGGCTAGTCCAATCTGGCTTCTTGCTGCTCGAGTCACCAAACTCGGTCAACAACGTGATACCCATATTAGCTCAGAGACCTGTATATAGATTTATGTTGAATAAATCTGCGCCGTTCCCTCTATGGCGGTAGTCATATCTATTGCCTGCGCTTACTGGGGAGCGGATATGTAAGGATGACATTATGCGCCCAGCTAATCATCAATTATATGATTAGAGGACGCCTGGACTAAATTTCGATCGTAAGAAACTTCAGAATTTTGTTCATTTCTTGTCGTTTCATACTGTTATTCCATTCTCATAAGCCCACGTACAGAGGATATTGACGCCCTGCCCGAGATCGCAAGTGGTACAGTCCTTACTCTGCAAAATCTCGTAACGATAAGCTATTTGTTAGTTAGAATGGTATCTCTCGTATAAATTGATTACATATGCGTAGTCATTACAGTTTGTGAACGCCTTGTTGGTCTATTTAGACTTATTATGGCATGGGTACTTATTGGATAGTATCGTATGGCGTATTTAGTAAACGTTTGCCGTTATTCCGATTTACATGAACAAAAGCCCCATCGAAGGATGGCACATGCGGTGGCCCGAATAAGTATACCTGCAGCGTGATATATGGCAATTGCTGCAAAAAGTATGGGCGCTGCGGCTCGCTGGCAAGAGATTGCGGAAAAGGCTGGTAAATTTGCAACTCCATCTGGGAGGAATAAATGAAGGACATGCTAAAGGAAAGCAATATAACAGCCAACCGGAGTTTGGAGACTGCAACCCATCTACGAAACTTGGAGGATATTAGAATGACCCCCTCGCACTATTTGAACAATAGAATGCTGCTTGAAAAGCAAAAATGTACTTTATAGAGATTGAAGGGGGTTGAACGGCTTGCTTACATGATGCATTCAATTTGACGGAAGGTATATGCTTCCTGGTTACTTCAGAAAACCATCTTGTATTGCTGCTCTTGATCATGGATAACCCAACCTTTCGTAATAATGATACCATATTACAGTCCAATTATGTCCTGCCTTGGATAACTCAGTTCTCTCACTAAAAAGGATCCTCCACTGCTGCCATAATGGCAGGCATGTCGTTGAACAAGTCAAATGACGCGTTGCTCTCTGCCGGTGCACTTCTCCATCGGGACCAGCTCTCTTCATCAGAGATCCTCAAGGAGTCCAGTGCGTCATAGTTCAACACCAATTTCGAGTCTGGTGATTGCCGTTCCTCAAGCATTTGTTCACGCATGGTCAAGATCTCCTCCCGTAAGCTCAAAATCCAGGGGTGCACTGCGGTGACGTAGTCGTGAATAGTTATATAAGGCTGCGATGAGGCCTTTATCAGCAACGGTTCATGATCCTTGGGCCGGTCTTCGCCACAACATCGCAGCAATTTTCTGTCGTCGTCCTCTCCCTCGAAAATGCAGCCTTGCATGACTGGTTCAGCATGACGATGAAACTCAGAATACCACCAGTCGGGATGGTAACTCAGGTCCGAGGACTCAACGCTGATGAATGATATCGTTAGCGTACTAAAGGGCTCTTGAGAAATAGAGTACCAGCGAATACCATTGCTTGTCTGTTGTGCGTAAGGCTCACGCGCCCCAGCGGGATTGTTGCTATCCTCCAGAACAAAAACGTTTGTCTCCAAGGGCCCTTGCACATTCCATAACAGTTTTCTCATGGCGTCGCTGCCGACAGGGAGTTCCATGTTGCTATGCCGTTCGCTGAAGGATGGGACTTGTTCAGACATGTTGAATCAGTGGGAAAGGGTTCATAGAAACTTCGCTGTGCGTATATGAAGACCCTCGAGGCGAAAGTTTTGCAAGATAATATGGAAGAAATATGTAAGATGAGAGATAAAAACCTTGGGTTAAGGGATTGAACGGACCAACATTTATATTGCTTTTTCTTGTTGCGAGACTTGAGCCCCCCGTTGCGCCCCCTTCGCTTCCTTGTAAGCTTATTTATAGTGCTACTGTACCTGAGACAGCGCTAAACATCTGCTAAGTTCACTGGCGGCTGGGCCAGCAGACTACCAAGAGGCCAGCCATTTGAGGATCCTCTTTTCACATCATTTATTTCTGCCAATCTTTTTCCAAGACTCATAGCTAGATACTTACTTCCAAATAGTACCGTACATCTCGTTAATCTTCTCCCTATAAAGAAGGACGTAAGTTCGTAGGTTCTTCTGGAATCTCATCGCTGGGCGGACAGCGAGCCAGTCGCTTAATTATGCATCGCCTCCAGGGCTCAGAGGTATCAATCGGTGCTGGATAACCTGTCCATTCATTTTCCTGAATAAGCGATACACTATCCAGTCAGATGTAGTCGACCTGTTTATTTCTTGAATTAGTATAACTGTTGGTTGTTCCGAGACAAACCCATGCTCAACATCAGCTAACGTTCTACTAAGCTTGGCCTGATCATTGCACGTCCCATGATATTTAATCGCGATTGGACTGACAAGAAAAGGCAGTTGGGCTAGCTGGTAGAATTGTTGATATAATTATAAGATTCTGATTCCAACATGCCTTTTTCATCGCATGATCATCCATTCTCCAGTACTCGGATCATATGAGAGATCATACACCATCTCATTGCCCTCCTCCTCAGGAACGCTGTAATCTATAACAACATTTGGCTCGTTGTAATGCCCCATAAATTCGAGCACGAATTTGGGTTCTGCGCCTGGGTCTAACCCCTCCCGAAAGACAAACGAGAATGGCTCCGATCTCACCACACGTCTACTATCCTCAAGCTTGACAGACTGAAGATATGTGACAGGCGTGCCATCATTATCAACACCGGTCAAGACAATAACCTGTCTATTATGCTCATCTCGCTCCATCTTGATGACAAGCCGACGCTTAAGAATGAAACTTGGAATAGTGTATCCAAGCTTATCCATAACTCTCGTTATCAGGACATCCGCTTCAGACCAGACATGCATATCTGCAAGGTTCTCCATAAAGGTCTCTTGAAGATTACAAATAACGAGTTTACTCTTCTTACTCTTTCCGCAGGTTTCGGGAATGCCACTTGCTGGAGGGACACTGAGAGATGATCCAAGGGCAAGACATAGATCAGCCTTTTTTGCATGGCTTCGAGCAAGCTTGAGTGGCTCTTCGGGTAGGTATTCACCAAAATTGATGATTGTGTCGTGCAGATTTCCGCCGCATGCAGTGCACTTTCGGCCTGTTCTGTGATCATGGACGGTCTTCTCGTAGCTTGCAACAGCACGGAAGTCTGCTGCATTTTAGCTAAAGTGCTCTTGGACTTGAACCAGGAACCCTCACCTCGAATATACTCTTTTCCACAATCTTTGCAGCACTCCCGATTGCTGTTACCATGAAGCTCGGAGACGCGATCCTGCCAAGGTCAGCTACTGCGTTTTATGGTTCTGAAGATGCACTTACTCTTACGATCCCGCTCCTTCTATGCAATCCATCGCAGTTTTGACTGACAAGATACTTCAAGACACCTTGGTTTTGAAGTTCTACCAATGCCATATGAGTTGGCGTTGGTATGGCTTGAAGCGTGCTGGTAGCTTTGCCAGTACGAGCTCTCCCTTGCGCTCTGAGTGTCCATGCGCCTTCTGGCCCCCGAAAGTCAGGTATGCCTATTCTAGTCAGTACTAAGTTTTTGGCCTGATGGGAGAGTTTTTGTGATTTACCAGCTGAAGTTGAGACACCCGCACCCGTGAAAACGATGAAGTGCTTGCTCTTCTTGATCAACGCAACGAGCTCATCGGCCTGCTTGTCGATGACATCAAGAGCATCGCGACGCTCAGGCGGCGCAATCTTTGGTGCCGAAGATGCCATTGTCAATAGTCTAGACAGAGGACCTCTATTAGAGAGAAGTGTCGGTCAATACGTGCCTCTTGTATTCACGCTTGTATTCACGGTCTCATAATGCGGGTATTTGCTGACAACCCGGGGTAAACTAGGCAACAGCCCCGCTATAAGGATAGCTAACCACTTCTTGTTTTAGTGAGATGTCTTTATAGCCAATCAATCAAGTCTATAATTTTCTTCATAGTTTATCTAAGTCGGCAGTTGGAAAGGCAGGCCCCATTCATGCGACTCGCTTCATGTTTGCATCCAATGCAGGGATTTCAACGCCAACAACCCTCCCGTTCCTCATCGTAAAGACGACACTGATCTCAAACTCAGCACCAATATCCTGCCATGAGATACAGGTAGGAGTACCTGCGTCAATAAGAGCGGATCTATCCTGGAAAACAGCGATAAACTGGTGTTGACGATCATCTCGGATATTGGTTGGGTAGATTCTAAAGTCAAGATCCTTAGCGTTGATGCCGAGCTTATCGGCTGTCTGCTTCTTGATATCCACTTTGCCAACTACAAGTTCCTTTACCTCAAGACCACGGCCGTTATCAGTGGTGTTGAAGGAAGTCCTGGCATTTTTCGCATCATAAGCACCGGCGTAACGAGCTTGAAGTTCCTTGGCAGCAATGGCTTGTAGGTAAGCGAGGACCTCACTGACAATGTCTGCATGAACATTGAGATCAAGCTTTCTTTCTTTGACAGTGCTATCATGAGCCAAGATGGCAAAACCACAATTCCAATCCGTTGTGAGACCAAAGTAGCTGGCATAATTTCCGATTGTACCGCTTTTTGTCAAAGCATCAATGATCGGAGAGATGGCATTTCCAGCACGGTAGACTTCCCAAGGCTTACCAACGCCGTTACGAAGGTTGGATGTATCCTTCTCGGGATGAAGCCAACGGCGAGTGATGGCTGGTGACAGGAGGTCTGAGCCAAGGATCGAGTGACCGGCGCGGGCAAGATCTCTTCCAGAACTTAAAAATGAGAGCGCACTGAAATAAATTAGTCTAGGAACACTTTATGGTAGCATTCTACTTACCCAGGCTCGCCAATCAAGGAAGTGTTGAGACTCTTCATGGCGAAGATGTTCTTATCTTCAGGACTCAAAACACCACTATCGGTCATATTAAGAGGCTTCAAGATAGTGTCTCCAAGAAGTTCACCCCAATCGGCATTTTTACCACTGCTTCGCTGCATAGCGAAAGCAAGTAGTTGATAAGCACCATAGGAGACAACAGGAGTTGTGTCTGGGAGGAAGTAAGGAGTCTTTTTGGCAAAGGCGTTCAAAAAGGCTATCACAGTCAGTTGGTATGTATCCAAATGGATATAAGTTTATAAGACTCACTCTTGTACTCACAAGGTTCATCAACAACGCATGCTCCAGCTTCAGCTCTTGTTAGCAACAGTTCACCCAGGGTTGAGAGAACTACTTACACTCGCGACTGAGTCCAGACATGTGACCTGCCAAAGCACCAACGGTGACATCCTTCCAAGAAGCCATAGATGAAGCCTTTACCTTGGCAAGCTCGGGCAAATACTTGGTGATAGGTGTCTCCCATTGTTCGCCCATCTTGGCGAGCCATGCGTACACAGTGAAGACCATGCTCACATCACCAACAGGGAATCGGGTGTCCAAAGTAATATTGGAATTTGAAGCCTGGTCCGTGGGAGAAGTATAGTGATACTCAAAGAACACAGGGTCATCTCGAAGGTTTTCTCCACCGCCGAAGATGACAACGGAGAATGAAGTGGTGTTCACAGATATGGGTCCGTACTTCTGACTGCCCCCATTCTCGATAAGATCGTCAAAAGACTTGGTGAAAGTAGCAATGACTTTACTGAAAGGCTCAGAGGTTTTGTCAATGGTGGGCGGAGGATAGTAAGCGCCGAGGGGAGCGCATGCTTCGAACGGGATGTCATTGTCGTCTTTCGCAAAGACCCCCATGGGAAGGGCGTTCAGGAGCAATGATGAAAGGAAACCCCGCATTTCGATAGTTATTGATAGATGAAGGGATGAGAGGCAAGTGAGAGCTTGTGATGGTGGACAAGATGAAGACGACGCATTGTAGCGCAGAGGTTCGTCTTATATCCGGTCCTGTGAGCAACAACGACCAATACGCCGCTAACGTCCAATCGCTACGACACGTTATTTGAGGCTCAGATACGCTACTATGAACGGATTAATCCTTCAAAGGATCGAATTGATTAAGATTCGATGTAAATTGGTGATTAAGTGGGTGTATTCACGCTTTCGCACGTTACTCCGTGCGTTAGTCCGACTTACTCCGTACCATGCCAGCTTAGTCCGTACAGTAGTCCGTATCTTCTTACTCCATACGGGATCTCGGATCAACACACTTTTAACTCCAGAAACGGTGTAAGATATTTTTTGCCTATATCATTTCCTTGATAACATTAATTAGAAGTCCGATGGGGTTTGTGAAATAGGATATCACTAGCTGCCTGGCTGTCTTATAGTAACGACTCCTTGCTGACGTCTTCCCTCAGCGCCCTAGGATTTGAGATCATTCTATACGCATTTCTGCAGTGTAGTTACCCTTCGCGCTTGAATCTTTCTCAGCCTGAATGCTCGGGCGGTCTAGCTTTCTCCCTCATTCACATCAACGACTCAGTTTCCAATGTCTGGCAAAAGCTTAAAAGCATGGCCGCCTCCACCCAGAACGCGATCAATCATAAGGCGGTTCTCAATTGCATCAGTGTACTAGTCTCTAGATATACAACGCTTAAGATATGCTAACGCCAGTACCAAGCTCTATTGACTAACCCAGACCATTCTTATCTAAAGTTACATATCTTCACACTCCCCAACATAACGAAGCATTCAGATAATGTAACAGTTTGTCTAGTGAAAGAAAGAATTCGATTCATTGATAACCAAAGTTTGTTGGGAAATCTAATGGATCTGTAAAAAGAAAAGCCCCATCTGGGCTCTGAAACCAATCGGTACTCATAGGCCAAGCGGCTTGAAACGGCATTGAGGCCATACCACTACCGTCAGCGCTCACTGCTATCATAGGCTGATCATTAACAGGGGGACTTATAGAGGACCCTGAGTCATTGGCTTGCTGCTCAACCTGCGCAAGGTACCACTTTTCTAGACGTCGAATCCTCTTGGCAAGATCGTGAAAAGGATGATCAGACGGTCCACCTTGACCAGGAGTGGCTTCAAATCGTAAAACTAGTTGACGAAGTGTATGTTTCATATCCAGGAACCGACGAAGGTGTTGTGTTGATCCGGATATACTTCCCTTTGCAGCCACGAGGTCCAGGCGGACTGCTAGGTTTAAACCACAGTTCATCATGATCCAGCCCATGTTTGACATGTACATCTCTTCCCCTTGGGGCATGACCAGAATAACGCTGATTAAAGAACGAGCGGCGGACATGCTAGCTGATAACCAGTCTATGAGGGAAGTTTCGTCTTCGAATTGGTTGTTGAACTTGTCAAGACCAAAACACGTTCCTCGTGGTGACGATTGGCTTAGAAGAAGTTCAAGGATGTGTATTTGGAGAAGTAGTGGTGCTGGAACATTCTTCATTAGCAAAAAGGCCATTGAAATTGAGAAGAAGTTAGATACTTACGACTCTCGCTCAGCGGAAATGGCAGGGTTGTCTTTATCTCTGTACACTTCTGAGAGATTTCTTGACATTCGGAGAGCAATTGAATTCCATTATCAGTAGGCCCAGTTCTACCAACCGTATCTTCAACTTGTTCAATAAGAGTTTGGATCATGATCATGTAAGAGAGGTATTTATCAGTTGGATACTCATTTAACGAGGCAAGATGTTCGCAACAAGCCGAGATATAAGGCGTATAGAAGGATTGACGGGTCTTCTGAAGAATAACGGAGGAGCTTCATTCCGTTAGTAACTTAAATAGAGGATGAATGGAATGCTCACCTTGAGGACAGGTAGTATGCACCAGCCAGAGCTCTCATCTCATCAGGACCCCAATCGGGCTTGTTCCGATCTTTGCCGCCTTCAGCACTCCAGAGCTTCGTTTTTCGAGGCTTATCGAGTCGTAAATCACTGACTATACTTGTGACGAGATGTATATGTTGTATATATCGCTTGGGCTTGGCTTGATAGTGCGCCCTGTAATGTTTAACCAATAGACTCTTATTCATTTCCGAGAAAACATACCATGCAATGTGAATCAAGAGACCTTGCAGTAGGTCAAGTGAGTTGAATTCGCCATCTATCATTCTTGCCGCAACAATTTGTTTGAACAGAGTACCAAGTGCCTTTTGTGCTGTTACATCGCTGTGTGAAGCAGCAGCTAGTGCAGCAAGACAAGTATAAGGGCGTTTAGAGTTCAACTCTTCAAGAGAGGCGTCGTTTGGAAATAACACGAACGGGAAATATGGCGTCATTTTTGTTCGAAAGCATTCGAGTAGGTATCTCCCTGTTTCGAAGGATATGATGCCTCGTTCAAAAGGATCAAATGATGCATCTTGGTTGAAGACCTCTAGGGCTCCCCTGCTAGTTGGAAGTGTCTTCTGTTGAGGGCTTATCGGTGATTTGGAAGATCGATCTGATTTTGATCTCACATCCAATTTTTCTCTATACTCACAACATATGAGCGGCCGATATTTTTATGCCTCGAAGAAGTCTCACCGTTGACGATTCACGTTCTGCCGGCGTCTTGCCTGGTTAAAAATGCAGGTTTTACCAAGCCGTAAGCAGCGATCGCAAGAATCAGAATCTTGAGTTTTTTCACACCGAATTTTCAAACCGAAGCATGTCTGACACGTTTTCAGTAGCGGCATAGGCGATGAGCGTTTGTCCGACGGATCCATGATGAGAAGCTTGTCTTGCAGACAAATTGAGGATATTGTTAGTCGAGATTGCAGACTTCTATACAAGCTAGTCCACGTGAGACACGGAAGTCCGTGTGTGGCTGTGCATTGCCACGTAATTTTGCGCAGCAAGGTGTCGTAATATTGCGGTGTGATTATTTATCAGTGATAATGGTAATCGAATGTTCAGAGGTTGATGTTTGTAACAACATCGTGTTGACAGCTTTGCAGGGTAATCTTGGTGCATTTCTTGAACTATTTCCGGGTAGATCCGGTCTCAACTGTCAGAGTTTAATGAAGGGTTTCGTGAAGACATTTAGAGCTCTCATAAGAAGAATAGCCTGGAGGATGGGATGGATCTTGGATGTAACCGACAGTTCTAGTTACTTGACGCGTCAACCCCACGCGATCTCAGCAGTATTTACTATCACTTTCATATCCTCTTCATCTCATTATGGACAATCAACGCGTTGGTGGATGACACTGCATGTCCAGTCGCGTTATGGCGCTAATGGCAATCAGCGCTGATCCCCCAAGACGCAACCCCCAACGCCAATATCCTCAGCTAATCACTCTAAAGGTTAGAGTCTAACCTTATTCACAAAAAGATGCATTTGACAATAAGTTCTTGAATTATTTTTCCGTCCGTTCAACGAGACTTGGCAAACCCATCAACGCGGGGAACCCAGCATTGCAGGTCAGGCGAAATTGCAGTACCCCCAGAGTCCTGTTTCGGTAGGGATCGGCGCCTTGTCTCTGTCACTCGCACCATTCTTTACGACATTGAGGTCATTCTAAGTTTACTATTCATCCGAAGTGATGTTGAAGTCGGTGGCCTTTTAGCCGAACACCGACGTGCAGCGGAGGAACATCGTGTTATAGCCATGCGATATGCAATAGACTTAACAGGGTATATCTCCCGAAATTACGCATATTCTCATTATACTTCTCTATGGCGTCAGTACCTGGTACATAAGAGCTCATCCAAAACCTGTCCTAACAGCCTTCAACTTCTCAAGCAACTAACCTGATAATCTTAATCCTTGTCACCTGGCAGTCGTCGCAAAATGCTACGACGAGCCGTCCACTCCTTTTTGTTGGCTGCCTTCGCAGGCCAAGCTCTTGGCAACTCATCTTCATCAGCCAAAGTCCACTGGCTAGGCGAAAAGCCAGACTTTACTCAAGGAACTACTTTTGGTGTCCCATGGCCTCAGTCTAAGCATTTCCCCAAGAACACAAAGTTCACTGCTTCCGGCGCATCGGGCCAGGACGTTGACCTCCAGTCATGGGTTACGGGATACTGGGCTGATGGTTCCGTGAAGTGGACTGGCCACGCGATTGGTGCGTCAGAAGATGTCTCTGACGAATATATCGTCAAAGCCGTTACTTCTACGGGCGGTGTAAATTCGACTGTTTCTGCTGGAAAAGCCGGAAAAGGCATCACCGTGACTCAAAGTTACGGCGAGATCAAAGTCGACACTGGAAAAGCTACCGCCGTCTTCCCCAAGAAGGGTTCGGTTCTCGTTAAAGAAATCCAGACCAACGGAAAGCGCATTGCTCAGAATGGCAGGCTTGTCCTACAATCACAAACCAGCGTTTCTCATCCTTCCGATGATGACGCCGAATCGTTCAAAACACTTCGCTTCCAGAGCAATATCGATAATGTCACCGTAAGTGACGAGAATTCAGCACGAGCTCTAGTCACCGTCCGAGGAAAGCATCAGGCGACTGACAAGTCTGGCCATGATTCTTGGATGCCCTTTGTGCTTCGCTTTTACCTCTTCTCTGGCTCTGAATCGATCAAGATTATCCACAGTCTAGTTTTTGACGGGAAGGCGGAGAAGGACTTCATCTCGGGTGTTGGTATTCGCTTTGACGTCCCGCTCGAGGGAGAAGAGTTATATAACCGTCATATCCGAATTGCCAGTGTCGATGGCGGTCTTCTCAGCGAAGCCGTACAGGGCATCACGGGTCTTCGAAGAGACCCTGGTGCGAATGTTCGAGCTGACCAGTTCCACGGCAAAGAGCTTCCAGACAAGTCCACTTGGGATGTTCGTGTATCAAGCCGTCTTCACTGGATACCCCCATGGAATGACTACAGCTTGAGCCAATTATCAGCTGATGGCTTTACTCTCAAGAAAAGAACCAAAACCGGTCAGAGTTGGGTCACTATTCCTGGGGGCACCCGCGCAGAGGGTCTTGCATATCTTGGTGGTGCCACGGTAGGAGGTCTAGCTGTTGGTCTTCGGGACTTTTGGAAGCGTTTCCCAACCGGATTCGACATTTCTTCGGCTGCGTCAGATATTGGAACCATTACACTTTGGCTCTACAGCCCATCCGCTGAACCTCTTGACCTGCGACCTTACCATGACGGTCTTGGACAGAAGAACTATACAGATGAGTTGGATGCTCTCGAGATTACTTACGAAGATTGGGAGAAGGGCTTTGACACGCCTTATGGAATCGCCAGAACAAGTGAACTGTATCTCATTGCTTTCGACAAGACTCCATCACAAGAGACATTGGCCAAGCATGTCACCCAAATCAACAAACCTCCTGTTCTGATTCCAGATGGAGAGTACATCAAAGAAACCAAGGCGCTCGGTACATACTGGGCTCCTGCAGACACATCAACCGCAGCCTCCAAGAAGCTCGAAGATAACATCAACTTCCTCGCCAAGTTCTATCAGTACGAGATTGAGCACCGTCGTTGGTATGGCTTCCTCGACTACGGAGATTTCATGCATACTTATGATCCTGATCGTCATGAGTGGAGATACGACATCGGTGGTTATGCATGGGATAACTCTGAACTTTCGCCAGATCTGTTCTTCTGGCAATATTTCCTCCGTACAGGTCGTGAAGATATCTACCGCTTCGCCGAGGCTCTGACTCGTCATACTGGTGAAGTTGATGTCTACCACATCGGTAATTGGAAAGGTCTTGGAACTCGGCATGGAGTCCAGCATTTCAGCGATAGCGCAAAACAAGCTCGTATCTCACAACCTCAGTATCGAAAGTACTTCTTCTATCTTTCTGGCGGAGACGAGCGCATCGGTGAACTGTTCGAAGAGCTTCTAGATACAGATAAGACATACGGTGTTCTAGATCCTCAGAGAAAGGTCCGAAAAGATGGCTGGAAACCTACACCAAATGCAACTGTTGCGTTCAGCTTGGGTACAGATTGGGGTGCTCTAGCTGGTGGGTGGCTTATTGACTGGGAACGCCGAGGTCCTCGATGGGAAGAGTCCAAGGCGAAGCTCACCAGCACAGTCAAGAGTATCGCTAAACTCAAGAACGGCTTTGTTACTGGACAAGGTCTGTACAGCCTCCAGAACTGGACTCTCGGTCCTCCTCCTGCAGATCCAGAGAACAAGGGCCACGTGGACGTTTCACATCTCTCAGCAGTTTTTGGTCTTCCAGAAGTCGTTTCTGAAATGATCGAGTACTACGGCAAGGATCTCCCAGCTGATTTCAAACAAGCCTGGCTAGACTACTGTTACTACTTCGAAGCCACCCCTGCGGAACAAAAAGCTCGCTATGGCGTTGATTTTGGAAAGTTGAACTTATATCAGGGCCACTCACGTCTTACAGCTTATGCTGCACACCAGGAGAAGAATGAGACTATGGCAAATATGGTATGGAAGGCTTTCTTTGATACTGATGGATTCAGGGCACCTAATGCTACTTTTGCTACAACGCCTATTCCCGATCATGAGGGATTGATTCCTGGAAAGGAAGCGCCGTGGGTTTCGACGAATGATGTTGCTCAGTATGGATTGGCGGTGATCCAGAACCTTGCGCTTGCTAGGGATGCGCTTGAGGATTATAAGCCAAAGGCTTAGACCTGTACACTTGAACCATCATGTTACTCATTTTAGTTTCATCTGTAATTACTCCCCCATACACCTTTTATCTAGTCTGTGATCACTCCAACGAACCGAAAGGTAAGACCAGTAACAACTCCCTTATCCCAAATCTCTATCACACCGCGCACAACCTCGTAGTCATCCGTCTAGTAACTCCGCAAAACATCTTCTTGCCCCTTGGTTTCCACAAAGAATGCTTGTCACTTGACCATGCACCTCATCCAAGCACTTCGCATCCACCAGGGCCTTATACTGACCCCAACTCTTCAGTTCCCCGCCTCGAACCTTGGCCTCGAAAAGCTCAGGTGGATACTCCGGTTTTAAGAAGTTCTGAAGGAAAGAGGAGTCCGTGAGAGTGCCGTAGAAGAAACACCAGACTGGGTAAGCATCCTGTGCAGGCACTGGAGTGTCGTCCACATGATTGGCTCGGTACTAAGGCATGATAGAATCAATACCTAGACATGGATATAACGAGATTTCTGAAACGTCTTTTCGTGCTTGCGTACATCCAATAAAAGTCGGAGTGAACTCTGCACGAGATGATAAATCTTTAAGATAAGCTTCGATGTTGATCTTGTTGATTCCATTTATCTCATAGAACGTGCTCTACTCGCCCGAACTGCCAGTCCCAGTAGTTATATGCCCGGAATCTGCAGATAGGCCTTCGTCTTGGACAACCGCTTCAACAGTGTCTAGTGGACCCTCTAGTTTGACCAAAAAGGTTGAAGCTCGAAGTTTGCGCTTCTGCTTCTCCGTGAGCTCTGGCTTGGGGCTGGGATCTTGCCTCTTCATGGTGCTCGAGTATTGATAGGTTTCTAGATCAAAGCCTTGTGCCTCCGTTTTTTCTTGGACCCAGGCTCAGTGGTCATCCAAAATCGTGATATCAGGTTGACGGCTGCGATATTCCACAATCTCGTTGAAAGCTTTTTCAGGCTTGTAGCCGAACAGATCCTGCCATTTGATGATCACTGATTCATCGATGTTCTCGTAAGATAGCCTGTGTTCGATTGTAGCCAAGGCTATAAACTCATAAATGTCCATGCTTGCCTTAGTTGCCATGATTTGAGTTGTGCTCGAAACAGTGGAATGGTGGGTATTTGCAATGCTGCTTTAAAGCTGAAGAAATCCAGGTTTAGATACACGGAGAGATTTCGTGCGCACATATTCCTCTTTATTACAGTTAGTACATACTTGGCCGTCGTGACTCATCTAGCTCATCTATTTAACTTGACCCTCATATGAAAACCTTCCTTTGTTTTTTGTTTCCAGGGATGTGAGTGGATAAACCTTCGAACATAGGTTTTGTGGCCTAATATCGCGCTGAAGCACGGGTCCAGACCACTAAAAGCCTCCAGCAGTGAGATGGAATGAATGATCAAATCAGAAATCAATAGCTAAGATAGACGCAACACGACAGCCTTGATTTCTATTCATCTCTGGAAGATGGTATACCATCGCTTCTTTCTATCGTTCTCTATGCAAAGTCAGATTCAACGCATTCCTCGCTCATGTGATACAACTTACCAGCTCTATTCCGTCGATGTACACTCTCCAACTGGCGTCTCATATCCCTCAGAACAAATAGTGTCTCACATGATGCCCGAAGCATCTCATCAAGCTGGCGAATCTTGTTTTGGTAATCATTCCCTCTATCGTCTTCCTTCAAGGCCCTGAATTTGGCACTTGTAGTGACCAAATCGTTTTGAATCGCCCGAATGTCTGTATCAATAGCCCGGATCTCTTGCTTCGCTGAGAAGTGAGGGTGACTCGGGTAAAGGTCCTCAAGTGTGGCTGGGCGAAAAGGTTGCGCGTTGGGGACTGGTCTGCGTTTGTGATCGAGCGGAAATATGGCCTCAGGTGTTTTGCGGACAGAAATGCCAAGGGCGCGTTTGACTGACTGTAGCAGGCTCATTTCGGACTTTTCGGGATAGAAGTTCTGTGAAAAGCAAGGATGAGTATGTTGACATTGTCGTAAGAAGGAGCATAATAGAGATTTCAACTTTCGAATCGGATTTTTAGTAAAGAAGAAACTTGAGTTTTGAAAGGTCATTATTGCACATCTATCTATACATGTTTGAAGCTTATTAGATTTTGAGTGGCACAATTACCGATATGGTGCACACGGGAGACATGTCTGGGGGAACCTTCCAGAAGAGAATAAAGCACTTGAACTTTCACACAACTATATTAACCAAATATAAAAAAAGATATACAAATTGCTCTTTGTGATCGCTTGAACAACAGGTTATTCAGATTTAACTAGGTTCAGGTATTCAGCCGCTTCCGAGGAAGTGGACCACTCCTTATGTCACAAGCCAGACGACAGTTAAGGTTATCAGATTGATAGATCAAAATTTACTGCAAAAGATCAGAATATCTATTGACTATGACCAAAGATTAGGGCAAGTGGACCCGAACATGGTCAAGAACCCACGGAGTCGGATCTTTGTAAAGCCTAGTCTAAGTTTAGGATGATTTGGACTAGCATGACCTGTCTGCATGATTATTCATAATATCATTCGTAAATATTCTCATCTACTCTATAATAAACCTCGCCTAAGCCTTCATAACCTCAGATAATCTGACAACGCTAGCGCTAACAGTGTTCTTTCCACCAGCGGGAGGCAGAATACCAGCGCCCATAATCATGAGCAGATCAGGATCCCTCTTGAAGGTCAAGAGAGATCGAGTATAAGCAGTGGGTTGTGGCACGCTCCACTTCTTCCAGGCAGAAGGCTCACCCAGAGCCTGGTTGGTGAAGATCTCAGACATGGTACCACAGCTAACAACGATAGTACCGTTCTTGCCACCGTAAGGAGTCCAGATGACATAGGGAGATCCAGCGGGCTTGGTTCCATCAGTGGAGATGATTTGCTGACCGGGCTTGTTGAGGAACTTCTGAGGGTCCTTGGAAAGGCGGTAGTTGACAGGGAACCAGTAGGTGCTGCCAGCGGGAGGGTTGGGACCACCGCCATACTCGTAAACGTAGATGTAATCGTTGTTGGGAAGCTTGGCGACAGTAGGCATACCGGGACGAGCGTAGTAATCAGCGTACTTGGTATCCTCAACAACCTCGGACCACTTCTTGAGATCGGTGGTGCTCTGGTGAACAAGCTTCTGGGAGTGAGTGGCGTTGTCGCGCTGATCAGAGTAGTACATAATGAGCTTCTCCTTATATGTCCTGTAAAGAATTAGTAAAAAGATCATATCTATTCTCGGCTCAACATACATCAGGAAGGGCTCCCAAACAGGAGTTAGGCCGTGCTCAGGCTTGGCTTCGCCACCAAGAGCAACATGGCTGACGAATTCCCAGGTATATCCCTTATCACGACTGGCATAGACCTCGATGAGAGTCTTGCTCAGATCAGTAGGAATGCTGCTACCAGAGGCGAGAATAGTACCCTTGGGATACTTTCCAAATCGCTGAGGAAGCTCAAAGAGGTCGGGCTGATATCGCAGACCCCAGTTGTTCTGAGTATCCTTGACCTTGGAGATTTCCTTCCAGGTCTTGCCGCCATCCTTGCTCTTCACAATGGGAAACCAAACGTGAGGGGGTTCGGGAGAGTAATTCTCCCAGGTAGCCAGAAGAGTACCGTCAGATAACTCAAGAGGACGAGCATAGAGGACCTGAGGGTCGTTGTAGTTGGAGGGAGGATCAAAGATCTGAACGTTGCTGAAGGTCTTTCCCTTGGGAGCAGGCTTTGCTGCCACGAGGGGCAGCAGAAGCGAAACAATGGCGGCGAAACGCATCTTGAGACTTGTCGATGGCAGGATGCTGAACCTTAGAGATAAAAACGCGGTCAAGGCTGTAGTCTTTATAGTAAGCATGCGCTTATAGCAATGACATCTCCACCCATGTCATGTTATTCCACGTTGTTCCACGTACGAGTCGCATCGTCATGATCCCCATCACGACGCGGAGTAGCAGAGGCCCATATTCTGGGGGTTATGGTGCTAAATCTGGGGAATCTGGGGAATGATTGGAGCGCAAATTGAGTTGTCCCAGCTTTAATGGATGCGCACCAATCGGCTTGCAGGGTTCATCCAAATAATTGTTAGGTTCGTCGGTAGTCAAGCAAGGATCTGGATGTTTCGCCCGTGAAAGAATGCGGGGGCTTCCTTTTGATAGGAGCGATATTTTTGAGAAGTCGGTAAACTTGGCCCCGAGATCAGCAGATTGATTGATGTTATAGGCGATGATTGCCCATTTGAGAGACATATCGGCGAATTCATCCTTGTCAAAGTTCGGTAGCCTCGGATCAACGCTGCAAATAAAGTTTAGGCCCTGAGGCTCCGGGCCACGAGACTTCACTTCAGAGTCAGGGTCGCATGACGCTGTAGCATCCTTCTAAAGGTTAACCGAGCCATTGGGTACTTCTCTATCGATGAACTAACTAAACCATTATTGATATCCAACTTCATAAGTCATGTAAACATTAATACGTCCTCCGAACCCACACTAATGCTTGCTAACTTCATAAGTACTCATGTTTCGAAGAGCCTTGCCTTTCCAGAACAACAGCCATGGAACAGGAATAAAAGCCACGCTGATAAATGCAAACACGCTGCCAGCCCAATGCACACCTAACTGCTCATACATCTGGAAGACGAAGTTGGGAAAGGCTGCTCCAAGAGTAAAGCGGAAAATTCCGTTAGCAGCCACCGCTGAGGCTACATCTTCGGGCTTAAAGGCGCTGATCAGGTAGGCTAGCGTGGAGAAGAAGCTTGCCAATGTTCCGCAGGCAAAAGGCACGCCAGCCATTACTGGAACTATCCAATGGACTGACTCTTTGGGTGCCCATGCGTACCACTGTAAATGGTTAGTATGTGTTGCTCATGGAAGGTGAAGAGTGACTTACGAAGAGCCCAATTGGCATGAGTATACTTCCCACTAATGATGCATAAAGTCGATGTTCTGGAGCTGCCTTATTACCAGTTTTGGCTACTTGCTTTTGGTAGAGCGTTGCGTCGAAAACTGCAAACATTACTAGGCCAAGAAGAATTCCTAAGACGGTCAGACAAGAGCAGGGTATCAAAGGGTTGATATAACCAACCAATGATAAGGCCGATGTAACAAAGACCAATTTGTCGTGGATTGAAGTGATACACGGTGGAGTAAACATATGAGTAGGATCCAAAGAATGAGAATATCATGGCGAAAGAGAAGCCAGTATAAAGACCGAGAGCAAGTGACATCGGCTTTAAGGTGGTTAGTACTGGTTTAAAGATTGTAAATAGATGAGATACTAACCTCGAAGATGCACATGTGCCATGGCTTAAGCATAGCCTTACCAATCTTGTTCAATTCTTCCCTCAGTGTCCGGGTCTTTGGATGGCTGCCATTCCTCTTGGCCCGTTCATAAAGAATTTGTTTCTTGGAAGTTTCAGAAGAGAAGAAGATTGCAATAGCAACAGGAGTAAGAATGCAAAGAATAACCCAAACTCCCCACTTCCAATCTCCATATTGATGGATCGCGTAAGCTCCGATAAGAGGACCCATGCTCGGACCCAAGAAGGGAGCAAGAAGATATGCAACACCTACACGACTGACCTGAGCTGGTGACCATAGATCAGACATGGAGCCAGCTCCAACAGCCAGGACGCCAGATCCTCCGAGGGATGCAAAGAAGCGGAAGATAACAAGGGCAGCGAAGTTATCTGAAGCCACGGCGATGGCGTTGCAGATAATGACTATTATGATGCCGACTTTGTATACAACGAGTCGACCGTGAAGATCTGATAACGGGGCGGCGATGCATGGGCCGAGGATGAAGCCTATGATGTAGAATGTTATTGGAAGAAGGGCGACGTTTCGACTTGTTTTTCCAAATTGTTCCATGATACCTGGAAGACCTGCGACGAGTGTTGAGATTCCTGTCGTTCTTCATGCTGTCAGGATGACATTCTATGCTGGCACGTCGAGAGCAAGATAACTTACAAAGCGAAGATGTATATTGCCGGTATGGCTGTATGGATAGCCTTTTTCCATATCGGCCAGTTCATCGGATTCTCTAGATCGTTCTCTCCATCCCACTCCAGCTCTTTTGTCGACTCAGGTACCTTCTCTCTGGACTGATCATCTGTTGGAAGAGGCCGGTCCGTCCTCGACTCTTCGTCTGTTCGCAGTGGCCAATTCGAGTTCATTGTCGAGCCACTGTAGCGTGGGTAGTCAGGGAATCCAGGAAAGCCAGGGTTTCCTGGGTATGAATCCTCTCCAGGTTGGGGTTCTTTCAGTGACCGATGCTCAACCATTACGATGTGAAGTGCCTGATGATTCAGCTAAGGTCTAAGAACTTCTCAGACAGCTACGGCGTACTTATAAATTATCCCCTCGTACTATAGATTTGTTTTTCTATAATTACATCATCCCCACCATGAAACCTGTATAGCAAACCGGCTTTAGGCTTATCGGATAATTGCCAAGACATAGCCCGAGATACTTGGAGTGGCACTCCCGCAGTAAGCTTACAACAAAGGGTCCCTCGGACTTGGTCCCTCGGACTTGGTCCATCAGACTTGGTCCAATCTGAGCCTCAAAATGGAATCATTGGGGCTTGCACGGATATCTGGTATCCGCGGATAGATCGAGTCCGTATTATATGCTAGCTCAGCCGTAAAGGTCCGCGGATAGATCGAGTTCGTATTATATGCTAGCTCAGCCGTAAAGGTCCGCGGATAGATCGAGTCCGTATTTTATGCTAGCTTAGCCGTAAAGGTCCGCGGACGGAAATAATCGGCGACGATCTTGAGGCTCAGATTAGTCTGGATCTAATTAAGGGTTATCTCATATTGATTCAATCCCGTTGGTGTTGCTACAGTTTTACGTTGAAATCCGAATAATATTTTCTACGGCTAGAAGGTTAAGATAATTCCATGATGTTGATTTCGGATCAGATATCGTAGAGCGGGCGATATATCCCCATTAGTCAATTGCTATGCCACGTATTTACATTCAAGTGTGATCCAATCTCACCCAACTACGTCAGCCCTTCATTCCTATATCCAATAACGTAAGCGCTTACCGCCAAGTCATTGTAAGCACAGCCCAAATCCCACCCGATCGTTTCATTTATTACCCTTTGAATGCGAAATTCCACAACAACCAGCCTCAACCCGTTTCCAAATTGTTCGCAGTACTCGCCCCAAATGGCCGCCCACTCAGCACCCACCAAGCCTCTCTCCTACATGGAGAAGCTCTCGGATGAAGTCTCCATTTACCGCCCATCTGTCGTGGCTAGCGCCTCGGAGTCTCCGAAGATCATCATCATCGCCAGTTGGACCAATGCGCTTGACGCGCATATTGCCAAATACGTCGACAAGCATAAGGAGCTATACCCAACAGCGCAACTTCTCCTTGTCAAGAGCACTAACAAGACTTTATTCAGTCCTGAAGTTCTCGCAGGCTGTGTTAAGCCGATGGTTCCGGTTATCAGGGCGGAGTTTCCTAAGGCTCCGTCATCTTCGGATCCGGGCATGCTCATCCACCTGTTTTCGAATGGTGGTTCGTCGAGTATTTCGGCTTTGTATGATGTTTACTCCGAGACTGCGGGTGATGGAGAAGACCCATGGCTTCCGCCTCACGTAGTTGTATTCGACTCAGCACCCGGGGCCGCGCGCGTTTCAAAGACCGCTGCATTCTTCACTGTTGGCATGTCTGGAGTTCAATATCTCGTTATGGCGCCGGTGTTCTACATCTTGGCGGCCGCCTGGCAGCTTCTCAAGGTTCTTGGTATTGTCAATGACTGGCTGTCTTTTTGGGGTACAAGGCACAATGAGGCTGAGGGGAAGAAAGAGCGTGAGGTTCGCCGAACCTATATCTACAGTGAGAAGGACGCTATTGTTGGCTATGAGGACCTAGAGGCGCAGGCGGCTCAGGCTGAGAAGTTGGGTTTCAACGTCCGCATGGAGAAGTTTGATCGATCTGCCCACGTCTCGCATGCTAGAAAGGATGAGGTGAGATACTGGGGTGCAGTCCAAAGTACTTGGAGTGGAGTTTGATTTTCTGGAACGATTCTCAGGAAAGGCCACTGGTAATGCACGTGTACGGGTCCAGGAATTAGAAGATGACATATTTTTAGTATCAACCTCAGCTTACCTTTTTGCAAGTACTAATCTACCTTTAGGTTTCGGTATATCTCGTCACCTTTCTCGAACGTGGGCATTATTGTGAATTCGTCAACGTAGGTGACATAGTCTCTCCCAGTGTCGCCTTTGACAAAAGAGACCTTCCACGCGTTTTTGTATCTCCAGTGTACACCATCCTTTCGTCTTATTCGTACGTTGACGGTCTCCGCCTCGATGAGGACATATTTACTCAGCCTTCCAGACAGCCTCTGGAAAGTAGAAAGGTCTCTCATTATTTCCGCGTCTCTGATAGTAGTGTCATCTTCCAATAAGAATGCAGCTGTGTTATCGTCGTGCAGACTCCTGAGACCAACGAAAACGCCTTACCTTTCCAACCTACCCAAGACCAGCTTAGAAACTCTGGTCGACGCTTCGCTCCTTTCGTAAGTCCCAAGCTCAAAGCAAAAACGACAACATCGCCGATGGAATAGCTGGAGCTCTACGGGGTAGGCTGGCCCCAGATATGACGAAGGCTATTCGTGTATGCGTCTTGAAATAGATTGAGAATGCCAAGAAAGGCGTTCAAGGTACCATTTTGAAAGGCAATGTTCCGTACAAAGCCTCTGAGTAACGTCGGCTGTCTTGCCGAGGCTATGGAAATTGTTCGAGAAATTTGGGAACAGCGAAGAAAGGTGAATCGGGAGGATTGGGATATGACTTCTTTTTTTAGATGTTTAGATAGCGTCCCGTTTCTAGTATAAAGACGAAGTCCTGCAGACAGACGGGTGCAGGCGGAGTGGTCCAATATGCCCTAGGTATTTCCAGACAAGTCAGTAAAATATTCCAGAAGCAAGTGTGTGTGATTTGAAAGATGAAGGCTAGTAGTCAGGCGATGTCGGTTCAATGGGTCCTCAAAGTCACAGTATTTCTGTGAGCAACCTCAGTTCGGCAAAATTTGTGCATCATGTTGAGTCTGGATAGAGGGAAATGGGCTGTAAAGGTCTTGCCTTTTAATCAGATTTCTTGTTTAGATCTTCTTGGATGTCGACCATTGTTTGATGCTAAGCTAATGGATACCTTCGTCCTTTCCATCTTTATATCTGGCCATTTCTAGAATCCTGTCCTCTATCTTGATCTGCCAAGAGTTACCGGAAGAACATCTCAGGGCTCATTATGAATCATTTCCATACTATTTGGAGTATCTACGTCAGGGTGTGTCAAAATTACTACAACACAATCATCTTCCTGGTCCTCAATGATACACAGGGCCAACTCGGGTTTGCTGTGCTGCTGCCCGATGGGGGAATAAGGACGAGGTTGATGCAGTATTTGTTTACACCCTCCCCGCCCATTCAGAAGCTTGGCAAGACTTAACCTCTCTACCGATCTACAGTATTCTATCTCGATTATTATTTCATTTTCTTTTCCATTTTTTTGAACCATGATTGAATCTGCTCTATATGTTGATAATGCGAATCCAAAACCGACTATCCAGCACAAGTGATTGCTACGAGGGCACTGCAGAAACCATTTTCTACCATTTTAGCACCTTCTATGTATCTCAAGGCCATTATAGTTATTTTTACCGTTCTAGTTAAGGTTCTTGGCCGTGTTGAGGGTCCTCGGGATTAAAGTCAACTTGACACCTGATTCTTGCATCGGCTAAGTCTACCACGCCACGACCCCTGTCGCCGTCACGGAGTCCTCGGAATTCGTCAAAATTGATACATCATGACACAAAATGAGTCATAATGACTGGACGTATAGAAATTTTGAGAAATCAATGGTCGCATGCTATTGGGCGGTGGACAGGTATGCCATTGATCTGACAGAAATGGAATTGAGAAACATGTATATAAGCATTAACAAGTTCACCATCAAAATAAACAGTGGCTAAATGACGTCGAACATTATTTCATGGATCATCCAGGAACATATTTCTCAGCCCTACATCAGTGAGTCAGATCCGCGGCATCGGAGGTTAATCGTGCCATCCAGATCTCCAGATGCCGTCTCGCCACTCTCATCCTTTATTGGTCGGCCCGAAGAGCCTCGAAATCGTGCTTCTTTTCGACTCCACTTATCGTGATTTTTTATCACGGCTCCGTTATCGTGCCTGTTGAAGCATTGTGGCAACTTTCAGGGTCTCCGTATACCAGGCGATAGCGTATTCCACAGGCCTGCGAACAACGCTTTGAATCGAGCTCTGTATCACCTGTACCAACGATTGCTTTGCATTCTACGCGCCGCGGCGCAGGTCGAGTTATAAACTTCTTGAGTAGTTCACGGTAGTCAATCAAGTCACGAGAGTAGACAGTAGAGTAAAGTAATATCATCATATATCATTCAATCGCTATATACTTGCTGCGTAATATCTATCAATCATTCCAGACTTTTTTCTAAATAGAGTTGTCACCGCATGAGAAGACACCACGAATGGAGCTCTTGTCGTTCTCGAAAATGTTCAACAATTCGGTGATGGAGGACCACAAACCGCCACCGTTCATAAAAGCTGACTGGAGAATAAGCAGTCCGTTGATAACACAAAGGGCAATCTTCTTCCAGTTCTTGGTATACTGGCCCTTGTTGATGTGGAACCAGAAAATGGCACTAAGACCAAATGTGAACCAGGCAATTGTTGTGGCAGAGGAGATGGAGAGGATAGAGTCGAAGATGGGGATGGCGTTGGAAATAATGAAGACGATGATCCAGTAAAGGGTCACACAAGCAACCCAGATACTCCAGGACTTGACACTTCGGTCGGTGACTTGGTGTGTAGCCTTAATGGATCGCATGGCAACAACATACATGTACTTGATACCTGTGTGACCGAAGGCCATGGCGGTCGCAAAGACACAAGGCAAAACGACACCATATGCAACCTTGGCAGGGATTCTAGGAGCGGATCCAAGAGCGGGAGAGGTAGTATAGTCGCCGGCAAGGCAGTAGATGGCAACAGCGACGATAGTGTAAAGGGTAATGGAGAAGACTTCGAGGCAAGCCAAAGCCATGGGGAAATCGCGGCTGGGGTTCTTCATCTCAGCCATGTATGAAACGAAGCTGATGTTTCCAGCATAGGCGTAGCAAATCTTGAGACAGGCGTTGAGACCTTGACGGAAAGTTGGGTTGCCGATGACTTGGATTTCTCTGTCCCAGCCTGGGGGAGCCTGAGCGGGGGTATCAACACCCAAGCTAATCATAACGACGAGGGCAGCAGTCAGAATGCTGATTGTAGAAGGAATACCGGATTGCGAGACGAATTTGACGGTTCGGGGGAGACACAAAACCCAGCAGGCGACGACGGCGATAATGACGAAGCTGACAGTACAGAAGGCATGGTTACTTAGGGTGTTGAATGCAACAGATAATGTGACACTGGCGGATGCACAAGTCATCATAACCTTGATCATCAAACCAATACCAGCAATAATCTCAAGAGGTCTGCCACCAATGATGCCGCACATATCAACGACGTTGACGACATGGGGATACTTTCGGTAGAATTGGAGGAGTTCGTAGGCAGTATAGGCAGAGAGACAACCGAGACCGATGATGGCGATGACGCCGGGGACGACGCCGAGAACCTTGAGACAACCGGGGAGAGATAGGACACCAAGACCGACTTGGTTGGTGACGAGGACGAAGACAGTATCCCACTTGCCGAGGGTTCTGTAGTTCTTGCCACCTTGGTTGAAGATGTTTTGTACGGGCTCGTCGCTGGGTTGTTCCTTTGAATCCATGATATCTCCACCATCATCGTTGATAGTGTTGATGCCGTCGATGCCCCGAATAGACGCAGCGCGTTGCTGGTCGGGGTGAGCCATCTCAGGCTGGACCTTTGTCGTCTTTTCCTCAGTGCTCATATTCAAGGGTATAGTAAAACAACAAGTATATAATAAAACCTCCAAGCGAGGTAAGAAGTGTATAGTCTGGGCGGGTATGATCAGCGACAGAGTTGACGAGATAAAGAAGAGGGAATGTGACAGGAATCAAGCAATTCTTAAATGCAACCGCCAAGACAAAAGTCTCCAGATGTTTATCTACCGTGGAGACGTAAAAAAGCTCTCGTTATCTACAGCACAACCGAAGAAAAAACGACTCGTCGGTATATCGTGGAGGCCCCATGGGGGAACGTGAGTCTCTCACGTAAAAGTTAGCAAATCTTCAATATGCATCAGGTCATTGGAATGTCGAGCAGCGTTGCAGGGCCGAGCGAAAAGAAACGGGTCCGAATGGAGTTCGTGTTACGTTATGTGGTCAGCGATCTTGTCTCAGTTGGACGAGACCAAGAAAAATACCCGTTTAAAATTCCCCAGAGTTTGGTGGAAACAGAGATAAAGAATTACATGGTTTATTTGTGGTTATCATATATCGAATTGTGATATATTCTTGAGTGCATACGTTGTTGGAGTTGAGGCTCTTCAGTCTCATTTGGAGATAAGAAAAAAGGATCTGAGTTAATTAGCATTGAGGCTAATACGGACGCCAAGAGAACAAGCTTATTTCCGTAGTTGGTTTAGTTCTCGTACGGTAACATAACGGACGGAGAAAAAGTTAATAAATCTGCCGGCGGTCGAAGGCGAAAAAAGGTTCAAGTGTTTTCGTTACGCGAAAAATAGCTTGTTTTGACACATGTATTCGTTATTTAGTGGAGTCGCCGAGTCTCTACTTGTTGATCAAGGGCGTTTACAACATGCCGTAGTATCCGTATCCGACGTCGGCCTAATCAGAGAATCATTATTGGAGAGGTGAAAAAACTCGAGTAATTTTGTTGACTCTTTTGTTCTGCCCGTGATTGGGGCGATGGAATGTTTTATAGAATCGTAAGATTCTGATCGGGCGGATTTGACCAAAAGTGCCGATGAACTACGGTATTCCCGTTTATCTTGATAAGATAGAGAGATAAAACAGACCCATGCATATATCTCATGTCGGTTACCATCGTGCAGTAAAAGTATGTAATCTCTGATGATCAATATCCATCCATTCCTTCTAGAAAATAACGCTCGCCTCACCTCTTGCATACAGAGCCCCCCCTGTGGACTGTACTCCAAGCTTTGGAGAAAGAAGTCAGGATGTTGTGGGGGTAAAGGTTGGGGAAAATGAGGGGGGAAACCCATATTCTCACTGTTTTTGACTCAGATGCTCCGGGTTTTCCTCTTGATTGTCCTGAATCGTGGGGAATTTGAACGGCTTGGCGTCTCTGAATGGACCATATCTCCGCGTTGGCAAGGGGCGACGTGTACTGTAAAGGTTGGCTAGTCTGGGGAAATGACTGATTCTGACAACACGCTTTCTTTTCCCCCGTCTTTTGTTTTTTGGGGACCTGGGGTTTTACAAGGAAACATTTCCTTGGGGTAATTTGTAACGAGTCGGTTAGCTTGACATCACTTTTATCTTGGCTTTTGCTCGGGGCCGAATTATCCCGACCAGACGTGTTGAAGTGTTATGTAAAACTCTTCTTATTTGCGTCGATCTTTTGCTTGTGTTTCCGTTCTATTTGCCGCTTACATCAAGGGACTTGGTATAAAACATGAGCTAGCCTGTATCCGTGCAGCCCATCAGCTTTCGAATGGCATCGCGGCCAGTAGGCAACAGACTCCGAGCTCCTATACCAGCCCATATACCCTTTGGGCGCGGTGGCATATCAATAGTGTCCCATGACTGCCCATTCCACTGCAACCAAATCTCTCTGATTTGATCAAAAAGATAGAGCTCACGACATTCCGGATGTAGTTGTGAGAACATTGTAGTTGCCCATACAGTTCCCCCCTGAGCTTGAACATCGCCCTCCATGAATGAAACCGCGTAGCAGGCTTGGCTTCGAACGACCTGGAAGTAGTTGCGCTGTAATAGACGAGAAACATGCGGACGCTGAGGCATACTCAAATTGAGTGCTTTTGACGCGTTTTCAAGCGCGTCATCGCTTGCTTTGAGCTGTTCATCGTCGAGTCGAATGAGCTGGTCTTCCGGGGCTTTGCTTGGGTGACCTGGGAAGCTCCAATGAATGACCTCATGTCCGATCAATGCAGCGCATCTTCCCCACTCCAGATCAGCGCCATCAGCACCTCCGGATAGACAGTAGTCGCCGGTTTCAATGGTTTGAAGATATTCCATGGCTCCAAAAGAGAACGAAAGATGCGGTTGTTTATTTGGCAAGTTCGAAAGTTTTTGGCGAGTCAAAGATAGCCAGCTGTGAGTCAGCCGGTGTGAGATTTTGGCGCTGTCCCCAGCCTTACAGGGTAAGTAAATTTCTCGGTCAGAACAGTATATATCAAAAAAGGAATAGATTAGATTGGACGAATGCTCAAGTACGGTTGAACACAAGAACTGAAATGATACTATGTGGTTCTCATCTGATTTATTCTGTCGATGCATTCTGTGAATCATAATATCCAAGAAGACTATTCGAAGCCTCACGAACATGATGTGAGAAGTATAACATAAAGTTTATCTTATTTACGACGATCCAACTATATGTGTACCACGAAACCAACGTTATATGACAATAACCGCCTCACTGACACTTCCAACTATCAGGCTTCTTATAATCACCCTTACCATCCCAAACATTGCGGTAAGGATAGCGGCAGTGTCTACGCTCAACCTCAACCTTTCCAGATGACGCACCCTTCTCGTAACGAACACCAGTGAGAGTATCAGGAGCCTTGCCCTCTTCGACCCACTTGACAAGAGCCATGAGAACATTGTTCTTCACATCCTTGCCACCGTAGTTGCCCCTGTTGTTTCCAATGCGAGAAGCGCCATCTCCACCTCCGCAGTGACCGCAACCACTAATGCGGAAGTATCGGTAGAACTCATCAAGTTCTTTGTTGCTGAGGCCCATTGTTCGTGTGACGTGGTTGTAGTAATCCATTGAGTTATCGGCGCTGATGAGACCATCTTGAAGACCGTGCCAGTGAATGATCTTGGATCCTCGCTTGCGGAACTTGGAGAGATCTCCCTCCCATGTCTCGACGTTGAAGGGGTTCACTTCAGCAGCCTTGGCGTAGTCTTTAGGTCCAATGGTATCAGGGTTCCATTTGGTGTCGTTCCAGATAACGTATTGGAACCATTCTGTCGAGTAAGGGAAAGGCTGCTCGCCGGCGACGAAAGCAAGTCCCTGATTCGCTCCAGGAGGAATTCTGGGGTAGATATAGGTACCGTTCTCGCCATACAGAGGAGAGAAGATCTTGCGAACGGTCTCGATCTTGGACGCAGTCAAGCAGTTCTTGGTTTGACCCTTGGTGCAAAGAATAGCCTCGGGGCGGTATTGGCAGAGGTTAGGGTCCTCAACAACACCATCCTTGACACCATCGAGAGGCTCGTCACATTGCTCCAAGGCACTCTTCTGAACTAAAACCCAATCTTGGGGTGAGACATGGGTAGGAGCTCCAGGGGGGCCTGAGATACCCCAGAAGCTTCCAGACTTTGACTGCAAGCCGTTGAAGCGCATAGCAGGGGCACCAGCAACGATACCATCGAAATCATCGGGGAAGCTCTGGGCCTCCTTCCATCCTTGTCGTCCACCGGTTGAGCAGCCGAGATAGTAAGACTTGGTGTGCTTCTTGCCATAGAACTTCTGGGCAATCTCCTTTCCGAGAACAGTTCCGGTGTGGACGGAACGGTAAACGTAGTCCTCGACAACTCCCGAATTCTTGTACATGGCAGCTGCTGAAGTACCGTTATGGCCGTTGTTGGCACCGACAGTAGCGAAGCCAAAACCAACACCGTAAGCAACATCGTCGTATTGAATACAACCAGCCATTCCTCCATTTCCAGTGCTCAAGAATCGACCAGTCCAGTTCGATGGGAGCCAAGCCTCAAGGGTGAGGTTTGAAGTAGGACCAGTCGTAACATGCATGGCAACGCGACACATCTCAACATCGACAACAGTGCTCTTGGGGTTACATGTTGGGTGGTTGTCGGGGAAAGTGATGTTTCCACCAGCTTTGACATGTTCGGTGAACCAGACTTTGGTGTTGGGCAACTTCAGCGAAGTCTTGAAACCAGCGCACTTAGTCGCAAAGTCATCCTTGCCAGGAGCAGCACAGACTCCAAGGCCAAAAAGGCTTGGAAGCAATAAATTAGCGCGCATATCGTTGTCAAGCGGTGAACAAATATCAGACTCTGTACCCAACGCCTGAGCAACAGAAGCAAAACCGACGAGGAGCCATCTCATCATTATATACTCCTTAGCCCCTCTCTCCGCATAAACAATTTACCAATTTCTATCCGTAAACCCTTGTATTTTGCGGGGGGTCGATTTGTTGATCGCGAGTAATGCCAGATGGAGCCAGACGCCGATGATCCCTACCAGATGAGCGCAACCCCTCGGTAATACCATGGGAGAACTATCGCCAGATGGGAAAGGTTCACAGGGCGGCAGTTGGGGCGGGAGAGGAAAGGAGGAGATTTCAAAACCTCGGTTGGCCGGGTTGGGAACTAGATCCGGGGTAAAATTTGAATGGGGCCGTAGTTTGCGAGTCAGCGGCATGGTTATGGTGGTTTTTGTGAGGAGAGAATACTTTATTTGAGAATAGCCATTTTTGGCTATATCTAGCAACGTTGGAAATGGCGCGCCTATGAGACCATCATCAAATTAAACGTCAAAAACGTGGTTTAATTCATGAGACATTTAATGTAGAAAGTCTTGTTTAAATTTTGGCTAGGGACCATCTCGGATTTATTCGACTGCAACCGTTCCATTTATGCCTATCCTCATCTATATGTGATGTAACCCTTGCTCATAGCCTGGCCTACTGCTTCACTGTTTCGATAATTAGCATCATAAATCATGGTCACGTTCCAGGCCATTGAATCCGTATTCGTTCTTCGTGCCCATCCGCCAGATGCCGATATAACCGAAAATGGCAAATTGATTTTTTTTCTTTTTCTTTTTTTGGATATGATTCGAAGCCTTGAAGTTGAATATATGATTTATACTTTCAATCCCATGCGAACTTTATCGTTTTCGGATATTCGTATTCTCATGAATCCGCAATATACCCAGATCCACCTCACAAGCTTTGATCTGTAAGACTCTGATAAACCTTTCCATGTCGGCATTAACCCGGCAGAGATATCTGCCAGGATCTCTCAATCCATATCCATTGACCATAAAGAATCGATCCTCATTTCGGCCGAGCTGTCGTCAGGGAGTCATTCGGGCAACACCATCTACGTCCGGATTAGTATGTCATCTCCGCCTATCACATTTGAATCACTTGCCTGCCACATGTCAATAACGACATATTTTCCATTGCTCTCAGCAGGAGGTCTCTGCAAAACGCCAACAGCCAAGATATAATTCAACCACTGGTAATCTGGATGAGCTGCTTGGAACACACCCCTCAACAGAGTCCGTCCGTCAGGCTGCGTAGGTCCAGAAGTTTGAATATAAATATCAGCTCCATCATGAGTTCGCAGGTTATATCGCGTATCGGGGAAGAAGACCCCCTTGGTATCTGTAAGGCCCCAATCGGCACCGAGATTGGTGACAGTTCCTTTGAGTTTCGGCCCTTCGAAAGTTCCGCCAGTGATTGGAATTACAACACGACTGCCTTGGCCATAGTTTCCAATTTGCCAGCGTTCGCCGAGTGTTGCGTTGACAGTGTAAAGGAATTCGTATGATGGAGTTCCCATCTTTTGCGAAGCTGCTAGGATCGCATTGCAGGCGATAACGAAAGGAGTGAGAAGTCTCATGGTGTCGATTAGAGTCTTTGTTTTTTGTTTCTGACTACTCTGAGATTGTAGAATCCATGTGCTTCTGAGGGGTCTTTTATTTTTACTACTCCTCTGATCGCCAAGTCGATCTGGGGATTCACCTAGGTGATCGATGTCGACGGAGATCGGCTCAGGATGAGGGGTCAACGCCCCGCATGAGAACCGGCAATTAAATGCGGCACCCAAAGACTAATTAAATACATATCATCGCCTTGTGTTGTTGGGGTTTCGTATAGGGAAGTTTCTTTAACCGCTGGGCGAGTTAAGCGTCATGCGGGGATAGCCGACGCAAGATAATGCTTCAAACACCAGTGCCGAGCTTCCGCAGGTGAACATAGTTTTTCATCATGACTTCAATGTCATGACATCATAAATCGTGGTCTTCCGTCTCGATAAACCGGGGCATCTCATGAATCTCACCCATTTCAGCCGAAACCTCTTTTTCAGACGTCCTTGCAGCCTCGTTCTTCTTTCGCCACATAGCAGCCTTATCTGCTTGGCGTGTCGTTCCCTCCCAAGTGCGTCCTTGCAGGTGTTTCAAACATAGTTTCTTTCCATTATCGGGGTAGTAAAGCCAAGTAGCCCATTTAGTCCACTGCATCTCATTAGTCGCTGCATGCCAACCATGGGGAGAAGCGTCAGTGTTGAGTGGGAGAATTGACTTACCAAACCTTCCTTCATCTGAGCCCGAGCTCGCTGTCCAATCTTGTCCTCAATAAAGTCACCCCGGAGCATGGCCAAACGTGATGGAAAAACGCGTTCAAGATAATGAGCCGTCGATGCAAGATGAGGTTTATCATGCCAAAAGTACATCGGGGTCAACGGGATTTTGACATCAGGCTGTGACGTTGATTCGTAATCGCGAGTAAGAGACGATGATAAATTTCGAAGTACCGGGTGCTGTTCCGAAGAGACATAAGAAAGCATACGCACAGCGGCTAAGCAGACGTATTTGATAGGTGCTTCTGGATCCGATTCGTGAGTTTGCATGATTTGTAGAAGAGGCTGTAGAGGCAAGTCGGCTACCAAGGCCCAGTCATGTTGCTGAACCCAAACGTAAGGAGTTTCTGTGAGTCTCAACGCTGACCTCACTGCAAGACCGAAACCAAAACGTCTTAATGGTTCTATAAAAGTGACTTTGCTATCGATGGTTTGCGATATTGTGTAATCGACAGTGTTTTCAGACTTGGGACTTCCATACTCTGCTGTAGCATCTTCCCGCGTGAGATGACAAGTGTCGATATCATGATCATATTTTTGGAGTATCAAGTCTTTTACACCCTTCTTATATGCGGTGAAATCGGCAGCTTGTTGAGGTGTAACTTGACCCCTCTTGAGACGGGCAACAGGGACTATCTGATCGAAAGAATCAAAAACAACAATAACATTGCATTGTGTTAGAGCTGGACAATGACGACCAAATGAGTCTAGAATGGTTGAGATGAGTTCTGTTGAGGGAGCGGATGGAGTTGGTGAAGTTGTTATTATGACGGTGATGAGACCTTGCATGGTCGCATGTCGTGTCATTATGGTGAGTCTATCTCTGGCTATGCATCGGGTATCGACAAGACTAGCATTTACCCTGTATAAGATGAGACGTAGACTGTGGATGTCTGAGATCTGGATCAATCAGTCAAGCGATGGCTGGTGATTGATTGAGATTGATGGAGATTGGGCGCGTGGATGGGACGGGCCGCTTCGATTGAGGCGGGAAAATTTTGCGGTCGCACCATGACCATGACCATGGTGCGGCTATGACGCTAAGTGTCTGGCTACAGTGGTCAGCCATCTTGGAGTAAAAGCCAAACAATGCATTATCTGTCTCAATTCAATGCAATTTGGGCGAATTAATTGTAACAAACTGTTACCAAAAATAGTGATAACAATTGATTTGATCAAAACCTAATTGTTACTGTTGCGACCGACGCACGCGCGTACAGACTCAACACTGTACAGTGACGTGTAACCAGCCCAATGTACCTACATGCAGCATCACCACCCAAATATTTAGTTAGGTACATACCTCGCTAAGCCATCCAAAAGAAAACGCAACGGCTGGGCTAAACTCGTTTTAACAAATAGAAAAACACTAAAGCAAGTCATAAAACGTTTCATCTTATTTTCCCTGGCACATAAAAAGATAAACTGAGTTTATCAGGTTTATTCCAGGCCCAGCCTTCAGATAAACACCCGATGCTATGCTATGCATGACATCCTAGTAAGCCAAGAACTGCACGTAGCCGCAGTTTCAGTTATACGGTAGAACGTGGATCAATAAAACTGTAGTCAAATCATTCTGATGACTTATGATTTGAACAGATATACAACAGATGGATACTGACAGTGTCGAGCTCACGTGTTACTGCATATTTTGCTCGTAAACATTGACCGACACTGTGGTTTGTGACTGTCTGTGCTTCTGTAGCGACACGTTCAATTAATCGGCGGCTGGGGTTGCTTGCTGTCTGTCTTCAGTGGGCCTCTCCGCTGGAGTTGACCCCAACCTCAAGAAATTTTGCGACCTTGGCTCTTCTCACCACCAACCTCGCCATTTCCAGCCATCGCCTTTCTAGTCTCACTAAAACACGATTCAAGTCCTGACTCTGTCGGTGTAAAGTCCTTCACTCTTTTCATTCCTTCTAACTCATTCTCTCTTTTTTGTTTCTCCTCTTTTTTCCTCTGCCGAGACACCTTCATTCCATTCTACTCATCTCATCACCGCATCTTCTCACACACCGACACATCCATCACAGAAATGGCCACAATGGCAGCTCCTCACCAACCAAGATACAACCTTGAAGATCCAGGCTATGAGCCTCGTACTGCTCGCGACGCCCGTGAAGCTGCCCGCGCCGCGAAAAACGGCCAGAGTCCTCGTTACAGACGTACTCAATCTCCTGAGCAAATTGACGATTATCGCTTTGGCCCGAGTGAAGAGTCCGACATGCGCTCTCCCATCTCTGACGTGGCATTGCAGGACGCCATGCTCGCACAAGCACAGCAGCAACAACAGGTGAGTTTTTTTTCCACGCTAGAGAATTAAAAATCTCCAAAGCAAAATCTTTTCTCCGTTGAGTCTCGTAAATTAACCTTTTTAGCGTGTCGTTCCGGTTGGTCAGGGTCAAGTCCCTCGTAATGCTGGTCAGCGTAGACAACCTCCTCCCAACGGTCCCAACAACAACGGGCCAGGAAGTATCAACGGTGGTCAAAGAGGTCCTCAAGGTCAACCAATGCCTCCTGCTTATCCCGAAGGAATGGGCGGTGGTCCTCAGCAGCAGCCAAATGGTCCTAGAGAGGGCGGGCGCTACAGACGTCAATCACGTCGCGAGTCTGAGAGCAGACCTCATGGAGAATCACCTACCAGAAATGGCCCCAACCCCAACACCCAACAGAGCCGCGTTTCTCAATCCATGGCTTCAGAGCAGCACCAGCAGCGTCGTGGACCCTCACCAGACCGTCTAGGAGTTCCCGGCAATGACATCAACCGTCTCCAAAGCCCCAGTATTCAAAAGAGCGTGCTTCAACCTCTTGAGCAGAAGATCCACGAGTATGATCATCTCATGCACGAAGCTCAGGCGCAAATGAACCAACTCGACGATGAACTCCGCGCTCTCCAAGAACGACGCCGTCAAGCAGAGGACCGTTTCATCGAAGCCAAGTCCAAGCACGACGAGTACGAGCGTCAGCACGCAGATGTCGGCAAAGCACTGCGCGGGGAACTCATGCAGCAAGCCCCGCCACCAGTAGTTCGCCAACCAGTGCAGCGCATGGATAGCATCGACAGTTTCGACCAGCGACCGGTCAGCGCGCAGAGTTCCTTTCATCAGAAGCCTAAGAAAGGGGGTATGTTGCGGATGAGCTTGTTCAATAAGAGCTCTTGACTAACTAAGGGGTGTTTATGAAGTTATGCGATAATGAAAAGGAAATGGGAAGGGACATATCGAAGGGTTGGGGAAAATGATGACTATTTTTTGAGTGTTTGAAATCTTCTTGGTTGTCCAGCACAAAAGGACTTTTAGCTATTTGTTTAATATGCTTGGGCGTACATAGATTGAGGAGGTAATGGATTGCACATGAGATTCTGGTATATTAAAATCTATTGTTTTCAATTGTTACATTTGGCGTGACGAAAATTGAATCTCAGCGATGACGTCAATGAAGCTCTGATGAGCTACAATGTGATGATACTCAAGGTTATCAACTGCACAATTTTTGAAATCCAATTTATTCGCCTACTAAATCGATATTTATTCAAACTTACCTCGAAAAGAAGCGTAATGATACTCTAGGAAGATAGGTTTCCGACACGTTATGGCCACCCTATACCTCGAATTTGACGGACAGATATCCAGCCAGGCCTTAAAAAATTCTGATATTCGCAGGGGTAGACCCAGCAAAGAAATTTCAATCAAGGGTCTTCTCTAATATACTTTGTGACTATTGACCCATTCTGAAATTGAGTGGATCACGTGGATAATAATAGTTCGGCTGGCATCTTCAACAAGATTGCCGGAAGGAGCATAAATTGGGCTCGGTCAACAACCCCTGAGATATCCGTGCTACGGCCGCAACTCTTCTTTTCATTATCTCCGTTAGTTAATCAGGTCATATCATCGTCAACAAAAGCTCGCTAAATCAGGTACACAGACAGTGATCTACAAATTGGAACCGCAACCATGGTTCGCTAACTTCACTTTTGCCTTGGAAGGCTGTGATGCCCTCGGGCCTCTCGTCTGACCTGATTTACGATTCGTGACCCGCAATCTTAGCTCGTGGGGCACAAATATTCATAGGAGCTACCTGTGCTTCGCCTAAATATATGTGAAGCTCTAAGTATCCCTCAGCACATTCTCGCCCCATAAGTCTTCCTGATAGGTATGTAGAAGTGGATCGCTCGTTGCGGAAAGTTTAAGCTAAGGAGCCGGGTGGATCCTACGGTTCCTCAAGTACAGCGATCACGAACCTAGAAATATCACCATTTCCATGTGCCAACAGTGCTTTCGCCTTCTGGAATTTATAGAAAACAGCCATTGAGGCGTGAAGCAATTTATATCTATCATTAGGAAAAGCTATGGCTTGAAAACCTCTTTTTGCCAGTCTTTGATGAAGTCGGAATTTCCGTACAAGCTACGGAATGTGCTTACGCCAGGTGGATCCAGGAGACACTACGCACACTTTAAATGGCACTAGATTGACAGAAAACATCCTCAATTAGCTCTGAGACTTTGCCTCTCAACGTTCTAGCCCTTTTGTCAGGCCCGTTTGGTGTTGCATTATTGATTGAATTGCCCAGGCGACCCCTGAGTTATACGGGGACCATCAAAGATACGGGGATAATCAGGAGAACATGTAGGTTTATGATGAGACCGGAGAATTGCCCCGTTAAGTAAGGTGGCTCCTGAAATGACTCTGCCGTCCCGGCTCCTTTTGATGTGCAGATGTCAGGTATTCTTGATTGGCTGCCCCAGGTATCAAGATCTTCATCCGGCAACGAATATTCTATACACAACTGAGACACTTCGCCTACATCGTGATACGCACGGTCCTCCCACCTCGTTGTCTTTTTTGACAGTACTATTGGCGTAAGCGGCCTTAAATATGACCTGTATTATGGCAAATGACTCGAGATGATAGCTAGGCCGCTGCGAACCCTTGAGTTAGTGCCGATCATTCCTTTAGCGCCAACCATCGTTGCAACCTGACTCGTAGTTCCCGTGCTGAATCCACGCGGGTTCACTTATCCGGCTCCCTATCTGCCTGGATTAATAGGGACCCATTAACAGTGGGTGACATATCGGCGGAAACCCTAACTCAATTCATCCATCACCCTTAAAAAGCGTCGGTCCGTTCGCTGGGGTTCTAGGTTCTTTAAAGGGTCTGCATCCTTTGCGGCTTACGGTTGGTTCCATGTGCATTCATTTTGTTTCAAGCTGCAGCCATGGTTAGCGAAGCGTCTTTTGCGGCGGAGTCGTTTACCTTGTTGTCTGTCGGTATTTTGGTCGTTCTTCTGCGAACATATGCCAGGATACGACAGGCGGGTATACGGAACTTTGGGGTTGATGACTATTTGATGTTGTTCGTTATCGTTCCGTATTCGATTGAGACTGGCCTCGCTTACACTGTCGGTGCAAAATATCATGGCTTATCTAATAGTGGGATGACGGCTGAGGAGAGAAGGGCTTTATCACCAGACAGTGAGGAGTATGCATTAAGGTATGTTTGGTGACTATAACGGGGGATGGGAAACTAAATGACTTCTAGGGTTGGTGGATCCAAGATCCAAATCGCTGGCTGGACCATATATACAACAGTTCTTTGGACTATCAAGACTGCACTATGTGCCTTTTACCTCCGACTGACGGTAAGTTCGAGAAGGTGACGGAGACGGAATGATAGGGCTGACTGGGCTAGGCTGGTCTCACCGGGTACAGGACCCGTATTTACATCGGCTTTGGTCTTATCGCTACAACATACATTGTGATTCTTTGCTGTATTCTTGGCAGCTGCCATCCCTTCCATCACTTTTGGCAAATCTCTCCTGACCCAGGCAGTATGTACAGGACGATGACCAACTAGACGTTTAGCTAACAAATGATAGACCTCTGCCAACCTGCGCTGTCGAAACTCTACATCTTCATCATCGTTGCCCTCAACATCATCACAGATATTTATCTACTAGCGATTCCAATCCCCATGCTATGGGGCGCTCGTATTCCCAAGGTGAAGAAGTACGGATTGTTATTACTCTTCTCGGGGGCCATTTTTGTTATGGTTGCTGGAATATTACGATGCGTTCTCATTCTTCAGGTACGTGCCTGTGATCATTATCTGACTGTGCAATGCTGATATCCTACAGAACCCTATCACAGGCCCCCAAGAAGCTGCATCATGGGCCGTTCGAGAAACTTTCGTTGCCGTTGTTACATCCAACCTCCCTAGCACATGGGGGTGGATGCGTCAGAAGCTGAGGCCAATCTTCGGCTCACTCCTTTCATCAAACAACGTCAGCACCAAGTACAAAGCAGGTCCCGAGCCTGGAAGTATTATGCTTGGCGATGGCTCAAACTGGAAGAGTCGCAATGGTCGATCGATCAGATCGGCTACTGGACTTGGAGAGGCCAGTGATAATAACGACCATAGCGTCTATATCCATGGCGGCGGGGAAGCGAGCTCGGACGAGATTATGCCTGGGACCTTTGATGGTATCACAAAGCAAGTGGAGTTTACAGTTGGGGAGTCTCAAGAACGGCCATGATGAGAGTAAAAGTATCTGGATTTCGAAACGATATACCCTTAGATCGATTGAAATAATATGCACTAATGATTGCTTTCCTATTCTGCTGTTTGTCTGTTGACAATTCAAGGCTTGTGGGTGTAATACATGAAGTTTCTCGCAGCTATCTCTCCTTTCATTGTTATCGCAGCAGGTCTGGCTCAAGACCTCCACCTGCACCCTAACAACAACTGTGGCGGTACTGGCCTACGCTGTAGCCAATTTCCTCCAAACAAATGCTGCGGTATTGACTCTAACCAGAGTCCTTACCAATCTGCGGAAATGATATTAAGAACCTGAATCTCCAGCTGAGAGGTTACGATGTCAAGAATTGCGATAAGCTCAGACTGTCTCTGGGAACGACGGTAATCCTTGGGCTTGCAGCCGGTCTGGGTGGTATCGATACACCGGTTGTGGCTATAGCGAGGTCGGCCGCAAGAGGGCTGCTTCCGAACCCAAGATGGAGTGTCAGATGCCTGATGCTCTTGTTTTGCCTGATGGAACAGAGTATGACTTGAACGGTCTCAACCAAGAGGACTTTGCGAACATGTGAGTATCTGAAGAGATAATAATGTTATACTGACGCAAGACCCCCCTCTATCAAGTGTTCACATCAGTCTTGAGGCAACTAAGCCTGCTGATATTCCCAGAAGTTCCGGACACTCGAGATTAAGTAGAAGGATGTTGAATTTGGGCTACTATCTTCGATTCCACGAAGAACCTCTCAAAACCTCCCACTTTAACACTCATTTGTAAATGCGGGCTCTGACTTTGAGTACTGCTTACTGAATACACTCATCCATCACATAGAGCTGAAGATGCTGTTCGCTGCAAACACTATATAAGAACATGGGTTTTCTCTGTGCAATAAAAAACTGAAATAACTTACTTTTTGTCATATGTTCGGAGTCATGATGTAATCTGCATCAATCCGTAGTTACGGTTTGTCTTGGCAGACAGCGTTATGAGGCTATATCATGCATCCCGGAACCCGAATCAAATATTATCCAATTTTTCCTTCTGACATTATGTCGCTTACAGGCGCAGGACAGTGAAGATTCGAGGCAGAATTATCGTATGACTGCAACAAAAAGAGAAACCGCCGAGGTCTCCATCAGCGAGTATAAGAAGCGCTTATTCCATCTTGACAATGTCACTGAGCTTGACATCCACGAGCATCTTCCACTACCGTCTTCCATCAACCTCATCTCAGTAGTCCTTCTCATACTGGGTCATCTACCATGAAACACCTTGCCGTCCTCACCCCATTCCTATCTGTAGCTGTAGCTATAGATGGCTTCCTGCACATTACCCCTGACTGTGGTATCCAATCTGGCGGTGGGGGATTCGGAACTTACTTATACTGCAATAGAATGAGACCAAATACTTGCTGCGGCATCGATACCACTGATAGTCCTTATCAATCTATTGCTCTTCGCAGTATCTCAGACGGATATTCAGTGAATCTGATTGGGTATGACGGCGGCAACTGCACCAAGCGTCAGACTAGAAAGAATAATGGTGGACATTCTATCATTTGCATTCCATTTACACCAGAAATTGTGTCTCGATACACCGGGATCGACTACAACTTTGGGGGTGGTATACGGCCTACTTCGGGGAGCAAGCGGGCTGCTACGGAGCCAAAAACCAAGTGTCAGAGACCTGATGCTCTTGTTTTGGCTGACGGGACTCAGTATGACTTGAGCGGCCTTAATGATGATGACTTTAAAGAAATGTAAGCTCTCCTTATCATCATTGTCACATTGATTGTAGTATTTGCTAACAAGATGGTACCTTTGACAGCGTTGACATCAGCGCCCAGGCGACCAGCGCTTCTGACATCCCCGACAAGTTTTAGGTGCTCTGAATGGAACCATGAAAGGGAGATTTGACTTGCATAGCTTTGCTGCAATATTGTCTACTATTCTATCTAAATAAAGGGGAATTGGGTTCTGTATTTCGTGCCAAACCATAGCATTCATTCATGATCGCAATTATTCAAAAACATGAGTAGGCAATTGCTTGCCGTCCTTATCAAACCTCTTTGGAAGGACGTTGAGAATACCATCAACATCTCTAGGCTCATAGTCCAAAAGCGAGGTACCCGCCGTAAGGACATCCATTCCGAAATTCTCCTTGATCCAATGAGAAAACATATCCATGCCAGCAACAGCACCACTAGCAGTCCAAATATTTCCATCAACAACCCACTTCTTTTCATTAGTCCACTTGACATTAGGGAACTTCTGCTTAATTGGGGATATACAGAAATGGTTGATCGTTGCGTTCTTTCCATCCAATACACCTGTGGCCGCAGCAGTGCCGGCGCCAGTGCAAGTTGTGAACAAGATCTTTCCAGCCGCGACATGCTTTTGAATGAGCTCGGTGTACTTTGGGTGTGGCTCGTAGTTGAAAGGATCAGTACCACCGAGGAGAAGAATGTCAAGCTCAGGGCATTCGTCCACGGTTGTAGAGGGTACAATGGTAAGGTTGCTGGTTTGTAGGAGGAAGGGCTCCTTGGTGATTCCGATATGATGGACAACGAATTCTGGGGCACTAGATATTGTGTCTTCATTGATTTCAGACATGGCAGAGAGAGCTTGGAGGTATGGTTTGCTGCAAGAGTTGATGAGGTCGGTTGGGCCAATGACATCAATTGCTTGATAGTCGTAGACTAGGACACCGAATTGGAGAGGAGCCATTTTTTCAGCGATTGTTGGAAGAGGATTGAAGTGGATTGTAGAGTAAAGTGGTGTTTGAGGGCGATTTGTAACTCAAATAGAGGGCACTAGTCCTGGCTTTATAGTAAAATGAAATCATGAAAGTTGTTCACTGAGACAGATTCCAAGTTATGAATAACGATAGTTCTGACAGTTTCTCGGAGCCTCTTGTTTAATATCCGAACTGAATCGGCTCTTATGATTGGTAGTGGGCCATTTACTAGGGTGAATGCCCAATGAGAGTAATGCAAACAGGGACCACTGAGATAATTGCTGGGGTTTGTACCTGGTGAATCATGTTCTTTCCATCGCGGCTCGGAGTGATACCTCGGGCTTATGGCATTCCGATAAGAAAGAATATCTAATCGCTTAAAGTTCATGATATGGGTTTCGCACGTGACGTATACGCCTGCTAGGATTTAAGAGCAGAGCGAGGTCGAGGATTTCTATTAACAAACTAGGTCGCGTCTATAAAATCGAGCTCTGTCAACTTTTCGCCTATCTTGGTAGAAATGTAACATGGGCCCAATTGGGGTCTTCCAAACTAATAAATATAGCAATTAAGAACTAGCGTTCGATAAGTTACCCAACATCAATTATCTATGAAGAGGAAGAGAAAGAAAAAAATTGGTTTGTAGCTAAGCTGTCATGGGAAATGCGTTAATTCATAACAGTTTCTCTCTTTTTACAGATTTTTACAGATATGTCCTATTCAATTCTTGGCACTGAATGACTCGGAAGGCTCGGAAGAATCAGATCTCGGCAATTGTCAAGAGTCTCGCGCAGACTAACCACGCAATGCGATTCAGCCAAAACGCGGGGAAGAAGAACAATACGCTGATTCGTCCCAGCGGAAAAGCTGAAAGTCACCGTCGAGACCGTCTCCGTCGTCCTTCTATAACAGGCAGCTTTGACACGTGGGGTAGACCCTTCGATCAACGTCGATTTCCTGCAACCATTATCTTGATAGAGCGGGGAAATTGTCTTGATAGATGTGCGGGCAAAAGCTTAAACAAAACAAGGATAAAACATTAAACAATTGCAATCTATTCCCCCAACTTGGTAAGCGTGATCGACCAAGTGTCGGGGTAATTGGCACTAGACAGAACAATTGCTATTTAACTTCCATAAAGGGAAAGAAATTGGGCACTTTGATAAGATAGCTCAGCCCGTATGTTATCAGAAGACGATGCAATCATACTAACAAGGACACGGGATGTAGTTACGACCGGAAGGGAAGGAGGTGAATATAGTATGTTGATAGTCGATAACCATTAGATAGGTGTGATTGACAGTACGATTATCGGGTGTGTTGATGAGAAACATAAGTAGCTGACTGAAACCCTCGAAATCATGGAGAAAAGACATCTCTACAAACATCTCATTCAATACTTCAACATTCAAGTCGCATTGAGCTAAAGCCTCTATCTCAGGATGCGGCACTCAAGTTCTCAACTACTCTCAATATACCTAGGCCTTCTACTAGGTTCAGGCGAGGCTGCAACAATACCACGCAGAGACACTTGCACCAAGACCAGGGTCGCAATCCTTGGTGCTGGTGTCGCCGGCATCACGGCTGCGCAAACACTACACAATGCCTCTATCCACGACTTCCTGATTCTTGAGCACAATGACTATATCGGAGGCCGTGTAAGACATACCTCTTTCGGAAAGTCGTCCAGTGGTAAACCATTGACCGTTGAACTTGGTGCAAACTGGATCGAAGGTCTTCAAAATCCTTCTGGCGAGATCAACCCCGTATGGCGTCTCGCTCAGAAGCACAAAGTGAAGAACACATATTCCAACACCAGTGCGATTATCACCTACAATGAGACTGGAGCAACGGACTACACACATCTAATTGACCTCTTCGATGAGAAGTGGGAGATTGCGGAGCAAGATGCTGGGTATATCTTCACGGAGAACCTCCAAGATACATCAACTCGTGCTGGCTTGAGTATGGCTGGTTGGAAACCCAAGAGAGATATGAAGATGGCTGCTGTTGATTGGTGGGGTTGGGACTTCGAGACCGCGTATACTCCAGAGCAGAGTGGCTTCGTGTACGGTGTCGCGGGAAACAATGCCACGTTCAAGCACTTCAGTGACGAGACAAACCTTGTCATTGATCAGCGGGGTTATAACGCCTGGATCATTGGAGAAGCCAACGAGTTTCTGAAGAAGAATGACCCAAGGCTTCGTCTGAACACGACGGTCAAGAAGATCGAGTACAATTCCAAGGGCGTCAAGATTGACACTAAAGACGGCTGCGTTGAGGCAGACTACGCCATATGCACTTTCTCCGTCGGCGTCCTGCAAAATAACGCCGTCGACTTCAAACCAACTCTTCCCCGCTGGAAGAGATCAGCCATCGAACAATTTCAGATGGGAACCTACACCAAGATATTCATGCAGTTCAACGAGACCTTTTGGCCAGAGGATACCCAGTACTTCCTCTATGCTGACCCAGAGCAACGCGGCTACTATCCCCTGTTTCAGTCGCTGAGCACACCAGGCTTCCTTCCGGGCTCGAATATCCTGTTTGGTACCGTTGTGCAACAACAGGCTTACGAAGTCGAGCAACAATCTGATGAGAAGACAAAGAAGGAAATTATGGAGGTGCTACGTTCTATGTTTCCGGATAAGCACATCCCCGAACCCACCGCATTCATGTATCCCCGCTGGAGTATGGAAGAGTAAGTACCCTTGTCTTCCAGATTACAATGTTTGCTAACGATGAGTCAGATGGTCGTACGGGTCTTACAGCAATTGGCCCGTGGGTATGACGCTCGAAAAGCACCAAAATCTTCGTGCAAACGTCGATAGGCTGTGGTTTGCTGGCGAGGCAAATTCAGCCGAATTCTTCGGGTATCTGCAGGGAGCTTACTTGGAAGGGCAGGAGATCGGAGAGAGAATTACGAGGATTCTCAAGGGTGATGAGTCGGAGCAGTCGCAACAGATGAAGAGGTACAAGACGTTACGTGGCACGACGGAGCCAGAGGAGCATGATGCTGCTAATGGCTGGTCGACACCTCTTGATGACTGAAGGGATTATAGGTAGTAGGGCCAAAACAGGAAGGAATTGGTCGGGTATCGTAAATAACGAACCCTACGTTTAGTGTTAGATCATGTGCAAGAATTTGTTCGATAACCTTTCCTGTTTGTGACTTGGTGGTTAGAAGCCGTTGCACTACATCAGACAACAAACATCTCAAGAGGGTATGGAGGACAGGCCTGGTGACTTACTCCCTCAGAGGCGTGCAGACATTGTTAGACAGCCGTTCCAATGCACAAGAACTTCACAATATCCAATAAATACGTCAATTGACACAGACATCCCCGTCGACCAATCTCTCCCCCGAAGTCTACTACAAACCTCACACATCAATTGTACGGATGCCGTGTAAGCCGAAGTACCAGCCATGCTCATATACAACCAACTCAATCGCGATAACTCTAGGATCAAGCTTGTTCGCTTGATCCATCCTGAAGAACGCATATCACTCGAACTCTGCCACGCTCATATAGGAAATGGGGGACACTCGGCACTTTCCTGGGTATGGGGACCCAATGAACTTGAGGATATTCTGATCAAGGGGGTATTAGTCTAAGTTCGAAAAAATCTACACAGAGCCCTCGCACAACTTCGGGAAAATGGATTTTCTGGCTGGATCTGGATCGACTCCTCGCGCATTCAGCAGAAAGATAATGACGAGAAAAGTTATCAAGTGGGGTTAATGCGTAATATTTATGGCCAAGCCGACAGAGTCTATTCTTGGGTGGGAGAGCCGGCTCTAGGGACAGATCTGGCAATGAATTTTGTGAACCGTACTGGACCACGAGCATTAATTCTGGGTATAGAGAGCCTTGATAAGGTAAAAGAAGAGGTCTTCGTCAAGCTCATTCAAAACGCTGTCTCGGACGGAGACTGACCCTCAGGGCATTGTATTCGACCTCCTCGGGATTACAACTGACAACGAAAAGTTAGGATTGAAACTAGATTATAACATGTCGTTCAAGGAGATATTCGCAGCAACAAGGAGAACGATCTACAGTATCTACGGCGAGAGCCTCAATATTGATCGATGCATCCCTCTGTCCAGGGTCTCAGCTTCGTTGCCCTCGTGGGTCATCAACTGGCGGAAAATTGGACAAATCGGATTTCAACAGGATTTATGGCCTCTTGGTATGGCAGAGAAATTTGGAGTGATGTATTCCGCTACCCAGGGCATCCAAAAGCCTCCTGGGATTTATCTGCTTCGTGATAACTATCTGGATATCCTGCGACGATACGGATGTCATGTTGCTGTTATTTCAGAGGTTTACCAGCATTTTCCCAAAGTCGTGTAATGCGGCACCCAACGGGACGCACACTTGGCAACAGAAAAGCTTAGAAAAAGCTGCCTACCATCAATTGTTGACTTCATTTCTCTGCCGCATCAACCTGGGCTATGTGAAGACTATGTGTGGAGAATATTGAGGCGTCCGGCCTTTTATCCTGAGTCGGAACCAGATATCCTCGAACTTCTGCGCAAGACGATGCGAAGCCGCCGCCCCACTGATATAAGTGCAATAAGCAGCAAGCAGAGCGCGTTCACAGAAAGCCAATCAACCATATTGCCATACGCCCATCAAACGACTTCGTCAGTAGATCCATGCAAACGCGAAGAAACTGAAGAGCTGATGAATCCCACGGCATATCTCCACTATTTCTACATTGTGCTTGGGCGTGGGAGGACTCTCTTTAAGACATGTAAGGGTATGATTGGTTTGGGGCATAAAGTCGTTCAACCTGGAGATGGTGTAACGCTCTCATTGGGAGTCCATTCACCTATTGTGCTTCGACCACGGAATGAAGGGGGCTTTACGTTTGTTGGAGATGCGTATGTGGATGGCATCATGCAGGAGGAATTCCCAAAAAATGAGCCTGCTGAGAAGGAGTTCTTTATATACTGAGAGGTATTGTTTCTCAAGTGTATAGGTAGTGAGTTTGTCTTCAATGGCGTCATGACGATCAGCAGCAGGACTGGAGCACGGTTTGAAGGTCCAAAATGACGTCCGGGATTCAGGGCATGGCTGATTAGATTCAGTCCCGAGGAAAACAGAGCTGAGATCGGTTAGCAGACATGGCACTGGTTTACGACAGCAATCACATATCACATTTCCCTCTTTAAAATGAGACCAGATCTGCAGGGACTGCCTCAGTTGCCACTAAGCTTATATGCAGGGCCAAATCGAAAACGTCGTGGACAACCATAAACAAAAGCTTAACGTCAAGCCACAAACTGACCTTATCAATCGCTTTTGTCTTAGCTGGGCGGGATGTTTTACTTCCACCCGACTTACATCTGCCAAGACCTTACCAGTCATACAACATACCCATTGCGAATGGAATTGATCGACTTGATATTTCCTTCTTATTATCATCAGTGACGATATTGTAAGTCTTGGCAATACTAATCGTTCGGAAACCCAAAATAGCACCTCAGCCCGCGCCGCCGCGCCACTTTCAGTCAAAGCAGTATCGGAAGATGTTTTATCACATTAGCTATGGGAAGTCTAGAACTGGATACAGGCGGTGAAACAACTGGCAACAGTTAGCATAACTATATATTTTATCTATGATGAAGTCGGTGTATTTTTTTAAAGGGTCCACGTCAACTCTAGCCAACCGCCCTTGCACGCATTGTTCTAAAAGCGGTAGTATAGTTACTCTGGAATGCTATGGCGCTCGTGACTGGATAATAAGCTCTCTTCGCAAGCCACTAACTATATTAAACTTCTCTCCGAATACCGTCTAAGGCTCTCGACGCTTGTATAAGCTTGATACCATGCTTCACCGCTGGAGTAAAGCCTAGTCGCCATACCAGAGAAACCTACTACTATTACGCTATAGTGGATGCCAATCGAGACCGCTCTTTGAAGTATCACGTTTCTCGGCCTTAGAGACTTATCTCAATTATGACGCTCTTAACCTGTTCCATGATTAGAATGTGGATTCGCGATCATTTATGTGCCAAGACTGCCCGCTTGTCGTTGGTATGGCCTCTTGGCATTTCTCTTCTACTAACTTATAACATTCTTAATTGCTCTTACTTTTGAAATTTCTTCACAATGATGTTGCCACACAGAGATAAATGGGATTCTCACTATTCGTCAATCGATGGAACAGTTTACATCGGTAAAGATGTATTCGTTATTGTATGTCTCACCTTCAGTCTAGATTTATTTTACGCTGCTGACTTTGCAATACAGGTCGCCTCGACATTAGCGCTCTACAATGCCATCGAACTGCTTACTCTCATCGTCCTCACCTTCAAAAGGCGATCCGGTCTTTACTTCTGGAGTATACTCATAGCATCGTTTGGTATTCTGCCATACTGCCTGGGATGGTTGGTGGTCTACTTCGACTTGGTTTACGACTACGTTGGCATGATCATTGAGACAATTGGCTGGGTTCTTGTGATTTCAGGCCAATCTGTTGTCTTGTATTCTCGACTTCATCTTATCGTCACCGATAAGAAGATCCTACGAGGCGTTCTTATCATGATTATCGTCAATGGCTTTATTTGGGTAAGTCGTGATACTCAGCTAGACAGTTCTATACTGACCACATTGAAAGCATACGACGATGACAGTGCTACTTTTCGGATCCGAGTACAGTCCCGGCGATAACAAACGCGGCTTCAACAACGTCTTCAACATTTGCGAGAAGGTTTCGATGTGCTGTTTCTATGTACAGGAGCTTATCATCTCGGGCCTTTATATCTGGAAATCAATGGACATCCTCAACACTGCTTTCGGAAATACAAAAACTATGTTGTACAGGCTATTTGCAATCAACCTTGTGATTGTTTTGATGGATATCGCACTCTTGTCTATTGAGTTCTACGACCTTTACGTTTGGGAACAAGGTATCAAACTTGTTACCTACTCTGTCAAACTCAAGTTGGAATTCGCCGTTCTCAGTGAACTTATCGAATTTGTCCGCAACCGCAGCGGAACCACCTCACGACCAACGAACAAGTCTGAGAATCAGAGTACCTTGGTACCGATGTCATCTATAAGCAAGGGAAATACAAAAGGCAGTATCAGCAAGCCTATGAGCCGGCCTATGAGCAAGCCTGTGAGCCAGCCTGCGAGCAGGCGTATGAACAGTGGTCTAGGCGGCACTATGCATAATGGAACGGAAAATGGCATGGGACAAAGAGAATTTATCCACGCTGGCGATTCTCAAACAAACACGACTATTGCTGCTTCAAGACCGCCGGTGCGACCGCCACCTCCCGCGGCTACCGATAGGATACATGTTATGAGGGAAGTTGATGTGGAGAGTTTGTCCGCTTATCCGCCAAATAATGGAAGTACTGACGAATTATGGGGTCATCAAACGGAAGACCCTGGAAGAGCAATGGTGGGCAGAGCATTTTAGCATAGCAATTTAGCATAGCACTGCATGGTTAATGATGATATTTCGTATTTTAATGATAAATGTTACTTGGCTTTCAACAAGAATATTTTGCAAGATGGGTATTGTCTCTGTGTGCGGGTTCAGGGATTAAGGCTGTGCAGCTTTGTGTAAGATGACCAGACAGTCTCTGCGCAGCATTGCGTTACACAGAACTCGTCCGCCTCGCCATATGCAAGTAAACGGTCTACGACAAATCAAAGATCAGATTATTGTTACCTTGACAAAAGTTGCATCGAATAGAATTGTAACATCTAGCACTGCTCCTCAAGGCATTCTGTGCAGCCTGATTTCTCGTGGTTATCAATCGTTACCTTTGCACCATCCACTCTGTGACATTGCTCTCACCTCCAGGAGCCATGGATCCAGCCTCATTAAGCTTTTGGATCGTTTCGCTAGTGATGCAACCCCAAACAGCTGTAGGAGCAATTAAACAGCTAATCGCCACCTGTAATTCAGCTGCCAAAGAACTGCGAGATCTTGCTGGTAAGCTTGATTATATTGAGACTGTCTGCTACTCCTTAGAGATCATTGTGTCGGACGTCAGAAACCCAAACTCGGAGCTCCTGGAGTACACGTTGATGAAGAAGCTGCATTGTATTATCTGGGACAGTTTGTCCAAGGTTCCTGATATCCATGACATCTTCAAAATGATTTCTGGGAAGCAAAAGCAAAATCGAATTCCTCTATCGACTGTTAGGGTTCTATTTCTTCGTTATAAGGACAGACTTCGTCTCGCTTGGGATGAATTGGATTATTGTCTTACTGCACTTCATTTCCAGATGACAGTTAATATTTTGTAAGATTGAGACTATTATTAGCAATTCACCCACTTACGTCGCAATGCTGTTAGTATTAGATCATCATACATGGTACAATGAGTGGACAAACTTGGTGGCTTACTGCATTTCAGGGGGCTTGGAGATTTATCCCAAACTTCAATCAGACAGTGCTTTGGTTGAAATCTTGTCTATCAATAATGACACTGATACGATGCTAGAACCTGGTTATCAATAAGGACTACCCTATCAAGGAATTGATGGACGAATATGAGCATTTTGCATTGCCCGTCACCTTTAATCGAGGGTACTTAAGCAAAGAGCCCATGAAACAACACCAAGAATGGAAAGAAAGTCAAGGTATGGAGGGCTCATACAGAGATAGCAAAGGCTGGCCATACTGGAACCCTTGAATCCATGAACTTGGTGATACCTGTGAATTTGGTAGAAGTACCCTAGAGCTGATATACCCCTGCATAATGAAGTCGTGTCTTGATTGGACAGCGACGACGCGTCTTAGCGCTCAGCCGCTTACGTCGTCAGCACTGACCCGAAAAGAGAAAGAAATCTCACGCCTCGCTTCATTTCATGCATCAATTGCCGAAGAACTAAAGCATCCCCTGAGGCCCTTAAACCCGAAATGTTTTTGCATCGTCGTTCTTTAAAATGGTCGCGAAACAAACACTTCGTGACAATGGTCATGCTACACAAGATGAGGATGAAGACGATATAATTTCACCACTCCTTGAGATTCAAAAATACCGAATTCCCCAGCAAAAGATGATCTGGATCGTCGAGAACCTTGAATGTCTCGGCCGACGACAATCTAGGAAGAGAAAACTTACCAAAGATGAGGGGGAAAAACCCGAGACACCCTACTGGTTCCGGCAGACTGTCGATGGCTTCAAAGACAGTAATTTTGTTGCTCTTTCATACACCTGGGATGCTTCGGAGCACGAGACCCAAAATCCCCGAACTGAAGGCCACAAGATTGAGACCCGGGATGGTCAAGAAGCTTGGCGTTCATCAGTACGAAATTCGGTACTCGAGAGGATAACTAAGTACATGCAATGTCACGACGTGCCACTTCTATGGATTGATCGGCATAGTATCCCCCAGAAAAAATGCAAGCAGTTGGCCTGTACACATCTTGAGTGTAGGCAAAAAAGACATGCACTTGATGCTATGGACCGAGTGTACTCGCTTAGCGACCATCCTGTCGCTTTACTAGGTAGGTCTATACACGATGAAGATGAGATGAGGACTCTGTCTTCTATAATCAATGGTGCGCTGGTCAGATACCATGATGGCGGATTCGCGTTGTCAAAAGAAGCAGGGCAAAAGGGCGCAAAACACGAGCAGGCTCAGAAAATGTTACTTCTGTTGTACGAAATCACTCGCGATAAGTGGTGGACGAGAGCGTGGACATTCCAAGAGAACTATCGAGCAGGTCTCAAGATGACACTCTTGATTCATCACAGCCCTGATTTCGAGCAGGCAAAGCGATCTATACTTCGTGGCAAGAAGGCAATGTTTGGTGTAGTGCCCGGAGAGTTGAGTGTTCAATCAGCCAAGTTCTCTGAAAGTGCCACCAAGTTTTGCTTGGCATTTCGTCGTCATGACTTAGCGACTGATGAGGAGAAAGAGATGATTGACCATATACTGGCGACCGCTGGTAAATACACCATGCTGCTACCGCCGTCTAGTTCCATGTCTGGAACGATTGTGTCAGATGTCAGAAAACGAGGGGTAACCGAGCCATGGGATTGTCTGGCTATTATCGCCAATTGCTGCCAATATGCGACTCGGTTAAACACCCCGCGACTTCAGGACCACGGCATCAGTCTTGACCTCTCAATCCTAGCACTTCGTCTTGTTAATGGGGAGATTCTCAAGAATGATGAGCCACCAATTTCACTCCTTGAGCCTGTCATTGAACAGCTCAATGGTCTTTTCTTCGATAATTTCATAGCTCCTGAGGGTGAGAAGCGGTTAACTTTCAACAAAGGCTGTCGCTTTTTCGATGTTGACTTCGCCGAGGCCGGCATCGTCACACGAGGTCACGTCTGGAAGATTGGCGAAACACTGAGGGCACCAAGGTCGTCACCGCGTTTATCGCAACCGAACGAAAAAGGCGAGGAACAACTTTCGGAATACCAACGTACGCGTCTCAGACAGCTAGCTGAGCTCGTCAAGGCTAAGAAGGGTCGAAAGGACGCAGAAATAGTGGATGATATGACAGACTTTCTTAAGGAGGATGCTTTTTTTGTGAATGAAGATGATGAATCATTCAGTTTACAATACCGCAGGATGATGGCGAAAGAAGTCGTCAGGGCCATGGATGCGGATCAGCCACTATTTTTAGGATATCTCTGCGACTCGTCGGGCGAACCTACAACAGCGCGGGCAATATTTATCCGCACTCGGCAAAACGAAGCAGAAGAGCTTCTGAGTCAGCAGGATGAAGAACCTATGCATGTTTTCACATCACTTTGGTCGGAAGACGAACCGGATGAAGAATATCTTGGTAATGACCTGAACCATCACGTGTCTCTCGGAGTCCGACTCGCAGATGGTGATCCCGATGGGCCACTGCGGTTGTATACGAAAGAGTGGATTCTTGGATTGTGTTTCTTTGGAGGCGAGGCGACTTCCAAGGTTGTATTCCCATGGCCTCAACCTTTGGCGGAGTAAAGAGTTTCAGCGAATGGGAATGTAAGGTTATTGTAAACTATGGGAAATTATGTAACTTGGACATTTTAAAGGCTTATCGGATTATAAAAAGTATGGGTTGGTGGCGTTTATTTATCTCTTTGGACCCCGAAGCTTGTGGGGCCTGAATCATCTCCAGGACTACTGGAGACTTGGGTAAACTTATATACAACTTCAGGTATTTCTTAACTAATACTAGTCTCATTGACTTAAAGGACATATCTGAAATGAGGGTTCTCAAAATCAGTCAAATCAGCTCCGTCCGTCGCTGATGAATCCTCATTGCTTTCTCCAACAGCCGCGGCAGCGGCATCTCGTCGTGCATTGCGTCGGACTAACAGAATTCGAAGCAAAATTGCAACGATCATCTGAGCAACTGAGCAAGATAGAATAGTGATGCATCCAGTCGGATAGAGAGGAGCCTCGGATCCTAGGAACGCATGGGGGCCAATAATGTTGCCGACGCAGTAGGCAATGAAGACCATGGCTGAAGCAGTGATACGCTTAGTGTAGCCACCGAGGTTGCTAGCAGGCATTTGCATAGCCAACACGAGAGAGCAAACAAAGGCTCCGATAATGTAGTATCCGAAAAGAACGCCGACCTTGTGCTGCCCACGATCAAGCTTCCAGATAAGGCAAACTCCGATCATGGTAGGGATCATGTAGACAGCCATAATGATAGTACGGATATTCTTAACACGAGAAGCCAAAAAGGTACCAGAGAGGATATAGAAAACTTGGAAAGCACCCATGGGGATACCCAGAGCAACGGTTCGAAGAGGGTCTTTAACAACACCCTTGATGATAAGTTTACCAAAGTTGGCAATACCGCCGTTGATGGTTTCGTTGAGAAGCATGAAAAGGACAAGAAGCCAGACTTGAGGATCTATCAAAGCCTCTCGGATCTGGTTCCATTTGATGGTCTTGTTCATAACACCGGTTCGGGCGAGACGGCTGCGACCGATGAGGAGGGCTCGCTCTTCAAGGGTGAAATGACGAGCTGTCATGATGCTGTTGGGGAGGAAGAAGAGAAGAACAACGCCCCAGACGACTGTCATACCGCCACAGGTCATAAAGACAGCTTTCCAAACGGGAAAGTTCTTGATTTGACCGATGCCGTAGGTGAGAATACCTCCAAGCTTGTGCGCGTTAGTCTATTCCACAGCCATGGGACAAAGTAACATACCATAGCTCCTACTCCATTGCAGCAGTAGAAAACACCAGCTCTAAAAGGCTGTTGTTCACGTGTATACCACATCGAAACAATCATCATAAAACACGTGGTGATGGGCGCCTCAAAAACACCCAAGAAGAATCGACACGCCGCCAACGATCCAAAGTTGTGCCCTGCAGCTGTTAATAGCAGCACACTTCCCCAAGCAATAACACAACCTGAAACAACCTTTGCCATGAGCGTTTTCTGGGCCAGGAACAGCCAGGGGTACTCCGCAGCCATGTAGGCGAAGTAGAAGATACTGGCGAACCACGCGTACTCATCTTGCGACACTTCTGTGTTTTTAAACAAGTCAAATACAGCCGCGTATGATAACGCGTTCTTATCAATGTATTGAAGCATATATGTTCCCATGAGAAGGGGGAGGAGGATGAGGTCAACTTTGCGGATAACCCGTTTGTTGAGGGTGGTGTCGGCGAGAAGTTCTTCAATGTACTCATTTGAGAAGTTATGCTCGCGAAGGAATTTTTCAGTCTCATCGAGCTCAACAACTTCGCCGGGTGTCAAGGAATCGAGCTTCGTCATGGCGATGTGCTCTTCTGCGGTTTTGTCGCGATTGTCATCGGGCGACTCCCCCGTAGGCTGTGGCGACATTTTCGTGAGACTTGTTCACAACCCGAGTCTTTGAAGTTCAAGAAAAAGAAAGAAAAAGGCAAAAAAGAGAGACAAGGTCTGGAGAGCTTGATCTCTTCCCGATGACGGGGAAAAACACCCAAATACCCTTCAACTCGGTAGGATAACCGATAGCAACAATCCGGGGTACATGGTTCGTATCAAATCACTGATTGGCACAATCGCATTGACATAAATAGTCAGCCACTTAGGTCCCTAGACGTTGGGTAAGTTATTCTAATCTTTGTGACACCTTTACCTCGATCCGCCTATCGGCCTATCTGCAGATGCCATCTCAACCAGGCAAGGGATCAAAGTCACCGAGTCAAGACGGCATAAACGGCATATTTGCCAATGATCAACTCTCGATATGCAACTGGTTTGCGGGGGTTAGGCTTAGGTGGTCGCTAACAGCCTCCGATACTCGGTCCTCAGAATTGGTATCCGGTGATAACTCAACCGATCGGCTCCATATTCAACAAGCGAGTTTGCGGGGTAAAACAAGTTCCCCGATCTAAAATATGGACAATTCCTCAGATTGGAAAAGATAGGGCTTGTGAATTGCATTTATCTGCTTCTTATCTCCGTAGTTGATATCTACGGAGCCGTTGTCGGAACAGGCCCGCTCATAGCGGAGCAGTTTTTGGACTCCGATGAGACGACCCCCTCATGACGCTACTCCAAACATTTGAGTTTGGTTAGTTTTGCTGTATTTAACTTAACCGTTGTACTCTCCGACAATTCAATTTCATCACCGTATCTTATCAACCGTTACAATGGGTAGCCAAATCAATTCAGACACTCCCACCATCTCCCTGCCTCAGGGCAAGCTCGTCGGCGTCAAGCTGGAGGATGACCTACCCCAATCTGTGGATGGTTGGATGGGAGTCCCCTATGCTCTACCCCCAACTGGAGATCGCCGCTTCAGACCTGCAGTCAAACTACCTCCTTCACCTGATGCCGTCATTGACGCGTCCAAGTATGGCTACGCAGCTCCTGGCAAGGGTCTCCTGGTGGGTCCAACGCTTGAGCAGAGTGAGGATTGTTTGACAGTGAATATCTTTCGCAAGTCAGCGGAAAAGCATGAGAAGTTGCCGGTGGCCCTGTACATCCATGGCGGTGCGTTCAACAGAGGTTCAGCTCATATGCACAAGACAGCGTCCATGGTGGCGAATGCACCTGAGGCTTTTGTCGCTGTGAGCTTTCAATATCGTATCGGTGCTTTGGGATTTTTGCCATCGAGTTTGAGTGCTAAGGAGGGTGTTCTGAATCTTGGACTGAGGGATCAGATCCTCATGATGGAGTGGGTGCAAGAGAATATTGCTGCTTTTGGAGGTGACCCTAGTAACGTCACCTTGTTTGGTCTCTCGGCTGGTGCTCATTCTGTAAGTATGACAATCAAATCAGGAGACCCATTCACTAATACTACAACAGATCGGTCACCATATCATGCATTACAAGGAGGGTGTTGCACCTCTCTTCACAAAAGCTATTATTGAGTCTGGAGCTCCTACATCACGAGCCGTCAGACCCTACAACGCACCTGTCCATGAGGCCCAATTCAAGGACTTCCTCCGAGCAGTTGGCGTACCCGAAGACCTTCCAGAAAACGAGATCTTCCCTTATCTACGAATGCAGCCAGAGAAGGTCATCACAGATGCCCAAACTGCCACATTCGACAAGTACAACCCTTCACTACGCTGGGCATTCCAGCCCGTTATTGATGGTGATATCATCTCTCGACCTCCTCTTGAGACATGGAAGTCTGGCAAGTGGCACAAGGTGCCCATCATGACTGGTTTCACAACCAACGAAGGTTCACTTTATGTTAACAAGAAGATGTCTGAGTCTTCAGAGTTCAGACACTTCTGGGCTGAGCTACTACCTCTGCTTACTTCAGAAGACCTTGATACTATTGAGGAGTTATACAGAGATCCAGCCAAGTTTGAAGACTCTGAGTATAAGGAGACACGAGCGGATATGGGCTCACAGTATAAGCGTATTGAGGCTGCTTATGCCCATTATGCATACGTCGCTCCTGCACGTCAAACAGCCGAACTAGCATCTCCCTCAGTTCCAGCATACCTCTACCACTGGGCCGCGATCAGTACTGTTCACAGTGGTGCTCAGCACGCCGATAACATGCGTTATGAAGTCTGCGATCCTAAGGTCACATCCATTTCTAAGAACCAGAAGGATCTGTGCAAGACACTCAACCACTACGTCACCAGCTTTATCACAAGGGGCGACCCTAATGCTATCGCTGGAGAGTATCCCGAGAGACCTAAGTGGGAGGCATATGATGCCAAGAACCCCAAGGTATTGAGATTTGGTGATGGAAATGAGGAGTTGATTGGTGGAGACCTTGGCAAGACTGCCGTGTTTATTGATGATGAGTGGGCTCGCAAGCAGTCTGAGTTTTGGTGGAGTAAGGTAGACATTTCACAACAGTGAGCATCAAAAAAGAATAGCAATATTGATCATTAGAAATCTTCCAACTAGACTGTTTTTAAATCACAAAGAGCGAACTGACTGACCCGTGGCTTTGCAATATGAAGCTTCTCTATCCAGTGCCCCCCTCTTCTGGTCTCGCCGGTTCGTTTTCTCGCCGGGTAACTTGAGCTGGTATCTCATGAAGGTGGCTTGGAGTATGAGACTTCATTTCGTCGCTTCTTCTCCTCGCGGATGAGTGCTGCCCAGCGCGATCATCCACATTGCTAGAACTTGGTACTGAAGATGATGGTTCAGCAATTTCCTGTCGAATTGGATGTTCGCTACCAGTTACAATGCTTCCAATGTTTGACTGTTTGTGAGCTTGGCCAAGTGCGAAATCACCGGAGTCAAAGTACTTTCTTCCCTTAGGTTAAATGCGTCAGCATCCTATTCTCTTTTCAACAAGTGAAACCAACCTCTAGTTGGCGGTGAAGAAGACTTCCTCCGCTGGGAGCCATTCCGTACCGACCCAAAAGACGCTTGTCATTCTCTTTTTCGAGCTCGACCTTCTTGGACTCATTCATAATCTCAAGGGAACGTTCTGTTTATTGTGATTGAAACTGGTAAGGTGGAGCCTAGTCAGAAGCTTTATTAAAAATGAGACTCGCGGGCTAAACTTCCGACTTGGAATAAGCGTAACCTATCCTGGGATGATGCTGGCTTATGGTAGTTGTGGGGGTCTATTGAACCCTTAAAAGTAATTCGTTAAAAGAAGGGTGTTCTTAGATGCCTGTCATCTGAAAGAAGACTGACGTAGTTGGGCGATCCATGACAGAGCTGCATACATGTCCTTGAATACGAATACGGACCATTCCCTCAGATCTACTGGTGCCCGCAGAACTTGCACTGCAACCCTCAGTCACATGCAAGTCCGCATTTTATACGATACAGTGCTTGTGCCGTCAAGATATATATATTTTGAACCCTTGATTCCTGTCAAGAAGCGGGAAGTTGCAGTACCGAGCGTTGATAAGACCCTGATGCCTTCAACGGCCTTGTCTTTCCGTAGCATCAAGCAGTTACAAGCGCTGATGGTGGGTTCAAAAGGGTCTTCCCCGCTTTGATGGTCGAGAACCACAGTATCAGTCAGAAGCGTTTCCCCCAGGCGCACACCTTCAGTTGAGATACTGTAACCTTTTAAGTAGCTATAAAACGACGAGTATTGCCACTTTAATGAGCTGTATACCGGGAATCTGATCATCCTCAAAAATATGGAAAAGAGAGAGACACCTTTCACTATGCCTTTATTTTCTCAACCATTATCTCCGTCGCAGGTCTCACTGCACGAACAATATTCGCTGTTCCTATCCCAACACACAATGAACCAAATGGCAGTACTACTCGAGTCACCCAATGCACAACTATCTCGAGACCTGGTCTTCATGCCGAGCAGCTGTGTTCTCACACTGCCGAAATTCGGTGCCGGAGGGAGCCCAAATCAATAGCTTTATGTATCAATGGTACAACACGATGAACAAAATTCGGGCGTCTCGTTTTAGCAATTGGATACTTTTGTAAGCCTAGTGTTGAGTGATAGGGATGAATTTGGCTATGGTTGAGATTGAGAGGACATAGGACTGAAGAATGCTTGCCTGAAAATACACTGTATGTAACAATGGCTAAGTTGAGGGGTAGTTCAACATGACCATTAGATCATGTCAAAATGACGAATCAGTCATTGGACTGGGATCGGCGATATATATTGCCTATATGAGACGCTCACATTGCAAGAGACTAGGCCCAATTGCCTTCCATCTCGATTGACAGCTGGCAGTTGCCGAATACCACGCTATCTGCCGTGATGGACCTTACTTGGTTTCAGATGTTATGTATCACAGTATCAGGGTGTCTCGGAGTCAAAATATCGCGATCGTTATGAACGGAACAACTATTGATTGCGTTGTTACGAAGGTCAGAAAGCCTAGAAACAACAGAATGGCGAGCGACGTATGGGTTGTGAGCGAGTTAACGATAGCAAAACAAGGCATTTGGTACATTTCACAAATGGTCTCTTATTTTACCTCCCTTTCCGTGGCTTTATTGGGTACTGTATTACAGTACATTCAAGCTTTCAGCCTAAAGTATTCTCACAACAAGTACGATTATTCAATCGGGCTACAATTATTCACCCAGCTGCTTCTAAAGTTATCTTGTAGTCAGGCTATGATCAACCACTTCCAGTTATAAGATGCGAAATGTGCCAGACGATCAACTACTGTAGAATTAGATATCGATGGGCATCCACGCAACATCTTTGTTCTGCTCTTCTGCGTAGCTGTTACTCTTGCAGTTGCTAAATACAAGCCTATGATGGGGTAAGCTACCGGCAGAAGATCTATTCTTCGCACAAAGCCTGAATTTTGTGACTGCATAAGCAATAAGGCAGATAGCTCCTAAGGGTGATAAGAAAAGAAGAAATTACAACACGACTCAAAAAAGCCTTGGACAAGGATCCGAATTAATATTATGACATACTGCATGCGCCCAGCCAGTTCGCAGCCGTGTTACTGGATGCTCAGAGGACTTTCTTTGCACTTTTATGCACACAGACCCAGCCTACATCTGTTTGTCTCACCAGATTTTCAGCTTTCAGGCGCCAAGCTATGCCTGTCCGGCGGCCTCCTTGGACATAAAAAGTCGACCGTCTCCAAATTATCAATTCTCAAAATGTCAGATTCTTTTTTACTACGCGTGAATGGAATATTACCATCGTCGAAAGTCCCGACAAGCAGCTCTATTGGGTCGGGAGGATGGTTTGGTTCGGAAGGTTTATGCCATCGAAATGGAGCCTATGGCAAAAATCTCTATTTGACAGAATCTCTCCGCTGCTGAAGAAGTCGAATCAAGATGCACAGCAATCTCAAGCTACAAACATAGAATAGCTTGGAGCAAGGCACGCATGCAAGTACAGATACACAGTTGTTACGGTGGATAATGGTTTATTATATATAACTTCATGAACAGATAGATACTATCAGCAGCTCCGCAATCTCCTCCGCATGATGAATCATGAGCCAATCTTGAGTGTAGATGTCAAAGGAAGATCTCGGCTGCTTCGACCAACGGAGATAGTATAATCTCCCTGTTGAAGCTGCCACTCCTGTGCATTAACGTTCCAGACGCTCAAGTCCCTACGGGTGAGCTCAAACTTGACAGTAACACTCTTTCCAGCCTTGATGCTTGGCTTCTTGAAGCCACGAAGCTGTCGCACAGGGACACCTTCCCCAGGAATGCCAACATACAGCTGTGCAACCTCCTTTCCATTGACGGACCCGGTATTGCTGACCTTAGCTGTGACAATAGCAACGACGTCCCACAAGTCTGAGCGACCACCCTCGGTAGGAGTTCCAGTGGGGTACTCTTGGGTTTTGGCCTTGGAGTCATGGATTTTGAGGTCAGCGTAGTCGAAGGTTGTGTAACTCAAGCCGAAGCCAAACTCATAGCGAGGCGTGATGTTCTTCGCATCGAAGTGTCGGTAGTCGATGAAAACGCCCTCAGAGAAGTCTGATTGGGGGTAGTTTTGGAACTTGTTGGGGGCAAGAGTCAAATCGGCCTTCAGTGTGATACCGTAGTCGGTCTCGTTGCGGGCAACTGTGTAAGGAAGGCGACCTGATGGGTTCTCGTCACCATAGAGCAGGGAGACAAGGGCATCGCCACTATCCTGGCCAGGGAGATGGGCGTAGATAACAGCAGTTACATTAGGGTGATCGATGAAGCCATCAACCAGACGTGTTCCAGCGTTGTGAAGGACAACGATAGTGTTGGCGCACTTATCGGCAACGTTGTTGATGAGACTATCAGTGTAGTCATCATAGATAGCAGGTCTGTCCCAACCTTCGCTAGCCCAGGCATTACCAGCAACAATGCAGGCCTCAGAATTGGGGTTAACTGAAGGATCCCAGCTTTCAAAGTCCCAGAAAAGCATAGTATCATCCTTGCGAGCACGTGAAACAAATCCGTCAAAGGGAGAGCTAACCCAGCTAGGGGAGTTGGCACCAGAGCCTCCACCAGAGATGAGAGTTCCGTTCGGTGCAATGGCGGAGTACTTGAGGGTCAGGTTGCCCATAAAGCCAATGTTCATCTCAGTGAGGTTACCAGACTGGACGCCGACTTGCCAGGGCGTCCACTGGGCATTGGGCACCTTTGGCTCGGGGTTGTTCTTTGCCGGGGATTTCATTGAATATCCATATAGGGAGACAAGCTTCATGTTGGACTTGAGGGGTAGTGTATGGTTGGTGTTCTTGACCAGAACGTGACCTTCCACGGCGCCGTCCCAGAGTGTAGGCTTGGCACTAGCATTGCGAGCGTCGACAATTGGGTGAGGGTCCGAAAGGTTGGCAGCAAGTCCGTGGCCAGGAGTAGGGAAGTCTTTGTCTTGTTTCAATTGGAACCAGGTTGCGAGGATTCTATACCACTGTTAGTCAATTTGTGCGGAAGAGTGCTTAGTATGTCTTACCTGGTAGCCATGTTGTCGACCTGAGCCTTGGGAATAGTACCGTTATTCACACCGAGGGTAAGATTGGCACCCCAAACAATGGATTTGGGCATGGCAATATCTAGACCGGCAAGGGCTGAAGCCATACCACCATGTTGAGCACCCCAATCTGAGACAACGAATCCCTGGAAACCCAGCTCGCCCTTGAGAAGACCGTTGAGAAGTTTCGAGTTTTGACAAGCATAAGAGTTGTTTGCTCGGTTGTAGCTGCACATCACACTGGCGAGACCAGCATGGACTGCATCTGCGAAGGGCCTATGAGGAGGTCAGTAACGTCAAGGTACACAAACACCGTGATCTGTTCTTACCACATGTACAACTCATGCAGTGTCTTATCGTCGACATTTGAGGAGATGGCCTCCGCTCCTGTGACCTTGGAAGTGAGTCTGTGAGTTTCCTGCTCTTGAGCCAGCCAATGCTTGCCGCACGCTACAACACCAGCGTCTTGGATACCGGCAACGGCCTCATGACCAAGTCTGCCAGCAAGGTAAGGATCATTGGAGAAGCCTTCCCAATTGCGACCTCCCTCAACCACTCGTCCCAATGGTCCAAAGACAGGGCCTAGGAGAACATTGACTCCCTTGACTTTAGCCTCAGAGCCCATGTAGTAACTCCGGCTATAAGTTAGTTCGGGGTTCCAGCTCGCGCCAACATGAATTCCCGATGCGAATGAGCTCACGTAGTCTGTGTTTCTGACACCATTACCGGCATCCGCTAAGCACAGTCCAGGAAACCCCAAGCGAGCAATTCCTGGTATAAAGCCAGAACAGCCAGTTGTTGTTGGGGCTCCTGAAGTCAAGTTGACCTTCTCTTCAAGTGTTAGTTGTGAGACCAACTGTTTGGCTTTGGTTACAGCGTCGGTCCATGATCCCTTATCTGACTGTTCCGCTATTTTAACATCTTAGTAAATGCCATCATTTAGCAAAGACTTTGAAGGATTAACTTACGCGTTGGAAAGACTGGTGGGGATTGACCATAGAAATAAGTGTCACTGGTGATGACATCGTCTGGTTGGTATTGGGCAAAGGCACCCCGACTTAACAAAGTCAGGGCCAAGAGTAAAGATGTAGAGGAGGGTAGCATTGTGAGACTGGATGATAATCCGTATCCTGGGTTCTGGATATGTTACATCTTCTAAAGGGGTTGCAGCTTTTATATTCCATTAGACCCCCAGTCTACTCTATCCGACAACAATATGCCTCGGCCATTATGTCATTCCCCACTCGTCGGCCAACTAACAGGTTCATCCTGTCAGCTGGACCAAAAGCTCGGGAAGTCAGGACGGGAATCTGGTGATTGTTGTCACTCGATTGATGGAGCTTGGGCTCCAGCATTTTACGCAATTATTTAAAATGTCACTAAAGCACCGGTAAAGCATCGGAGAAGGATCAAATATTCGGTCCGTTTGATGTCACTAGATCTACCAGGGTTAGCCTCTCGTCTGACAAGTGGTTTCCCCGACTTTTTGGTAGGCATTAAAGACAAGGTTTAACCAACTAGACAGGCCACATCCCCAATTTCCCCCACCTCCACCATTTTAGTTCCGGACCACATTTCCGAGTTTAATGCTTCCTACCCAGTATCCAACCCTAATTTTCTGGTTCGTTGGAGCATGAGCCAAATCTATTGTGGTTGTGTTTCTGAGTGTTTCCGGGTGATTCCGATACTATTGAGACTTGGTTCTGATTTTTGAACGTGAACAAAGAGGCGTCAAAAACTGACTCAACATGAGACTGATAAATCATGCCTTGAATCTGGTAATGAGCACCGTTTTACATAAAGACTTAAATGAATCATGAACCAACTTCACGAGTCATTTTAGCCACCACTAGAGGATCCCCGCTCAGCACCAAAGGAAACTTCTCAGAAACAAATGGAGATAGCAGCCACCAGTTCTTTATAGCTTGAGACCATCTCTTTCGGGAGTCCATGACCTTGGAGTGAAAAAGCCAAAGGGACAATACACATTAATGAGCAACCACAGCTCAGGATAGTCTGTTTCTCGTGCTGTTCACGTCATCGTATTTTGGAAAATGAAAGTCGGCAGCAGCGTACAATTTTGGATTATCGAACAAATCGAAAGCTCGCTGGTGATAGATTCGTATCTGAAGATCGTGTTGGATAGAGAGGCCTTGCGCACGGAAACCTTGGCTGCGTGGGAGCAAGCCCTAGAGGTTCAACCTCCGCACGTAAGGTCCTTAATCTACTGGAAGGAGGAGAGAGGTTTGATAGTTTTAGGGAAAAGGTTCATGAAGAGTTTGTTTTCGCTGGAGAGGTATACCAGGCGTTTTTTATCTTCCACTTCATGAAGTCAAGTACGCAGCGGCTAACGTCAATCAAGGACTTAATAGGAGCTGACATCCAATAGATGAGCTTGCTAGAAGCGGGTTACGTCATTAAAACAACTACATACAAGATGAGACGATGAAGCTCGGGCTTGACAGCATTAACGTTTGTGGCCGTCCATCATCCATAACGTTACTCATTTCTTCGATGGCAATTAATCATGGAACCCCTCCCTCTCAAAATATAAGAAACAATACTACTTACCGAAATGCTTTCTCCTACGCAGTCTGATCTGTCAGCAGTTTCTTGGTCATGTATCGCTTCATCCTGCTCGCCACGGCGTTCATCACCTTCGTAAGCGCGCAGTGGCCATGCAACACGATAGAAGAAGTACACCTACCCTTGGTGTGGCATAAGTGTACGCATGATAAGGCAGTCGTAAGGCCAGACTGCCATAACTGGCACGGGGCTGTTGTCCTCGACGCAAATTTGAGACGGGTTGACTGCTGTAGAGGAACAGGCTATTTGCAGAGAACAGAATGCAAAGCTCCCAAACCATTCGAAAAGGGATGTCCCGTTGACTGCTGTATCGACGGCGCTAATTACGCTGCTCACGGCATATTCACACACAAGGATCAACTCATCTTCGACTACTCGAAGAAAAGCCCTAACGTGCCAGACTATATTCGCGTGTTTCTTCTAACCCGCCCCGACCGATACGAGCAGTTCAACTATATAACCCCACGAGAGACGGAGAATTATTTCGATGTTGATTTATCCAAACTCGGCCGGGGCTGGAAAGCAAGCTTGTCCTTCCACCGAATTAAGCCGGACGGTGGCATGAATAGATGGAAAGGAGACAAAGCAGGAGCAAGATACGGAACCGGGTATTGTGATGCGACATGCCCTAGGAATCAAAAGTTTGTTGGTGGGAAAGCTAACTTTGACCATTGGATTCCTTCAAAGACGGATCGTTTCTCAGGCACTGGAATTCTCGGCTCCTGCTGTCCTCATATGGTTGCGTGGGAAGGAAACAAGTATACCACTACTATGCGGTTTCATCAGTGTGCCGCTCGTTTCCCGCACTATTGCGTGGGTGATGAATGCGGTAAGCGATGTCATAACAGAGGATGCGACTATAATCCCCTAGGAAAAGGGAACACCACATTTTATGGCCCTGGACCTGAACATACTGTCGACACAAACAGAAAATTCACCATCGTTACTTCATTCCACACAGGTTACAACAGGCGAGGAGTTATGTCTCACATAACGCGCGACTACTGGCAGGACGGAAAGCGGATTAGAAACACGCCATCTGATTTCAACCCTAAACGCGGATGGGATAGAATCAGTAAAGATTTCTGCGAGGCCTACCATTTGGCTTTTGGGTTAAGGGAGGATATGCAAGATAAAATCTATCCTTTGTGGCACGGTCACGATTCCCATTTTCAGAACGTGGTTCTGGCTTTCACATTGCAAAAGGACGTGAGTAGTTCTTCTGCTTATTTTATTGTACATACTGACAAACAAGCAGAAAGATTTCAATAGAACAATTAGTGCCAAGGACGCACTTGAGAACTCGCGAATTGTTATCTCCAACATTACACGTCGATATATGCACCCTTTGTGGCGGGATGATTATTCTTCAGGAGGTAACTGGAACTGGAACGATAAAACGAAGGGTTATTATCTGTTAAAGCCTGACCCTGAATACTGATTTATTATATAAAACCTGAGGCTACTGGACAAATACAATGGATTTCATAAAATGCCTTCATTTGATTGTTTTTGAGATATCTATCTATATGTCTCCTACACATTCCGACTAGTGTATACTATTAGTGGTCCATCATGTCAAGGCTGGATGGTATGAAATGACTGCCGTATGTTAATCCCGTGCTTTATTTCGCGAGTTGTCCGACAAGCCCAAAATGGCAATTCTAAGCACTCGCCGGATCATCAGCGAATCATGGTCCATTCCGACAGACTAAAAGGGCCACATATAATGCGGGGAATCCTAGTGCATAAAACGGCCCTTTATCCCCAGCTAGCATTAACATAGTATGGGGCCTCGGGTTTGCAATGATCATGGGGTTTAGCTAGAATATCATGACCATGCGATCAACAGGTAAACTTACTAGGGTAAGGGTAGATACTTCATGAGGTAATTATCGGAGTCGCGTTACTTGTTCAAGCAACAGTGCCGATCATGTTGATAGTTATAAAGCCACCAAAACTCCACCATTAATACTTACGGACCGATTGATCTAACATCTCATGACGCAGCAGCACTCAGTCACTCATTAGAGTCTGGCTACTTTCAACATGATGTTCTCATTAGCGCCGATCTTTTTTATGCTTCTTTTTTGTCATACCTGTTTGGCTTTCCCCAACCTAGACAAAAATGCCGCCGCAACTGATTTGACTACCCTTCCAAAGGTGTCCAGGGTAAGGACATTTATCCTGACGGATATTCTTAACGAACCCGATGATTCCATGTCAATGGTTCGGTATCTGCTCTATTCAAACGAATTTGACACACGGGGACTTGTCGCAGTGACTTCATGGTCTTTGCGCAATGCGACTCATCCCAGCGAGATCAAAAGAATCATCAAAGCTTATGCCAAAGTTGTCGATAAGCTCAATCAGCACGTTCATCCCGACAACAAATATCCTAACCCGAAAGACCTCATTAGCAAAATCTCTTCAGGTCCTGCTGTAAGTTTTTTCTTCACTTTGTGCATTCTCTGAGACTAACAGTATCAGTCATACGGAAAAGCCGCTCTCAAGCAACCGTTGAGCGATGGTGCCAAGCTTCTGATCAAGAGTCTCCAAGAATCCAAGGAGCCTCTCCATGTTAGTTTATGGGGAGGAGCCAATACTCTAGCTCAAGCTTTACAACACATAGATAAGACTTTGAGCAAAAAAGAAGCCGCCGCCCTTCGTTCAAGGCTTAGAGTGTACTCCATCTCTGATCAGGATGACACTGGCGCATACATCCGTGTCAAGTGGCCCGATGTATTCTTCATCGTTAACGTACACGGATACAGAGAATATAAACTTGGAACTTGGACTGGAATCAGCACTGCCGACAATAACGCCGCGAACACGACAAAAGTCAGAGATACCTGGCTGACACCAAACATCCGCCTTGGCCCTCTGGGAGCAGAGTATCCTAAAATTATATACACGATGGAAGGAGACAGTCCCAGCTTTATCTGGAATATACAGAATGGCCTCAATGTTCCCGGGCGACCAGACTATGGTGGCTGGGGGGGCCGATATACTCGTGTTACTGAAGACACTGATATCAACGAATATGGAACTTCGGGGGACAGTCTGATTAATAATAAGGGCGACAGCTGGTTCAGTCCTTATGCTACGATATGGCGATGGCGCGATGCATATCAAGATGACTTTGCTGCTCGTATGCAGTGGACTCTTGTTGATAGCTTCGCAGCTGCGGCTCATCCGCCGATGATTAATGTCAACGGCTCGGAAGGTACCAAGCCTCTTCGATTCAAGGTTGGCCTCAATGACGCCGTCGTGTTGGACGCCAGCAACACCATCGACACAGATCACCAAGACGACTCCTCTCGACTGGACTTCGAGTGGTACTCTTACGCGGAATGCGCAATGCCCATGCTGACAAGTCTCCAACCCAACTTCTTCTCTCTAGAGTCATTGTCGCCGCCAAAGGGAACGAACGGGACACTCTCCGTCAACGAAGCAGGATTCAGCAATGTGGTGTTGGGACCCAAGGTCAGAATATCTATCAACCTGGAAAATTGGGAAGAAGAGCAACCTAGTTCGGTGGATAAGGAGTGGCACGTCATTCTTCAGGTCACCAACAGCAAAGGCCGTTATCCAATCCGAAGATATCGTCGGGTAATTCTTGAACTGCCAGACAAAAGCTAAATAGAGTGCCAAAACAAAGATAGTCACAGCATCACATTCCTTTAGGCTTTTGTTACAATCTTGCGTGTCCCTCCTTCTTCTCTTTCAACTGGCCAATGCCATCGTCCTGCTCCCACTGAACCTCCAACCCCCTGCCAAACTCTTGCAACTTTCCGTTTCCTGCAGCTTGCTTGAGACACAACCGTAACTCCTCACTCGGAGCACAAGCCAAAGTAGCCAGTATGCTGTCTTTCAAGGCTGGTTTCTTCAAGTGTTGTGTCTCCCACATACACAACACAGCAAAAACCAGACCTAGCAAAAGGATGATCGCGGGGAAGATTAGAAACTTCCACCGAACTCGTGTAATGACGATAATTCCTGTCGCTTTTCCAAACACAGGAGTTGAATCGAGCTCGCGATCTCTTATCCACTTCGTCAAGCTGAGAGCAACATTTTCCAAAGTTTTGGGTACATCTCCTGCTGCTCCAAGTCCAGACATGAAGCCAGCAGTCGGCTGGTCCATTCCCAATGCTGGGTAAACTAAACGTGTGATAAACTCAGAAGTTGAATTACTAGGGCTCCGGAAATCGCCAAAGCCTTCGTATAACATTCTATAAAGAGCAATGATTGTCGGCTGCGTAATATTGAATGATTGTTCTGGAAACCTTGAAGTATGGCGCTTATAGTAGTCATCTGGAATCTTGATCTGTAAATCTGATAGAAAGTCCGGGTATCTACCCATATCAAGACTGTGGTTCGTGTACTTCAAGAATGCCTCCACATCTTTACTATGGGTGGAGTAGGACCCTTTGACCCTATCCATCCATGAAGAAATGGTTACTTCTTGTAGGACTCCCTGTGAGACTATGTCTTGGAACTCGTTTACGCAGACTGAAATTGCACACTCCTGAGCTGTGACATTAGTGTTTTCCCAGGTAGTTTTGTTTGAAATCCAGCTCCCATTTGCAGCCAGATATTGAATAGCGATGACCATTGTACTTGATTTTCCAAAAGTCAATGTTTGTCCGGTATTGGTAGTAATTCTCGCCGATAGATATGTATCTGCGCATTGGGTTGAGTTGGATTTGCATTGGTGTTTGCCATTATAATTAGAGAGTGTAAGATTCAACTCCGGGATCTGATGCTTTGTGTATTTGACCTTCTTGCCTGGAGTGAACGGGTCAATGTATGGACCTGGGTTGCTTACATCAGGTATAACTTCGCCAGGTTTTAGCATCCAGTTTCTCGCATCCGGCCCCGTCGAGGCGATCACCTTCGGGAGTGTCAGATACCGGGATGACTTGTCAACAAACTTTGACAAGTCATGACACTTAGAACAGAACGCGATGGAAGCAAAATTGGCCCATGTGCAATTCCCGTTAGCACATTCGAACGCTGGTCGCAAGTTCTGACTGGCAGTGAAAGGGGAGAAGCCATTCCACATAGCGGCTTTCATACCCATATCTTCCCGAATACTGACAGATGACCCGACGAATGTGTAGTTCAATGTTGTGTTATGTGGACCAGGAAAGGTTACATAGCCAGTTCCGCCGAAATCAGGAAGCCGAGATGCACCCTCTAGTCGAGCTGATCTGCCTATCTTAGGTGCTGTGCCAAAGGTATTGTTATTTAACTCGGTAGCTTTGGTATAATCGCTTTTGCCTAGAGTTACTTCTTTGTTATCCAGGATCAGTACAGCCTGTGTGAAGGGCTCAAAAGCCAGAAGTGCAATTGCAGTAAAAGCGCCCAAAACTGTCCAGTGTCTAAGACTTCAGTCAGTTGATAGCGTGAAGTTCAATGATAAGGGATGACGTACGGTCGACGCACATAAGACTGCAAGAGGCGTATGCTTCCCCATGGACCCCGACTGGCGGCATCAAAGCGATCAAAGTCGACAAGTGGCCGTGAAGATCGACTCATCCAATTCCATTTCCCTTGAGAAAGACACATGCTGATGGCAAATGCAAGAAATGCTCTCGATATTCCCGCCAAGATTGAGACCATAGTGTTGAGAGAAATATTAAACTTTGTCCATTTGGTGATTGCTGTACCGTCTGATCGAGAAAGAAGACAGATCATGGCCCCAAAAGATACTAGACTCAGAGTCAAAGCCATGATCTCAGGCCACCACTCAGTTAAAAAGTGTAAAAATGGACCGTGTGGCGTTTTTCTATGTTGCGACGCTTGATCCGAATCCCCTGAAGTAGGCGAATAGTAAGATGAGACTGAAGCCATGGGTCCCGACTTTAACAGCGGTTCCACGGCAGCCCTACCAGGGCCGGCACTTGTCGTTTCTGATAGTCTTTCCATGGCGCGAGTGATGATGCTTCGAAAGAAGACAGTGAGAGATAGCAAGAGATTCTATAGCATTACGTGCGGGGAAGAGTCTTCTAAAGTCGCTGCCTGGATGGTCAATACCATCTGCACTTTCAGGGCTGAATTGTCGCGAAACATGTTGTCATGCATGAAATGGGCGAAAACACGGACAAATTAGGAAGACAGCAATATGCAGTTTATTAATTATTGACTGTAATTCCGCGATCCTACTGCAGCCCGCTGACAACCAAAGCAATGCTATGCGCGCACTAACACAATAATTGCATGATAAACCCTTGAGCGCGGTTACACCAACTCTCAATACAGTCATCCTCCTTTATGCTTATTCGCACACTGCATCTCACTGCATACACTGTAGACGAGGCTCGGAGACTTGGCATGCATTTGTGATATATAAATACTGCTACACTATTCTTCTATAGGCAATCTCTGCGACAGAGCCTTGCGGAGGTTTTCCGCAGATCCAATAGAAATAGCAGTCATTCATGTTGTGGCTTAGTCCTGTCGCACATGCGAGGATTGCTTCTGTTCAAGAAATTCTATTCGTCGAATCGGTCTTTTTGTCGTTGCTGCCAAGCCTTCGCCACCAACTGGTTGGGTGCAGGAGGGTTGTTTTATGATAGGATAAGCTTTTTACAAGGCTGGGGGCTACTAACCACTGTTGTAGATCATAGTTGAAAGAAAATTCGATAGCCTGGCGCCCAGTGAGATAGGCCATTTGAGATGGTAGTTACCTGAAATAATGATTAAGAGCATTAACGTTTGCTTTCATCATCAACGTGAGATTGATGGAATGATGCTTCAGCACAAACAAGTAGTTTGACTGGCCTTCCACGTGTACCTCACATGAAATTATGTTCAAGATACATTTGCGGTCATTTGTAAGGGATTCGGGACCGAGAAAGATGGAATACGAACAGCTAAGAGGCAAGACGCCAATATTTGTAAGCTTAGTGAAAGTAAGCGGCCTCTGATCGACAGAATATACCAGTCCCAAGGCTGGGTTAAGACGGCACAATCAATATGCACCAAGCCAGCACTAGTACCAACTATCCCCAAGGGTCTGTATCACTTTAATTGTCCTCAATTCCTGCTAGAACAGTAAGAGCCGTAATGAGCTCAAGTGCCTCAGCATCGACAGCCCGGTCGACACTATCACAGAACTGACTTGTGGCGTTTTCCTCTACCTTCAAGTCATGCAAAGCGGATTCAGCGGCTTCCAGTTCCTTTCGTGCACCGTCTCTAGCCATCTCCGCGTTTCTCTCGTCTTTTTTGATAGACTCAGGATTGGCGTTCACAACCGACCGCCAAAGCTCCTTCTGGCCTCGAGAAACAAGGGCTTTCTTCAATTCGGGGAAGCGCTTATCGGTGAAGTTCTTCTCGCTAGTCATCATCAGTAGGCGAATCAGGGTTTCTCGCTCCTTGGCTGGGTCGAGTAAAAGTGGACAGGTTCCTCGTGTCAATTCCTGACGAAGGCAGGAGAGAACATGAATTCCGCAACTGATGGAGTCTCGCTGACGTGTGCAGGGCTATATGATGTCTCAGGTCAGTATCTTTTTGTAAGATAAAGAAGACAAACCTTGACGCAGTTGAATTCCAGCTCGTGGCCGAATTTCTGTTGTGCCGCCCACTCGCGGAAGTGAGAACAAACAGTGTCAAAGCGAATATGGTCCGGGCTCGAGTCATGGTACTTGAACACCATGCGATTTGGGGAGATGTCTACAACAGCGAGCGACCAATGTTTCGGGTTGTTGTGGTAAATAGCAAAGCAAAGTTTGGTGCAGCTCTCTAGCTTCTTCAGTGGTGAAATAGGATGGCCTTTGCTGTCGGTTTTGAACCAGAGAGGATAAGCGACAAGCACTTTGCCATCATCCTGGGGGTAGCAACTAACAATAAAATTGACGAGAAATCCAACTGTAATGTCGGTCAACTTCACATTGTTGGTGAGCTCTTGATATAGTTTTGCTGTTTCCTCAGTGTCTGAGGAGGGTTTGGCGACTTCCGTTCGCTTCTTAGCTGCTCGATTTCCAGCACTCGAGTCTCCCTCCCTCTTGCGTTTAGATACATGAGTCGTGGCCGTCATGTTAAAATGATGCGAGCTGCCAAGGTCGGGAGATGGAGGTGGTACACTTGAAGTGCGTGGTGAGCTCTTGGTGAATGGACCTTGCACAACGGTGTTGTGCGTAGCGGCGCGGCGGTCTGTGTTCGAGATGCTCGTCCTCAAAGGTGCACGGAGAGGTTCATTGACTTGAGTCACGTCCGGCTTAGTGACTGCGCCCTTGGGGGCGGCACAGACAAACGAATCGAGGTCTAGGTTGGTGTAGAAATCAGCAGGGACGTCTACGTCGTGACTGCTTTCGCTCTCAAGCTGAGCATCAGAGCCATCTTCTTCCGGGTCGCTGAACATGATAGTGCCAGCTCCCTCAGTGTTGGCCTCCCCCTGGGCGCCAACAGATGGGCCTTTTGGAGAAGTGTTGTCATCCACAAGGAACTTCAATTCGTTGTATGACGACTGCGCAATCTTTGCTGTCAAGCGCTTGGCCAAAGTCTTCTTCACACCAACCCAAAGGAAATTGTAAGGCGATTCTTCACTCCACAAGTCGGATAGTGGAATTGATGCATGCTGGGCCAGCTTGGTGATCTTGACCAGGTGAGTGGTTGCTCCATTAGAAAGGGCATTCTTGGCTGGTGGGTTCTCATGAGCATTGCGCACCACGTCGGGCAGCCAACCCTTTCCTCCCCATTGCTGTTCAAGCCAGTCGTGCTTCTTCTGGAGTTCCTGGGTAAGGAGAAGGCGGTTGCGCGCTGGACGTGCCGGTTTGCCTGATGTAGCCTCCATGGCGAGTGGGCGCTGGTAGATGAGATAGTTGAGGGTACTTAAGGTGCTGATGGTGAGAGATGGAAGAAGGAGAGGTGATGAGTTTAAGCAGAAGAATTCGAGAATATAGGTTGGTGATTTGGTTAAGCGGTGTAGTGCGTGTGCTTCTGCAGTGAATCACAGGCGCAGAGTAGGGGAGAACTGGAAGCCTTCTCGCGGGCGGTCAAGGGCGCAAAGCTCGAAAGACACAGTTTGTGAGACGGCCAAAAGAGGACGTTGGCAGATAGCTTCGATGGTTGCTAGAGGAGGAATTGATAGATGAAGGTCCAAGAAGCTACTTGGAAGAACGAGCGAAAAGGAACGAGTTGACTGGCGATGCAAGGAAGAGGGCTTCTTTGAAGAAGTTGAAGGGACGAAGAAGGTGGCAGAGGAAATACAACAACCGTCTTCAATCGCTTTGACTGTGAATCGCTAGCCAAATATGTGGTGTAGTTAAGAAGAGTAAGCGACGAGAAAGAGATGGTCAAAAGTGATGGCTGATGAGGCAAAAAGAGTTCCTTCGGAGACGTTGAGGAGATGAAGAGGACGTAGAGATGACGATAGAACTATACCAACCATCTCCAATCGCTGTGACTATGAATCACTAGCCAAAAGAGTCTATTTTCTTAACTTGGCTACGGACTGCCTGGTCTCTCGTCGCGCTGCCGCTTGGAAGGTGTCCTGCCGCATCTTGGGATTTTCCTCTTGTGTTTTGAAGACGATATAGCGTGTTGGTTTGCGCTTTTAAACCTGGAGAAAGAACAGCGCCCAAGCATACTTGAGTCTTATAAAACATCCATATACTATTGCTGTGCCCAGGCCTTGACTTCAAGCTGGTAAATGCATCCCATGATTCGCGTATCGTCGCGTTGACCATAAGCATAGTGTAGGTTTCTTCCTCGAGCTCCCAGCGCCATTCATCTCTTCGATCTCTTCACACCCATCTCTTCAATCATGTATATATCGATCGATTCGTATCGGTGTCGGTCTCGAATGAGCATTGGCTTTGGCGTCTGGCCATTTCGGCCATCTCGGTTCCAGCGCGTTACTCTGGGACCAGACGACAAAGACGGCGGAGATCGAGCTTTAGTGATCTTTAGATCGGCGCTGTTTTATGATGTTCGCATTTTCGCTGTCGCTTGACATCAAGAGTTCGGTCTCGGGTGTTGATCAAAAATGGGATCGATCAAGAGTCGAATGGCAAGTTTGATGGTTGCTTCCATTGAGCCAAACTTTGGCATCATCGCGACAGCAGCTGAGTGGTCCGTGCCTTGTCCGCCGTAGGGTAGCAAAACCACCAACCTTCAAAAATTGTCAAATTCCATTTCACAAAAGCTAGACAATCTCTGGATTACTAAAGAGAATCAAGAATTACTATATAAGTTTTCATTCGGATACTTCAATAAAGAATATATAGACCCTTGACGTTGGGGGCGTTATAAACGAAAAACATACTGAACACAGATAGTTGAGGTTAGCTGAGTGGAGGGTGGATGATGCCAAAGCTATGTCGCGTTTCACTGTACAAAAACCACTGCCAGTTCGTGTCGATAGATCAGATAAGAGGGGATTCTTCTATATTATATATTACTACGTATTGATCATTATTATCTTCAACTCAAGACGTTCTTTCTCTAGCGAGTAAATGCTCAACGGTGTCGCAATAACCTCATTATCGCGTCAACCCCACAATACCTGCAAAGCACTGATTGGCTGTACAAAACGCCATCCAACACGTACAAAGACCAGCCAATAAATGCCATGAATGAACGGCCTACGGGTATCGATACAGTATTGGATGAATGTAATTGGATATATGACGAGGTGTATAAACTTAGTGGTGCGTGCTGAAAATGAAAACATCCAAGGTCTGAGATATAAGATGTGGCCGTTGTCCCAGTATGGCATAAACAATCGAGCGACAAAGCCCATATAAAGACTTTTGTGCCATTGTACCATGACGCCAAAAGAAAAAAGAGGCCAAAAGGAGAATCTTTGTTCCTGTCGTGCCAATCAGTTGCCTATACTCCTCCTGCAATGTTAACCCGCCCCAAAAGGTCCTTTTCTTCCCAGCCACTGTCCAATCACATCTAACTTGATTGTGAAACTCATCTGAAGCACCCTCATGCATTTTTGAATTAAAAGCTTATCGATGGACCAGAAGTTGGCAAAGGCGAGTCACTTCATTTGCTTCAAAGAAATGCCGGATGACGTGACAGCCATTGCTCTTATCGTCATCGCTAGAGGCTGGCACGCCATACCCCATGAACGGTTGAATGGTGTTAGTATCACCTATCCTATCACATAGCCCAAAGCATAGAAAGGAACAGATTAAATGAGTTTGGAAATGTGAGAAAGATCTTAGTTCCAGAATTTAAGCCATGGCCGGGCTACCGGAACTCTCTCGACGAATAAATACCGTAGTCGTTTTGCGCCGTATATCGGATCGCTGCACGGTAGATGTCAACTAATTAATAGCTCATTGCATCATCAAAGCTATACAAACGACATAGCATTCGTGCCTGCAGATCTCAAGCATAAAGAGGTCCCTGGTTGCAAAATGCCGAGGGGTCAAACCAGACTGCTGGATCCTCGACATCCGCAAACATTTTGGTCAAAATGACACTTCACATTCGGGCAGAAGCACAAGAGAATGGCATCGAGCCACCTCTCTCCCAAGCCGTTGGATATGTCGTCGTCATCGCCATCGGATTCCTCATCGCGTTTATAATGATGTTCTTAACGCATATACTTAAAAAGACGGTCGGCGAGGATAACAAAACGACTGAGATGTTCATGACAGCAAACCGAAGCGTAGGCACTGGCTTGACTTCGTCGGCTGTTATCTCTTCTTGGCTTTGGAGTACAGCTATGCTTGGAAGTACTCTTGTTGGATACAATTTTGGTGTCGCTGGGCCGTTCTGGTTCGCTGCTGGGTATGTACCCATTCATCGTGATTGTCTGTGGTGGCTAACGTTCACATAGATGCTCACCCATGATCGTTTTCTTCGCCTTGCTCGGGATCTCTTGCAAGCTAAGAGTACCTGAAGCACATACCCTGCTCGAGATTGTCCGCATACGATACGGTACAGCAGGCCATATTGTATGGATCGGCCTGTGCCTTATCAACAACATCATTGCGATCGCAAACATGCTGCTTGGTGCAAGTGCAGCTATATCCGCTCTGTAAGTTCAGTGCTCAGGTCTGGTCAGAGATCAACTAACTCTACCAGGTCCGGGATCCATATCATCGCAGCAACATTCTTGTTGCCTGTTGGTGTCGTGTTGTATACCTTTGTCGGTGGCATCAAAGCGACTTTCCTTACCGATTACTTTCATACCTTCGTGATAACCATCATCATCTGTTTCTTCACCATCAAAGCTTTCTTGGTGCCTGAGATTGGATCGCCTGGTGGTTTGTATGATCTCATTGTGCAAGTCGGAAAAGATCACCCTGTCGCTGGCAATTATGACGGATCCTTCCTGACAATGACCAGCAAAGATGTGAGTTGCCGCCTAGCGAAATTGAGAAGTCATCTCTGACCCGTTCCAGGCCATCTACTTCGGCATCATCCATGTGCTGGCTAACTTTGGTCTTGTCATCATGGACACTGGCTTCTTCGCTAAAGCATTCAGTGCAGCTCCACAAGCCGTTGTACCAGGATATATCATCGGCGGTATTGCATACTTTGCCATTCCATGGTGTCTTGGAACCTTGATGAGCTTCTCTGCTCTGGCACTCGAAGATACGCCTAGGTTTCCGACTTATCCTCGTCGCATGTCCTCTGTCGAAATCTCAAATGGCCTCGTGCTTCCATATGCCGCGATCGCAATTGCTGGTAAAGGCGGCGCTGCAGCCGTTCTTTTGATCACATTCATGGCCGTGACATCAACCATTAGTGCTCAAGTTATTTCTGTCTCGTCTATCATTAGCTTCGATATTTACCGACAATACTTCAACCGCGCCGCTACAGACGGTGACGCTATTCGATGGAGTCACATTGGAGTCGTATTCTTCGGTCTCTTCTCCGCTGCCTTCTCAACGGCTTTGTACTACGGCAAAGTTGACCTTGGGTGGACATTGTACATGCTTGGAGTTTTGACGTGTCCCGGAATCTTCCCAACTGTCTTCACTATCCTCTGGAAGAAGCAGTCCAAACTTGCTGCCATCGTCTCTCCACTACTGGGCATGGCAACTGGTATTGCAGTTTGGCTCGGCTCGGCATCTTCACTGTATGGCGAAGTCACGGTCGCATCGACTGGGAAATCGCTTCCATGCGTGTATGGCACAGTTGCATCAGCTTTAAGCCCTGCCTTGTACTCAGTTGTCATCTCGCTCATCAAGCCTGCCAACTACAACTGGGCTGACTTCCGCAACGAGCGTCTAGCATTTGACCAAACTGATTCAAATGGTCCATCAGAAAGTCATGAACAAAAGCTGTCAAGCTACAACGCCGACAAAGCCCGTTTGAAGCATTGGGGTACTCTTGCGGCGATTTGGTCTGCTGCGACGTTCTTGGGCCACTGGGTTCTATGGTAAGAGGCACTCATTCCCATATTATTGACGCTAACATCTAACAATGCCACTTAAACAGGCCACTCCCGATGTATGCATCCAAATATGTATTTGGCAAAACGTTCTTCGTCGCATGGATCGTCATTGCCATCATTTGGGTATGGGGAACAATGTTCGTTGCCGGTTTCTACCCAATCATCGATGGATGGCCACAATTGAAGACAGTATATCGCGGATTGAGAAGACGGAACTCTGTTGAAGGCCAATCAGAAGTTGTTCAGAACCCTGAAACTGACTCTTCTATCAATGATGGGGAGGAGAAGGAAAAGGAAAAGGACAAGGTGGGGGTTTTGGCTTGATACAAAGAGCTTATTGACATAAATAGCCAAACAGTTGGACCCTAAACCCTTAGGTGAGGTTATCCTAGTATTTATGACAGCCTTACCTAATTCTTACCTGAGAGCTGGGGTTTACCGGGCTGCTGCGCCGAACCGTATTCGGATAGTCCTTGTAACTATAACGAATCCTGAATTGAAAGATGGAGGATTCTTTCTGTAGCTATCCCTCATAAATATCTGCATGAATTAGGAAAGCGTTTGCGACGGGATTCCTTAGTTTCGATACTTGGCTTCCCCGCTTCCAAAGCCGACGTAGACCGATACCGGCACCTGTTGATAAGCCATCAACTTCAACTCTGGCATCATCATCTCACCACCACCACATTACTCCCTCAACCGAGTCAATTTATTACATAACATCGAATCAAACTCATTGAGGGAAACATTCAAGATGCCTTTCACGGTTCTCTCTGACGCGAACGTCAAGCATATCCTGGATACCTTATCCCCAACCGAAGTCACTGATCTTGCCAGTGCTCTTGAAAAAGCACTCATCCAGTACTCATGCAAGAATGAACAACAATATCAACCTCACCGTGCAGTCGTCAATCGAGATGGCCAAGTCAGTCTATTCATGCCTGGAACAACCGACCAGCTACTCGGCGTCAAGATCGTCGGCATCACCCCATCCGAAAAGCTTCAGCCTTCAGAAGCAGGCCTTAAGAGTGTTTTGACTTTATGCGACGCCAGAGGCCAAGCTTTTGGTACTTTGAATGCGGCAGCTCTGACTGCTTTCCGAACTGCTCTGGGCTCCATGCTGGCTTATCGCTTTAGGCGCAACACTGAGAATATTGTGGTATTTGGTGCGGGACAGCAAGCGTTATGGCATATCCGCTTGGCGCTCTTGTTGAAAGATAAGGAAATTAAGTCTGTAACGATCGTCAACCGTTCTGCTGAGCGAGCTCAGCAGTTGATCGACTCACTCAGATCCAACTCTCAATCTCCATGGCCATCACACATCAGCTTGCAGACATTTGATCCTAAGAGTGATCGTGACGCAGCTCTAGAAGCTCTGGTTGTTAACGCAGACGTTATTTTCTTTACAACACCTAGCACACAGCCTGTATTCCCAGCTTCATATCTGACCTCCGAAAAGGCTCAAAGGAAAACTCGATACCTTGCCGCAATTGGCTCATACCGGCTGGACATGCAAGAGATTGACCCAGAGCTTTTGAAACAAGTCATCGATCCTTCTGGACCTTTTGCAACTTCAGGATATAACCAGTCAGTTGCGGTTGACAGTCGTGATGGATGCTTGCAAGAGGCTGGAGAACTTGTCAAGGCTAAGATCCCTACGGATCAGATGCTGGAGATTGGTCAGCTTCTCCAGAAAAAGAACACTGAGAACCTAGATGACCTTAACAAGTGGCTCGAAACTGGATTTGTTATTTACAAGAGTGTTGGAACTGGTGTCATGGATCTATCAATTGGTCAAGAGTTGCTTCGTCTGGCCAAGGTGAAAAATGTTGGCATGACCGCCGAGGACTTCTAAGTTTCATATCTCGACAGAAATTAGGAAAAGTTTCTTGAAAGATCTAAACAAATAGTCTCCTATACTGATGTTACATTGATTGTACAGCCTCTTTGTGCTAACGCCTTTCTCACCGCCCCTCCATACCGGGTCATCAACAGCATCTCATATAATCCTTTATCTACAACATCGAGACTCTAGCAGTGAGGCATTTTGTTTCTCGATCTTCTCAAGTAATAAAACTCCACAACTTGCAATGCAAATAACGTCAGAATTTCCATTAACGTGACGGAATCTCGATGATCATAAACCCTAAAATCCTTCAGGTATCACTGCCCTGTTTCCCACTGCTGATCCGCCCTGACTACAGCCTCGCCCATCCCCACAAAGTGACCTAAAACGGTAAACCGCACTCAGCTGCCAAGGCGGTCTTTTCCCCCCCAATAAAATCACTGCAATATTTCCGACATTGTTGCATTTATACCTCGGTCTTTCAGCTCGGATCATATGAACACTTAGAAAAGGATGCCATTACGTAGACAGCGGAGAATAGTCCTCCACATTTGAAGCAACGATAGACGAATTCTTGGCGAATTAACCTATCAAGCTTGGCAAAGAAGCGTAAAAGATGGGTCTTCAGGAATAGACATCAGGTCTATCCTCATACAAAGGATTGAGAAGGTGACAAAAGTTCGTTGTATATGATATCATTGTTGTGATGTTGTATAGAAGGATTGACTGGAGACTCGAAACATATCAAGGAGGCTGTGAAGGGATTGAAAGATGTATAAATGTAAGCAATTGCCCATTCAACTTTCTGATCATCAACAAACAACATCTCTCAACTTCTATCCATCCAACTACTAAACTTCAAACCATCAACGCCACTACAACAACAACAACAATGCCTTCTCCTCGCAACATTCTCTTCGGCCTCTTGGCCGCCTCTCTTTCATCCACCGTCGCAGCTGAGCATCTCCGAGCTGTCTGGTCCCAGGGTGACTTCTCAACCATCTCCGGACCTTCCGGCGGCAGCCAATCTGGCCACTCCTCCGGCTTCACCATTCTCAAAGACGACGGCACTGCCATTTACAGCCAGGCTTATCCCGATGACCACGCTCCATGCTACAGCACTGGCGATGGACGCGAGTTCAGCCTCGGAAATGACCCCTGCTGGAAGTCAGTCCGCAAGTTCCACTGCAAGGCCAAGTTCAGCGGTGATCCTGAGAGCTGTGAGGTGAAGGACAAAGATGGAAACAGCCTCGGAACAGGAGAGGGCAAGACTGACACCACCTTCATTGGAATTGCCATTGCTCAGGACTCTGCTTGTGTTGTTGAGTTCAACACTGATGATGATGAGGATTGCCCTAAGGATGAGGACAACAACTTGGGTGTTACCGAGGGTTAAACTAAAAGCACTGAAAGCTTCTGATGGGTTTTCTTTTTGGCGTGGACATACAATCTGCTTTTGTGTAAATAGATTCTCACCAAGTATATTGGACACGATTCCCTGGATCATCTTCGTAATTTCTCTTCTGAGCTCAAACCCGTGACCTTGAAGTTCATAAGGCAGACAGCCTAACTTTAATCTTGTGCTCTATCTCAACAGGAGAAATCTACGATTGATCGTATTTCCATTTACCGTTAGATCAGGTACCAGGGTGTCTTGGTGGCTGGAGAAAATCATCTTGGCGATCGGTCTGTTGGCTTGGCGCCTCTTGAGTTCTTGAATTTTCCGCTCAGAAATGACATGTGACGCGTCAGGAACACTTCGCCAAAAGAGATTCTTAAATAAGATTTCTATTCTTACACCCTGCCTAACCTTACTTTTCTCCTCATTCGCACTTTAGAGTTTCTCCTCACCAACAATCACAAACAAAAGTCAAATTGCCCGAGATTGCAGCACACACAACTCACCTATGTACACGAAGATGATAAGTGGAGAGACTTAAGTCAAATCTAAGTTCTTAAAGAACTTATTGCAATGTTTTAAGGCGATATCTTCGCCCCAACCACGAGCCACATAGATTCATAAGGCATCATACGCCCAACACTTGAAAAAGGCCCCTACCTTGTGTGTATGACTTTGAAACCTCATGCACTGGAGCTCCGAGTACCGGATCCAAACAAAATACGTCCCTAGACCTCTCTTGAACTCGACCCTTGTGTTTAAAATAAAGATCATTGCCAGCGAAACTATAACTTAACAGGTTGCGCACACTTGTCTTACTTCAATAGTTTGCTGCCTTGTTTTGAACTGTAAAATGAAGTACATATATTAAGCCCGCCGCACAATCCTTTTCTCTTTATTTCTGATTACACAACATCATACTGACGGTAGAGCTAAGGTCTGCTTCAACCACAACCAAATCAGTAAGTCAACTTACTCTGCTACTCACAGATCTTCGATCTTGTGACGCTGCTTAGCTTCAAATACTTACGTATTCTAGTGGACACCAGACATCGAAATTGCCCCGATAAGATGTGTAACGGCACAGACCCTTGCTGGCATGCCATGTCTAAGCGTGGTGATATCCCCCGTCCCAAGATTCCAGTCTTTGTTCAAGATGTATCTCAAGCTGGAGATGATGATGATCTCTATTCGGTCATTGACGAGGAGGAAGCACATCCCGATCAAGAGTCAGGTGTCATCCCTTTGGATGATATCCTCGATGATACCGCTACCGACCTTTTGCCTTTTCGCGACGAGTCCAAAGGCACCGAGGAGACCATTCACCCTCCTGACCCAAGCTGCAAAGAGATGCACCAAAAGAACTGGGATATTCTCCAAGAGGCCTTGAAAGAGGGTCTTTCCAGTGAACGTGCCATCCTCACAAGTAGGATAGAGCACTTGCAATCTCAACTGAACCGTCAGGAAGCATTCTTCAAGAGGACCGTCGAGTCTCAAGATGCAGTGGCGAAGGACATTCGCAATAGGCTTGTCAAGTCGACCACTCTTCAAGTAGAGCTCCTCAATGAAAGTCTGGACTGCCTGGAGAAGAAGATGAATGAGAGGTTGGTCAACCTGGAGAAGAAGATGGATGGGAGGTGGGCCAGCCTAGAAGAGAGGATGGATAACTGCTGGGCCAAGATGGAGAAGGGGATGATGAAAATGATGGATGAGAGGATGATCAAGGTGGAGAACGGTTTTGAGCAATGCCTTTGTGAGCTTGCGCGTGAGCTTGCTGCGAAGAATGCTACTTCTCGGGCACGCCCCCTTGCCCCTTCTCCTTCTTCTCCTTCTCCTTTGCCTTATCCTATTTCCCCTCCTTCGCCACAGGCTGCCCCTCCAGTGGTCAGCAAACGCACTCCCTGTCGATCCTACCACATTGTTTAATAAGGTCCTGAGTCAACTGATCAGTGAAGACGGGCTAAGCAATGAGCTTGTCTGTCACTCTTGCCAACGGGGATCAATGATTTTGACGAGAGGGGGGAATTGTGGAAGCTTCTGACGAGACGTGGTGAGATGATTCAAAGTTTTATTGGGCGTAAAGTTTGGCAAGGAATGGATGAACAGATTATTGAGTTCAAAGTCTAAATAGATAGGCTTCGGAAAATGAATGGTGTTTAGGGTGGCCAAGCAACCAGTCCATTTTTGACATCATGACCCAAAATCATCACCACCAAAAAAAAACACGGGTCGTATTCCCTTCTCTTTTTTATGAGTATTTCAATTGAATTCAAAATCGATATTTCTCTACTCTCAAAGCTTCATAGTGAATATTGAAACGTCATTACATAAGCAGCAAGGATTTTGCTTACGCCCCTACTAATTTAGTTTGGGTCCATGCGAGGCTGTGATGAAACCTGAATAATTTCAGAAAACAAACTGATGTCATTGTCAACAAAATGTCTGAATTCAAGCCATATGTACCACCAAGCTCTTCATCTCCAGTCGGGATGTCTTCTACCTCGGAGAATCCACCTGTTCAAATTATTCTAACCCCTCCGACGCCTGTTACCCCCGCAAGCGATCTTGACCGCCGCCTGCAGGATACCCATAAGGAGGTTCTGCCTGCTGTATCTGAGGAGAAGGAAGTTGTTGAGAAGAAAGACTTTAGCGATGAGAAGCAAGTCTATAACCCAAATGAAGGTAGTGATGAGAAGGAGGTCTTTATTCCTGAGGCGGAGAAAGAGGTTTACGACCATGGACTCGAGAAAGAGGTGCATGGCTTGAACCTTCATGATGGACACGATGAGAAGGAGTTCTACAACCCCAAAGACCATACTTCTGATACACCTGACTTATACTCTCCCGAGAAAGAGGCCCTTCCTCCTTATCAGAATGGACAACCTGGGACAGAATTCTACAACCCAAAGCATTCTGTCCAGTCTCTACCAGATCAAGAGAACAAAGACGAGTCAATGGCCATGCAAAAATACAATAGCAGCCCTAATGAACGACGAGACAGTGTCTCCACCGAATCCACAGGGGGGTCGGAGAAGAAAGGCTGCTTCTATAAACGTCGCCTCGACAAGATCAATCAAGCCGTCGACAATAAGAAGAAAGCCTGGACAAAGTTCACCAACGACTCCAGTACAGCAATGACGGAGAAAAAGAAAGCTTTCACAAACTATACCAATCAGTCAGGCACTGCGATAACTGACAAGTACAACAAGATGGGAGAGGGCTTCAACAACCGTCGTGCGGCTTGGGAGACTGGTACAACGGCCAAATTGAACCAATGGGACAAGGGTATTAACGACAGCGTCAACCGTGCTGGAAACAACATCAACACCAAGGTTGCCAACTTCAAGCAGGGTATCAACAACGTCAAAAGTCAAAGTGTGAACGGGGTCAAGACTTTGGGGTCGAAATACCAGGTTGGGGGGAAGGAAGGTAAAGTGGATGGAAAGGAGGACAAGAAGATTCCATGATGTAACTCTTTTGGTCGATATTGGAAGTTCAGGGTCCAATTGAGTCAGCTTTAGACTTGATATCTCCATAGAACACTCGCTCATTTGGACGCGTATTCATAAATCCTAATACCACTCAAGTCCATCATACGTTCCATCCAATTTCCCATCCTTATCAAGCTTGAAAAGCGCCTCCTTAGTTCTCCTAGTCATAACCCTAGGGTAGTCTGGCGTTGTATTCGGAGGGGCGGGCTGGGTAGTATCCTGACGAACCCATGCTACGCCGCGTACGCCATCAACGGTTTTGACAGCCTCCCGCAGAGCAGCTATGTCAGATTCTTCGAAAGCGGCTCCTAGCACAACGGCGCGGGGAACTTGAGTATAGTTCCCGGACCCGATGGCGCTACTTTCGGGATGAGATGGTGGAGGATTGCCTGTCAGGAGAGCAGGAATAATGACTTTTCCTGACTCTCCGGGGAAGACGAAGTGAACAACTGCGGGTGTCAGATTTCAGGACGCCACTGTGGATAGAGTAAACTTTGTTTACCTTCAATCTCAGGTTTAAGGGCTTCAATGACGTTACGTCCAATGAATTCGGTCTTTCCGCAGAGAATGATGGGAATGGGGCTCGCTTCCGGCATATTGGTTACTATGCTGATGGGTTTCTTCAAGGGTAAATGGACGTTGGAACCGCTAAACTCGACATGAGACGCTAGAGTTGTATTTATACCAGGTTCTGGCCAAGATCTTACTCTGACTAATTTCTGACACGCCGGTTCAGGAATGGGGACGCAGTCAGCATTAAGTGAATGGGATTATCAATGTTCTCTCTTGGAGGATGAAGCTATTCACAGTTGTAAATTCCTTGCGCGCATGGTCAAGGCTGCCGTAGCTTCCTTAGCCGCGGAGAAGACCAAGACAGAGTCCCGGACGAAAGCCGAACATTCTAAGCTCCATACTCCACAGAGCCCACAGCAATTACCGGCCTGAACCTCGATGCCGATCGTAGATAAGCTATTACTTAAAAAATACAGGCCTTTGTAAAAAAAGTTCCAAGAACTAAGTAATAAACCCAAATGATTTGCCCGCTGATCTCAAAAAGCATTGATCGGATCAATTTCCGCATTTTCAAAAGAAAGAAAAAAGTTCTTGCTTGCAAGGATGATGGATCAGCGCAAGAATAAGGCTTGGCTGCAAGGGAGGAACGTGCAGTCGGTGATCAGCTCAACCAACTGCATGACATGTCGGACGTACGCAAGGGCCTTGTGATATCAAGCCACACGATATTTGCTAGCTGCCCCTGTCGAATGATCAAAGAATACGACATCTAAAGGAAATGTTCATGGAAATTAACTTGCGCTTTGGTAAACTATCCTGCTTATGGCTTGGAATGAATGTCTTGCGGAATTGGCGGTTAATGGAATGTCGTTTGACGTTTGACGCCTAACGGTCGCTACCGTATTGTCTTACTGCTTATGTCTTAACTGTGAATGTCTCTAATTCCAAGGTGGTATTCAGCTCGTTAGGCTCTGTAGTCTGCACCCTGTAAGAAATGACAAATCGAGTCTCATGCCCAAATCGACGTGTTCATCCGACTGGGGTTGCAGCCCTGCATCCAGCTCGATCCACTCATAGATAAGATTCAATTGCATCGGAATTGCTTTTCAGCGTTGCTTTTTCCCTATATGAAATCTGAAATATAGGCCCCAGGTACAGGCACAGTACGTCATTTCGTGCTTCCAGCGCAGTGCTAGAGACGCCTCGTTTACGTGAATGGTGACAGAGTTCACTAGCTTAACTGAGGCACAGACAAGCTACCAGGCGGGGGGGACAGTGCCCGACATGCCGTCTTCAGGAGATCACCAGTTAAACTCGTTGATGCCATCAGAATCACGATGCTTTCCATGTTGTCGGGTTAGTTAACTTTTAGTGGATGTAACCTCGTCGGTAGCCAGGAGGACCAGGGCTTCATGTCAGGAACACACTACTTTTTAGTTCTAAATTAGACTAGCTCTCGTCATCTTCCGTTCTACTAGATGACGCACGCACAGATCGCGATCTTGAGCTTCATCCCCTTTCATCGCGATCGGGACCTGAGCGTTGGACGGAAAATTCGTCACTGAATGATCGCTCTATGATCGACAAACCTGCAGCAATTTCGCTGGCGTTATTTCCAAAATGATGGCTCACATGTACGCTCTGACTACAGGTAGGGGGCGCTATGTAGGGATGTGATACGAAAGAGGTTGAAACGAAACAAAAAGCAATGCCGTACCGCACCTAAACTAGCCAGTCCAGTCCTAACAGGTCATTGTTTCTTGCTTTTCTGATTGCCTGCCTGTCTCAGTCAAAGTCGAAGCTTGTACTCCGTACCCTGTCTCATTACTCATTGACTTTATCCGACGCTACGATGGGTAGCCTACATCATAGCCAGTACAGTTACTCGGCCCCTCGAGAGAAGATGCCAACACAGCATCTTAATCTTGTCGACGATGACGATCTGGAATCTGTGCCACCACCGATTCCCTTACGATCACAAACACCAAGAAGACACGTCGCAATGAAGAAAAGGTTTGTTTTCTCCTTGAACTACCCAATTGATCAATTTTTAACTGACCTTTTAGCTTTGAAACACAAGATCTCGGAGACGGCATGGCAAACTTTGATCCAGAGCTATTACGAGCACCTTCGACAAGACCATCGAGTCGCGCAATGTCCCACCAAACCCAAGAATCGCAAATATGGTCACACAAAGAGAGAGAAGCATCTTCAATTTCTTCTGTGTTCGTACCTACACATCTTCCTGGATTACAAGCAAAAGGCGCTGGCCTCGATCGTGATGGATTGGAGCCTTTGACAGAGGAGGAATATGACCCCGCGTCATTCGACCTCGTTGTGCCTGCGCATGCGATGGGAAAACAGTATACTCTCGAGGCACAATCGGAGCTGCTCTTTTCTGTGAAGCACTTGAATGTAATCTTCAACGACCCTGTGCTTCTGCAACGCTTTACCAATTATTTGTCTGCGTCGCGGCCCAGTTCGGTACCCCTCTTGACATACTACCTCGATACCCTCAAGGCGATGAAGGCGATCAATTACGCCAATTCCTTGACTGGTTCGTTGAAGACAATTGATGGTTATGATTTTACCACGGATCCGGTCACAGCTACTGTGAACGAGGCTCTTGCGAAGAGAGCGAATGATGCGTTTGAGGCCATGGCAAACCACGATCTGCCAGCGTACATCACCCATACGTATATCCAGACTGTCAGCATTACCATCAAGCGAAGAATAACAGATCAATTGGCGCCCCATTTGCGTGACCTGTCTGAGGGTCTGGCCGAGGTGTTCTGTTTGACAGACCCCTCAAGACCCGACAACCCAATTGTCTTTGCCAGTGAAGGTGGGTAACCTGCAATTCGTCGTTGTCGCATATTCTAACCATTCACAGAATTCCACCGAACAACCCAGTACGGTATGGACTATGTCCTCGGTCGCAATTGTCGTTTCCTTCAAGGCCCCAAAACGAACCCATTCAGTGTCAAGCGAATCCGCGAGAAGCTCGCTGCTGGCCAAGATCACTGCGAGACATTCCTCAACTATCGCCGTGACGGATCCCCATTCATGAACCTGCTCATGTGCTCTCCTTTGTATGACTCCCGAGGTGTTGTTCGATACCATCTCGGTGCCCAAGTCGATGTCTCTGGCCTGGTGAGGGAATGCGCCGGTCTCGACTCGCTACAAACACTCATGGCGGATGAGAGCCCTGAGGGGGAGCGCTACCCTGGCGAGTCGGAGCACAAGAAGAGAGACGAAGAGAAGGGCGAGTTCAGCAAATTGGCGGAGATGTTTGATCTTACCGAATTGAAGACGGTCCGTGAGTCGGGCGGTGCTTTTCATCGCACACATCAGCAAGAGGTCAAGCAAACGGATGCTGTACCAGCCAATTGGAACAGGCCGCGACTAGTCTTCCGCGACGATGCCACCATCAACAGGGTCCCTTCAGACCCCATCCTCCATGACACCGCAATGGCTAGCATGAGTGGTCGTCTCAGCGGCATCTACAAGCACTACCTCCTCGTGCGACCCTACCCCAGTCTCCGTATTCTCTTCGCTTCGCCCTCTCTCCGTGTTCCCGGCATGCTTCAGAGTTCATTCCTCTCTCGCATTGGCGGTTCCGACCGTGTCCGCGAAACACTGACTCAAGCCTTTGCAGGCGGCAACGGCCTTACCGCCAAGATCCGCTGGTTGTCCAAGGCGGAAATGCAAGTCAAGGGCCGTAAATCAGGTGACCATCAGCCCAGCGGCGATGGTGGCCAAGCTCCCCCAGCCAACCCAGGCCGTAATCGTTGGATCCACTGCACGCCGCTGTTGGGTTCAAACGGAGCAGTCGGAGTTTGGATGGTTGTTCTCATAGACGATGAGTCTGACCAAGCCTTTATGAGGGGTCTAAGAAGAGAGGCTCCTCCTGTACAACCAAACCCGTCGTCGCCAGTAACAGCGATGCACCCTCAGCACCGCCCTACCACGCCGGGGCAAATGTATGCTGCGGATGATGATATGATGAGTCTGAGCAGTTTTGCTGCTGCTCATAGAAACCAGTAAAAAGCCGGAGTCAGAAATGGGATGCATAGTGAAGGAAGATCAGCTCGATACCCCGGTTACTGATGAGTACACGAGAATGGGCATTTGAACTTTCAAGGCCACCTACTTGTATTTAATGAAACCTTCTTTTTTTTTCCCTCTCTTTTGTACAGATATAGCGCCTAGACAGGCATTTCTCTCAAAATAAGCTTAATAACACCCGTTGGTATGATGAAGACTACGTCATCGATCCCTTGTGACATCTTTAACATCCCAAAGAGGTTTGACTCAATCCCTTGACATGTTCGAGGGCGTCTTTTGCGGGCCGGGCCGGACGGTGCCTTAGGTCATCGTTAACTAGTTTTCCTAGTCTTTCTAGAAGCATGAAGGAATTGTGAATGTTAGACTAATGTACGCCTTGGCGGGGTTTTGAGACGCGCGTAAGCGATACGTTCGTCTGACTGCCCTTGTTTCGAACATCGGATTTCCGACAGATCCGATACTGACCCGAATGGCCAAGATATTGACATATCTGACGCTTATTCGGTCATACATCATTTGGCTATACATAAACATCTGTTCACGTGAAATTGCGACATGGTTGCGACATCTACCCCGCGGATGATGAGCAGTATGCTCCAACTGGAAACAAAGCCGATGATAACGTCAAACACTGACAGGTGGATATGCGCATCTCGCAGCTATAAAGGCCTTGTGCATGCGCTGTCCTTAGTCAAACAATTCCCTCTTATCATTTCATCATGTCCTCGTCAATTGTACCCGAGTATGAGGCTGCAAACGAGCAGTATGCTGCAGCCTTCAACAAGGGAGATCTCGCTCTTCCTCCATCCCGGTATATGAATCCCGCCTTGAACAAGACATGAAAACTAAAATAAACTTAGCCACGTAGCTGTCCTGGCCTGTATGGACGCTCGTCTCGACCCAGCTCAGGTTCTTGGCATCGAGCTTGGCTCCGCCCACGTAATCCGCAATGCTGGTGGCAGAGCATCCGATGCCCTTCGTTCCATCATCATCTCGCAGCAACTTCTCGGAACTCGCGAGATTGTCATTCTTCACCACGTCCGTATATCCGCTTTCACATTGCAGTGCCGACACTAACAAACTTTAGACTGACTGCGGCATGCTTACTTTCTCTGACCTGGACCTAAAGGCAAAGGTGCGCAAAGACCTTGATCAAGACGTCGACCACATTGCCTTCCTTCCATTTAGCGACCTTGAACAGAGTGTTCGCGACGATATCGCCTTTCTGAAGAAGAGCCCACTGGTGTTGGACGTTCCTATCACCGGTTATGTCTACGATGTCAAGTCTGGCAAGATCACCAAGATCAACGCTTAAAGTCGGTGTCATGCATTGTTTTGGGCCTGGAGGGAGTCGTTTGAGATGTATTGCGGGAGTCGATACTATGCTGGGCGTTTTGCTACTTGTTCGATATTGGTGCTGTACGGCAAGGCGCCAAATTGTAGTGTTTATGATTAGTTGGCTGAGCTATTATACATTTGAGGCTGTGGGAGGCAGGTTTGTCCCGAAAGCTTGATTAACAAGCGAGAATAAGTGCTGAGAATTACAAAGTATCAAGACTATCGAAACTAGAGAACGAGACTGCTAACCTGACAGTCAACATCGCGAATATAAGATCGGAGCAAAGACAAATTTTTGTGGTCAAAACCTCATCTACCGACAGATTTCCATATATCGGCTATTGCGCTACTGATCACGGTGAAGTTCCTCCACGATCTTATCAGCTGCAGCAAGAGCAAAGCAAGCAGCAGTGAGCGTAGGATTGCATGCGTTCTGGGTGGGAATGACTCCACAGCCACCAAGGACAAGGTTATCTATACCCCAAGCTTTGCCCTTTCTGTTGACAACACTATCAGCTGAGGTGCTTCCTGCACGGTACGTGCCGCAGATGTGGAGGGCTGATCCGGGAGCTAGATACTTAGGCTCGGCACCTGGCAGGAAACCACCAAGCTTTCTGGCTACATCAATCATACTATAGGATGAAGCGTCAGTGTTGGATGGTCTTGAAGTTAACTCAGTGAACTTACTCGGTAACCATGCGCTTGCAGCGCTTGTTGGCCTCCTCATCCATCACGAAACGGAAACTGGGCTGTTGCGACTGGTTAATACCGAAATTTCTTATGTCGCATCTTATGATCTGACTCACCTGAGGCATTCCAAATTGATCTTTATTTTTGTTAGAGAAAGTCACGCAGTTCTCTTGAACAGGCTTCATGTAGCCAAACCACCGAAGGTCGACTACAAGACGTTGGTCGACGTTAGGCGGAACCTCTCCGTATCCAAAGGCATCACGGTGGATCTGAGTGTGCCAAGGATATTCCTCAGATAGTGGGAAGTAGACCTGGGGGTCCGGGTCATTGAAAGGGAATGGAAGCGGGTCGTTCTTGTGATCCTTCCTGTGCTGGATGACGACAGGCTCATTCTCGACGCTTTTAACGAGATTCCTGTCAAGAACAACCTGGCAGAATGCCATCGGCTGTTCAGTCAAGTAGTGGCCCTAGAGAAAACTCTTTATTAGATGAATGGTAGTTAGGGTTCTTAGTAAAATGTTCGTACCAAGTTTGGAAGCTTTTCCTTTAATCCAGACTTGTAGAGGATTCCGGGGGTCAGTACAGCTCCAGCACAGATAACATACTTCTTTGCATGAATATAGTATTTCTTGTCCGACTCCAAATCGATGACTTCGGCCCAAGCAATCTCACTGCTGTTCGGGTCCATTTGAAGTCTATCGCACTGGGTGTTGGGCCGCATATCAAACTTGTCATCGCCAAAGTTTTCTGGCTTGGACAAGTCTCCAAGAATAGTGGCAGTGCAAGCCCACTCAACATACTCCGTGTTACCTTTGTTGCGCGCACAAGCCAGCGGCATGCTCTTTATTTCACGGCCATTGTACGCCCTACAGAGTACATCCTTGACGAGCTTCTGACGGACCGAGGAATCGAATGCTGTATCTGTCCTGGTGAACAGTGTCTCTGCTCTTTCATAATAGCTTTTCCATTCTTCCTCGTCGAAAAGGTCAGATCGCTCAAGTGTTGGGTGCTGTTGAGGAATGCAACAAGTCCAATGAGATCCCATGCCGCCGACGACTCGAGTTGCAGCGGCAGCAGGAAGATTTCCATATGCCGTCTGGTCCGGGTTCTGGTTATTGAGAATGAAGGCCTTGTCGTTTGGTCTATGTTTTATATTAGCTCGGTTAGAACTGTGATGATGAGGATGCTTACGTGGGAGCCCAGCTAGATGGCTCCATGACAGGCCGCGCCGAGTTCGTTGGCACGGACAGGAGCTGCAATTCTCCCTTTAAAGCTCATTAGCCAAACCACTAATCAGTCTTCGTGAATCCACAAACCTTGACGGTGCTAGAGAGCCTTTGTTAGCGTTTAATGCAGTGATGTCGACCTGAGTGGACTTACTGGGTAAACAAGTTGATATCCTTTTGAACTGCAACACTGTTCTTTTTGTGGTCGCCAATGCGCCTAGAGTCCCTAATAGTCTTGTGAGAATATATATATATATATGTATTCGTGCTCACGATGTAACAACTCACTGCTGGCCGACATCGATCATTGTGACCTTGATTTCCTTGTCCACAAGGGTCTGGGCGAAGACGGCGCCGATTGGGCCGGACCCTACAACAAGTACATCTGTTTCATGCCATAACTCGGGGTCCTTAGTGACACTGGGATGTAAATCATGAACTTTAGTCATGGTTGCGAAGTTAGATTGTTAAGAATGATAATGGAATAAAGAATGAATATGTTTGATGCTCTTGACATTCCTAATTGAGGCGAGGAAGCAACCTTCTTATATTCGTAGGAAATGCACTTGAGCAATCTCAAGTTTCTTCTACATGAGAACAGTCACAGAAAGCCAATACTAATTACCACTGTGGCTGGCTGAAGTCATTTCGTCCGAGTTCATAAGAAGGGAGCGAACAACGCCTGTTCCAGTACCCCGCTAGGTTGGAACTCGGAGAGGAAGGCCAAACACAAATACGAGAGCAAATTGTGAGATGATTTGCTTTCTTATCATGTAAAAGTATTCCGGCTCCCCGATCAATACAGAAACAAGTCAGAGTCTCGCCCATTCTTGAAGGGCCTTTGAGTAGTGCCAAGCAACATGGCTAGCTGAATGGTGAGACATAGCGTGAGAATAATCCTGGGCGATTCGGCTGATACAGGCCATTCCTAACGGTTTCGCTTCGTAGACTTGTCACTAACAAAATCTGTGAGAAACATGGCAGAGTCTGGGCCAGAACAAATTGAGACGTTTCAAACTATTGGTTGGGGGATGTTTTCTTCCAGCTGCAACAGTTTTGTTGCCACTGTGAGGGCTTCAGAGGCTGGCCGAATTGGACTTCATTAGCAACAAATCTTTTGCAATCATATAACTCATAAGATCAAAATGAAAATCACTATTGCGACTAAAACAAGTCCCTAAAAGGAGTGGACAAGTCTGACCCTACAGACTATTTGCTAAGAATCTCATATGAACATGATCACCGACTCTGATAGATGGGGTTAGAAGTAAAGATATCCAGACTCTCCCAATTCCACAGCATAGCAAGATCGCCCATTTCAGCCTCTGAGATTGGTAGCACCATATCTGCAGGAAGAGGTCCAGTGGTAAGGTTCTGCATATGACACCTGTTGATATCTTCCGGCCATGACTGTCCGCCTGGATAAATGGGCGGTTGAGTGAAGGTATAATTCTGGAAATGCTGTTCTTGGAGGTTCTGAGGGTAGGGCATGATGGGCTGTTGGCCAGCTTGCATTCTTACAGGAACCATTTGAGGTGGTGTGTTCTGGTATGGCTGATATTGAGGCGCTGGAACTTGCTGCGCTACTTGAACTGGCATCGGTGCCGGTACTGTAGGCACAATGACAGCCGGCTGCATATTTGGCTGCGAGTACGGCACTTCTGCAATAGGAATGCCTCCATTTTTACCAGGTGGTGTTTCAAATCGACGCTTCTTGTGAGCATCAGCAGCCTGCATCCCAGCGGTAGACGGCAGCTTCTTAATCAGCCGTCTTAACACGTCATAGGGAGCTTTGGCTGTATTTGTAGCAGTACGCAGCTTCTTCAACGTGGTGAAGGCTCTGGCCACTGAACCTATCACTTCTTCACGACGGGGTACATGGCCATCTTCAGCATGGATGATGACCGAACAGAGAAGTGCCGCTGTGTCAAAGATGCAAAATGGTACGAAGTGGAACGTAGTGTCTCTTGTCCAGACATACTCGAAGAACCTGTGCACAGCGTCCATGAGACGAAGAGCGTAGTCGATACCTGTCTCTCGAAACTCGAGGTCGACGGCAGATGCTGTGGCCTTCTTCATCGTCTTCGCCATAAACCCTCTGAATGGCCCGAGGGCAATAGAAAGAGTACATGTGTGCATGTAATGCCGATGTAGTGCGATCCATGGCAAGTTCTCATTGCTTGGTGTGTTCGGATGATTCATAGCATACTCAGGTGGAAAGGTCTTCATAAAGTCTTCCAGAATGGTTTGGTAGTCTCGAATATCCGTGGGGTCGGTCAGGATCTTAGGCCCACCAAATCGATCAAAGATCAGGCCAACGAGTTGGGACTGAAGCTTGAGATGCAGCATTGGTGAAGCTGGATAGTCTTCCAGTGTGAGGCTTGGAAGTCCAACATCACATTCCTTGCGGTCAATGAGCATTGGTCTAGCCAGAAGACATGAGACAAGCCTGGAATATGTGAGTATATAGTATATCTGTGACTGTGGTGATTACTTACCAATCCCATGAATCGACAATACACCATAGTCGCCGCTTCATCTCCAACTCAAAGCCAGGCAGTTGGCCTTCCGGCTTCTTGTGAAGATCTGGACGTTTCGTTAGCATCGATCCATTGTGCGTCAAAGATGAGTACTCACTGATCATCTGGGCTTCTCGAACAACAGCACCAAGGACTTGCCAGCATTCGGCGAATCTTGCCTCAGCTTTGAACCAGTAGCATGAATGCAACAAGTACTGGACTGTGTAAACATGTCCGTAGCCGACAGGGATAGCGCTGTGGAGTTCTCTAGCGGCATCGTGATATTTTTGAGTTAGTTCTTTGACAGACTCGCCTAGCTCACCCTCGATCTTTCCTCGAAGCTGGCTATCGACGTGCTGAACAGAGCATGCGCAGACCATGAGAAGAAGACATGTCCATTGAACGCCGCAAGGCCGGCCTTTGGTGTAGTCATCCCACCAACGGGCGTACTCTTTGCTGAAGTACGGGGGATAGACGATGTAGTAGTAAAAGTTGACTACATCAAGAAAACTCTGAATCAAAGAATCTGGTGAATGTGAGAATTGGTCATGCGACATCAATATTGGAGTTCTTACCGACGACGTGTCTTGGTGGCAGGGCATCCAAGGCTCGTTTCAATTTGGCGCTGTTCTTTGGGTCCAAGCGATATTGCTCAGACGGTTTTGTGCTTCCAGCCTGTACAGGGTCAGTGCAAAAACGTCACAGGAATGGAGAGATAAAAAACTCACATCTTGGTCAAGTTTGGTCAACAAATGAAGACGACTGTATCCAATCGCCTCCAAAACATCACCAACGTCCGAATCACTCTCATCTTCCAATTCTCTCATGTCGCGCTTCCTCTTGACGTCCATAGAGGCAGCCCAGGCATCTTCAGCAGGGCTGCCCTTGGAATCATCCTTGAAACGACATTGGTCAGCGACCTTTCGTTTCTGACAGTTGTTACAGGGCCATTGACGGTTGCATTTCTGCTTTCGTCGATGACATTCTGTACAAGCGGATCGCAGAAGAGCGTCTGGTTGGGTAGAAGACGAACCCTCGAGAGAGGATTTCCGAGAATCATCGGGCATGGTGATGTAGGGGTGAGGTAAAGCAAACTTGGCGGGAGGGA